>OU015742.1:106340732-106362763 GCA_907169655.1 Acomys percivali
CACACACACACACACACACACACACACACACACACACACACACACACACCAAAAAAAAAAAAAAAAACTAGATGAGACTGGCTTGTGAAGAAATACAACACTTCAGAAGAAACTCAGATTCTACCATCTTAATCCAAAAAAGAAACTATAAAAGGCAGAAAAATCTAAAACTGGGAAAGAGTCCAACCAACATTTGCTGAGCACATACAGTTTAACAAACACCATATAAGTCCCCAAAAATTGTGGTTCGAGTTTCGCATTAGGGAAAATGAAAGTATATACAAGTGGCCCAAAGTCACACAACTAAGAAGTGACAACACAGTGTGGAAACCAGCTCTGTCTCGGCTGTCTGCCTTCCTTCCTCAGTTAAGTCGTTTCCATGAACTAACTGGTTGAGTTCAGACTGTGAGAGCAGCCTTAATCCTGGGATTCCTGGGTTAAGTTTGTCTACTTGGGGTGAAGGAGAGGCACAGATTGAGGGCATCTATGAAGGGAGTGTCAGCCTTCTGATTCTGGGCAGGCCCTCTCCTGCAACCTCCTTGTGGGTCATACCGTTCTATTTAAACAGTCAAGAAAAGAAAGCACGTGATTCCCAGGGTTTCAGTGAAGTTGCTGAGAAATGAGACCTCTCACAGTTAAGACCCCTTAGAGATGCCAAGAGTAGTTTGAGCACACTTGTAATCCTAGCCCCTGAGAGGTAGAGGTTAAAAGATCAGGAGTTCAAGGCCAGCCTTGACTACATAATAAACATAGCAAATCTGAAGCCAGCCATGGCTATATAATAAACAGCAACTTTGGGGCCAGCCTTAGCTACATAATAAAAATAGCAATTTTGAGGCCAGCCTTGGCTACATAATAAACAGAAGTCTGAGGCCAGCCCCGGTTCATCATAAACACAGTAAGTTTAAGGCCAGCCTTGGCTACACAGTAAGTTTAAGGCCAGCCTGTCTCAAAAAGAAAGAAAGAAAGAATCTAAAGTTCTTTTAAAAACTCTAAAGCAGGGATGGGTTCCATTTCGTCCAAAATCAGCTACTGATCAGTAAGTGGTGCCTTTTTGGGAAAGTGGGTGAAAGTTGGCATTACAGTGACAACTTCAGGAAGCCTTTAACTGAAGTGAGATGCCAACCGTAAGGCTGCCTGAAAACAAAGGCTCCTGAGCCTCTCCAAGAGCATGGCATGCAGTCTTTGTGGGACAAGTGTCTAAAACCTCAAGGACTCAAAAATAGCCTCCTAAAAGGATTACTAGAGCATGCAAATGAAGCCATAGGCATGCACAGTGCTCACCCTGTGTCCTTTATTAGTGATTGGTGTGGGAGGGCCCAGCCCACTGTGGGGTGGTACCATCCCTGGGCTGCCCTTTCTGGGCTCCTGAGCAAGCCACTAGGAGCAGGCCAGTAAGCAGCACCTTTCCATGGCCTCTGCATCAGCTCCTGCCTCCTTGTTCCTACCCTGTTTGAGTTCCTGTCCTGACTTACGTTGATGATGAACAGTGGTGTGGACGGAAAGTCAAATACACCCCTTCCGAGTTGTTTTGGTCACAGCACTTCATCACAGCAGTGGTGACCCTAACTCTAGGCAGCCTTGTACTACTATTCTACCTGGCACACCTCTAAAACTTTAAAACAAAAAGTAAAATATTTCTGTTCAGGTCTGCTCATGTGCTGCTAAATAGATGTAGGTAAAAACTATTCCTAAAACATCCAGAAAATTAAAAACTAATACAAACGGTTCTCCAGATGTGATTTTAGTGACTGAAAATTCTATTCCTTTACTTTTCAAAAAACGATTCAGCTTCAGAGTTGCCAGAAGGAAATATATGCAGAATTTAAACTTCAATCGACCTGGTCTTCCTACTCAAAAAAGCACACATTATAAAAATGGGAATTACTACTTAACTTATGCTGTCTTTATGTTGAAAAAAAGTCCTGAGTAAAAAAATAAGATGGTTAGCTATGTAAAGTCTTCTAACAGTTTTGAAGATCACCTAATATAATCATAAATCTATTGAGTTGATATAAATCTCTATAATAAAATAAATATTAATTGCTAAACCTACATGTATCCACCACAATTATCTGGAGTTAGTAAATATGTCTTGTGCTACACTGAACAAGAGTATGAAGAAATGTGTCTAGAAATTATGAAATGGTGCATCCAACAACTGAGTGCAAGCACCGCAGCTAAGAGGTATTAAGCATGAAGATACAGTTTTCACTACAGAAAGGGCAGAACCAGATGGCTGCAGGGAGCTGGAGAGAGAAGAGGACCCTGGTGTGAGCTCAGTGGGCAGCCCTTGCGCGGCTCTGTTGCCATGACGTCTTCTCCCATGTTGGTCTGCTCGCTCTCTGGTCTGTTCCTGGTGGACATGTAAAGGGTTTTCACCTTTCAGGGGACCCTCCTAGGAAACAAGGACTCTAGGTTTGTCAAGGTAATGTCCTCTGCCTTGCGCCATCTTTGAATGCTTCAGCTTTCTAATGAAAGGAACCGAGGGGGTTTCTCATCTTCTTTGAAACCATATAGTTTGTCCTATTTGCCTTTGAAATTTCTGTCACTTTAGTTGAATGGGAAACTGGGAACTGTGACCCTATTTAATCTCCTGAATTTTTTTTTCTTTACAAACTTCTCAAAACTCAAAATCTAAAGTTACTCTGACTTCACATTGCCATAACTTTGGGATTTTTCAGAGGAACTCAAAAATTTTAAATGAAAATGATTTGGTTCCCTTTCTATATATACATAGAGTGAGAGAGAGAGAGAGAGAGAGAGAGAGAGAGAGAGAGAGAGAGAGAGAGAACTAATTAGACGTCTTTGCATGGGAAAAATTAATAAGCAAAAGTAAAACTAATTAGAGGCTGATGGTATGTGTTCAACTAAGCAGCTTTAAACCTGACAAATAGCAAGTATTGCTTAACTTTATGACAAGGGACACATCACCCTCTATGTTACCGACAGATGATTGATAGATGATAAGACTCTGGTAGGTCCTGGTAAAACTTACAATTATACATATATATCATATATAATAGTTATAATTCAAATTATCTGAAATGTTAGGGAAATAACCACTCCTCTACATCAATCACATTATAATGAACTCCCATTAAGCCTTTAACCATGGCCTTAACTCCTGAATCACCTACAGATTTTTTTAAAAATTTTACTCCAATGTCTTTCTGAAATCTTTTCAAAGCATGTATTATACAGCTGCAAGAGGATTATGGGAAAGCCTGTGAACTACAGGTTTCTGGTAACTTAAAGATTGCACCACCAGGCTGGGCGAGACCCTCCAGAGCCCTCTGGAAAGCTAAGCAATCATGAGGCAGTGGGCCTGAGCTCCGCAGAGCAAGACTCAAGTACACTCAAGCAGGGTGGCTGTGCTTATTCCCTTGTTTGAACTAGTTCTGTCACCATCAGAAAACACAGATGTTTAACATTATGATTCATAACAGTAGCAAAATTACAGGTATGAAATAGCAATAAAAATATATTTATAGTTGACGGTCATCACAACATGAGGAGCTGCACTAAAGGGCCGCAGCACTGGGAAGGTTAAGCGCCACTTTGGAGAAGGCTTGAGCATCTTGATGCCTCCTGAAGGGGAATGTTCTCGTGTACTAGTGATCATGGTGGGTTCCTCTGTGAAAAGCACTAATGTAAGATGACTCAGAACTGCTTCCAAAGACAATATGCCCACACCTGGCTTCCTAGAAAAGACAACGGTAAACACTGTACTTGAGTCTCACTGGAAGGAGCCCTACCTATTCCAAGAACCTAAAGAATAATCATCCAGAATTTTATGAGGCACTACGTGGCCTTGGACGATTCATCATATTATGTAGGAAGATTCTTCACTTGGGCACCATGCTGTGACCTGTCTCAGTCACTCAGGAACACTGAAGTCCTGCTGCACAATATCTGGAAAACGCAAACTGGCCTGGAAAGGTGAAGCCTGGATCTGACTGTGGCCCCGTTTGACCTTTTCAGCAGGGTCAAGCTGCATAAGTAGACACCCTGGCTTCAAGGCACCCTGGGTGCTGTGTAACTCCTTCAGACAGGGAAATCTCCCCAGCATGTTTCATCCTCTTGAGTCTTTTTTTTTTTTTTCTGATCTTTTTATTCTTTTTTTTTTTAAGTAATTTATTCAGATTACATCTCAATTGTTATCTTCTCCCTTGTATCTTCCTGTTTCCCCCTCCCTCTCTCTCTCATCCTATTCCCCTCCGCTAGGTCTGTGACAGAAGGGGACCTTGTCGACCCCCACTATAAGATCAGAGCCTATCCGGTCTCTTCCTGGTAGCCTGCTTACTCTTCCTCTGAGTGTCACCAGGCCTCCCCACCAAGGGAAAGTGATCAAATAGGGGGCACCAGAGTTCATATCAGAGTCAGTCCCTGCTCTCCACACAATTGTGAAGAATGTGCTGTCTGTTGGCTAGATCTGTATAGGGGTTCTAGGTTTACTGCATGCATTGTCCTTGGTTGGTACTGTAGTTTGAGCTGACCCCCCTGGGTCCAGATCCGCCCGTTTTAATGGTCTTCTTGTAGGTTTCTAGGACCCTTGGGAGCTTCTATTTATGCATTCTTCCTTACCTCTCTCACCTAGAGTCCCAATAAGAAGTCCCAGTATCTATCCCAATCTCCAGCTAAGTGAAGACTTTCAGGGGACATCTCTGTTGGGCTAGTGTCCAATTACAGTGAGTATATGCCATGTGTATCTTTCTGGGTCTGGGTTAACTCAGGATGATCATTTCTAGTTCTATCCATCTTAAACCCTTTACATCTCCACTAACTTGGCAAACTATCTGCCCAGGAATCAAACAACAAAAACTACACGAACAAGAGCCATCAGAAGAACCTGCTGAGATCCTACTGGGCACTGCTCAGCATCCTGCAGATGCCCAGGGAAGAGGAGGGAAGAGAAGAGAGGACTGAGAAATGTGGCAGGGCTGCCACCCTATCACATTGACAGAAAAGAATCTGGAAAAAGAAGTCAGCTTTCTAGCCCAGCCTGCCTGGCTTCTTAAAGCATAAATTCAGGTATGTTTCTTACCAACTGCAGTTAATGGGCTTTGTTTTCCTGATTCAGTTCACCCACCATCCGCTAGCCACTTTCCCAGGCACTGCACATTTCTAACAGAGGCATTTCTAAACATATATGAGTACACACCTGAAGAGACTCTTCTGTTCGCCCTACAAGAACGTGTGAAGTGAGTGTGTGTGCGTGCGTGTGCGTGTATGTAAAGCAATAACAAAGGAAAAGAGGCCATGAATTTGAGAGAAATGGGGAAGAGTGCTGGGAGGGATTGGATGGACGAAAGGAAAAGGTAAAATGGTATAATTAATTTTAATTTTAAATATTTTTTAATAAATACCTAGCACTGATAGTACTAGGGGAACTGGTAAACTGTCTCTTTAGAGGAAAATTTTAAAGTGCAGGGACCTGAGTGGGGGGAAAAATCACACTCCTGGACTGGAAGAGAAGCAACTTAAAGCTCATTCTCCACAGAGCTTCTAAGTCACTTCAGTTCTAGTCAAATCTTTGATGGGATTTGCTGGAGAGGATGGAGAGAGTTAAGTTCTTGTTTCGTATCAGAGCTATTGCAACACGGATGGAGACAAGAGCCTCAAGATCTTGTTACAATGTAGACTCTGACCTAGTAACTCTTCTCGGAGGCCCAGACTATCTTTCTAATGAGCTCCAAGGTGCCATGCTACCAGCCTAAGAGACTGACAGTAGCAAGGCTCTGCAAAGTAAATGTTGGAGAAATAAGAAGTCTTGAGTGAAGAACATCGGAGCTGAGTTAGGGAAAACATGTAACAGTGCTTCAGTAATTCCAAACAATCTGGGTTGGAAAGATGGCCCAATGAGAAAGAGTACTGACTGCTCTTCCAGAGGACCTTGGTTCAATTCCTAGCACCCACACGGCACCTCACAACTGTCTCTAAGTCCAGTCCTAGAGGACCCAATGCCCTCTTCTGACTTCTGGGGGCACTCAGCACGATCATGGTACACAGACATAGATACAACATGCACACATATAAAATAAATGTGTTTAATAAAAAAGCACTTAAATGACAAAGTCAACAGCTCATTTAAATAATAATAGTAATGGGTTACACTTATTAAGTGACTAGCAGCTGGGATGGGGCTCCTCCTCCTTTTTTTTTTTTTTTTTTTTTGATTTTTGGTTTTTTTTTTTGTTTGTTTTGTTCTGTTTTGTTTTTGAGATCGGGTCTCTTCTCTATAGCCCTGGCTGTCCTGGAACTCACTCTGTAGACAAGGCTGGCCTAGAACTCACAGAGATACACCTGCCTCTGCCTCCCAAATACTGGGATTAAAGGCGTGCGCCACCGTCACCACCACACCCACCATTCTGTGCACCATTTTTTAAAGGGGGACTCTGGTCCACTTTAGGAAGAAAACACCTGGGATGAAGAGCCTAGACATCCTGCCCACCAGAACTGGATACAGAGACTATCTGGTCAAAGAAGTACAGACTAAGAAAGATGTCCGGTTACCTCCAGGTCTCTGAAGGGCTCTCTCCTACTAAGCAGCACAAGTCCCACAAAACAACAAGTTGAGTCAACAGACAGAAAGTATTTTATAACTGGAGCTTCTCAACAATGAAAAATAGATTCCTTCAGTAGTTCCTTAGTCTAGCTCTTAGAATGAGATGTCTCCCATAAGTCTCAGGCATTTGAATACTTGTTGCCCAGGTAGTGGCTGTTTGGGAAGGATTGAATGGCCTAACTAGAGGAAATATGTCACTACACACAGGCTTTCACGTTTTCAGAAGACTCCCACTGTTTCAAGTTAGGTCGCCCGCGCTCCCTCCCTCCTCCCTCTCCCTCCCTCCCTCCCTCCCTCCTCCCCTCCCTCCCTCCCTCCCCTCCCCCTCTCTCTGCTGCTTCCTGTTTGTGGGTTAAGATGTGAGCTCTCAGCTGTCCTGCTGCCATGCTCCCCCACCATGATGGGGATGAACTCTTATTCCTCAGGAACCATAATCCCAAAACAAACCCTTCCTTCTATAAATTACCTTAGTAATGGCTTTTTATCACATCAATAAAAAAGTAACTAATATTCTATTTTTTTTTTAAAGTAACTAATCTGCAAGAGGCTGGTTGGCTATGTTCGAAGGCTCACAAATGAAATGTCTATATGGGAAAGCCTACACAGTTGTCAAGCATCTACCATCCTAAGAACAGAAGCAGTGTTTGCTTCAGTGAGGCAAAAGGGTCAATATTCATTATCACCTTCCAATGTATGTAGTCAGCAAACATTAAACAGCTAATGTCAAAAGCCGGCCTTACCCTTTATTAGGTAAGCCAAATAAAATATACCCACTAATCCACACTGAGGCCTGATGGTCTGGTTAAGGAAATAAGGAAACTGTAATTAAGATAGAGTAAGTGCCATAAGATGGTCTGATGTCCTTGTACTCAAGGTTTCTCCCACATGACTGATTTTGTTAGAACTGAAATAAATGCAGTAGACATAAGTACATGCTACAAGACAGATGATGTAGGATCTGATACACAGAGCCCCTTGGATGACGGCTACGGGTTAACACCTACAGACCCTCAATACAGAAAGAACAAACTTGGAAATGAGGGATCACTGGCATAGACGTGAGGGGTTATAAGGCAAATTCCCAGTGTAGCGACTTTAATCTATTAGTACACTAACAATGAAAGCCTGGATTACCCCTACTGCAGAGACCATCTTAAATGCTGACCGATTTGACCTGTTCCAACCTCCATGAAGACTTCATACTATGCCTGCCTAAGCTTGGTGGTGTTTTTGCAAGTCAGTTTGTTTAGTCAAAATTAATACATCAATAGCAGAATGGTACATGCTTAGACATCATTGCATCCTAAATATAAAATCCTCAAAATCCATAATAGTCCTTAAAGTCAACATTTTTACATTAAAAAAAAAATGTTGACAGCAGAAATAAAGCACTGAGCTTAAGAGCCAGAAACTGTGATAAGCAATTGTGGTTTTTGAAAATCTTATTGAAAAGTCACAGCAAATGGTTTCAAAATAGTATGAGAGCAAAGAAAGCCCAAAACAGGAGCCCGGCAACCAGTTCACAGACGACAGGCAGACCCGTGACGTACCGCAGTCCGAAGGCATTGGTGCTGCGGAAATGGAAAAGATAACCGGTGTGTCTGAGCCAGGGAATAAAAATGGGTATCTTCCGATCAGAGAACTTCCTTCCAGTGGAAAATCCGGGAGGTCCTCTATGGTCATCTTCTAGAAAACCACCTATAAAGGAAAAACCAGAATGCATTTCCACTTCACCAGTGTGCAACGCAGGAGACTGCCTCTAGTCACAAAAGTCCTGTCAGTCTCACATAGTTAACCTCACTGACTGGCTGAGCACAGCTGTTTAAAAACTACGTATCACCTCCCACAGTCTTGTACCATCAGCAGCCCATGTATTGTCACAATACAAAGCTTGGGAGAGATAAATTATAATAGAGTTTTAAAAATTCATTTCCTACTAAGAGATAATAACCTATTTACAAAGCTGAGCTATCACAGATGGGCAGCATTAAAGAAGGGCACAGTGCCCCCTGTAGGCCAACCTTATCTCTCATAATGCAACAGTTTAGAAGTGATATTTTGTTATCTGCCATTGGAGCCCATGCCACATGCTCATCACATGGGAAGACACTCTCTCCTCTCTCTCCTCTCCTCTCTCTCTCTCTCTCTCTCTCTCTCTCTCTCTCTCTCTCTCTCTCTCTGTTGTTTGGCATGTTGCCTTTAGTTTATGATATCCCAGAAAACATCACTGAAAATTATGTCACTTTCACAAATCTAAGAGGCGACTGGAACTGTCCCACTTGGTAACTCCCATCTTTGACAGGAGGAGGGCTGTGACCTTAAACCGTATAAACTCATAATAGCCTTCTCCCAGAAAGCATCAGTATATAGAAAAACTTATTCTACATTAGACCTGTCGATACCCAGCCTTACATCTCAGAAATAATGTAGAAAGCTGAAAATGATGAGGGAAGCTCAGGGACAGCACAAAAAGCTTGGCGTCTCTGTGCTCAGTTCTGAGATATTATGAATCCTCCTGTAAGCAAGGCTAAATGATCTTAGATTATATTCAATACAAAGAACACAAGTAAAAAAGTTGGCAGCTTAATCTAGCAGAATATATGCCCCATGCATGACTCTGCATGTGCTTTGTAACATTCTGGTAACAAACATATGATGGCTGGTTTTATGTCAACTCAACAAAACCAGAGTCTTTCTGGGAAGGACTCTCAACTGAGAAAATGCCTCCATCAGACAGGCCTGTGGGCAAGCCTGTGGTGCATTTTCTTGATGGATGACTAGAGGGGAGGGGCGCTCAGCTCACTGTAGACAATGCCGTTCCTGGGCTGGTGGTCCTGGGTGCTATGTGAAGGATGCTGAGCAAGCCGTGAAGAGCAGCCAGGAAGCAGCACTCCTCCATGGCCTCTGCATCAGCTCCTGCCTCCGGGTTCCTGCCCTGACTTCCCTCAGTGATGGACTTACAAACTCTAAGATGAAATAAACCTTCCTCCCCGAGTTGTTTTTGATCACAATGTTTCGTCACATAAAATATAGAAACCTTAACTAAGACAGCATCTTAAACTAACCGAATCCCTAAGCCAGCCCCACTCAGCTCCAAGGAAACATTCACTTGGAACTAACTGGGTTCCTTCCCTCTTAATTCTGACCTTTTTTCTCTGTGAACAGGAGCCAGGAGGAACAGTGTGCTTGCTTTTTGCTTAAAGGGTATATACTTATGTTCACAGGAATGCTATACATTAAACAAACTAGCTTGGTTCTTATTACATTAAAGGAATCCCCATTTGGGGGCAGATGGACTGGTGCTGAAATTACTTGCCACCCAGTACATGGAACCTTTAGACTTTAACCTTGCTATGTAACAGGAGCGACACAAGATTACTGTTAAACAATAACAGATAAATCTTCATTATCAAATCCAAACAGTAAAGTATCCTCCAAGACAGCCCCTTCCTTCACATCACACTCCCCCATCTATGGGTTTCTACTTGCAGGCCCACAGTAGGTAGGAAACTCCCTTTAGAAACAAAAAACAAAAAAACAAAACAAAACTTGGTACACCTCCATTATGGTACCACACACAAGCCCGTGTTCCAGATGCTTCAGGGATTCCAAGTGAGGGAGCGGTGGATTGTGTGTGCTAGGTGGTTTATAATCAATTTCTAAAATGAAATATCACTGATGAGCACAGGTCATGACATGGAAGGGAATGTGTTCCCATCAGCGAGTACCAGGAAGCTTTGCCATGGAAACGTCAAAGAATCAGTTTGTCCTGAGCCGAGCCTGGGAAGAAACTAAAATGAGCTGCATGCTGTCAGGCGTGTGGCTGGGAAAGCAGGCAGCTGTAAGCCTAACTAACTCCATTTTAGGACTGGGGTGGGGTTTTGATTGGTTGGTTTGTTGTTTTGTTTAGGGGCGGGGAGGTAGCTACACCAGTTCTTAACTGGCAAAAAAAATCCAAACCATTCAATCCCGTAAGGCCCTGGAGAACTAGCATTCCAAAAGAGACAGGCATGCTTGAAGTCGTGTTTTAGGAAGAATGATCTGACTGTGATCACACTTCGGGGACTCAGACATGTTTCCTTAATTTGTCAGCAAAGCGGTGAACCCCGCTTACTGCGGTCCCCAGAGAGCTCTTCATTTCTTGCAGATTGCCAAGACCCTTAAAGATGAGAACTGCACCTGGGACTGGGGAGACAGCTCAGTGAGGAAAGCTGTGCAAGTGTCAGGACTGCAGTTCAGACCCTCACCTCACACATTAAAAACAGGGCGGCCATGGTGGTGAAAACTCCCCAGGGGAGGCTGGTTTCCTAGACCAGGCAAATCAAAATCTCAGGGTTCAGCAAGGAAACCCCTTGGTAAATTGCCTCGGTAATAAAGTAGAAAACTAGGGAAGAGACAGCTGACGTCAAGCCCTGCCTGAGGCACGCACAGATGTGGGCAGGCATACATATGTGCACACGCACAACAGTAACAGAACTACACCTTACACAACTGTCAACCACCACAAGAATAAGACCAGCATCTGGCACACACGAAATAAGCAGTACGGTTCCAAATCCAAGGTGGAAAAATAATTCACGCAGACATGGAATCCACTTCACTGTTTCACTCAACACTTCAAGGCCCGAGAAGCTACAGTATCAACTAACACAGTGAGGATTGTTGTTTGTATTTTTACATCTTAATGGCATTCTTCCTGGTCCCGTTTCTTTACCCTCTTTGGAAGAAAACAAAAACAAAAATCACTTTCATTTTGCCACAAACTACACACCACGCAAGTTTTCACACACTCTCAGGAGCAGTTTCCCCAGAAGCAGTTTCTCTATCTAAAGGGCTGAGGCACCCAGAACCTTGATCCTGTGTAGAGACGGACAATCTGAATTTAGGAGGTATTTTTTTCCTACCCAACTGAGAGTTGTTTGGAAAACCATCATCCCTGACTGAGTACAACCAACTTCTGATAGTTTTAATTAACTGGAACTAAGTGGTCCAAACTTTCAGGCACATAGGAGTTCCATCTTCTTCCAACTAATGAAGCCACTTCTGAGTGAAAGGGTACGGTCACGACTCCAACAGCTCAGGACTCTCCAGGAAGCCTGATCCTGCCTGAACGCATCACTACTGAGGGACGCCAACCAGAGAGAGCTAACTCGGGCCAAGAAATTCCTTCAGAATTGTTTATTTCTGTGACGCTGTGCATGGATCCCATGGCCTCCCATATTCCAAGCAAGCACTCTACCACCGACTACACCCCAGCGTCCGCTCAAGTGTGCGTGAGACATGGCTGAAGAGCAGCATATTGGAACTTCCCGGCTAACAAGGAGACCCAAGCTGTGCCCACATTTATTGTCAGACATTTCGTTCAGTTGCCCATCACAGTTGGGTCATGGTGCTTATTTTCATGAAATCTCAAAACAAGACTAAGAAGTTACATTTTACATGCACAACTCCAATGGTCTTTCTGTTGTCTCCCTAGAAGACATCCGTTCACTAGCCACATATGTGCTGCAAGGATGCAAGCCTTTATTTTCATGAGAATCAAAAACAAATCTAAGCAAATAGGCATTTCAAAGCGTGGCTCCTGTGACCCTTTTATTCACTACAAACAAAGCATTGGAAAAGCAGCCCTGGGCATTAGACACCTGCCCACAAGAAGTTCAGTCACACATCCAATAAACACTTTTTCTCATTAAGTCCTAAGAGATGCATTCCAAAGGTAAGAGTTATGCCCTTGCAGACCTCCTACAGATTCCAGCCCAGGGCCAGGGTGCTACAGGAAAGCACAATCACTGTACAGCAAGACCTACGACTGAGGAAAGCTGGGTACAAAGCGAACATAGATATAAGACACTTAGCATAGCGTCCTGGGGCCCTAATAATTAAAGGATGGGATGTCCAAGTAGGTAGCTACTAGCTACATGTGGCTCTTAAAATTAAATTAAAACTCCATTGGGCTAGCTCAGAATTTCTTAAAACTGTGGGCCGGGGGAGTGGGAAGGGGCTCACACAAATAAATGCGGAGTGTCACAAAAAAAAAAAAAAAGTGGCAATTTGTAATAATTCAGGTTTCTAAATGCAGTCACCTAAAACTAATACAGAATCAAATATGTATCTGTAGAACTTATTATTAACATTTAATATTGATTCATATGATTATTAAAGGAGCAGTTATTCCATAACCTGCTATTATATAAATAAATGGACACAAAAACCTGTTAGATTTTTTTTTTACCTGTTAGATTTTTAATAAACCTGAATGCACAGGAGCTGGGCAGATACCAACCCCCTAAGCTACTTTACTATCTCCCAGGCACACACCCCATGTCTCTTGCCCTAATCGCTCCTATCTGGGCTGCTTCCCATCCAAAATTCCCATAAGTACTTGCACATGTTCCAATTGGCTATTTCTGCTCCATCGAGCCCCTCCTCAGAGCAAGCTGCTGTTGGACCACGCGCTTCTAGTTCAAGCGTCTAAGCCATGGTGACCTGCCATCACCAACCCCTAGAACCTTGGCCCCTCCTACCCCTCTCCTACCCAGTCCAGCCTGCAGGCAGTTTTATTAGCCAATCAGGGATAATTTAGGATGCAAAGTTTATACAGCATCATTTTAGATACATGAGAATTTGCTCATAGGACAGGAAGGATCTTGGGGAAAAGCAATTAATATTTGAATACATAGTAACTTCAGATCAGCTTTGTTCCTAAATAGTGTGTGTGCACTTAGCACTGCACATGTGGACATGCCACGCAGTGCCATCTGATACTACCTGAAAGAGCTCCGCCCAGATGCAGGGCCAGGTGTACATCATGGGTTGCAGTGTTTTTACAAAGCATTCTGCTCTTACAGAAATATAATGGTTTAATTACAGAAAACAAAGACTTTTAATACGTTCCCATTGTCATTCCTCAGCATGTAAGCATCAAATTAGCATATGTTAGAATTACATTTTGTTCAAATGTTGATTTCACTAATTGCTGTTTGTGTTCTAAATTTTTTTTAAAAAAAATCACTAGCTGGGCATGGTCGCACATGCCTTTGGTCCCAGTACTTGGAAGACTGGTCTTCATAGTGAGTTCTAGGACATCCAGAACTACACAGTGAAGACTCTTGTCTCTAAATAAATAAATACATAACTTAAAAAATAAAAATAAAAACCCACTGGTACTAAAGAGATGACTCAGCACTTATGAGTACTGGCTACCAGGTTGGTTCCTACCACTCACATGGCAACTCCAGTTCCAGGGGATCCAACGACCTCTTCTGGCCTCCACAGGCACCAGACACATACATACATGCAGGAAAAACACTTATGCATGTAAAATGCATCTTTTTTTAACATATGAATTACTTCTGGCTTTGGATTAGAACAGAATTTCCAACAGCTTCTGAAAGGGTCCTAAATGCACATGTATTTATTTACGTATATTTAAGATATTTTCTGTTTCTGTTCATACGAAACAGCACTGTCAACACTATACGTCAGTTCTGCAAAATGTTCCATATTTTGCACTGTCAAATGTTCATCGGACAAGTGTAAGAATAAAAAAAACATTATCTCCTTAACATGCAAATTTGTCTTCATCTTTAACAAACAGTAAAATCATATACCTTTGTTCTAAAATAAATATATAACTTACTGTCAATAAATGTTTGACTTGCACAACTATTGTATATATGCCCTGTTTTAGCTCTATCTGAAAGTTAAAATGCATGTGGCTAATGTTACCATAACCAGAAGGACATTTCACCTATGGCCAGTCCCCTGACCAGCCAAGGAAAACAGTTCAGCTCACTCTTCAGAGAACAAACAACTTTACAGATGCCTGAAATGAGAAATAAAGGCTGATGTGCCAAGCAAGCTTGCAGCAGCATAATTATAAATAATTAAGAGAACAGTAAGACTAAAAGCAACCAGATGCTTAAATGGTTTCAACAGAGTGAGCTGATTCCGTCGACTCAAGCTCACAGAGTACGTATTTCAAACCTGCGATTGTTATAAGCAAAATGGCACCAATATAACCATCACTTTTTTTTTAAGGCCTTGCTGTTAGGATTGCGTCTGGAAAATAGGATCCTGGAAATAAATCCAACCAACAGTAGTACACTGTGTGCTAAATCTACAAAAGAGATGCAAACACTTCGGTTGTGTGTCAAGAGTCAGTCTTTGAGCCTAAGCAGTCCCTAACAAATCCAGCCATTTCCCCTCCAGTCTGCCCTTCTGCCATGTAGTCAACTTAAACTGTGCAGGAGATTCATAACTGACAAACGTCAAAGCAAGAATTAGCTGCAAGTAAAGTATTTGATGGATGTCTCCAGTAAGGAACACATTTCAGAAGAAATTTAAAGGCACTGTTTTACGCTACGCTAGTGCTACAAAGTACCCACAGTGTAGCCTGGAACACACACCAAAGTAGGATCCCACCAAAATAGAATGCTGATACATGTCAAAACATTGTCTCAGAGCAGATTTGTAATACCAAAGGCCTACGAGGCGTCTGGATGAAGTGAACCGCCTCCCATCTATAGCTAGGAACCGGTCCACCTAATCCATGCGGTTCTGCACAGGACAGGTCTCACTCGGCTCACAACCTCCTTCAACTTCTCAACGCGAATTAGTATGAAGGAATCTCAAAGCAGCAAGATGAGGCAAAGGCAGTTTAGTTCTGAACACGCGTGGCCAAGGGTTTCTCAATCATCAAAGTCAGAAGTGGCGGCGAGTGAGAACCTGAAAAGGCCGGCGTGTAGAAACCCACCAGGGTGAGCAGCCCCACGCGCAGGAGCTACTCCGGGCGTCCGCGGAGCGCGGGCCCTAGCCGGGCACCTAATTTCAGCCGGAGAGCAAACGACAGGAGCACACATACACACCTCCCCGCCTGGGCGGCCGCGTCCCGGGAGTCCTCCGGGAGCCTCGGTGCGGCCCACGGCCGTCAAGCGCCCCGCAGCCCGGCCTCCCGGCCCCTTCGCCCCCAGCGTCCCGCCACCTGCCTGCTCCGGGTCCCCGCGGAGCGCCGGCTGCGGACGCGGGGCGCAGGGGCGCGCTCCCGCCCTCACGCAAGGTTCCCGTGGCCGCTGCAGAGCCTCCAGCCGGGTAGCTACAACCCGCCGCCTGCCACGCCGCGCGCGCCGGAACCGGGGCCCCCCACGCGGGTCGGCGCGCGCGCAGTGCAGCCGCCCGGGCTGCGCGCAGGCCTCGGCCCTCGGCCCCGCGCACGCGCCTGCGTCGCTAGCCTCCCGCTTGCGCCCCTGGGCCCCTCAACAGGCTCAAGGTCTGTAGCGGCTGCACCTGCTGTCTACTCCCGGGAAGCCCTGGCTTGCGGTGCCCAAGTTGGGGATCTGTCCAGCAAAGCACAACCAGGCTCTAAAAGGAACCTTGGCTGGCCCGGACAGTGATTTGGGGCTGCAGCCAGAATACCCTTCTCTTGCATGCTCTTAGTTGGCCCAATTTGCATCCTGGGCTGGAAAAGCCTAAAGCATCTTGTAGCCAGAGACCATATCTTACCCTTTTTAGATAATGTGGCCGTGCATGGCCTAGGATAAGATCCACTGAGTCAATTACCTGTTTCCAGGTCCTACTGTGAAAACCCTTCTCAATACTCAGTTGAGCGATTAATTACAAAGGAAGTGTGTCAGCCAAGGGAATTAGTGTGATGGTGACTGAAGTTTGTAACCTTGAGTTAAGAGTGTCACACCACAGAGGCCCCACAAGCCGTCCCACTGTTGGCGTTTCTTCGCTATCGTGCGGTAGCTTGATGAGAGAATGTGTGGCTGGATGTCCACCAGGGTCCCTGCAAGATGAGAGCGGTAAGTGCACACCACACACCAGAGCACCTAGAGACTAGGAAAAAGAACACAAATACTTTCTACTCGCCTTACAACGTTCTCCCACCAAGGGGCCCTAATTGGGCACTCCTGAGAAGAAAGGACTCAGGACCTCTTAAGGTAACTTAGACTAGCCTTTTAGAAAACATCCATCCTTGGAAGCTAAAATCCAGGCTTGTTTCTGCCTTGGGAACTCAAAAGAACATCCAACTCCAGTTCAAGGGATAAAGGCAAGCAAGCATTCTCTGTCTCTCAGGCATGGTTGCAACCCCACTTACCCACCTGTTGAAGGACTCCATAGGGGGCACCCTGGCTTGTCTTGAGCCCTTTAGTTTTTGTGACACTCGGGGAATGAACTGGTGACTTGATGAGTGCGGAGGGGGACGCCTGCCACCTCTTTCTACCTCCTGAGCTTCTACTAGCACAGCCCAAGATATCAAAATGTTGTTGGAGGCAGTCACGCCACAATGGAGAGAACTGGGTGGGGCCCAGGGTCAACTAAAACTCAGGGTGCTTGTGCAGTATTAAATTCCGCCACCATCCCACACCCTGGGCAGCAGCCAGGTTCTCGCTGCCTACAGACTCTGTGTCTTCCTGCGCTCTCTAGGATGGTAATGTAACACAGATGCTAATTCCTCCCTCGGAGACTCCGCCTACCTTTCCCTGTTTTTATTACACCCAATTCTTGCCTAACCCACCCACCTCCTCAACTGGCTAAAAGAGAAAGCAATTTGCCTCGAGTTGACTCTCGGTACCTTTAAATGAGTCCTGTTGCCACTGAAACATGGAAAGTCCTCAAGATCTGTTGTAACAGGAGCTGCTGGTGACATTTCCGAGCTACACAGTTTGCTTTTATTGCTTTAAAAAAAAAAAAAAAGATCCACCAAGATACCACTATTAGTAGGTGATGAGGTGTGGCTAGCTGAGTGTTCTAAGCATAATGGAGTTCTCTGTTAGAACCAGTCAGACTACTGGCTCTTCCTGCTGCACCCAACATACATGGCACACAAGCAAATTCCCAGGACAGCAAGTCACCAAGTGAGACAGTCTTCTACTCACTCAGTTGCCTTTATTCCAAAACCTGAAACTACTCCCTACCCAGGCATCAGGAGCACACGCCCTTACTGCAGTCCAGTTCTGTGGAACACACACACCCATCACACAGATGTCGCAGCTAGGTCCTGCCAATTAACACCGATGAAACGAAACAAGTATATGGGGCCAGGATTTGGAGCTTGAACAAGCCGTCGAGTGGCTAGGCACATGAGAATAATCCACCACAGGTGCTGAGGTTCCCTCTGAAGGCATGAGATTCCCAAATAATGTCACAATGAACCAAGGTGCCAGGGAGAGGATGGCACCCATCACCAGTCAGTACCACAGAGAGAAGAAAAGGCGTGGCCAACCAGATGCTCTTCAGAACTCTGCCTGTAATAATATCTTGTCTTCCCCACAAATGAAGTGGGACAGAAGATTCACACTAACTCCGATCTGAAAGTCTCTCCAGACACTGTTCGGCAACATCTATATGGAATGTCCTTATAGGCACAAAGGCCCAGAGACTCCTGGAGATGTTAGCAGGGAATCACTCGGGCATTAAGACATCAGGAAGGAATCAGAGGAACTAAGCAAAAGAAGGCAGAGTTGCTGCTCTTCCTCACACCATGCACTGGGTAGGACGTCATTCACAGAGGAAGAGAGATTCACTTTCCCAAAGGGAGTATGAGACCAAGGCTCTGGGACCATGAGAGACAGTCTTCTGGCAGAGCCAGACAGATGGGCTCAACCAACACAAATGGTCACAGCACTTGGCCGAACTCACAAAGTCTTCCTATTGTATTTGTAGGTGACACCCAGAAGAAATCAGCCCATCAAGGCTGCCAAGTACAAGATCAATGTGTAAACCCGGTAGTCTACATCAGCAGCAAACAGGTGGGAAGTGGACAGCGAGACGCTGACCATACTCGCAGCACCTGGGGATTACCTTAGCAACTTTTCAGAACTCTGTGGAGAAGACCTTAAAGCTCTGTTGGAGGGCATAAAAGAAGACTGAACAGATAGAGAAACACGCCATGGATAGGATGGTTTCACGCTGTAAAAATGTCAAGTTGATCACTGGATTCAATGTTTTTGTTAAAATAAAATTTTAAGGTACTCAATGAACAGAAGGATGAATATAGCTCTAAACAGGGCAGATTTCTAAAAGCCAGAACAAAAGGAGGAGCCTTGCTCTACAAGACATTATGTCTTTCCTATATCATGATAAAAAACGATTAGATGCCGTTCTAGGAATAAGCAGAAAAGTGCCCTAGAATGCAGAGTTCTGAAGCAGCGCCCTGGGTAAGCAAGCCTTTGGTATACATAAAAGTGGTACCACAAACTAGTGATTAAAAAATATGATTTATAGGATAGTGTTGACCAAACAGGCTTATTTAATAATGGAAACAAAAAAAAAAGTCATGTGCCATATACAAATAGTACCTCTGGGTAAAGACATATGAAAGAGAAAAGAAACTGTGGGTGATATCGTCAATGTGCTGTAAGAACGGATTTCATAATAAGCAAATAAAAGTACTGGGAGCAGTCAGGGGGCAAAGAGTGTGCCTTATATTCTGAACGGCCTGGATTCGATGCCAAAGGTCGCGGAGGTAATGCCATAGAGAAACCTCATCTGTTGGTACCAGGGACTAGGACTAAAAAGAACCATAGTTGTTTAAATCCTTACAAAATTCTCCCAAGAGTGGCTACAGTTGAACACCTCCAATAAACAGACGCAGAATGACAGCTCAGCAGTAAAGAGTGCACACTGCTCTTGCAGAGGACCTGAGTTCGGTCCCTGCACCCAAAAAGGATCAGCTTACAGCCGCCTGTAACTCCAGCTCCAGCAGATCCAACGCCATCTTCTGGCTTTTGTGGGTACTGCACTCATGCACATGCCCTAACACAAATACACAGGTAAAGATACTTTTTTTTTTTTACTTTTATTGATTCTTTGCAAATTTCACATTATGCACCCCAGTCCTGCTCATCTCCCTGCCCCTTCATATTCGCCTTTGCAACCTCCCTCCACCACAATAAAACTCACAATCAAACAACAAAAAAGGATAGAAAATATCTCATCATGGAAGCTGTAGTGTGTCACAGTGTATTCCATAGTGTACCCCTCTGTCCACACTTCTTCGCTTGTAAATGTTCATTGCAATAAGTCTTTGGTGTGGCTTGAGGTCTCTGACTTCGGTGACACTATAAATATTGGATTCTTACTGGGCCTCCTCCCATTTATCCTGATGTTGCCCTGTGTCATGGGGATCCTGCAGCTTTGGAACAGCAGGACTGGCCCTTTCACAAGTCACGAGTGTTCAGAGGTGTTATAGATTTTGGAGTTGGCCCTCAATCTGGGCCTGGGTAGTAGCTGAGCTGGTCAGCATGCCTACTCTCCCTTATGTGCATCACCAGGATGAGCTGTCCAGCACTGCTCCAGGTAGGCCCCCAATGCCACCATCAGCAGGAGGTAGGATCAGCTCTCCTGCTCTCATGCTCTTAAGACTAGCTCACTCATACCCATACCTCCTGAACACAATCTCCACTGTACTTCCCAGTCAAGGCTGGGGGCCAGCTCTGTCAAGTGCTGCAGCCTATGAGGGGCTGGGACAACTCTCTTGTTCTCACGCCATCAGGGCTGGCTACCAATGCCTTTGCCATCAAGGCCAGCTCCACTGTATTACCCAGGTGAGGTGCAAGACCTCTCTCCAGAGCGTTACAGCCAGTAAGGGGGCAGAGCTACCTTTCCCACTCTCATGACCCTAGGGTCAGCTCTTATGGCTACTGCAGATGGTGAGGGGGGAGAAGGAAGGCATCACCTCCCTCCCCACACCCATGTCACCTTTATGCCAGACGAGTGGCAGGGACAGCTCTTCTGCACTCTTATCCCCAGGGACAGCTCACCTATACCTCCTCCACCAGGGCCAGCTCTGCTGTGCAGGGTCTACTCTCCCAAGTGCTGCAGCCAGCAAGGATCAAGGACAGTTCTCAACCACTCTCAAGTAGGGGAAGGCACCACCCCTGAAACCTCAACACCTCACAGCAGAAAAGTGGCAGAGATAGTTCTTCCTTGCTCTGTCCTCAGGGTGGGCTCACCTGTTCTTCCTCGAACAGGGCCATCACTACTGTGCTGCCAGACAAGGTTCAGGGCCCGGTCTATCAAGTGCTACAGCTGGTGAGGGGCAGGGCCAGCTCTCCCACTCTCATGACCCTAGGGCCAACTTTACCAATTGCTGCAGGTGGTGACTGGCAGGGGCAAGGAGAGACAAGGTATCACCCCTGCACCCATGCCATCTCACAGCAGACATGTGGCAGGGCCAGATCTCCTGCACTCTCACCCTTGGGGTAGCTCATCTGCATCCCTCCCTTTCTATGCCACCCACAGGGTCAGCTCTGCTGAAAGATACTTTTTTTTTTTTAAAGGAAAAATTTAAAGGTATGAAACTTGAGGAAAGATATGTGGAATGTATAAACTTAACTAGGCATTAATCTCTAAAACCCGTCAAAAAAAAAACTAATATAAAACTGAGGAAAGGATAATAGTAGGAAGTTCATGGAGAGTGAGGCATGTATTGGTTTCTTTCCCTGTTGCCGTGATAAAACACAACTTAAGGGGGGAAAGTGTTATTTTGGCTCACAGTTCAAAGATACATCCCATCATCACTGGGCAGTCGAGGCAGCAAGAGCTTGAAGCAGCTGGTCACGTGGCATCCACAGTCAGGAAGCAGAGAGAGAGAGATGGATGCTTGCGCTCGGCTCACACTCTCATTCTAGAATCCACTGACTGCAGAATGGCTCTGCCCACAGTTAGACGGGTCCTCTCACATCAACTAACACAGTTAAGATACTCTCCTGTAGGAATGCCCAGAGGCCTATTCGAGCAATTCTAGATGCTGTCAGGTAGAAAGTTGACACAGCATGCTGCCTAGTTTTATGTCAGCTTGGCACAAGCTAGAGTCATGAGGAAGGAGGGAGCTCAGTTAAGAAAATGCTCTCAATAGATTGGGATGTAGACAAGCCTGTAAGGGTTTTTGGCAAGGCGGGGTTCGGGGGGAGCAGGGGTGTTAATTGTGATTGGTGTGGGAGAGCCCAGCCTATTGTGAGCAGTGCCACCCCTGGGCAGGTGGTCCTGGGTTCTGTAAGAAAGCAGGCTGAGCAAGCCATGACAAGCAAATCAGAAAACAGCACCTCCTCCATGACCTCTGCCTCAGCTCCTGCCCTCACTGCTTTTGATGACAAACTGTTTGTTATATGGAACTGTGAGTGAAATAAAACACTTTCCAGAAAAATGGGTGGATTTACAATGTATAATATTAAGCAAGGCCACCCAGTCTCAGGAAGAAAAAAAGAGAAAAAAATATGTTCTCTCACATGTGGATTCTAGCCTATAATGTATGTGTGTATATGGGTAAGCAAATGTACTTATGAGCACAGTATATGTAGAAAGAAAAACAAGAAAGGGTAATGTCAGGCCATGAGGAAAAAACAAATGCAGGCAAAGAACATGTGAGTCTTAAAAAATAATATAAAACTGTTTTTCTAGTTTTAACTCTGCTGGGTATTTTTCGTTCTCTTGCTTCTCTTCTCTCTCCTCTTCCCTT
>OU015742.1:106363580-106373828 GCA_907169655.1 Acomys percivali
ACACACACACACACACACACACACACACACACACACACACACACACACACACGACTACATTTTCACACCAGCTACTTATATTTCTAGCCACCAAGGTACTGCACACATAAATAGTATCAAGCCAGTTTCCATGAGGATTTTAGTTCGATGATCCCGCTTCCACCTCTGAATTCAACATTAACTAAACCTCGTTATATAGCTACCATTTCCCAGGAGAGGTGAAGCATGAAGAAATCTCATTTTAAAAGATCATAAAGATGAAATCAGCCACATGCATGTCTGGGAAGTTCTACAGGACAGAGAACTCACTTCTACAGCCAGCAGAACAGCTCAGAGGAACTGCCATAGGTCAGAGCAGCTCAGAGCCCTAGCCATAGCCTCAGTGCACAGACCTGGTTTGGATCTATGTTCAAACACATACATCCTAAATAGAAATTCTTGAGGCAAGCATAAGGCCTCATGGCTATAATCCTAGCACCAGGAAGGATGAGGCAGGAGAGTTTCTATGAGTTTCAAGCCAGTCTGGACTACAAATTGAGTTCCACATCAATCTGCACTACAACGTGAGAGACCATATTTAAAAATGGGAGGTGGGGCAGAGAAATCCATAGACCACTAGAAGAAATTTAACCCAAAATGGATATTAAGAAATATCAAGAAGCTGGGGGTGGTGGCACACACCTGTAATCCCAGCACTCAGGGAGGCAGAAGCAGGTGGATCTCTGTGAGTTTAAGGCCAGCCTGGTCTACAAAGTGAGTCCAGGACAGCCAAGGCTACACAGAGAAACTATCTCAAAAAAGAAAAACAAGAAATATCAACGAAAGTATTAATTCTGTTCTATGGTCATGACATCGCAGTTATATTTTCTTAAAATCTTTATTAAACAGTCATGGGGTAAAAAGCCTCCTACTAGAGAGTGCTTTGAGGTTTTTATTAGCAATAAAGGTATAGAAGAGAAGACAGATGAGCAATAATGATAAAGTAGTAATAATTAATGCTGAAAGATGAGCGAGTCATCCTTTCTTCTTTTGCATGAACTTGGAAATTCTTCTATAGTAAGAATGTTTTGTCCAGCCTGGTCCACAAAGTGAATCCTGGACAGGCAAGGCTATACAGAGAAACCCTGTCTGGAAAAACCAAAACAAAACAAAAATGAGTGTTTTGTTTTGTTTCAAAGGAGTTCCCAGAGGGCAAGAACTTTATTACACCCCTGTCACTACTATATCACAAATACCCAAAACAGTCCCTGGAATAGAGAAAATTCATGAAATAAAAGCAGGTGGAAAAGACCAGGCTCTTTGATGCCAATCAAGACAGACTGTGTCATCCAGGCAGTGGTTCTCAACCTTCTTAATGCTGCAACCCCTTAACACAGTCCCTCACGTTGTGGTGACACCCCTAACCACAAAATTATTTCACTGCTACATCATAACTGTAATTTTTCCTCTTATGAGTCATAATGTAAATATCTGTTGCACAGGATATCTAGCATGCAGCCCCTGTGAAAGGCTCATTCAGGTCCCCATGGGTTGCACCCCACAGATCAAGACCCCGTGATCCAAGGCCTTTACTATACTGCTTGGCTCCCTTTCATGTGCATGCACACACACTTGATGGCACAGGGGCTTTGTGTAGCACCAAAGCCACCTTTTCATCAGCTGCTTACAAGCCAGTGCAGTTTCACCCCAGGTCACGAGAAAGCGTAACTGTGGTTAGGAGTGGAGAGAATATCAGGGACCCCTCTGCCCGCTGGAGCTGCACTGAGTTCGCACCTGTCAACAGGCATCCAATGACTCAGCTAACCAAGAAAAGCCCCTGACAGACCAATTAGCTGGTTCTGAGTCATGAGAAAGTCTCCTTTGTGACAAAACCAGCCTTCCTAATGAGAGGGGTTCTGGTATGCCTCATTGATGCGTTTTTGAGACCCCAGGGAATAGTCAGGGGAAAAAGAAATGTGAACTGCATTTTTAGATTCATGCGGAGTTCAATATAAGTATAAGAAATTACTATAGTCTGTGTTTTTAAATGTCCAGCAAAATACAACATGCAATATCATTTTCATATCCAAGATAACCAGGGCCTTAAGGCCCCAAATAGTCTTTTAAAAAGCAACTAAATTGCACCTGGCTCCAGCAAGTGACCAGAAATCCGTTAAGTGCCTGCTAACGATGAGGGCAGCATGGAAGCTGTGACCAGGTATAACTTAGTTCACTCTAGTTTTCCAGTAGAGACACTGCCGTGACCACAGGTCATTGTGGGCAGCCCGAACAGGAGCCCCGGGATCATCTCTCACTAGCTCTGCAATCCGTGCTCCTAACGCCTCTGAACCTTTGTTTACCCCTTTGTAAAAACAAGAGAAGGGAACCCTTCCTCCTGATGGAGTTCACTAGGCCCAGGCTTGACTCAAAGTTGTGCTCATTAATGTACAGTCATCCAAAGACATAAGCAATGGCCAAGAAAGCCAGCACCTGCCATACAAATGGGCTAGCCCTTGGGGTTTTTCAAGCAGATGCTTTCTACATTGTAGACTGGTGTGGTCAAGAAAGACTTCCTGGGCTCCTGGAGAGCATAAAGGGATATAGTTAGGCAACTGAGGAGCTAGCTGTCCTGAAGGCTTTGTATATGCTGTGTTGTCTTTTTATTCCTTTAGACCTTTATGAATTTAACGTCATTCTAGTATCAAACCTTCAGTTGGAGAAACCAAGGTATAGAACAGGTTTGCTATGTGTTTCCACTTATGATCCCTCTCACCCCGGCATTCAGTTAGACAACCCATGTGGAGTCATAGGTCCAGTTAAAAAAAAAAAAAAGTTGGCCAGGGAGGAGTCAAACAACTTTCCCAAAAGCACACACTAGGAAGTAGAGCCAGGATTTCAAACCTGGACCACCACCTTGATCCAGAGGTTAAACTTACTTCGAAGATTCATTTACTTTTATTTTATGCATGAATGTATGTGAACTATGTGTGTGCCTAGTGCCAGCGGAGGTCAGGATAGCATCCAATGCCCCTGGGACTGGAGTTATAGATGATCATGAGCCACCATGTGGGTACTAGGAACCAAACTCTGGCCCTCTGCAAGAACAGCAAGTGCTCTTAACCACTGAGGTTTCTGTCCAGCCCCCAGAGATTGAACTCTTAACCATGATGGTTTGCAAGAGAGAAAGCGTGAAGACGGAAGAATCCTGGTCCATTCAGGCTGCTGCTAGAGACCAGTGCAGATTGACGGCTTATACACTAGGCATTTGTCTCGGGCCTGGAGGCTGGCAAGCCCAAGATCGGGCGCCAACAGACTGAGAGTCTGGCAAGGACCTTCTTCCTAGTTTATAGGTAACGATCTTCCTCACCAAGCCCTCGCCTGGTGGAAAGGGAAGGGAGCTTTCTTACAAATGCATTAAATGCCTGAGGATTAGATTATTAACACCAGAATTTGAGGGGGTACCAACAGTCAAGCCAGAACAGTGTAGCTGGAACAAACTTAACAGGAAGAAACTATGAGATGAACTAGAAAGATAGGTTAGGACTAGAATGGTCTTGGATGTCCCATTAACAACCTGAGACACTGTTCCATAGGGTCAAGGAAGAGCCATCAGGGGTTTCCAGTGAGAGAAAGAATGGGGACTTTGTCATCTCTGTCCTGTCTTCCTCTATGCCCCCTGTACCTGTTACACACTATAAAGAAAAAACAATCATTACAGGCACACAAAAGAACCGAAGTATTTTCAAGTAAAACTTAGCAACTAAAAATAAAGTTGCCCCGAGATGCCAGGGTTTAGTGATCTAGGCTTTTAACAATAGCACATGGAGTTTGCAAATGATTCCTGCCCAGATACATATTTAATGTATCATCAGTGACAACCTCCATTTAAAACAAAGTTGAGATAAGACACCCTGATGCTCTAAGGGTCTGGAGTTCTGTTGTTCTGCCTTTCCCGTCATCTCATTTACCACTTGGCAGTATAAACTCACATTACCATCTTAACCACTGGCCATTATATAATGATATACTAGTACATAGTCTTTGAGGATGCATCCATTGGATAAAAGCACAGGCCTAGTAACATAGCCAGAGTCATGTTCCATCCATCGGCATGCTCCGGGGCTTGCTGCACCCACCCTAGGTGCTGGGCTCAAGTGGTATCCACACCCACATCTCTCCAGCTTCACGCAGGCCCGAACCCAGACTTGCTGGCAAGGATACGCTCAAGTTTAGCTTATCAGTGAGATGCCACACACCTATTAGCAAGTTGTGATTCCATCAGTTCGGAGGTGGTGTTACTAATAGGGATGTTGGAGCATCTTTGCAAGCCATGTCCAGTGACAATGTGCAAACGTGTATGGCTCTGCTATGAGGTCACCAGCCGAGCTCAGGTCTCAGCTGCAGCGGCAAGTGACCATCACTAAGCAAACCAATCCACTGATGCCTCAGCCCAGAAACCGAAAGGGGGACCAGAATAAAATGCAGAAGAGCCAGAAAAGACAACACTGTATTTAGGAAGAAAAATAAACTTGGAGAACTGACAACCTCCAGCTTAAATTTTTACTATAAAACTACACTAATTATGATAGAATAGAATGGGAAAACTAGAGCGACACAACCTCCTATAAATCCTGCTCCAAAGGATCCAACACTGGCCTTCACCAACACTTACATATACATACATACATACATACATACATACATACATACATACATACATACACACAATATGTAAATACACACACATACATTCACACACACCTAGAACCAAATATTGGAGCAACCAAGGCATCCTGTGCCTTTAATAGGTGAGTAAACAAAGTGGGGAAACCCAGTACTTAGCAGCAGTAAGGAATGGGCTATTGAGCCACAAAAAGACAAAGTGGAGCTTGAGTGAATATTGCTCAAAGAAAGCCAGCCTGGCTGTATATTGCATGTCTTCAGGTATATGGTGTTCCAGTTTGCATGGGCAGCAGTAAGGGTAGCGCCCTTCCAACTGGCATCCTGGGAAAGATGAAATTGTGCCAAAAATAAAGGTTCAGTGGTTACCAGGATCAGGCAAGAGTAGGAAGGAGGATGGGTGGGTGGAGCGCATGTAATGATGAAGACATTAGACATTTGTTAAAAACCATACAATCTACAACATGGGCTAATCGTAAATGATGGGCCTTTTAATAGTAATGTATCAATAATTCAACAATTCATAATGATAGTAATAATAATAATAATAATAATAATAATAATAATAATAATAATGACTGTAAAGGAATTTCAATAATCTGTTCAGGTTTGGGCCACTGTCCTTACTTCCTGATCATGTACTGCATTTTTTAAAAGATGTGTTTTTCTGACATATGTCTACATGGGCAGGCAGTGTATGCATCCAATTACTAAGGCCCATGTTCATTTTTCTGCATTTGTTCTGTGCACTTTGCTCAGGTTACCCGCCTCTGCCTTCGCAGAAATGAGTTTCACCAGAGGTCTGAGTGCACAGATTTATTTTATAATATGACTTACCGAAATCACGTGACTGTCTTCTCAATGTCACCCAGAAAAAAATTTCAGTCCCTCATGGGCCTTCTTCAGAAGAGAACAAATTGTTTAGTGTATTAGTTGGGGGTGCATGGAAATGTGTGTTTTCATAATGGGCTCCCTCAGGCCCTAGTTCCAGAAAGCCAGGGTGGTAATGGCAGGCTTTGGCTTGCCTCCCTTTGGTGGAGTCCCCTTTGAGTGCCCCAGACAGCCAGGTCCTCATTGGCAACACATGCATAACAATGACATGCCCATGATGCTATGGATACAAAATTTAAAGGGCCAGGCGCTAACTATGACCCTTAACCTAATGCTTAGTCAAGGCAGCATTAAGACAGGGGAAGAGCCCTAATAACCCCTAAATCCCTTCACCTCACGAGAGGGACGAGGTCCTTTCAAAGTGACTGTCAAGTTACTAAAGAGATCATTCACCCTGAATCCCCCACTCAGGCCTCTCTCCTCATCAGCGTCTCTGAATCTGCATGCAATGTCTTCAGGTGTGTTTATGAGACAACTTCATGGAATTCCCCACAGTGGAAACGTCGGCTGCAGCAGCCAGCTTGAAGGAGCTGAATACCTTTGGCTATGGGCAGTCACCACCAGGGCTCACCTTCGGAAGCCACAACAACCGTTTTTGCCCCAATTGTCACATCACCCAAGACTAAGCTACAGAAGTTCCTTTGACTCCTAAGAGACAAAGGGCACCCCGATGTTTTGAAGCTCCGCCCTCTGTTGTCCTCTTAGGAACCAGGCAGGGAAATGGACCTCACTGCATCTTTTTGCTAGGCTTCTTACCAGCAAACAGAGAGGCTACATTCATTCTCAGAATGGCAACATCACTGTTGTGCCAGGCCCAGAGTTCTCAAGTTGTGGCAAGTCTCTGGAAAGATAAAATCTAACTGTAGTGGCATTTCCTGGTATAGCTACTATAAAAGTAAACCTGGCGCAAAACACAGTGCATGGCTCTGAGCACTTAACCATAAGCCATTTAGACCCAACTGTTGCTGTGTGGTATCTAGACTGATGCCACCCACCAAGCCCCTCCCTCGCTCCCCACCCCCACGCCCTCAAAAAACAAACAAACAAACAAAAACTCTTCCATTTTCAGGATGAGAGGTCCATTTTCAGACTAAAGTGTTGCGCTAGTGAAAAAAGAGCATTGGAAAATGAAAACATAAGGCAGTGTCCCTCTGTCTAGCATATCAAGGTGAGGGAAGCCGACAAGCTTCTGCAACTTTGTGCAAATAGGAAAGTACTGGCTAGGAGCTAGAGGAATCACAGCTTCCACAAAAGTAACAGCACTGCTGTAATAGAGCCGAGGCTCAACATGGCAAGCTGCCCCAACCTTCCCTCTTTTTATTTAAAAGTCAATTCTCAGCCATTGTCAACTCAATAAAAGACTCAGCTTAGCAGTGATTATTGCTGACGCTAAACACAACAACCACCCTTCAGCATCCAGAATTTCTATTAGTTTCGTCATTTTCCACATCTGCAAGAATTACCATCTATAATGAAGAATCTGAGAGTTGAAAGACTTTGAAACACATCCAGAACTTCTCCTAGAGCAGGTACACTAAGTTGAGAGAGTGAATGAGAGAGAGGGAGGGGGGAGAGAGAGAGAGAGAGAGAGAGAGAGAGAGAGAGAGAGAGAGAGAGAGAGAGAGACAGAGACAGAGAGAGACAGAGAGAGACAGAGACAGAGACAGAGACACAGAGAGACAGAGAGAGAGAGAGAGAGAAGCCTTCTCATGGGGGCCTTCACACTTGTCTGTATAAGAAAACATCCCCTTTGTCCCACAGATATTGTATACCAATCCTAACCCCTGAAGATCTCACGGGATGCTCTACAATGTCACCAGAGCACCAGCCAAGACATCCCAGTAATGACAGTAATGAGGGGAGAGTTTACAAAAGGCTTGATTTTTAGGCTCGTGGGCAATGCTTTAGGAGACTCTCCATGGGAAAGGGAAGTTTAATAAATGTGTTTCTGTCCTAAACTGAACCCATAGGGAGCGAGAGTCCAGAGGTACTGCATAAATGTGTGGGGAAGGGGGCCTGACAGGAGCTATGATCTTCCAAATGGGTCTGCAACAAAGCCATGGAGACCTGAACTAGAAGATAAGAGAATTCACAGCCAAGCTCACTGCCCTCGCTGCCTCCCTCTGGTCCTTGCCTGCCAAAGGCCATGAAAGGCAGGATTCCCTGTGAGACACATCCACAGAAATCCACGCAAAGGTCTCAGTGACATTGGCGGAGGTGTGTGGGGCAGGTCCACAGGTGGTAAGGGGATTCCAGCACCACCTGTGACGTCATATTGGTCATAGGCTGTATTCTGGACCAGGCCTCTGAGAACTTTGAAAACAATAAGCTTTTTCTACCTACCAAGTCTTGACTCTGCTTTCTGATATAAAGAAAGGACTTTGAGCAGAAATTCAGATTGCCGTCATCATGTCCGCGGATGAGACACGGCCCTGACCTTCTGAGTTACAGCTGTGGGTCAGGTAATAACTTGGAAAAACTGCCCATAATGATCTGTCACCCTATTCTGAAGACTATACTGACACCTGGCTGCCTGTAATTATTGGAGCCAACACAAATTTCACAGCTACTGACTTGAGTGTGCAAAAAAAAAAAAAGTAATTTTCTCTATTCTCCTGTAATTGGGTGTAATTTCTTCCCCGAGCCCCTGTTCTGCCTCAAAGCAGAGAAAATTGAATCTAGCCACTTTCAGATAAACTCATTCAAATACAGTCATGTCTTAGTCAATTCAAGTTTATAATTCACTCACAATTAAGTTGGAAATTCTATTTTTTTTTTTCTTTCTTCTCTGGAACTTAATCTAAGCTCCTGGGGGCTTATATAATCATTCCCCTTCTTGGTGTTAATTTGTTCTGTCTGCATCTGAGTATCACAGATGTCAGGTGTCTCCCGAAGGAGGAAGAGGCAAGAGGATCACTTTGAGTTTCAGGTCAGCCTGGGCTACAATGTACTTGAAATAAATCGTCCCCATGAGACTCAGCACAGTGTACAATGAATATACATGGATAATAAAAAGAATGACACAGTGGTGATACGAAGTTTCTGGAGTTAATGTACATGCTTAGGATTTATGTTATAATTAAGGACTTGGTAGAAACTGTATCTGGTACTAAATCTGCCGTATTTATAGAGGATCAAAACTAAAGTTCTAAGTGATTATAGAAAGAGTCAGCTATAAGTATTCTTTTTGAAAATAAATGATTTTTAGAAAAATTAGATGCTAGCTCCCCGGACTTGGGTGATTCATGTAACATGATTTCCAAGTCTTTCTCTAGCCTTCATGTGCCCTTATGTTCCTTGCCTGGTTCCCACACTTCATTCTAGCCTGACTCATTGTTACTTTCTTGCTTTAAAATATTATTTTTTCCTGCATAGAAGCCTTTAGAACACTGGCTCTTAACTTCATGCTGTGGCCCCCCCCCGACCGTAAAATTTTTTTCATTGCTGCTTTGTAACTGTAATTTTGCTACTGTTATGAGTCATAATGTAATATCTTATATGTGACCCTAACCCCCAAGAGGATGCCATGAGCCACAGGGTGAGAGCCACTGCTTTAGAACATCATAGTTCCCTCCTATGCCACTTGGATCCGCGGGAGGCAGAGGTAATCCGCAGGAGGCAGAGGCAGCAGAGGTCAGGGAGCTGCCCATTCTTTCGCACATCCCTCCCCTGTGGTGTCACAAAGCCTGATGGCCTGTTCACGCTCCAGTTTCAAACTCTGGCCTCTCGGATGAGGCTTTGAGATCAGACATGGGACACAGAGAAGCCTGCTGACCTAGGACCCTGTGGCTTCCCTCCAAACCCTTCGACAGACCCTGATGTTTTGCCTGATGCTGTCTCCTTTCAGACCTCCCTGCCGTACTCCAGAGCACAGCCTTTCGGTTTAGAACTTGAGGGTGCCAGGGGAAGGTGCTCTGAAACAGCGGCAGCCGTGCTGTGCATCAAGGCGCCCAGGGCACTCTGAGGAAGCCTGAAGAGTATAAATACAGAAGCAAGTACATGAGAAGGTGATTATATTATTGATAGAGCAGTCAAAGTGAGCTCAGCAGGGTGGCTTCAAATCCAATGTGACCGGTATCCTTAAATGAGGTAACTCACCCACCTCCTTGCATCCTGGCATGCATGGACACATACAGAGGAGAGACCAGGCCTTGGAAGAAATCAAGTTTGAACCTGAACCTTGGAATTCCAGAACTTTGGGAGTGAATTCTGATTGCTTAAACTACTCAGACTATGGTGCTGGTTTCATTTTGTAACTCAATGGAATTCCTACCAAAATTATTTTACCTGAATCCAATTGTAAGGAAATAAACAAGCCTACAAGGCAAAATAATGTGAAAATATAATATAAACTTCAAAATTGTTTCAGTGTTCTTATGGACAAAAAGAAAGTATCCTTCAGCCAAGTGATGGAGCACACATTTGTAATCCCAGTTTAGGGTGAGTCCAGGATATGTACTGAGACCCTGTATCAAGAAAGAGAGCAAATGGCTGGGCATGGTGGCTCACCTGTGTAAGATCAGCACTGAAGATGGGGGGAGGGGTCAGCAAAAGTTCCAGGCCAGCCCAGTCTATATAGGATGTTCCAGGGAACTTAAGGCTGCATAACACACACACACACACACACACACACACACACACACACACACACAGAGAGAGAGAGAGAGAGAGAGAGAGAGAGAGAGAGAGAGAGAGAGA
>OU015742.1:106373838-106385371 GCA_907169655.1 Acomys percivali
AGAGAGAGAGAGAGAGAGAGAGAGAGAGAGAGAGAGAGAGAGAGAGAACAAAACAAAACCCAAGAAGTATGTTGAAGAACATCAGATATGCCAGGTGTGGTGGCGCAAGTTCCAGGTCAACTAGGGCTGTGAAGTGAGGTTCTGGTTTTGTTTGTTTTAAAAAAAACAACACTAAACAAACATACAGATAAATCTGATGTGCGGAATGAATTTGATTCCTTCTTTCCTGCAAAATTCAGTTTTGTTTTTTAATAATAAGACAAAATTTAATATTATATATATTTTAAAACTAACACGTCAGAATTGGACAAAAAGCCAACAGAAGAAAAAGAGCCCAAAAGAAGGCATAAGAAACAGAGATCCACCTGTTTACACTCAGGAATCCCCACAAAAACACTATACTGGTAGCCATAATTTATATGCAAAGGACCTGGCGCAGACTGGTGCAGGCACTGTGCATGCTGCCTCAGTCCCTGAGAGTTCACATGTGGTGATCTGGTGATTTAAAGGGCTTTGGTTTCTTGGTGTCTTCCATCCCTTCTGACTTATACTCTGTCTTCTCTTCTTTATGGCTCCCTGAGCTCTGAGGAGAGGCATTCAGTGGTGCTATCCCATTTAGGGCTGAGTGCTCCAAGGTCTCTTATTTTCTGCATAGTGGATATTTCTGTGGGTGTTTGTATTTGTTTCGATCTGCTGCAGGAGGAAGCTTCTCTGGTGATGGCTGTGCAAGACAATGAACTGTGAGTAGCAGAACGTCGTCAGGAGCCATTTTATTGCTACTTTTTTTTTCTAGAACAGTAGTATTTGGCTTTATCCTAGGTCCCCAGGCTATCTAGTCTCCGCTTCTTGGTCACTCAAGCAGTATATGGGTTCCATCTCATGAACTGGGCCTTAAGTCAAATCAGATGCTGGTTGGTTATTCCCACAACCTTTGTGCCACCGTTGCCCTAACATATCTTGCAGGCAGGCAGTACACCACTGTAGATCAAAGGGTTTGTGGCTGGGTTGGTGTTTGTGTTTCTCTTGTGGTATCACACAGAGTGCTTCCCTGTACCAAAGACACTAGAACGTAGAGGTGAAGGCTTTACACAGGCGCCAGTTTGGCTTTGGCATGTTCAGAGAATTGTGTAGGTATTGTTTTCAGCAATGGGGCCCTGACATCAGTTAGTGGAGAGTAAGCTGTAGTCTTGGCAATACGCTGAGTTGTTTGGTGATGCCCATGAGTCCCCTTTGGCCAAAATAGATGTAACCCAATCCTGGTACTGGAAGCTTCATTTGGTCACAAGAGATACCCACTTGAGGCTGTGTCTCCCCACTGTTTGGCAATTTCACTTAGATAGTCTTCATATATACACATTTTTAAAGGAAAGTTCTACTGTATTAGGTTTCCATACTACCTCTCAAATGGACATTAATTTTAGCTATCTCTCCCCATCTTCCCTGCCTTATCCTCTTCTTCCCGCCCCATCCCCACTCCCATTCCCGCAACCTTCCCACATCCATCACCATAACTATCTGTTCTATTTCTCTTTCCTGGGAGATTGGTTTCCCCTCCCTTGCCCCAAGTCCATTACTCTAACCTCTGTGACTCTCAAGTTGTAGCTTAATTACCATTGATTTAACAGCTAATATCCACATATAAGCAAGTGCATACTGTATATTGTCTTTCTAGGTCTGGGATACCTCACAAAGAATATTTTTTTCCTAATCCCATCCATTTACCTGTGAATTTTATTATCTCTTTTTCTTTTAATGGCTGAGTAAACTCCACTGTGTAAATATACCACATTTTCTTCATACATTCTTCTATTGAAGGACACCTAGGTTGTTTCCAATATCTGACTATTACAAATAGAGCAGCAATGAACATGGTTGAGCAAGTGCCTCTGTGGTAGGACAAAGCATCCTTAATTATATGCCCAAGAGTGGCATTGGATCTTGAAGTAGACCAATTCTTGTCTTCCAGAGGAACACTGATTTTCATACTGGCTGTACAAATTTGCACTTCCACCAGCAATAGATGAATGTTTTCCTTACCACATCCTTGCCAGTGTGGGCTGTCACTTGTTTTATTGATCTTGGCCATTCTAATGATTTTAAGATGAAATCTCAAAGTAGTTTTTGATCTGCCTTTCTTTGGTGGCTAAGGATGTTGAACATTTCTTTATGTGTTTTTTTAGGAAGTACAGTTTCCTTCTTTGATAAATTTCTGTTTAGATCTGTACCCCACTTTTAAAAATTGAGTTATTCATTTTCTTGATATCTGGGTTTCTTTTTTTTTTTTTTTTTTTTTAGTTCTTTATACATTTTTATGTTGGCCCTCTCTCAGGTGTGTAGTTGGTAAAAATCTTTTCCCATTCGGTAGCCTGCCACTTTGTCCAAATGATGGTGTCCTTTGCCTAACAGAAGCTTTTCAGTTTCATGAGGTCCCACTTATTGATTGTTTATCCTAGCACCTGTGCTAACAGTGTTGTGTTCAGAAAGTATTTTTCCTGGGCCTATGATATCAAGACTGTTCCCCATTTTCTCTTCTGTCAGACTTACTGTATCTGGTTTTGTGTTGAGGTCATTGATCCATTTGGAGTTGAGTTTTGTGCAGGGTGGTATCTGTGGATATATTTACATTCTTCTGCATGCTGACATCCAGTTTGACCAGCACCATTTGTTGAAGATTTTTTTTATTGCATTGTTCATTTCTGACTCTTTTATTAAACATCAGGTGTCCATAGGTGTATAGACTCATGTCTCAGACTTCAACCCAATTCCACGGATCAGTGTGTCTGGTTTTGTGCCAATATCATGCTGTTGTTCTTACTGTACCTCTGTAGCACAACTTGAAATCAGTGATAGTGATAGCGACACCCCAACTACGGTGCTTTGTAACACACCACAAACTGGTACATTGGAAAACCAGTTTCACCACAAAAAGACCTACAGAGTAAACTAACCTGGGCCCGTGGGGGCTCACAGGGACTGAACCACCAGCCAAAGAGTTTGCATGGACCAGACCTAGACCCCTACACATATGCAGCAGATGGTCATCATGTGGGTCCCCTAACAATAGGAGTGGAGGCTGTCTCTGACTCTGTTGCCTGACTCTGGATCCTCTTCCCCTAGCTGGCCTCAGTGGGAGAGCATGTGGCTTAGTCCTGTGCTGTGACTTGAGGTTCTAGGGTGAGTTGGTACCCCTTAGAGGCCTCCCCTTCTCTGAGAAGAAGAAAGAAAGGAAATGAGGGGAGGGGCATGAGGGCAAGATTGGGAGGAGAGGAGGGAGGGGCTGGGATCAATCTGTAAAGTGATTAAATAAATAAATTTAAAAAAAAGAAAAACCAGCCTCTTGACTTCACTAGCACAGCTCTTGCCTCCCTACTCTCTTATCCTTATATCCCAGTGCTCACACACGTGGTCAAGGTCGTTCACCATTTGATTTTTATTTTTAGCCCAAAACCCTATCGTAAGTCATCCAGTTCACTTCCATTTTGAGATTCCTTAAGACATTAAAGAGTCACCTAAGCCCCTAAGAGGCCATAACACATAGTTATCCATCCTGAAATGTTTCCTGTTTCTGAGACAAGGTTCAAGCACATCAAACCAGGGTCTCCCATATCATGGTTCACTTTTAAAAAGTATGACTGTCTCAATATAAATAGATCTGAATAGTTTACAGAGTAGAAGTGTAGGCTGGGAAAGTTGCTCAATCAGAAAAGTGCTTGCAAGGCAAGCAGAGAGATCTGAGTTTGATTCCTTACATAAAGGCTGGGCGTGGCAGAACACACCTGTAGCTCCAACCCTGGGAATGCAGAGGCAAGAGGGTGCCCAGGGCTCAATAGTGAGCTAGCCTTGCCAAATCAGTGAGCTTCAAGCTCAGTGAGGAGCCCTGTCTCAAAGAGGAGCCCTGTCTCAAAACACTGAGGCGGAGATTGAGAGAGGCATGTGCCACAGACCTCTGGCCTGAGCAGACATGAGTACACGTGTAAGTACCTACATAGAGCTGCACACGCAGCCAAACCTATACACACACACACACACACACACACACACACACCACAGACACACACACACAATGCTGTAAAATAACAAGAGATAGAAATTACAAAGAGAAAAGATAGCATCAACTATAGAAAATGCTAAGTGTACTATGTAATAAAATTTAAAGGTAAAATAAAACTTAAAAACTAATAATACAAGTGACTAAGAATATAAGTAATATTTTTATACTTAATTTGTTTGCATGTGTGTATAAACATGTGTGTGTAGTCACAACACCACGTGTGGGGGTCAGAGGACAACTTACAGGAATTGGCTCTGTCCTGCCACATGGGTCCCGGGAATTGAAGTTAGGTCATCAGGCTTGGCAACAAGTACCTTCACCTGCTGAGCATCTCCCCTGCGTAGTATCGTGAAGATGAACATAAATGAATATACCATTATTGTAATGAATGAAGGAAATGTACAGGCAATGCCTGAAATAAAATAGGTAAGTGATGAGCAAAACATATATATAAATATAAATTAGAAAGAGATGCAATTCCTCTCTTGAATCCACTTTTCATCAAGACTAACAAACAAAGCACACTTATATTAATGCGGGTGTATCCACACTGATGCAAGGAATCAAAACGTGTGTCGTCTTTCTGGAAAGTCAGGTCACACACCACAGCCACCTCTCTAAAAGGGCTTACTCCCAGAGGGAATGTAACCTCCACCCTTTATATGTGACCGTGCATAGTGACTTATTCCCAGAGTGCAGATGTGGGGGAAGGGAGGTAACCCTGTAGAATCCTCCTCTAGAAACTGCACTACTGCAACCAGGTGAGCGAGGTCATCATCAGGGGTCGCAAATCATGTTGACAGGCTGCATGACTGAATGAAATGGGCACAGGACCTCTGTGAGCATCCTCTCCAAAACCCACAACCCCATCTAGTCATGGGAGAACACATCAGATAAATGCCAATACAGCCTACACTGTGTCTGACTGCCACTCCTTGAAACTGTCAAGGTGACCAAAACCAAGGCAACTCTGAGAAACTGACCTCCAAGAGGAGCCTAAAGAGACATAACTGCCAAAGGTAATGTGTCCTGGGGTGTCCAAGAACAAGAGGAGAACATGGGAAACACTAAGTCTATATAAAGTATCAGCTTTATTTAACAATTATGCATTGTTATTGACTCATTAATTATAACAAAACTACCATAGTAAAGTGAGACATTTATATTAGGAGAAACAGGACAGAGAAATGGGAGACTTATAGGAACTCCACTCACTTGTTCTGTAACTCTAAAATTATCCTAAAAAAATAAAAAATAAAGTCTGTGAGTTCTTTTTAGAGTGTTTATTTGGTGTTAACATGAACTCTAGCATGTTCATGTCCTAATTTTTTTCTGAGAAAATGATTACAAATGCAAGAAAAGATGAAACTTTACACACAAGGATATGTCAGCACTATTCCCAATACATCTAAACTGAGTGTTCAATACTAGTCTGACCAAAGAAGTTAGCCTTCGATTCAATAGAATATTTTAGCAGTTTAAAATGCCATACGCTGCATATGGCACACACCTATAATCTCAGATACCTGGGTGGCTGAGGCAGAAGTTAAATAAGAGGCTGGCTTATGTACCAAGACCCTGCCTCAGAAAGAAAACTAAACAGCAGGGATGTGGTGTGGTGGTAGAATGTGAGGACCTAGGCGCAATCCTTGGTACTACCAAAAAAAAAGTCAATTTTTAAACAATATTAATATAAACCAATGACATATTAGAAGAAAAACAAGGTTATGAAATATATGTAGAGGATATTCTGTGCATATTGAGTCAGGAATAGGATGGACAGACAGACAGGCATAGATGATAGAGTTTGATTTTCCTTTAGGCTTATGTTTTCTAAATGTATATGGAATATGTTCCTTTTTTCATGGAAAAGAACACATAAGACATAACTGACCATTTTAACTATTTTAAGTTTACATCTCAGCAACATTTAGTATATTAGCACTGATTTGCAACTTCCGCTATCTAGTTCCAGAATATTTATTTCATTGCCACAAAAGGAAACTCTATGTCCAACAAGCAGTCACTCTCCATCTCCTATGCCCCCAAGTAGTGGACAACACCCATCAGCTTCCTGTCTCTATGAACTTGCCAAATCTTTATTTTTCCTATAAATAAAACCACATAATACATAACATTTTATGCCTAGCCTTTTTCACTTAATACAATGCCTTCAAGGTTGATATAAATTATAAAATGTAAAGTATTTCATTTTCTTTTGTGGCTGAGCAATATTCCAGTGTATGTACATAGCAAATCTTATTTATCCATTTGTTTGTTGATAAATATTGTGCTTGTTTTTCATCTTTGTTTTGAATAGTGCTGCTGTGTATATCCATATGCAAGTTTTAAGACGTATTCAACTAAGTTGTATCAGTTCTCCAGTCTATACCAATATTAAATTGCTCAAAAATTTCCTAAATTTGTTTACTTTTGCTCAATGACCCAGTCTTCCATTCATTGCATATGTGAATTCTCTAGCCTCAAATTATATATTTTTTAATTGAACAGTATTTTTCTTAAGAAAAACAATGTGGATGTCCACACTTTTTCATCTCATAAAACAAAGCACACCAGATAGAGCTTTTGTAAGAAGTGATGGGATAAACTGAACCACAAATGCTATTCCTAGTATGTTTAACCATTTTCCCCAATTTTATTTGGGCCCCTACAAAGATATTATTTGTCCCAAATCAGCTGGAAGAACCCTTAAGAAAATGATGCCCCATTTCCCTTAAGGGGGGTTGGGTAGGTTTTTGGTTGCTTTCTTGGGCTGTAGATGTTTATTTTCATTGGGAGTTGGTTAAGATATTATTCGTCTTATTTAGGGAAAAAACAAGGTTGTACTCATGGATATCTCTCTTTTGAAAAGAAAGAAGGAGGAATATAGAAATATATAAGGATGATAGATCAAAGAAATAGATTATTGAATCTACTCAACTTAATGCCTTAATTCTCACTTAAATGTCAATCCACTGGTATATAATTTTGTTATACTGATGCAAAATAAGTTGAATTTTGACACATTGATATAGAATTCAAATTTAAGATTATTCTTCACACATACACACACATATTTCTACTCTAATATGCAGCATTGTACCCATACAACTCAATTATAGTACAAGGTTTACTTCCAATACCTTAAAAGTGGTATTGTAGGCTGTTCAGGATAATTAAGTAATACTATAAGTTAACTGTTAGTTTATCAAATCATGGTCATGTCAATTACTAGTCTATTTTTATCACAAGAATATACATCCAAGGTTTAACAGATAGATATGATTCTATAGATAGATAAGGTAAAATAGATAAGGTCTTCAAAAACCCCAGAAACCTACAGAATGTCATTTAAAGATGTTTTTATCATTTTAAAGATTCTTTGACAATAAGACATGTTAAATCCTCGCAACACCCAGCCTACCTCAAAGAAGATGATGAACATCAAAGAACCTCCTTAGGGAGATGGCTTCAAATGTGGCAAACAAGCCACTGGGCAAAATGTCCTCAGTTTTGCCACAGACAGAATTCTGCCTAAAAATGAGCAAGCCTGGGTACAGACAGAGTCAACAGCCAAACTCTGCCAAGACAGGGTAAGCAGACCTTCAATGGTTCCTGCCTCACAAATACGTCTGTCAGATATATTGGGCCAGAAGGCTGAAGATGATGCTCCAACGTTATAGAGAATTTTAGGTAACTATTCAGGCAGCAAACTGTCTCTGTAATTTTCTCATTTTGGAAGCTGCTAACGTGCACTTCCTGTCTACTTAGGTAATTAATTTTATTCCTTCTCAAGTCTCTGATGAGGTTGAAGACCAGATAGTTGAAGCTTACTTGTTTAGGGGTTAAGATGTTTTTAATCCTAGAGAGATGTTTTAAGTTGATAGAGATGAGACATGATAGATATTGATTTACATTCAGAATTTTAGACTCACCAAGATAGGAAAGATGTCTTCTTCACAGTTGCTAAATACAAATAGCCAAAACACTAAAATGTAACATTTATATAATTCTTGGTCATTTCATGGTTCTTCTTGCTACATGTAGTTTATTGTATATGTGTGTAATAATATAAATGTATATGTAAAAAAATAAAATAAAATAATTTTAAAAAGAATTGATAGGATAATATTTGAGACTGGATCATTTTATTTATCTCTCTGGAGAGTTTGAAGATGTGATTTTTATGATTTTTAATCCTTCATCGCTAAAGTTCTCCACAATATCCTGCATCATATGGACAATAATAAAGAAAACAAAATTTACCTTTAAAGACATTTAAATTTTTGTTTGGGAGGGGAACATTGTGTGGGTAAGTGAAAGTGAAGTTACAGGCCGTTGTGAGCTGCCCCACATTAGTGCTTCGAATCGAACTCTGAGCCTCTGCAAGGGAAGCAAGAAGCATTTAGCCTCTGACCCACCTTTCCAGCCCTAGCCTTTAACTCTTATGTCAACAGTGCAGTATTTCAAAGTTGTTAATCAGTATTATGTGTAGTTCAATATTTAGTTTACCTGAAAATTGGGTAAATTCTCCTTTTAATGTATAAGTTGTGATCCCTTTGGCAAACCTTTCTCCAAAAATATTTACATTATGATTTGTAACAGTAGCAAAATTACAGTTATAAAGTAGCAACAAAAATAAGGAACATGAGGAAACTGTATTGAAGAGTCAACAGCATTAGGAAGGTTGAGAACCACTGTCTTAGAAGTGTCAAGCTATTCATCATGTAGAAATACTACTATAATATAATTATATATATATACATATATATGCACTGATGAACACAGCATCATCAATGATCTGCAAAATAGCAACTTCATTGAGGAAAAGGAGCTAAATTCAATCAAACTGTCTATATAAAACTCTAGATTATGCTTAGGTTACATTCAGTTTTGGGTCAAAACTTGTTCCATACTGGAAGTATCTCTTGTTAGCTGTCTTAGTTTGGGTTTCTATTGCTGTGATGAAACACAAGTCAGGTGTAGGTAAAATAAACCAAAAGGGTTTCTTTGGCTCATGCTCCGTCATCAGCGTTCATCACTGAAAAAGTTAGGACAGTAATTCAAATGGGGCAGGAACCTGGAGGCAGGAGCTCCATGCAGAATCCATGGAGAGGATGCTACCTACTGCCTTGCTCTTCGTGGCTTGCTCAGACTTCTTTCTTATGGACCCTAGGACCACTAGCTAAACGTGGGGCCACTAGCAGAACGTGGGGTTCTGTAATTTCTAATGGTATGAGGGAAGATTCAAATTTCAAAGATATAGAAATGCTGTTCCAGCAAAATCGCAGCTGCTGTTGAAAAACTCTTTCCTGCTTATATGTAGAGGGAATTTTCTGGGTTTTTTTTTTTTTTTTTGTCTTTTTATTATATTTCATTCTTAGACAGATTGGAAGAAAGGCTGATAAGATAGGAAAACTGGCACTGTGAGTAAATACCATCCTTTTGGAAAGAATTGCAGACTTGACTGAACAGCTGGAGAGAGTGCAGAAAGAAGTTGCAGGGCTGAGAAAGCAAAAAGCACCTTCGGTAAAAGGGAGTGAAGGAAAAGGGAAACTAGAGGAATGGGAAAGCAGACAAACAAGAGAGTCTTTGGAGGAAAATGTTCCGATAGAGGAACTCTCCAGAGCCACACAGACACCATCAGCTTTTCCAGTTACTATAAGACACGTGCCTGCTCATAATGGTGCTGAGGGGTGACACCCTCATTCCCAATAGGTGGGGTAGATGGTTTTGGTGGGTTACCAGTGTTTGTTGGTTGTAAGTTAGTAAAAGTTACATTTAGGGATTTATTTCTTTCTCCCTTCTTCCCTTCTTTCTCTCTTATCTTTCTATCCTATCTAGCGTTAGGAGAAAAGGGGAGAAGAAAGGGGAAAAGGGAGGATTATAGATTGATAGGATAAAAAGTAGATTATTGAATCTACTAGCTTCAAATATTTTACATTGGTATTGTAAATTGATTGAAATTTAAGACTATGCTATTCAACTCTTGCTTTATGTATTATATAGTGTATGTTGATAAAAATTTAAACTGTATATTGTATGTTGGTAGAAATTTAAGATTATTTTGTTCAACATTTACTTAATGTATTATACATGTGCAACTCATTTGAAAAGGTGACCTGCAGTTCTAGTCTTAAGAAAGCTAACTATTATAGCATGTTCAGGGTGGTTGGAGATGAAAGTTGGTAGTTAGTCACCTATAAATCTTACTAGGTACTAAGTTAGTTAATTGCAGAATAAGCTTTATCTAGTCTCCCATATATATGTTAAGCAAATAGTAAAGAGCTAAAAACAAACAATGTTTGTTTATCTAGATGCATTAAGATAGGTAGATGAGTTAAGCGAATGATAAATAGACAGATATGTAACTAAATAGGTAGATATGAATATGCATAATAGTAAGTAGAAAGATGGTCTTCAAACACTTCAGAGATCTATAGACTATGGCATTTAATAATAAAGGGCGTTTCTGACAGAGAGAGACCCCCTTACTCCTGACAACACCTCCAATCTACTTCAAGGGAGATGATGGGCATAGAAGAAATAAGTGTGGCAGAATGACCACTGGACCAAAGTACTGTTCTTGTCTCTAGTGGTGATGGCAGACTGACAGCCCAAACTGTGAGTATAGCAGAGCACAGGGTAACTAGCTGTGCAGCCTTACAGGGACTGGCTGGACCAATTCTTCAAAACTCCTGCTTCATAAATATGTCTGTCAAATATATTGGGCCAGAAGGCTGAAGACTGGATGCCCCAACGATAGAGAAAAATCCATGACTGTCCAGTCAACTCTCTCTGTCCTGTCTGGCTTTTGGAAGTTGCTTGTCTGTACTTCCTTCATATTAGATAATACTTCCTTCTTGGATCTCTAATGGGGTTGAAGTCTAGATAGCCACAGTGTTACTATAAGCTTTAGTTTAAGAATTAAAAACCCATTTATAGGTTGATAAATGTAATTTCTAATAAGGAGATTTTAGAAAACTTTGGACACTAGGAAAGGACTCGCTATGAGAGGATAGTGGAATACTTTCTCCAAGATTGTCAAATACAAAAGGACTGAGTTATGTACATGTAACTTGTACCTGATGACTCTGTACATATGTATATTTATGTATATAGTTCTTGTTTTTTGCCTGTTTTTTTTTCAATTTTTAATAGAAAGGGGGATGTATGAAGAGAATGTAATCTTGTCTTAGTCTGAGCCCAAGGTGAAAACAGTCTTGGGGCAATATTTTTTGCTCGTTTTGTTTTTTGGAGACAGGGTCTCACTACGTAGCCTCAGCTGACCTGCAACTGGCTATGTAGACTAGACTGGCCTTGAACTCACAGAGATCCTCCTACCTCTGACTCCCAAATACTGATATCAAAGGTGTGTGTTATCACAATTGGCTTCTTCTTCTTCTCCTCCTCCTCCTCCTTCTTTTTCTTCTTCTTCTTCTTCTTCTTCTTCTTCTTCTTCTTCTTCTTCTTCTTCTTCTT
>OU015742.1:106385381-106396139 GCA_907169655.1 Acomys percivali
TTCTTCTTCTTCTTCTTCTTCTTCTTCTTCTTCTTCTTCTTCTTCTTTTAAAGTCAGGTGAGAATTAAATTAAAGACTTTTCTGCCTTAGCCTCCTGGGAATCCAGGACTGCAAGTATGACCCACCATGCCCAGCTCATCATCATAGCCACTTCTAAATTTATCCATGTTGTATCTATTTTGTTTTTCTCCTTCCTTGTTGACAATTATATGATCTCCAATTTGAGAATATTATGGATATGCTTACAATAAATAGTCTCATACCAGTTTTTCTGTGGACTTATGCATCCAATACTGAAAAAAGTCTTAGAATTGATGAGTCATAGAGTACATGTTTAAATGTGAGTTTTATCCAAAGTAGTAGCATTTCCCATTCTCCTGAGAATGTTTTTGTTTTATCTTCTTCCAAATTTATTCACAATCAGCTCCACTCATGAAAGCGGCTTCTAAGCTCTCTACAGAGCTTGGGGTAGAAAATATGAGACTAATTATCATGGCAACCAGTACTAGTTATGAGCTTATCAGCACTGTTGGGGCGAATGATTAAGATTGACACAGGTTCTCTGGAACCCCAGTGGAGGGGACTGTAATTCCAGGCCTCACACTCCTGGTGCATGGAGGGTAATGAAGAATTTAGTAGCTTGCTAAAAGGTGTCACACATCTCATGGGGTCCCTCAGCCAAGTCCTCTGTCAGTCCCAGCCCTGACAGACTCCCAATTCTCCTGGACAAACCCTCTTTCCCCTGCCCATGCCCTCTGGAGCTCACCAGGTAGCACTGGTCTTGACTTGGCCAGAACCTGTATCTCCTTGACCCTGCGGTTCTGAAACCAGGTGGTAAGCTGGCGTTCAGAGAGGCTGGTGGCTGCGGAGTTCTTGTGCCTCTTGTCCTTAGTCATGAACTTATTGGCTGCATATTCCCACTCTAGCTGCTGCCCTTTGCTATAGGGAATGAGTTTTGTTTTTTTTTTTTTTTTTTTTTCTGGCCACGGCAAAAGGCACAGCCGTCTGGAGGATGCTGAGTACTGGGCTCTGCAAACGCTGCTTTCCAGAAAGGACCTGGTGGATTCTGTTCACCTTAGCAACACATCTGGCTGTTGAGCCGCCAGCCAGGGCCCAAACAGCCAGGGTCCAAGGCTGGTAACTGTGCACAGGAAGCAGAGAGTCGTGACGAAGTTCTCTGGGGGCTCTCAAGGACTACACTACAGACACATCCAGATAACTGGCCATAGGCTGTTAAGGTGCCGGGTAGCCTGGATAGAAGGCAAACTCAGTGGGACGGCTGGGATACTCCTCCCTAGGTGCGGCAGTTTCCAAAGAGTAGGTAGCCAGGGTTCCTGTCTGGGCATACGGTTTTAGTGAGCTCTGGACACTCAGCGAAAGTAGTGCCCGCCTTCAAAGTAGCCATAAGGTACAGGAGCTGGAGGTGCCTGCTGGGGCACCCCAGGACAAGGGTGACACTGCTTTGGTGGCTCCACAGAGCCTGGCAGATCCAGGGCGTTATAGGTGACAGTCAGCATCAGCGTTGGCGCCGCAGAATGGCTAGCTAGTGGGGAGTGGGCGGCTAGATTCCGACCCCTTCCAGCTCCCAGCAAGCCTTCCATATCCTTGGCTCTGTCCAAAGTGGCGTAATTGCCAGGCTCCACGAGGCCAAAGATCAGAATCAGCTCTTAGGGAGCAGAGGGTGGGGCTATTTCTTCCTACCCAGGCCCGGGAATCCTAAGCACTTTAAATTGCTCCCAGGTAGCAAGGCGCCTGACACCCACAGGTTTGTTTGTTTGTTTGTTTGTTTGTTTGTTTTAATCATTTGAAACAACCCCCTCTAAAAAGAAAGAAAAAGAGGTGTTCTTAATGTAAAAGGAAGGGCAACATATAAACAGCTTCCTGAAACTATTTGTACAAGGCAAGAAACCCAGCCTGAAAGGCATAGTGCTGACAGCTGATCTCCAGGCAAACACTGTGATTTCAATCATTTGTTTAGAAATACTTTTGAGTCATTTAGATGAAAGGTTTGTACACAGATAATCCATGTGGGAGATTCAAATCCCAAAAGGAGGAGAATTTGCATAAAGCATCCTTCAGGTGAACTTTCTGTTGTATTTAATGTGAGAGCCAAAGTGTAAAGACAACCTCCACGCAGAGTCCATGTTTACCCACCAGCCCAAGAAGGTGACACATGAAACAGCTCCATGCCTAACGTAGCTCGCCCCCAGGCACTGGTTCAGCTGGGCTTCCCTTGAGTTCTGCTTCAAACAAACAGAGCAGGAAGCTTTATTAATGATGCACTCTGGGGCACCAGCTGTGACGGGCATGGGGCCCCCAGTGGTCAGGCTCTCGCCTCTCAAAGCAACGGAGGTGGTTCCTTGGTCCTTTCTGCTTCAAAGGTGTGCTGGCTACACAGACCTCAGTAACGACAAAGGTGGCAAAGCCAGAATGCCAACTACAGTCTCAGCTGTGACTTTTTTCTCCTATTATAAAAATTCAAAACTGACAATAAGCTAGTTGTCCAAAATGAGAATGGTTAATATCCCTTGCGGAAAGATGGAACCATTATATTTAAGAGCAGAGAAATTTTGTTATGAGAGTCAGCCAGGGACCAAATGGGAGCTTTCCACACAGACGGGAGTGGCAAAAAAAAAAAAAAAAGCAAGATGGATTCAGAAGGCTTAGAGAACACTGTTGGCAGATATTTCCAGAAATTTCCAGAAAAAAAAACTAGGCCTTGATAAACATGGATTTTCAGACGACATTTACTGTCAAAAGTGGTCTAGCATGGGCTTAGGCAGAGTAAGAAGCTCAATTAAGTATTTACCAGCCCATCGACTGACTTAAGCCCCCTAAGAGCCCAGTGGATCAAGTACTACTGTCTCCATTTTACAGACGGCCTCTGCCAGGCAGGGTGGTACACACCATAACTTCAACACTCAGGAAGCTAAGGCAGAGGATTGTGCATATCAGGCTAGCCTTAGCTACATAGCAAGTTCCTATCGTTAGGAAGAAAAGATCCTCTTGCTCAGCAGAGTTAAATAGTTTTCAGAAGTTCCCCTCAGTTCAGCCTGTGTGGTGATGGGAGGGGGGACAGCTATCCCTACACTTGCTAACCCATCTACTCAGAAGCCTGAGCTAGAGCTATGTTGAGGCCAAAGCCAACCTGGGTTACACAGTAAACCCCGTCCCCATAAGCAAAACATTAACAACAAATCATCACCATCATCATCACCATCATTTCTCCCCAAGTCAACCTCCATCTCCCTTTTCCAAGCCCTTACTCTTACTCTCTAGAAACTTTTACACTACAACATGATAGCGTCAACTACAAGGTTCACACTTGAGAACTGTGCAATCAAAATAATAATAATAACAACAACAACAACAACAACATTTCTAATTTCATGTTAGATGGTAGATTGGATGTGCCTGCTCTAGACTTCCCTGACAGCAATGTTTAAAGGGAATTAGAGCCAGGAGTAATGACACACATTTTTAATCCCAGCACTCAGGAGGCAGAGGCAGGAGATCTCTGTGAGTTCAAGGCCAGCCTGGTCTACACAGCAAGATCCAGGCCAGCCAGGGCTACATAGTGAGACCTTGACTCAAAAAAAAAAGGGGGTGTAGGAGAGATAGACTGTTATGTGTTAGAATTATGTTCTTGGGAACAAATAACTCTCCACTCCCCAGATTTTGCTTTTTCCTATAAGAGTTTAATGAAAACCCTCTCCCCAGAAGGGCATGGCCCTGAGTCACTGCTGGCTCTGCCGACCACGCTGAGCTTGTATGACGGTGAGTTTTCCCACCTTCCTCCTCTGGACTAGGAAGAGCATGAGTCCTCCTAGCTGACTCTATTTTCTATTGCTGCATTCCTTGTTTATTCCAGGATTTTGCAATCCTCCTGCCCCAGCATCCTGAGTGCCAAAATTTCAGGCATGCACCATCGTGCCCAGCATTTGGCTCTTCCTGATAAAGCAGACGAGAGAGAGAGAGAGAGAGAGAGAGAGAGAGAGAGAGAGAGAGAGAGAGAGAGAGAACCCTGAGCTAGTTGCCCTTGTTAGACTACAAAGGTCGCTTCTTTGCCAGGGTTTATAATCAGTGAGCCCTCACTTCCCTCCCACGATGTTTTCCAGAGCCTTTTGCAATTACAGCTCATTTCTCTAGGTTTCCTATGGCAGGCATCTGAACAGAATTAAAGCGCAAGCACGTGCCAAAATAATCTGTTCCCAAGATAGTAAATGCCGAGAAGTTCTATATTAGAACACGCCAAGTGCTGACTGGCTGAGGCGTGATTAACCTAATAAGCTTAAAGCTCTGCTTGCCATCCACATCTGTCAGGATGTGAGCAAAACACAGACGGGTCCATAAACCGTGAGCCTGGGGCCACTCGGACTGTCCCGCTTCTCGCTAACAGCAGAGGATTCAAAAGTTAGGGCGGCAGGCATGGGCTGCAAGTCTAGGAGTTTGTACCATGGACTCCCAATCTGGTCTGGAGTTGCCCGGATAGACTAGCCAGAGAGCCCAAGGATTCTCCAAAGACTGTCCAGGTAGAAGATGGTGACAAGTTGAAACCATGGGGTGCACACCATCACACAATGCCATTGTCCACAGCGTTGCCAAGAGCGGCATCCAGTTCTTTAAGAAGCCCAAGGTGGTTTTGCCAGGTTGTCAGCAGGGCAGCCAAAAATGTTCCATTCCTTTGCTGGTTCAAAGTTCTACTTTCTGTGACCCTGGTGGGGAACTGCACCTGGGAGAGAAGCTGGCAGAGGAGATGACAACTTCCAAGAAGCTCCAAACCATGGCTGAAGGTCTTCGTCGGCTCACAAAAGATAAGAAAGGACTGGTTCCAGAAAGCCAAGCCTTCCAGATGAACGAATCTCAAAGCCACAAGGCTACAGGCATTTCATTCAGGACAGAAAGCTGTCACGGGCTACAAGAAGGAGATTTTTCTGGGAAAGAGAGTAAGGAAAGCATTCCCCAGGAGACCTCAAAAGGGGACAGCAAGTCAATGTGCCATCAGTCAGACAACCAGGGCTTCTGCTCCCGAACCACTTCTGAGTCAAAAGGCAAAGTGGACTTTCCTGAGCCCCTGGTAAAGGCCCACCAGCATGCTTATGCCTATCTGCACACCAGCCTTTCCAGATACGAAACAATTCTGTGCCTCGTCCAGCAAGCCAGCCAGACCCGGGAGCTGTTGCAGCCCATGCTCAGCTTCCTGCTGCTGTGCTTCGAGGAGGTCAGCCAGCTTCTGGGAGAAATCTCCAAAGATGGAGAAGCGCTCCTCCAGGAAGTTAGAGGGGATCTGGCGTGGCCTTCGAGGAAAGGTGAGCCTGGGGAACAGCCAGACCTCCTGCAACAGCTGCTGCGGTACACTGTCAACAAGCTGCTGGTGGTCCACAGCACAGTGGCCGCCCTCACGGGGAGCTTCCTGGAGGGCTCCACCTGCTACCTCAGTTCCACCGCTGGCCAGCTGGAAGGTAAGCTGAGCACCAAGAGAGGTATAGATGAATGCCTCCTAAGGGCCCTGGGACAACTAGAGAGCCTGACCAGTGGCCATGGCGACGCCGGGCTGCTGGGTCCACCCTTATGCTCTGAGGACAGTGGCATTGGTGCTGACAATGAGTCTGTGCAGTCCGTGGAGAAGCTGGGCAAGCGAGCCAGCTGGGACTTTGCAGCAGAGCCTGGAGATTGGAAGTTGGGGACTGTAGCCCAAGGTGAGGCCAGGCTGTCAGGGCATGCCTGGCAGAAAGGTCCAAACTGGACAGGTTCAGACGGACCCCAGGACTGTCCACTGCCAAGTCCTAGAATAGCAAAGGTTCAACCTGCAGTACAGGATGATGCCAGGAGTTCGGGTGCCTCTGGGACAGGGCCAGAAGCAGTCACCTCCAGGCCTCCAGAGGCTGCCAAAAGCATTCCATGGGACTCTCTGGGAGTTGAGATCCCTGTGCAAGCACATCTTTCTCGAAGCCCCGGGTCGATGGATGCTCCATCCCTGAGTGAAGATGAAAGCAGCAGCCCAGAGGAGGAAGATGAAGTTAGCAGCACAGATCTGCATGCTGAGCCACAGAAAGCCTCACCTTCAAGACCACGGTCCTCACCTGCCACCCGGGAAAGCCTGTTTCAGCCATACTCAGGGAAGCTTAGGAGCCCCGAGGCCCAGGAAATGATTTTGAAGATGAAAGAGGCCATCAGTGAAAGGATCAAGTTTGTCCCTGTGCCTTCCAGGCCCCAAGACTGGGCTGAGGAGGAGGAGGGGAGAATAAAGATCCCTCCAAGAGCCAGATCAGTCAGTGGCAGCAGGAGAGCCCCTGAGAGACAAAGGAGGTCACAGTCAGAGGGATGTCTTAAGAGCCATGTGGAAGACCCCACCCTCCAGGAGCTGAGGAGGGTCCAGACAGACCTCAGTAGGAGGCTGGAGGTATTTTATGCCCTGGGTGCCACGCGGCAGGGGCAGAGCAGGGAGCGACATCTGCGATGCAGGGCATCAGTGCTGTGGTCCCCCACCAACTGCAGGGTGGGCCCCAGTAGTACCATCAGCAAGTTCAAGGCCTCCCTCACCAAAAACTTTAGCATTTTGCCCAACCAGGACAAGAGCATCTTGCAAAGGAGTGGTGCCCACTCTGACCCTGACCAGCCCTGCCAGGGGAAGCCTGAGAAGCCGCCAAACACCATCTTTTGCTGTGAGAAGAACAGTAAGGCTCCCAAGGACACTGAATGGGACATCAGGGTCCGTCCCAGCAGAACATCAGTCAAAAGGCTAATTGAAACCTTTAGTCCCACTGAGAGTCTGAGGATGCCAAGGGACTCCAGGAACTTGGGATCAAGCCTCTGCCTCAAGAAGTTGGGGGTTCCTGCCATGCCTCCCAGATTTCCTATATACAGAGGGCTAGCCCCTCTGTATCCAAAGCCCCAAATTTCTCCAGCTCTCAAGGGGAGCACAGGCTGGAGGCCTTCCGCACCCGTTCCCTGTCTTCCTACCGCAGACACGTCCAAGAGTGAAGACATAAACTGTGAGGCAGAGGACGCCCTCGAGAACCTCCCTCCACCACCTCTAGAAGTTCTGCTGGATAAGTCTTTCACTGCCCTGGAACACCAAGAGAGCAACCAGCCAGCAGGGAGCTCCCTGGACGAGACCCTGGGGCCAGGGCTGCGAGGGGCTAGCCATCCAAGAAGAACATGGGTTTCCTCCAAGCTGAGAGCCTCCATGAGCCCCATGGACTTGCTCCCCAGCAAAGGAACTGGCAGTTCCCCAAGGCTGCACAGCACCGCCGTACCAGGAAGCACCAGGAACGTGGGCAGTTCCAGAAAGCTGACCTTGGACCTGAACTCCCAGCAAAGAGCTAGCCCAAACCCAGAGGCTGAGGGTGGGGCTCCGATTCAGGCACAAGCAGAGGATGCTGCAGGCCTAGCCAAGCATCACCAGAAGGCAATTACCTGGCACCACACCAACCCAGCCTCTGAGCAAAGCAGGACCTTGGAACCCAGCCTGGCCAGACCTTCACGAAGTCCACACTCTTTAGCAGCTGCCAGGAAAGGTTCTGAAAGAAGCCCTTCAGGAGTCAGAAAGGCCTGTCCCGCGAGGGCACAGTGGACGTCCCAAGGGGACAGGAGGCTGCAAAGCCTGCCCTCCTCTCCTGGACTGCCCCGGCCAGGCCTCCCTGCTGTTGTCAGCTCCTCCAGCTCCCCTCTGAGCTCCAGAACACTGAGCCCACCAGCCACAAGGAAACCAACTTCCCCACCATGCCAGCACCCTGAGCCCAGCACAGCCCCAGGGAGCCCTCCTGCCCAGTGGACAGAAAGAAACAACCCTTCTTCTGTGTCCCCTTCTTCAGCCTCGGTGTCTCCCTCTCAGGGGTCCAAGGAGACCAGTCACTCTGAGGACAGTGAAGCTACCACAGCCAAAGCATCCAGGAACACGTGTTCCGTATTCTGCCCGGCCACCTCCTCTCTGTTTGAAGCTAAATCGTCATTCTCAGCATCCCAATCACGGGCGCAGCCAGAACCCGGGGGCCCTTTGAGGACCCCAACAGGAGGCTGGAGGGGCAGCTCAGGGCCTCGACTGAGGTCAGATTCACAGAGGAGAGCGGCTCTGAGCTCGCTCAATCCCTTGCCTTTTGTCAGAAGGACAGCTTCAGACTGCCAGCGCCAGCAGGGCTACTCACTTCAGCTGCCAGGCTCCTCTTGGGAATCCCATCCCTGCCAAAGCAGGTAAGAGGTGCCTCATGCCACTGCCCAGGGAGTGGGAGCGGGCTCTTTGGACTGTCTGAGTTAGTAGATTTCAAACAGTGTTCCAAAGGGAAAGGCAGTGTGGAAAAGAGATGAGGTGTGGAGAACAGTCAGATCTCTACCTGACCATGAATGACTGGGTTTTCTTTTCTTTTTAATTTTTGATTTATTATGATTTATTCATATTACATTTCTATTGTTGTTCCCTCGCTAGTATCTTCCTGTTCCCGCCCTCCCTCCCTCCCTCTCCTGACCTATTCCCCTCCCTTAGACCTCTGACAGAAGGGGACCTCCCCCACCATATGACCACAGCCTATTGGGGCTCATCTGGATAGCCTGCTCCCAAGGGGAAGTGATCAAATTGGGGGCATTAGAGTTCATGTCAGAGGCAGTCCCCACTCTCCCCACAACTGTGGAGAATGAGCTGTCCATTGGCTAGATTTAAACAGGGGTCTAGGTTCACTGTGTGTATTAGTTAGTGACTGAGTTTTCACCTGATGGACCGTCCTGCTCCAGTAGGGGCCTGCCTGAACCCAACAGCTAAAGTCTGCTGTGCTTCCTCTGGGAAGTTCTCTGACAGGTCCCAGGTCCCTTAAACTCTTTTTTTTTAATATAGTTTATTAATTTATTCATATTACATCTAAATTGTTACCCCATCCCTTGTATCCTCCCATTCCTCCTTCCCTCCCATTTTCCCCTTACTCCCTTCCCCTATGACTGTGACTGAGGGGGACCCCCTCCCCCTGTATATGCTCATAGGGTATCAAGTCCCTTCTTGGTGGCCTGCTATCCTTCCTCTGAGTGCCACCAGGCCTCCCCATCCAGGGGATGTAGGACCCTTAAACTCTTAAAAATTTTTGAGAATCAAGTAGTTTTTATATATGTGAGTTACACTTACTATTCTTCTTAAACATTTAAACTGAAAAAAATACTTAAATATTTTTAAAAGAATAAGCCCATTCTATACTCACACAAATAGTATAGTCCTATTTTTTTAAGTGTATTTTCTTTTTATTGTTGGTTCAAGATAGGGCTGGCATTAAACTCACAATCCTCCTGCCTCCACCTCTTGAGTCTGAGATTAAAGTAATGAGCCACCATGCCAGGCCAAAACTGCATATTCATTAAAAGGAGAGAGAGAGAGAGAGAGAGAGAGAGAGAGAGAGAGAGAGAGAGAGAGATTTGATGAAAGGAGTGTTGCTATACTGCATTTTGCAGACTTGTTGGTGTCACCTGGCTTAGCAGGGAGACAGCTAAATACTCAAATCTGCACATCCATTGATTCAAAACCACCCCGCAGTCCCAGGAGCATGGGCCTGTAACATCTCTGAATTATGACTTAAAATATTGGTTGAACCGGGCGTAGTGCCTTTAATCCCAGGACTCAGCACTTGGGAGGCACAGGCAGGTGGATTGCTGTGAGTTCAAGGCTGGCCTGGTCTACAAAGCAAGTCCAGGACAGCCAAGGCTACACAGAGAACCCCTGTCTCAAAAAACAAAAATTGGTTGAACCTTGAGCTCCCACCCACCCACCCAGAAGCATCACTGAGATACCCAGGGATCCAGAGACCACATCTTAAGAACAGCTGGTCCTGAAATAGTGGAGCTCCCAGAGGCCCGAGGCCTTGGCTTCACTGCTCCTCTGGCTTCAGACATCTGTAGAGTGAGTGCATTCATGAGCATCAACCTCCAGAGGGTGAGCTGCCCTTCCTGTCCTGGGTGGGCCGAGGACAATGTGCCTTTCTCAGCAGGGACAGGTTGATGCATGCTACTGCCCTGCCCTGCAGACCGTTTGAGCACACAGCTGCAGGGCCGGGAGCTAGCAGAACCATCCCATGGACGCTGAAAGGACTCCTGGGCTTGAACACACAGGGGTGGGAGTTGGGGGACATGTCAGCCTTTTCGAGAACAGTCTATCAGAGCACTTGATATCAGATCAGACAATGCTCCAACGCCAGCACTCAGTCTGTCTGTATTGCTCACAGTTGTGTCAACTGGCAGTTAATTTCTACCAGGCTGATATGCATCACGGGCCTCACAATGTGTCCAGGCATAAATGGTAATTTTTTTTTACAAAGTACTCGGCAGTCAATTTTAAATAAAGATAGTATCTCAGGAAAGTTGTGCGCTGTAATAGTTCTATAACCTTCCCCTGCCACTTGAAAGAAATGAAATATTGATTATTTTTGCAAGAATCTTAACGTAACACTGCTCTTTTCTTAAATCTAAAATGCACTTCCTATAGCACACAGCTTTCATCTAAGAACCTCGATAAACACTGCTTATGCCGATATTAGATTTCTAAACCTGTGCCCTTCAGGAGGAGAGCTTGAGAGAACAGGGACAATAAAAAGCCATTAATTAAAAACACTAACATTTTAAAACAGCAGGAGCACAAAATTGCTCGAGAAGAAAATAACGAACGCCCTTCTCCCAGGCTTGCTTCTCCTCCAAATAGGGTGGACTAAAAGGCTGTTCTATGGTCTGACTCTCAACACTGGTGTGTGTGTGTGTGTGTGTGTGTGTGTGTGTGTGTGTGTGTGTGTG
>OU015742.1:106396149-106409808 GCA_907169655.1 Acomys percivali
TCTCTCTCTCTCTCTCTCTCTCTCTCTCTCTCTCTCTCTCTCTCGTCCTGCTCTTGAAGTGACTAAGAGCTCTCTAGCCACGGCCCACTTCTCCGAGCCTCAGGTACCCAACTGCTGTACATGAGGTGCTCCCTGGAGTCCCTTCCGGGTGTGACTTCCTATAAAGCAACACCACAGAGACAGCTCCTCATTATCCACTAAGCCCGTGTATGGGAGTTGTGCACCCCATTTTCCATTTTGCCCAGTCCTGGTACCTGTGAGTCCTGGTGAGCCAGGTAGGCACTGTTATGAATTCCAGTTTGCAAAGAGAAAAAACAAAAAAACAATTCGGACTCGCTGGGATGAAGTCGCACGCAGCAAGCCACACAGATGGCAAGGGGGAAGAGCCAAGATTTTAAGCCAGGCCGCCAGACTCCAGACTTCTCCAGCAATTCTGAGGCCAGCCTGCCAGCAGCCAGCTCTGTGTGGCTTCATTAGTTTTATCCACTGAGGCTCGGCCCATGCTTGTCACAGTTGCATCTAGTTCTCCCAAAGCATACATCACCAGTCAGAGTTGGGGTTCTGCAAGTGTCTCTCCCCTTTTCACAGCCCTCAGTCACGGCACTCAGCAATGGAGAAGCTCTTGTCTAGCCAAACACTGGGTGAATCTGGTCAAAGGGGTTTCTGTTTGATTCCATTCAGAGAAAGAATGGCAACTGGACAAAGCAGGGTTGGTTTTATTTTGGCCTGGGTTGGGTTTTTTGTTTGTTTGTTTGTTTTCTCCTTGCTGTTATTGCTGTTTTTAATTCAAGCAACTAAGCCTAGCTCTTTACTAAGCAAGAAGCGCTTTAGAAAAACAAAAACAAAATGAAGGAAGGCCCAGTCCCCTCAGGCTTGTTCAGAGACACAAGATTCTAGGCATAGAGAAAAGAGCAGGAGTCGACCTGCCAGGGGAAGCGCTGGGAGCTGGTTCACACCGCGCCTAACCCGACCAGGCATGCAGAAAAACAATACAGCCTGCCAAGTGTGGTTTGGAAAGGCAGGGGCCTAGTACCCAGGCCAAGCACTGGGCTATACGTAAGAGGGATAGGCAGAATGAACTGGGAAGGAGCTAGACAGAACAGTAGAGGAGTGTCTGACCTGTCACTGAATTTTCTCTTGGCAGCGGCAGCAGCAGCAGCAGCAGTGAGGAAAGCCCCAAGCAAGAGCTCCCATCTTGGAATAACTCTCGTGTCCCAGAGCTGCAGAGCAGTGGCACCAAGTGGGCATCCCCTCTGGAACTCTGTGTGCTGGGCCATGGGCTGCAGCCAGAAGCCCGTATGAGCCGCGGCCAGGACAGATCTCAGCCAGAGTCAGGGCCCCAGCACAAGGAAGTGGCGTGATAGGTGGCCGGTGGGGTCACATTGATGCCGGTCACCCTAGAACACATGCCCACTGCCCCATGGAGGGTAAGCAAGCCAACTCACCCTGGGGTGTCTGGGAAAGACCTTGAAGACGCCCTGCCAACAGGTCTCCAAAACCTTAAGCAACAGCTGGATTCACTTCCAGATCCTGTTTTTGCCTTAGGTTTAAATGTTAATGAAAACGTTAGAACCCACAATGAGGCATGCCCTTTATCTTTTCAAGTGCTGGCCTTAATTAGAGGAATGTGTTCATGCCTAGAGGGCCGTGTGCTTTACAAGATAACACAGGATGATCGTGGCATCGTTTAAACCACAACAATGATTGAAATCGTGTCCCCCACCTTTACAGATAAGAAACCAATTGTCGGGAGAGGGCCTCCCAAGGGTCTTGCTGGGGTTCGGACAGATATGAGAATAGACCAAAAACAGGCAGCGAATGAGGGTGGCCTTAGACTCTGCCATCTTCATGATGTGCCATTGCCTTTGCTTGCTCCATCATTTGTACAAACAACAGGAAGAGCTTGTTTATTTAAGGTTAGATGGTCTGATGCTTAATGTTGTCTGCGTGACAGAGTCCAGAACCACTGAAGAGACAAGCCTTCGGTCATGTCTGTGAGGGGACTTTCTAGGTTGAGTTCACTGAGGTAGGACAACCCATCCTACTCTGATTGGCACCAGCCCATGGGTGGGAGGGTCGTGAACTGCAGAAGGAGGAGGTAACTGGCTACCAGCACCCATTTCTTCCTGCTTCCTGACGATGGATGCAGTGTGTGACCAGCAACCTCCAACTCCTGTCACAACATGATAGACACCATCCGTCAACCTGGAAGCTGTAGTAAACTCTTCCTCTCCTACGTTGCTTTTGTTCGGATATTGTGACCCGGCAAGAAAAGTATCTAAGGCGAGTGGTAGCACAGTGGTGATGTCTCCATCAAAAGCCTTGTTTGGAAGCTCATTGCTCCTGACCTGAGGAGATGAGGTGGATTAGCACGTCTAGCCTCTCCAGCCCACCCCTGCTTCCTCTCTTCCTGCCAGTGCTACAAGCTTAAAGCTCACAGTGCCCACTCGCAGCCATGCCACCCTTGGCCTATGAGTATCAGATTCTCTGGCTGAGCTAAACACCCACATGCCGCTTGGTCTGAGTGAACACAACCAAGCCTCCAAAACAAGAGGCCTGTTCTTTGCGCTGCGTGGGGGCTGAAGCTCCAGAGATGGGGAGAGTGTGACGCATGCTCACATGCCTGACTTCTCCCCGAAGCTTCTTGCCAAGTTTATTCCTAGGTCATCTGCAGAAAACTTCTGCTGGAGCCAGAAGCAAAGCAAAGAAGCACCTTTCATGCCCAAAACCCCACTTCTGCCAGTGAGCTAGATTCTTGCTGTGGATCCTGGAATTTTTCCATCTGGAGCCGCCGAGCACTTTCTATTTAGAAAAGAATTTGCAGTAATTGGGTGACTCAATGCTGCTCAGTGAGTTGTCAAAAGACAAGAGTTCTCACCCACGGGTACAGCTAAGCAGGCTGAACTTACCAGATCTGCTGCAAAGCTGATGTTTTAAGTTTGAGAAAATTATAGGCCTCAAATCCTTTTTTTGTTAAACTAGATCGTGGGCTACACATAGTACACTGGGTCCTGGAGCCTCCAGCTGCCTCCAGCTCCTCTCTCCCCAGGATCAGGCACATGAGTCTCTCCTGACTTGTCTCATTATTACGATGAGAGTGGCTGGGCTTATCTCTTCCAAAACACCAGAAGCACCACGGATTAAATCAATGACCAAGAGGCGCCATGCTCACTCACCCCTGTTACGCAGGCTCGTGTTTGTTAGAATGACTGTGTTGACTTCAGGGCAGTCCCTGAGCCATGGGTGTGGTTCTGGGATGGAATCTAAAACGTGCTACCTTCAGTCTGAGTACCATCCAAAATGGTTGGGCAAGCAGCTTGGGGGAGCAGCAGGCAGGCTGGGCAAGCACAACATATCAGAGCTAACAGAAACAAGCAACGTGAGTGTCCTCTGAGACCTTACTCAGTGTGTGAGTGACTTCAGGGACCACTGACCAGAAAGTAGCTGCTGGTCTGTTCTAGGGTTTAGAGCAGAAGGTTCTCAACCTCCTTTGGGTGGGGGGGTTCACATGTCAGATATCCTGCATATCATATATACATTACGATTCACAACAGTAGCAAAATTACAGTTATCATACAGCAATGAAATAATCTTATGGTTGGAGCTGTATTAAAGGGTTGCAGCATTAGGAAGGTTGAGAACCACTTGTTCAGAGGGAGATTCTTGGGGATCTCATGAAACGAGGCAGAGTCTCAGCTTCTGGGATCGCACAGGCACACTGTGGATAAGACTAGGGTGTAGGAGTCCCTGCAAGCATCACGGCCAGCAGAGAAATGACCCAGAGGAGGTAAGAATGAAGCTCAGCTCAGCCCAACTTAGCCAGTGCTGAGTCTGATGCCAAGTGGTTTGTTATTTTAAAGTAAAATTTTACCAGAAAAAATCTTCTCATGCCAATTGTCACAATAAAGCTTTAGTTGTGGCTACATGGAAAGTCCTTTACAACGTATAGCTATTTAGCAAAGCCCTGTGACCTTTTCCACTAGGATGGGTTCTGTAGACTAAGAAATGTTGCTCAGGATTTCGGGGATTTGGGTGAAGGTGGGCTCCACAGACTAACAAAAGGTCATTAAGTCCTCAAACAAAACCCGCCCCAGCCTTCCAAGTGGAACAGGTGTAAATTTCTTCTATTGAAGAAAAAAGTCTGAGTGTTTAACAATTCTAGTTTCTCCAGGGCTTATCTGCAAGCCTGTAGACCCTTGCCCTCTCTACACTGGGGTAAAGCTGGGTATAACATGAGAGGAATTTTGTTTTAAGTTGTAGTTTCTGGAACCCAGATGTAAAGATGAACCAGATAATTCTAGGAGAAGGCAGATCACCAATCCAGGTCTCCCTCATCTAAGGGACCAACTGTAGAAGCTCAGGTTAGGTTGAGCACACAAGGGTCTGAGAGCCCCCACTGCAGTGGTGATAACTACAGACAGGCAGCCTGAAACCAGGAGGCATACCTCATCATAGAGGGTCAGCACTCCAGACGAGTTCCTGGAAGAGCCAGGGAGGGAATTCTGCTGTGCCCCATGAAGGTGCATGCTTAGGGGCCTTCCAGAGACCTGGGCCTGCCCCCTTCACCGCGCTGTGCTACAGGCAGTGAGCAGCAGCTTCCATTCCTTCCATCAGCCACAGATGGCACCTTCTTACCCCTCTAGAGGACTTTGATGTCCTAAGAGCCGTGATGAGTTGCCATATGTCCTCACGTGTGATATTATGTGAGGTTCCAACTGCCACTAGACCCAGGAAGCAATGACAGTGCACTGATATGAGACAGATGTCCACAGGCTATGGGAATTCTAACTCATGTCGGGAGAAAGTTGTCAAAGGCAAGAAGTTGAGGGCAGGAGAGGCAATAAAGTTCAAAGGTCCGGCAGGGCTAAGCTGACGCCAGAGCAAGTAGAAGTGGTGGGGCCTGAATCTCCATACCAACGTCACCTAGATTAAGTTGACTGTGGGTTAAACTCCATACAAAGAAATCAAACCCACTACAAGCTTCTAGGCTTACAGCATCAACTTGGTTGTATCCCTTGTGCGAGGCCAGGTCTTCCCCGAAAAGCTATGTCTATGACTCTGCCATGGGGAGTACATTGCTGGTAGCCAGGAAGAGCAAGGTCCTTTCACCTATACTCCCCCACTCTGTAAAAGAGCCTTGCCCTTTCTGAAGCCAAATCCACTTCTTTTGCTCAAGAGGGAAGATGACCATTTTTTATTTGTTTAGTAATTAAACCAATGGGCCCAACCCATCAGGAGCTCATGAGTGTAATTTTCCATGGTAGTGCTAGAAACCGACAAGGAACACTGTTTTATCTGCCAGTCTTCACTCCAGACAAGGGGGTGTCTCCACAGACCCATGGGGTACATCACACCCATATTCTTATTTGAGCCAACTCTCCTCTGTGGGTGCACATACAGCCTTCCTCCTCCATCCCCATGGGGACCTCAGAGCTGTAAGGAGGGAGGTATCAGCCCAGCTTTTACCCAACATGTTTAGTAAAACAGCCAACAGATCTGCCTCAGGGGGAAAAAAACGCAATCTTTTATTTCTATCAAAAGCATTCACAAAGGGGGGGAAATAGTGCAAATACAGAATTCTGACAGAGCAGTGATAGCTTTTTGCAAGTATAAATACAACCCTTACAATGAAGTATAACCTCTTTCTGTGGGCTGTGCTGTTGTTTACTGTAAGCTATGTCTATTTTCCTTCCTTATGTCACACGCCCAGTCCAGAACCTCAAATAATCCAAATGGATAGAAACACATGGCAGACAAACTAAAGAGATTTTCCCCCCTTTCATTACAAACAGCTTATGCTCAACAAGGCTAGATTCATAAATCCTACAGTGTGAATGAAGGGGGATTTGAGAAATGTATTCTTTTTTCTAAAATAAACCAGTGTTTTACATGTACCAGGGGAGCTGGTACAATGAATTATGCGTGTTGACATCTTTGTCAATTGATCATCTGGTCGACCGCTTACAGGCTGCCAAGCATCCACTCTGTCTTCCAAAGGAAATCTTTTCAGAGGTAATATATTTTTAAGTAGCCCCACATCAAAGATTTTGTTGAACCACCATAAAGTAAATGAGTTCCGAGCCCGTATTAACAGAATATGGTATATTGCACTATCGTTTACTTCCTGTGCCTACCTCAAGTTTAAATAAAGTTCCATCAATCCATCCAGACGTTTTTATGAAATGTAATTAAAGATGCATTGCACATGAAGAGGCACAAACAGTTAATTCACTAAGCTCTCTTAACTCAATTTTATGAAGGAACTCAGACTCTGCTGGCTTGATTACACTTGTGGACTTCAGAAAGTCACTTCGAAGATTACGTGTGGGCCCTGCATTGGGTAACAGTAGCTTTCTACTGATCCAAACAACCAGGGTTCTGAATGCTGAAAGCCCAGACACCCTGGACGTCTGGTACTTAAACCAGCATCTGACCTTGCCTGTAATGGCACAGGCAGAACTGAGTTAACTAAGGAGTAAAAACCTGGAGGAAAAAGAAGCAAGAATTAGAGATAGAGACGAGGAGGGTGTGGTGCAGGTATGCATGACTCTGGAAACCAAGACTGTTCTTGGTGACTGGAATTAGGGAGCAGGCACACCTGTCTAAACAACCTTTCTAAGCCATCTTAGGGAACTTAGAACTAGTGTTTTCTCTCTCTCCTCTCTCTGTCTCTCTGTCTCTCTGTCTCTCTGTCTCTCTGTCTCTCTCTCTCTCCCTCTCTCTCTGTCTCTCTGTCTCTCTGTCTCTCTGTCTCTCTCTCTCTCCCTCTCTCTCTGTCTCTCTCTCTCTCTGTCTCTCTCTCTCTCTCTGTTTGTGTGTGTGTGTGTGTGTGTGTGTGTGTGTGTGTGTGTGTGTTAAATGTTCACCTCTGCCTTTAGTTCATTATTCGGATTAAAAAGTCAGTATCATGGGCTGGAGAGATATCTCAGAGATTAAGAGCACTCTCCTGCTCTTCCAGAGGTCCTGAGTTCAATTCCCAGCAACTACATGATGGCTCACAACTATCTACAATGAGATCAGGTGCCCTAGCTAGTATGCATACAAACAAAACACTGTATACATAGTAATAAATAAATAAATAAATAAATAAATAAATCTTTTTTAAAAGTCACTATAATCTCCCTTCTTTCCAGAGCTCCACACTGACCCATAAATAAAGTGAAGAATGGCTACCAGAAAGCTGGGCCTGGCTGGGCTCCATGGCGCACGCCTGTAATCCCAGCACTCAGGGAGTCAGAGGCAGGTGTATTACTGTGAGTTCAAGGCCAGCCTGATCTACAAAGTGAGCCCAGGACAGCCAAGGCTACACAGAGAATGGGAGAGAGAGAGAGAGAGAGAGAGAGAGAGAGAGAGAGAGAGAGAGAGAGAGAGAAAGCAGCTGAGTCTGGTAACACAAGTCAATCCCAGCAGTGGAGAAGCAGAAGGAGGAAGATATGAATGTCAGCCATGCTGGGCAACATTGTAGGTTCAAGACACCCTGGGCTATATAACAAAAGTCTGTCTAAAGAAAGAAGGAGGGAGGGAGGGAGGGAGGGAGGGAGGGGAAGAAGATGGGGAGGAAGGGGAGGAAAACCAGTTGTCTAACTCAGTAAGCGTTGACTGAGTCCTTTGAAAGTTTCTGTGTCTTTTAGTGTGAAAATAAAAGATTAAAACATTTTGCTTACAGCCACAAGTCCACATGTCAAATATATCAAATGAGGGAAATTAAAGCCCTGATGTTCATTGATCTCAAGCGGAGTCTTGGGGTGATCTGTCAGTCAGACGGATGGTCAGCAATTACTTTGGCCCCTTAACAGCAGCCCTGACACCGAGGCTGGGAGGAGGAAAGACCTGATAAGGATTATATCTTTTCTGTGTATGTAATGCTCTTCTTTTCCAAAATACAATTGTTTACATTGTTTCATTAAACATACTTCCTCCCAGATTGTTTCCTCTGTATCTCTTACAAAAACAAATGAAAAATGAGGTTGAGAGCTGACCAAAGGTGTGTCACCAGCTAGTGGCAGAAGAAACATATACACCCTCTGAGATACCAGAAGAACTAAAATTGGATTTCAGGGTTACTGGGGCAAAGGTTAAGAAATAGGCCAACAAGAGATAATCTGGCCTGCTGCAAAGAGCAGCCCCACTAGAGATAGTGTTGCCTAGTGACTGACCCAAAGGGTCCCACAGGAGATAGAGTTGATAAGAGACCCAGTTTTACGGCCACGTTGCTTCCTACCCACCAGAGATAGCATTACCTAGCAACCAACCTAAGCCATGGGTGGTCTTGGCACCCTTTTCTGCTTAAAGGACATTGAAAGGATAAAAGGACCAGAGATCATGGCTGTGGGGAGCTCCTGAGACCTAGCATTTGGGGGATCAGGTGCGACCCAGCTCGGAGCTGAATTAAAGATTCCTCTTGTATTTTACAGCGGTTTCATGTGTTTTCTGGTTCTTTTTTGGGGGGATCAATCTGGGTGTGACAACCCCCAGTTCCAAAACAGCTTCCTTCCAATGCCCTTGCAATGAGACACTTCTAGATCAGTGGGTCTCAGCCTTCCTGATGCTGTGACCCTTTTAATACAGTTCCTTATGATGTGGTGACTCCCAAGCATAAAAATCATTTTGTTGCTACTTCATAACTCTAATTTTGCTACTGTTATGAATTATAATGTAAATATTTGTGTTTTCTGATATTTTGGTGACCCCTGGGAAAGGGTCATGGCCCACAGGTTGAGAACCACTGGTTTAGACGCTTCCAGGATTGATGGAGGCAACTCTAGAAGGAGACAGCACAGCCTCTGTTTACAAATAGGAAACTAATTTTCACGCCCAACCACAGCCCCGCCATAATTCTGCCCATTCCTCTTAAACTGGACTGGGTAGGATTTTCCGCGGTGGTCCTCCCTATGGATCCAACTAGAATGCCGCTTCTCTCCCAGACAAGAGTATCAAACTGGTCCTAGCATTAAGGGAATAGAAATCTTTCCCCAAAACTCTCTCCTCCTCACTGCCATTAACACATGGAGTGGCTGCCAAGTGACAAGCTGACAGTCCCGGGCAGTGGTCCCCTTCAGGGAACAGCACTGGCTTTACTTAGGTGCCCCAAAATGATAAAAGACGGCTGATTCAACAGAAAAAAAAAACAAACAAACAAATGCTGCCCCTTCCTTTGTATAGGACATGACTGGCTGTGTTTACAAAACCTGGTGCCTTTTAAAAACTATTGTTTAGTTACCCACTTGGCTTGTGCTATCAGCTCTGGAGGTACCAGATCACTCTCTGCATATAAAACTCCTCAAGGAGAGCCCAAGGTGAGGCTAATAACAGCTGTCAAGCCTCAAAGAGGTAATTATAAAGCCATGATTCAAACAAAAACAAACCCTTCAGATGTCACAGCCGCCTTCAACACAACACCAGGATGACAAAGAACCGGACACCAGACCGCCCCCTGAATAAGCCCCAGGAATAATGATCAAACACATCCCCCACATAGTCCCATCTCAGAAACGCCCACCGAGTGAAGAATGAGCATCCTGTACCAACAGCCTGGATCCCAACTAGCAGCGCACCCTCTCCCACCTGCCTCCTCTGAGGACTCACCAGCCTGGCTGCCTGATCCTCTGCAGAATCCCAGGCCCTTTGCCCCGAGCCAGATTCACAGTGACACCAACCACACGGCCATCCCTGCCTCCGTTCTCTTTCCTCCCCGTCCCCAGAACAATTTTCATCAGGCATGTTTGGGGAATTCTAATTTAGAATGTTCTGACTACTTGCATGTTGGTTTGCTTGGAAATTTAACCCTCAGAGTACTAAGATGGATGGCAGAGGTCCTGTGTGGGCTGGTTCTGGCCCAGGAGGGTGGCAAAGTTGGTCAAGTGCTTACTGTGCAATGTGAAGGCTACAGTTCGGTCTCCAGAACCCACATGAAAAAAAAGCTGGGCACAGTAATTCATACCTGGAACCCTGGAACCTTGAGAAGTAGAGACAACTGAGTCCCATGGGGCTCACTGGCAGCCAGCACAGCCTTTTTAATGAGACCTGGGTCAGAGAGAGACCCTGCCTCAAATATCTAAGGCTGTCTCTGACCTGAGGTTTTGACGGAAAAATCTCTGGGATCAGAGTGACTCCAGGATTTTACCAGCACCTCTCAAAGAGCTGTGGCTGACAGGGTGGGCAGGGGTGGGGTGGGGAGGGGACTAGCTTAAAGGTATAGAGGACCCTGATATAGGTCCAGATCAGTAGAGAACAGACCTGGGCACACATTCAAGACCCAGCCACTTTCTAGCTACATTTCAGGCCCCCACCCCCAACACAGACTCCCTACAGGACCCACAGTACCCACAGTTTGTTGGAAATGCTGAAACTTAGGCTGTGGCCAGGCCTGCCAAATCAGAGTCGGCTCTTGACCAGACTCCCTGAGAACTCTACACTGGCTGAGAACACTCACTCTGCACCCCTGGGTCCCAGCTTCCTTCAGGGAAGAAGAAAAATAACCCTTCCCTTCAAGGACATCAGGAACAGGAACAGAAGCAGAAGCTGGCAGGCATTTGATTAGCAGGCTGTCCTGCTCTCTGGCCTAAGTCAGTCTCACCCCACAAGGAGAACAGACAGAGTGCTGCCCTCCCCAGCACCCCCTCTCCCTCCTCCTGCTGGAACGGAATCATAATGAAAGGAAAACACAATCACCTGGAAAGTGCTCTGCTAGCCAAGCCCTCCTGCTTCCAGCTGTGAGCCTCCAAGGAGATAGCACAGACGCAGCAGGGAGCGAGGCAGAGTTCAGGCCTCCTTATCAGCTCTCCAGGGGAAGGAGTGGGAGTGAGAAAGGCCAAGGGTGGCTATGAAGGGCCTGGCAAGCAAGGAGCAGAAATGGCAGGCCCCCAAAAGGTGAGCAAGGCCCTAATTCCTAGTAAAGAGGATAAAACGAACTCTTCATTTGGCCAAAGCCCTCATGGGCTCCAGAAGCCCCAGAAGCTGCAGTAAAAACAGAGATCCATGTTACTAGCTTGTCCAAAACACTGACCCCCAGAGCATGACAGCCATTGTTTGTCAAGGGCTCCCTGTGTCTTATGCTAAACAGTTTGTAGGAATCACCTTAGTAATCTTCATAGCAGCTGAGTTAAGATGGATATTACTGTCATATGTACCACCACCACTACCAGACACACACACACACACACACACACACACACACACACACACGTTGACAAAAGGTCTCAAAGTCACACGTCAGCAAGTCTCAGTGCAAAGTCTTAAGCTCAGGCCTTGGACCTCTGTACCTGACCTCAGTCTGTGTCTCCAACCCCAGGACACCCCAGAGATGAGAGGGAGAACTGACTTGCCCTGAGCCCCATAAAGCACAGACACTGCGTGGTTTCTGAGTTTGGCCATAGATTAGATTCTCTTGAAGAAAGGAGATGAAAGGAAGAGAAGAGAAGGAAGAAGGAGAGGAGGAAGGAAGGAAGGAGGAAAAAGAGGAAGGGGAAGGAAGGAGAAAGGGAAAAAAGGAAGCAACAAATGAAGGAAAGAAGGGAGGAAGGGAAGGAGGCGGGTAAGGGACCTGCACCCCAGCCCAGACCAACCAAATCAAAGCCCTGAGGGAGAGGCCCAAGCTGCTACATTCTTTGACTATTACCAGATGAGTCTGAAGGTTACAGTGGATTGTGGAGCTGTGTCTTTCTCCCACCTCCCTGTCTAGGCTCCACTTTCTCTCCTCCACCAAGGAGAACAGGAGAGCCATTCTTTACCTAGAAGGTAGGAGATGAATAAAGAAAGAGAAAACAAAATAAAAAGTTGGAATTGGGAGAAGTGCTTCCTAAAATCTCAAACATACAACTTGATGTTAAAAAAAAGAAAAGGTTGTAGTGATTACTCTTCATTGTCATCTTGACTGGATTAGAGATCACCTGGGAGTCCCATCTCTGGGAATGTCTCTAAGGGTTTAACTGAATGAGAAAAACCTGCCCTGAGTATGGATGGCATCTGTCTTAGTTACTTTTCTATTGTTGTGATAAGACACCATGACCAACTCAGAAGAGTTTATTTGAGGCTTATGGTTTCTGACCATTAGAGTCCATGACTATCATGGCAAGGAACATGGCAGCAGGCAGACATGATGCTGGAGCAATAGCTAAGAGACATGACTACCAGGCAGAGAGAGATAGAAAGATGCTGGGAATAACATGGCTGTTGAAACTTCAAAGCCCACTCTAGTGACACATCTCCTCAAACAAGGCCACACCTCCCAATCCTTTCCAAGCAGTTCCATCAACTGGAGACCAATTCTTCAACTAAATCAGCTCATGGAAGCCATTCTCACTCAAACCACCACACTACCATCCCATGGTCTGGGGCTTTAAACAGAATAGGAAAGAAGAAAGCAAGCTGAGCACCAGAATTATTCTGTCTGCTTCCCTAACAGAGGATATAACAAGTTCTCCTGGTCCTATGCCTTCCTCACCATAATGGTTTATACCTTCAAACCATTATCCAAATAAAACCTTCAGTTGTCTCTGTCAGATATTCTATCATAGAAACAGGAGAAGTGATATGGAATTCCTGGTACTTATAGTCTACAGACATCTCTCTGGTGTACTGCTCTCATATTGGGGATGGAGAGTGGGAATGGAGGGTGAGAAGAGGACTTACCATAACCAGAGGCCACTTGCTCACCCCCAGGAGCATCTCTCGCGTCTTAGTTAGGTTTACTATAGCTGTGATGAAACACCATGACAAAGGCAACTTGAGGAAGAAAGGCTTATTTGGCTTGTTTCCACATCACTGTTGATCACTGGAGGAAGCCAGGACAGGAACTCAAGCAGGGCAGGAACCTGGAGGCAGGAGCTGATGCAGAGGCCACGGAGGGGTGCTGCTTACTGGCTTGCTCCTCATGGCTTGTCCAGCCTGCTTTCTTATAGAACCCAGGACCACCAGCCCAGAAATGACACCACCCACAATGGGCTGGGATCTCCCCAATCAATCATTAATTATGAGAAGGCCCTAAAGGCTTGCCTACAGCTGATTTTAGGGAAGCATATTCTTAATTGAGTTTCCCTCCTTTGACTTTAGCTTATGTCAAATTGATACAGTAAGCCAAATCCTAGAAGTGGAGTTTCTGGCTCACACACAATCAATCACACACAGTGGGGTGAGCCCGGCTCTAAGCCACCATCTCTGGGGTCTATGGGGACAACACTTACTCTGCCTATGAATAATGTTCAAATGAGCCTCTTGGAAGAGATCCCAACAGGCTGAGGCCTAATTATCATGCTATCTTCTCTTGGTTTGTAAGCAATAACCTGTAGTCCAGGCTGGCCTGAAGCTTCAATCCACCCCACTTGATTTGGGGTTCCCAAGGTCTGTCAGAACCACGCAGCCCTTTCTCAATAGCACTATGCCAGGGGTGTAGGCTGCAGAGACCTTGACTCCCCCAAGAAATAGATTAGACCGTGAAATCATGAAGAAAAATAGAACAGAGAAAAGAGTTGACAGTTCTTTTCAACACATTGACCCAGAGAACCCTAGGGACTGGAAGCTTTGGGTTTGAGGTAGATGCAAAAGAAAGGAAGCAGCATTGGACTCATCCTTTTTGTTTTATTTTAATATTCTCTTTCTCTCCCCCCACCCACTGTGTGTGTGTGTGTGTGTGTGTGTGTGTGTGTGTGTGTGTGTGTGTGT
>OU015742.1:106414625-106438671 GCA_907169655.1 Acomys percivali
ACACACACACACACACACACACACACACACACACACACACACAGAATTAAGTATGTATTTTTAAAAAAAATAGAGTTGACTGGGAAAGATCCCCTAGGTCAACCTCTGGCCCTCATATGTACACATGGGCACACCTACCCATGAACAAACATATACACACAAACACATGCACACACACACACACACACACACACACATGCAAACTCTAATGCCCGATACAATATGGGTGAAACTTGAAGGAGTTATGCCAACTGAAATAAGCCAGTCTCCAGAAGATAACCTGTGTAGCAGTCCACTTACATGAGGTGTCCACAGTAGTCAGACTCACAGACACAGGAAGCAGAGTGGTGGTTGCAGGGGCTGAGAGGAGCAGGGATTTTGATGGCATGAGAGTTTGGGCTTGACAAGATGAAGAGAGGTGGATGGCAGTGACAGTTGGACAATATTAGGGATGCACTCAACACCAAAGAACCTCTTGAAATGGAGATAGTAGTAAAATCCATGTTATGTGTATGTTAAAAACAATTTAAAAATGGGGGGGACAAATTGAAAAAGAAAATGAGAGCAATCCCAAGAACCATCATGAATTCCAACCTTAGCTCCTAACCCTAGCTCTAACCTAGTCCAGGAACATGACACTGGCTTACACTCATGGGGTTGACCAGCCTGTCCCCTATCAGACCCCTTCTGTCCCATCATGGCTTGCCTACACACCCTCATGGACCTGACTTTCTGAGCAGTGAGGTGCACTTACTCTCTTGGCCTCCAGGGTCCAAGAACAAAACTTGTCCGCCTCAGCTGCTGGGCCCACATGCCCTCACCAGCTCAGTGGCCTCAGAGCCACAGTCCCCAGGCCTAGGGATTGGCAGTCATTTGGCTAGTGAGGGACAGAAGCCCTCTGGGAGCCACTGTGAGAGAGCAACCCCCTTAAGCTTCAGCTTAAAAGGCAGCTGGAGTGATTATGAAAGATTTGCTCCTAGTGAGCCGCAAGTCCATGCCTGTGTCAGGGGCGTTTCTAGCCAAAGTCTATTTAGCAGAAGAGCTTGGAAGAAACTTGCTTCTAGGGCCTCTTGAAAAGAAATGAGGAATATTAACAGTAAGTCAATAATTTATGGTCAGACTCCTCGCTCACCTCTGGGCTCCCTAAGTTACTTAATGGATATTGTGGTTGATTGGTTGGTTGGTTGGTTAGTTGGTTGGTTGGTTGGTTGGTTGGTTGATGGATGGATTGTTTTTTGTCAGGGTCTTTTATATCTTAGGCTGGTCTCAAACTCCCTATGTTACCAAAGATGCCCTTGAATTTTTGGTCCTTCTGCCTCTACCTCCCAAGCACAGGGGTATAGGCTTATGTCACCCTACTGTCCTGTTTATTCAGTGCTGATCATCAGACCCAGGGTTTCAGGCATGCTAGCAAGCACTCTAACAACGGAGCCTTGTCCCTAGCAGTGCAAAGGATGTCATCTGGGACCTTGTACATTATAGTCAAGCACTCCACCACTGAGCCGCATCTCTGGTCTGCAAAACACTGATTTTTGGGCAGCAGACAAGGGTTATGTCTGGTCTCCTTGGTGATCTTAGTTCCATGCCCCTATCCTCACCCTAAGGCATCCAATCCCAATACTGAAGCCACCGCTAATGCTGCCAGACCTCATGCCGCATCGTTGTAGAAGGCCTGGCACCTGGATGGCAGGTAAGGAGTCTCTGCAGAGACATAGGAAAAACTGAACCAGGAAATAGAGACTAGGTCGGGGGCAAGAGATGGGATGAGAAAGATGGAATTAGGAGGTAGCACCAAAATCCTTAATGATGATGGCTGTGACAACCAAGCACCTCCTGAGCATCCAAGACACATAGGGAGAGCTTGTTTCCAAAACAAACCAAGGGAGTCTATGTCTGGGCAATAGCTCTGTCAGTCAAGTACTCACCTTCTGGCCTAAATTCTATCCCGAGAACCCTCATAGGGTGGTTTCCATGCGAAATGTTCCCTCAGGCTTAGATCCTGAACACTAGCCCCCCCACACACACCAGGCTCAGATCCTGAGCACTCGGTCCCCAGGTGGCAGTGCTGTTGAGAGAGATGGTGCAGCCTTCTTGGATGAAGCACATCACTGGGGGGCGGGCTTTGAGAGTTCCTAGCCTCACCTGATCTCCTGCTCACTCCCTCTGCTCCAAGGTTACACGTTGGCTTCCTGGCTTCCGGTTCCAGCTGCCTCCCACTGTGCCTCCCCTACCAAGAGGAACTCTTATTCCTCTGGAATTGGAAGCCAGAATGATACACTCTTTATTCCGTGTGCTGATTTGGGGCATGGGGGTTTTATCACACTAACATAAAAATAACTAATACACCACATAGACAGACAGACAGACAGGTAATAGATGAGTGCATACATAAATAAACAGGTATGGAGGCACATGCTTTGTAACCCCAGCACTGAAGAATAAACTCTGGCCAGCCTAGTCTACTTAGCGAGTTCGAGGCCAATAGGAGACCCTCTCTCAAAAAAACCTACATGGATACCACCTAAGATATGGCAGACAAAGTAGTCCTTTGGCTTCTATCTGCATGTGTACACACACACACACACACACACACACACACACACACACACACACACATACACACACTTTTTTAAAAGGTACTCAGTGGGCTAGGGGAATCCAGATTTCTAAAGAGGAAGAAATACATTCTTAGAAACTATTTGGTTATATATACACATCTCTCACTTTCACCAACAACAAAGATTGTCATCTGGTAATGTGGAGATTGTCACAGAAAAAGCAAAGTATGAAAATTCTTAAATGGTCTTTGAGATCTAAGAAACTACAATACAGGAGAGAACAGTGATGGACAGCTTGGCTGGGTGGGGTCAGAGGTGCTCACCTGAGAGACGATCTGTGACATCCAGCACCGCAGGACCACTCAGGAAACGCACACGCCCGGCAAACGCTTGCAGGAGGCAAAGGTGGTCTGAAAGAGATGGAGATGTCTGTGACCATGGCATTGCTAGCCACGCCAACACACACGCCCTCATAGGAAGCCGCTCTACGGGGAGCTGAATGGATTCTTCCAAATCACAGTAGACTCAAGGTGTGTGTGTATGTGTCTGTCTGTCTGTCTGTTTGTCTGTGTGTCTATGATGACTGTGTGTGTCTGTGTGTGTGTGTGTGTGTCTGTGTGTGTCTGCGTGTGTCTGTGTGTGTAAACATGTAGGTGTGGAGGTCAGAGGATAACCTCAGATGTTGTTCCTTCTACCTTATTTGAAGCCAGGTCTCTCACTAGCCACTGCTGTAAATCAGGCTAGCAGGCCTAAAAGCTCCCGGAACTCTCCTGCTGGGAAAACAGACATGTGCATCCAAATGGATCTGGGGACTTGATCAGGTCCTTACACTTTCATGACAAATAAATATTTTACCCACTGGCCGATCATCCCAACTGAGGACATTTTTTTGAAAATGCAAATAAACATAAGATATTGGAGGAAGAGGGGGCGGTCTAAAGCAGTTAGACACTGCCCAAACAGGCTGCGAAGTACTCTGTAGATCTGTTTCATATTGTCTGCGGTTTTCTAACTTGTGTTAAAGTGGGGTTGGGATAGAAAGGTGACTGAATGGCTGGTAGATAGAAGACAGACACGCAAGTGTGATGCGAGCAGTAGATGAAGGGAATGCATAACTGGGCATTTGGATGTATTTGTAGCTTCAGTATGAACCGAGGCGCTAACCAATGGTCATACAGAGGCCGTTAAAGGGCTGGGGACAGCATTCAGAAGTTAAGCTTTCCTTAAAGCCTGAACTCACACTCTGGTCACTAGGCACCCCATGCCAGGTAGTCACTTATTCCCACAGGGAGCACCTGCTGGTGATCCTTATGTTATGAACATGGAGCCCAGAACTAGGAAAAAGGGGTCGCTCACCCTCCACCCTCCAGGAGATTTCTTTGATTTGAACATGAATCTCTCTCAGGGCAGGGAAACTGGTCACGTAGCCAGAACCTGAACACCGAGGAAGGGTCGGTCAGTACCCTTTGGTCTGTCCAAAGAAGGCAGAGATCAGACCATTCTCCTGCTATCTATCTCCCAGCATGCCCAGCTCCCAGCATTTTGCAACCACAACAGTCATGGAACAACTTAGTGGAAGGTAGGGCAGGTAGTGAAATGCCCATTTGAGGGTTGTGCCTATGAGGCTTGCCCACACCTGTCAGGAGCCACTCAGCCAGTGTGCCCTGGCGCCTCAGTTGATTTTCTGCTTCCAGAATTTAAAAAAAAAAAAAAACAGAATGAGCAATTTATAAACAATAAAACTTTATCTGGCCCAAGGTTTGGAGGCTGGAAAGTCCCAAAGCAGGTACTAGCCACCTGTGTGTGAAAAAGATAGAGAGGAACCCACAGCTGTCCTTTATTTACCTCAAGATCCCACCCTGAGATAACTGAGCCATCCCTCCAGCCAAGCATTCATCCACCCATCAGGGCAGAGCCCCAGCCTGAGCAGTTCCCAAAGGTCCCACCACCCACCACTACCACAGAGGCATTCCAATTTTTTTAAAAGATTTATTTATTTGTATGTGCATTGGTGTTTTGCCTGCATGTACGTCTGTGAAGGTACCAGATCCCCTGGAATTGGAGCTATCAACAGTTGTGAGCTGCCACGTGGGAACTGAACCTGGATCCTTATGCACTAGCCAGTGCTCTTGTCCACTAAGCCATCTCTCCAGGCTGGGGTTTTTCAGTGTTAGTATGGTTTAGAGGGGGAGACCTTAAAGCAAAGCACCTGAGGTCCCAGAGCCTGAGCTTAATAAGTGCTTGGTCCAATGTAGCATGGCAAAAACAAAGCCTGTCTCCCTCCTTAGTCTTCTCCCACAGGGATCAGCCCAGCTCCTAGCCCTTGGCATGGTCCTCCAGAGTCATAAAGAAGTACACTGGGGCGTGTCCTTGAGAATAAACAACTGACCAACTAGATCAACCAGACCACGGTCCTATGGTGGCCAGCATACCGCAGGTACTTCATAAATGCCTGCAGTGTACATGTCGTACACTTTTCCAATTCTCAAATTAACAAGCACGATTTTTAAAAGATGTATGTATTATTTATACAGTATTCTGCCCGCACGTGTGCCTGCCCCCCACAAGAAGGTACCAGATCTCATTACAGGTGGTTGTAAGCCACCATGTGGGTGCTGGGAATTGAACTCAGGACCTTCGGAAGAGCAGCTGGTGCTCTTAAACTTCTGAACCATCTCTCCAGCCCACAGGCATGATTTTTACAGAAAAAAAAATTGCTTTTTTTTTTTTTTTTAATGCTTAAGTAACCAGGGAGACCACAAAGTAGCACTGAAAACCGGTTGGCATTCATTTGTTTTCTCTTTGGATGTTTAGACAGGGGCTCACGTGTAGCCCGGGTGTTCACTGGTGTTAATCCTCCTGCCTCAGCCTCCCAAATGCTGGGATTACAGGTATGTACCACCACAATGTCTGTCCTGAGTAGAATTAAGTGAAAGCCCACATCAACATTGTATTCACGTGTGGCTTTTCACTGGGTAAACGTGGACAAATATGGACACCTAACAGAAGGTAGAGATTTTGAGAGTTTGGTTATATAGGAAAGGCGTCTGGATGCAGAGTCTAAGTCCATCAGCAATAGAACTCCAGTCATATGGTTGACCGACATTTAAAGGCAGAAAGCAAACAGCAAAACTCGATCCAAGGCCACCCACACCCCAAGCTTATCTCCAGGACTGGCCAGAGGCTGAGCTAAATTGAGAGAGCTCCTCTCGGCCATGAGAGGCCTGAACGTCAAGGTCATCTGGGGGAGGCAGAGCTGTCTGCAGCCTGAGGTTTTCATCACGCAAACACAATTAAGCCAACAGAGGTGACAGGGCCAACCAGTCTGCTCTGGCACTTTCTTAATCCTCAGAAAAAGTCCTCTGAAATCAGGTCTCACTGTCCAGGAGGAAAAAATGTCACTGAGCCTCAAGTTCAGAGAAACCCCGAATCAGGAAGTGGGTGATTAAAGGCAGAGGCCAGGGAGTTGGCTGCCCAGTCTTCTTCCTGCACCCTAAGGGGACAGCCGCAGAAACCAGCCCCTGTTATGTCAACCAGCATGTCATCCAAGCCACCACCCCTCAGGAAAAACCCAGGAAGAAGACATAATTGTGGTGGATGAGGCTGTGCTAACCCCTCCCCCCCTCCCCTACCCCTGCAAATTTCACAATGAAGAAGCCTCTTCAGGGTCATCCTAGAAAAGCCAGCCTCCCCATTTAGCTGTGCCATCTGGACTCCCAGCCAGAGGACAGAAGCCTCACTTGGCATTGTACTTGCTCCTCCTGCCCTGCAATCAGTGGGAAACAGACTGCGGCACGCTGTGCTGTCGCTCTGGCCTTCTGCATTTAAGCGCTGCCCAGCATTTGACAGTCAACCTCTAGGCTGGAGCCCAGAATCCTTGGGGGCCATAAGGAAGCAGGTTGGCAAGAAAGCACTCCATAAGGGCGGGGGGGGGGCAGTGGAGCTCTAGAATCATCAGGCTTAGCTGGGTCATTTTCTGTCCCCACGGCCCAAGGCTCGGCAGCTACCACCCAACACCCTGGACAGTAGGAAGTCAGTTACTCGCTTCTCTTCTGGGATAAGTACAGCTCATCTTACGCAGATGGAAACCTTTCCTGCAGACAACATGGTTCTACCCTTGGTACTCACTGGGGGTAATTAAATTCTCCATGTCATCAACCTAAATCCTTAAGCTTAACACATTATAGCCAAAAGCACCATTAGAATCAATGTTGCTGGAGGGACTAAGAAGATGTGTTACACACACACACACACACACCAAAAAAACAAAAAACAAAAAAACTGGCCCAGACAACTCATTCCCACACCTGCTCAAACAGCACCACACCTAGAGCCGAGATAGCACACGGCATCACATATGTTCCACAGGAGCTTTTGCAAGAAATTCAGAAATTCATAGGGCTCCTCCCTTGGACCTTTGAGGCCAACACCATTCTGTAGTGAGAATTTTAGAGTTTTGGTTTCTTTTAAAAACACAGGACTATAATAAGAGTAGTTTGGTTTTTTTTTAATCCCAGGTGTGAGGATATGGGCTGCTTCTCAGCAGTTAACTATGGTTTGCCTCGTGCTCCGCAGGGGCGTGAATCTGCCAGCTGTAGATGGTTCCTGTGATGGTGTGATGTTTGGAATTCTGAGGACTTTTCCGAGGGTATATAAATGCTAGGGCCCCAAGAGGTGGGGTTAGTTGTTGGTTCATTGTTGGTTGCTACTGGTCATGGTTTGTTAAGTAGTTGTGCACTAAGAAACAACAACAAGAAATTAGATATCCTGATGACACAGATCCAACTTGCCCAAGGAGCTTGATGCCCCTAATCAGCAGGAAGTAGTTTGACTTTATTCAGGGATCTCGTTCCTTCCCTCTTCATCCTTCTTTCTCTCTTATCTGGTGTTAAGAGATTGAAAGGGAAGAAGAAAAGAGGTGGAGGAGGGGTAGGAAAAAGGAATAACCACAGAGTAGCAAACGCCAGTCACACCAATCCAAGCCTAACCTCAGCACTGATCTGAGGAGCACAGAAGACAGACAGACAGACAGACAGACAGACACACACACACACACACATACACACACATGCACACACATGCACACACACACACATACACATGCACACACACACACACACACACACACGCGCGCGTGCGCGCGCACATATGCCTGCATCAGTGGCTGGTAGACCAGAAGGGCTGTTCTCAGCTGTATCCAAGAGGACTCTGTCTCAACAGGGAGAAGCACACGGCTGGAGCCCTGCTTGCACTGTGCTGATCCCTGGAGGTTTCTGTGTTAGGAGCATGGTCCCCAGTGTGGAAATGTTGGAAGTGGTGAGACTTTCAGGAGAAACTAATGAGATCATTAGGAGCATTGCCCATGGAGGGGATTAATGTAGGCCTGAAGAAGTGAATTCATTTGCATATATGTTCTTTAAATAAATAAAAGAGCTATGGGTAGGTCAGAGGCAACCTCAGGCATCAGTCCTTGCCTTTCACCACTGCATTCACCAGACTGCTGTCATCTCTCCCTCCCACTTCTCCACAGGAGCATTGGCATTATAGGTGCTTATGATGCCATGTCACACTTGAAGTGGGTCCCGGGATCCGAAATTGTGTAGTCACACAGAAAAGTATTTACTGAGCACAACCACCTTTCCGGGTGTCTGTCCTCCTGTTGCACCATGTTATCTTTTCCAAAGGAGCTTCCACTATTATGACACCATCCACCCCTGTGACACCATCCACCCCTGTGACACCATCCACCCCTGTGATGCCATGCACCCCTGTGACACCATGCACCCCTGTGACACCATCCACCCCTGTGACACCATCCACTCCTGTGACGACATCCACCATTGTGTCATCACCCACCCACTGTGACACCATCCACCATTGTGATGCCATTGACCATGAGGCCTCCATCAAAGCTGATCAGAAACTGGTGCCATCTCTTGGACTTCCAGAACCATGAATTAAATTTTTATATATATATACATATATATATGTATATATATATGTATATATATATATCCTAGCCTTGGAGATTTTTTGTTGTAGCAGCAAAAACAGACTAATACACACTCCCAGGTCTACTACTTCCCAGGGTACCCACCCCACATGAGTACAGCAGGTACTCAGGTATAACTATGGGAGACACTAAATTCTGTTGTCCAAAGAGCTTTTCCATGATAGGGAAGGTTGGCCCAGTGGCAAAGAGCAACCTAAAACCCTTGGAAGGGGGTGGGGGTCGGGTGCAGAGGGAAGTTAAAAAAGCCATCTCCCCAGACATGAATGCTCATCCTCCTCAAATACCTAAAGCCCATTCTGCTTTGTGTAAGTCTCCCCAATAAGTCCAGGGCCTGGGGTGATTTAACAAGAGCCTTGACTGTTGGCAACAGCAATCTCACTCACCCAGAGCAGCACAGGGAACAAGCTGTAATTTAGGGCTCCATTTGTATTGTTTGCTTCACAGCAACAAACTCAGCAAATCATAAATTTCCTCCAAGATGAAATGTGGAAATTGACAATATTTATGAACTCAGGAGACAAAAAGGGACTTGACCAGGCCTTTGATTTGTAACCGAAGCGTCTCCTGGTGGCTCTAGCCAAGGACACAGCTTGCTGTCCCAGGCTCAGGAACTGGGTTCTCGCCAAAGCATAGGGAGGGAGGGAGGTGAGTTTGCCAGGGATGTCTTGCCCAGGATGCCCTGTAAATGCCAGAGGCAGGGTGCCACCTTGCACCCATCAGATTCACAGCAGAGGCAATCTTCAGATACAAGTTCCTACACACTGGCCCAGACATAAGTCTACTTAGACACTATTTTCTCAGCAGATCTTAAGCTTTAAACTTGCCCTTCTCTCCAGAAATATACTAAACATCACCTTCTAGCCACGAAAGGACAGCAGAGGTACCAAAATGTCCACCTGACACTGGGGGACCGAGTGGCAATTCTGCAAAAGGCACATGATCTGACACACTCTTGCCTCTCATGGTGACTACCCACTGTGCCTTCCTTTCTTTCCATGTTCTTTGCTCCTCTGTCACAGTCCATCACCAACCCCTGGCACAGATGAACCTTGCCAAGCACTCCTCACTAATCCCTGTAGTGCCCTATGGCCCTGAGAAAGTCATTTTCTTTATGTGACTGACTATAGGGTAACTAGACCAGGCCTTCTCTCATCACCTCCATTCCAGCCCATTCAGTACCTAGTAGATTGTGGTAGTTTGAGTAAGAATGGCCCCAAAGGCTCATAGATTTGAATGCTTCGTCATCAGGAAGAGGCACTACTTGAGAGGGGTTAGGAGGTGTGGCCTCAGAGTAGGTGTGGCCTTGTTGGAGGAAGTATGTCACTAGGGGGTGGCCTTTGGGGTTTAAAAGCTCAAGCTAAGGCTGGATAGATGGATCAGTGGTTAAGAGCACTGGCTGCTCTTCCAAAGGACCTGGGTTCAATTCCCAGCACCCACATGGCATCTCACAACTGTCTGTAACTCCAAGATCTGACATCCTCAGATCGATGCACATAAATTAAAATTAAATGAAAATATTTTTAAAATAAATAAATAAATAATAAAAGCTCAAGCTGGTCCCAGTGTCTCTCTCTCTCTCCCTGCTGCCTAAGAATCCAGATATAGAACTCTCAGCTCCTTCTCCAGCACCATGTCCGCCTGCATGCCACCATGTTTCCTACCATGATGATAATGGATGGACTAAACCTCTGAAACTGTAAGCCAGCCACAATTAAATGCTTTGCTTTTAAGAGTTGCCATGGTCATGGTGTCTCTTCACAGAAATGGAACAGTGACCAAGACATAGACAGAATGTGGAAAAGCTTCCAGCCAGGAATTTAGAGGCTCTACAATCACAACACCTACTCTGTACAGCCTTGGGCAAACCAACCAGTGTTGTTTGCAACTCAGCTGACCCAGATACAAGAAAATGGGTGTGGTGGTTTAAATAAAAATGACCCCATAGGCTCATAGGGAGTGACACTATTAAGAGGCGTGGCTTTGTTGGAGGAAGTGTGTCACTGGGGGACAGGCTTCAAGGTTTTAGATGCTCAAGCCAGGCCCAGTGTCACTCTCTCTTCCTACTGCCTTCTGATTCAGATGTAGACCTCTCACCCAACTCTCCAGGACTATGTCTGCCTGCTGCCATGCTTCCTGCCGTGACAACAGACTCTAAGCCAGCTCCCAGTTAAATGTTTTCCTTTATAAAAGTTGCCATGGTCTTCTCACAGAAACCCTAACTACGACGATGGGTGTGATGGCTCAGGTGTCCCACGGGGACGGCAGTGGGATGCTCACCAAGGCTGTCCATCATGGCATCCAGAGCAGTGGACGCAGCAGTGGAAATCCCGGAGTTCTTGGAGTTGAGGTTGTCTGCAATTGCAATGGTGAGGGAGAGCAGCACAGGATGTATGCTCCCCTTCAGCGTGGGAAGCATCTGCGCAAGGGATTCCAGTGCCCACTGGTTCACTTTCTTGTTGGAATCCTGAAGCCTTGGGGTAAAAGCATCAAAGACCTATGAGGGAGTAAAAATCAAGAGTTGGTGGGAACTCAGGCTTGGCAGGAGTTAACCGGGACTCCTCCTGCATCCCTGAAAGGGGTCACCAAACCTGTGCTAGCACATTACCAATGATGAGGAGATCATCTCCTCAAAGTGGGGGCATGGGGGGGGAGGGGAGACATGTACTGAGCATTCTTCACATGTCAATCACCCAGGGCAGTGGGGTAGACCTCTTTAATTCTTTTCACTGATGACCTTAGCGACCCGTGGTACTGTTATCACTCTTCACTTTCCCATTAGCAATGATGGCTCATGGAGGTTAATGCATCTCCTTAGATCACACAGCTAGTAGGGAACCTGGCTTACCCTGGGTTTCCACCTGCCTGTCAGCATCACTCCAAGGAAAAGCAGAAATCCCTCCTGGTGTCCAGTCTGCTACCCAGCCTGACCATCATTTATGACCCAGCCACTGTCCACCCAAGGCTCTGATACCAAATATTATGCAAATAACTAACTGAATGCGACCCAAGACCATGATCATAGCATTCTCTCTGGCAGAGGGATGGAAACCACTCAGGAAATCTCTGAGCACTCTAAAGAAGTGCTCCAACCCTCAGCCACATCCAGTTACTCTTTCGGCGTTGCAAAGACCGCCTGAAAAGTGAGTGGTCAGCAGACTCTGCATACATTCCCCCCCCTTCCTGCCCCCAAATCAGCTCAGAACTCTCCAGATTGAATTGGCACCCACAGGGAGGATATGGGTGGGCGCTCACCTGGACTAGGTTGGCAGCAATGAGCTCTGGCTTGGCTTTGCAGTATTCAAGAAGCTTCCCAACACCTTCCATCCGAGCCTGGAACTCCTTGGCCTCCAAAAGCCTGGTCAGCTCCCGGAGCTGCTCTGCCATCTCCACACCACCCCTCAAGGAGGAGTGAAGCGCCATCAGCCGTGGGCCATTGGAGCCAAGCCTAGGTGGAAGCAGGGGCTGACCCCTGGGGAAGAGCCCAGGGGATGAACACACCTCTCATCACAAGCCGCATCCCACTGCCAGGTAGGACAGAAGCTGTGGGTTTCCTACACAGCTTACTCCAACCTCCCCCTCTCCTCTAAACGTGCTACATGGGGACACTGCTCCTGGCGACTCTGGCCATCTCTTTTCCTCAAAGGACAAAGAGCAATGTCCTCTCTTCCTGCTTTTTACCCTCTCCTTTTCCAAGGAATGGAAAGATGACTGGTGCAAGTGTTGGGGGACAGGAGGTCCTAAGGATAGAGCCCAGGCTTTCACGGGTACGAGACAAGTGCTCTGTCACAGAGAAGTGCACCCCGGCTACCAGCTCAGCTAGAGTATATTTAACCTAAGGGAAGATTCAGGATTCTGGCAGCCATCATGGTCCACCTCCACATGGTTCCCATATCCAACCCCTTATTGGCTGGGCTCTCACGTTCCTCTAGGAATGAGTAGCCCTGCTCCCTGGCATGGGATCACCCGTCCATCAGAGCCTAGGCTGTTTGAGCAAGCCTGAGAGAGGCTCCATGTAGGATTCCTGCCTCCCACGCTTAGTTCAAAGCCAAGGTCTCTGAGCTCCCGCCCTATGCCCAGGTCCTATCTAACAGATTCCAGTGTCCTTCACTCTATCATTTGTTCCTGTATCTCACATTCTTGCCTACTGAATACCAAGAGCTGTGTTTGGTCCTGAGAACAGAGAGATGAGATACGCCATCTTTGCCTTCAGCATCTCACAAACAGATTGGGGGACAGGGGTGTGAAGAACAGATGAGAACAAGGGCAGCTGTCCGCCTGAGGACATGGGTGCTGTGTCAGAGGGTGTCTGGAAGAAGGTGACAGGCAAGCTGCATCTTGTAGGATCAACAAGCGAGTTCTAGGTGCTCAGGGTAAGCAAAACAGAACACAGCAAAGAAAGAACAGGTGTGGTTGGGAAGGCTGGAACTGATCTAGCCCAGGGAGGGAGAGCTGAGGAGGAGAGGGCAGGGCATCCTGGAGATCCACAGGACCTTCCCAGGCATCCTGTCATGGTCAGCTATCATCCTCACAGGACATGGCAGAAGCAGTTCACATTTCAAGAAGAGAATTCCTGCTTGGTTTTTAACTGTCCACAGTACACACCCTCCATCCCTCAGGCCAGGTCTTCTTACGTTTACCTCAGGACTAGTCCCAGGCTGACCAACCTAGCAACTAAAGAACATGCTGACCTAAGCAAATGAAGAGACGCTGAGCTTAAAAGGAGAGCCTGACTCATGCAGAATGGGGTGCCTCAGCCAAGACTACTTGACTCAACATCTCTGGTAGATAGATGTTGCCAAGCCAGAACTGGGGGTCTACCTAAGATGTGGCAAGGGGAGTGTACCCTACAAATCCACCCATTACAGATGCAAACCCAACCAGCTTTGAGACATGCCCCAGTCCACAATCAACCCCCATGGGCAAGTAAGACACCATTGGCAGCTCAGGTTATAGGGCCCCAGAGATACAAGAACAGCCATACCCCTCCTGACTAGGCAGCCCGTTCTCACACACCACCAGACTCTTTGACACCTTGCGGCCTTTGGCAGATGAAAGTTCATGATTATCTTGTATTCCCTGGAGAAGTAGAGACACAGGGTGTAAGCCAAAGGGGATGGGCTGACAGACAGACTGGTATAGACCAGAACAAGAAGGGTAACCCTCCCACCTGGGAGCACCCCCAGCTCACTGTCTGGGGCCCTGGAGGTAGGAGGGCAGAGGCCACAGTCTCCACTTAGGACAAGAAGGAGTGGAGGCCCAGGGAGCTTGAGACACACAGGGCAGACCCCAGTATAGACACTGGAGACAGAAAGCACATTAAAGCCGCCTGTCAGTAGTCATGGTGAAGTCTCTGGAACCCCAACTCACTCCCCTGACCTACACGGGGGCCCAAGTCGACCACTTGTGCTCCGCCAACTCACCCGTTGTTTGATGGCTGCCATGACTTTCCGTAGGTCATGAGACGGGAGGGACTGCTTGAGAAAGGCATCAAACTTTGCATTTGCCATCAAGATATTCACCATCTTCCGCCCATAAAACCTGCCACCGGGGAAAGAACAAATGAAGAAACAGCCACTGAGAGGCCCAATAAATTCACTCTATGGCTTTACACAACTTTCCCAATTATAATAGGAGAGGTTTGCATACTTCTAATTAGAAAAGCAATCCCTACCCAGTTAAAAATTAGATTCATAAAAGAACAAACATCATCCATAATGTCATTACCAAGAGGAAATCACTATTAAATTCTTATATATTTTCTTAGTCTTTTTTCTATGCATTTACATTTTAATAGATAGCAAAATACACAGGCAACTTGCTTCCAGACTTTTCACTTCCTTATTATTCATCTTCCCAGGCTATGTAATATTCTTCATATGCACCTTTTAAAAAAAGTTTACAACATGCTCTGACACAACAGCCAGATATGGTTGGAGACTATAAGGCCAAAAGAAGCCAAAGGAATGAGTAAGCTGTGTTTAGAACAATGTGAAAGCCCTGGGCTTTGGCCTACAAGCAACAGGAAGCTAAGGAATGGCCAAATGTTCATGTTAACCAAAATCTCTCCAGGCAATAAAAATGTCTCGTCTATAACTCCAGCTTCAGGGGATTCAACATTCTTTTTTGACCTCTATGATCACCCCATCACACACACACACACACACACACACACACACACACACACACACTCCACACAAAGTAGAAACAAAATAAATCATTTAACTCTGGCAGGAAGTGAGTGGGAAGGGGCGAGATTAGGGAACTGAAAGCCTGTTAGGAGGCCACCATCATAGACTAGGCAAGGGATGAAGTCCTGAAATACGCAACAGAGTGGGAACAAGATAAGGACAGTCAGTTTCAAGAGCTGATAAAGGAGTTAAATGGAAAGACTTCGAAGCTGACTGGAGATGGAACACAGAGCATCTAGAATGGTGAATGCTCCCCGCAACCTAAGACCCTTTTACTTATAAAACATGTCTCTATTTTCCACTAAGGAAAATCAAGACAAAAAAATGCTAATAGTTTCCACTGTACCACATGCCACTCTGCGTTGTCCAGAAGAACAACCATCACACTGCTTGTCATCTTTTCCTTGCTCTGGGTGAAGTCCCTGCTTTGCAAAGCGATGTGGAGTTTGGGCCGTTCCTTTAACACGGAGTCTTGTTTTTCTGATGCCTCATTGCTGCCCTGTTGCTCTTTGTAACTTTTCACTAGCATAGTGGTTTCAGTGCCAAGTGACAGTGTGACACTCCGAAGGCATTTGAAACAGGAATTAACTCAGCATTCTCTCAACAGCACCCAAAGGGACTTCTGAAAATAACTCCCACAGTTAACGTGCAAGGAAATGCGACTCGCGCCATTCCTGTGGTACAAGCTTTGACACCAAAGTTCATGCGATGAGCAACAGCTGGCACCAAGTTTGCAAAGGAGCAGACAGAAAATAAACCCCAGTCACTGGCCGGCCAACAGCAAGTGGGAGGGGTCTCCAACTAGAAGATGTGTTTATATCACTTTCAAAGACTCTGTGACAATGTGGCTGGGAGGATTCAGTAACAGATGAGAATCCCCATTCTTAGGTGACTTGGTGAGCAATGGTGACTTTAAACAACACAGGGAACACAATCTGAGAAGCAGACTTAGGAAAAAGCAAAGAGCTCTTTTAAGGACACTTTATACTAAGGATGGGAGTGGAACATCAGGTGATGGATGCCCTGGTGGGATCAGAGAGAAGAGGCTGATGCTGGTGGAAGGAGAGTCAGAGGAAGGACTTGTGATGACTATCTTTAATTGTCAACTTGACAGGAAGGGAAGTCTAGATTAGGTTGGCACGCGGTCCTACCCATGAGGGATATTCTTTTTTTTTTAATTTAAGTAATTTATTCAGATTATATCTCAATTGTTATCCTGTCACTTGTATCTTCCTGTTCCCCCTCCCTCCCTCTCTCACTCTATTCCCCTTGCCTAGGTCTGTGACAGAAGGGGACCTCCTCCCCCACCATATGATCACAGCCTATCCGGTCTCTTCCTGGTAGCCTGCTCCCCTTCCTCTGAGTTCCACCAGACCTCCCCACCAAGGGGAAGTGGTCAAATAGGGGGCACCAGAGTTCATGTCAGAGTCAGTCCCCGCTCAAGGACAATGCATGCAGTAAACCTAGAACCCCTATCTAGCCAGTGAGGGATATTCTTAGTTGAGCTCACTGACATGGGAAGACATCTGCAGTGTGGCCCATCTCACAGGCCATGAACTGAGTGACGGGGAGAGCTGGCAGAGCACACGCATGACATCACTGCTCTGATGAGGAGAGCTGGCAGAGCACACGTGAGACATCACTGCTCTGTGCTCTTGACTGCGAGTGTAACATCACTAGCTCCTTCAGGCTCCTTCTGCCCTGACTGCTTACAGTGATGGTTGTTAACCTAGACTCTCAAGCCAAAACCAAAACAAAACAAAACATCTTTTCTCCTTTGAATTGTTTGTGTCAGAGTATTTTATCACAGCAATGGGAAATAAAACTAAGACAGATGACTAATGTCATCCACAGCCATGCCCAGATGACAGGCCCAATGGAGACTTGCCCTAAGGGGCAAGAAGATGCAGGAAGTCTTGTGGCTCTCAAAACCAGAGTACCAAAAAGGAAAATGAAGTGTGGTCAGTGCCATCCATGAGGAATTAGATCTAGGAAGAGAGTGGGTCTTGATTCCCATCCCTCCTAACAATTACAGACAACCCCAAGCCTGCTAGTACAATCTTCCTCATTTCAGTGAATGGCACCACCATTGACCCAGCTGATCAGTTTAAATCCCAAAAGCCATCCTTGATCTATCGTTGAAACCCTCACTGCCCATATCCTGATGGCTCTGCCTTCAAAACAGACCTAGTGCTCAACCCATCTCCTGGGCCCAGCCTCCAACACCTCCTGCCAGGATTGTGCAATCACCATCTGTCTGCTGTCATATGAAAAACAAAGCCATCAGGAGGAAAGGCACTGAAACAATGGGGACGCATCACTTTCTCCCATCAGAGCCATTAGGTGAGAAGAAGGAAAAGAAGGAAAAAGTATCCAGCCATTGGCCAGACCAAGGGGAGGTAGCACTCAGGCATCAGGGAGGTTCTTAGGGCAGGCACTCTGGGTCTTCCAGCATAGCCACTGGAGAGTTGGTGGCAGTGCTGCACTACATTTAGTCTAGAAAATTCCCACTCAGCAAACAAAAAAGCTACATGCAACACCCTGTGCAGTGCTGCACCCTGTGCAGGAGAAGGGCAGATACTTCAGCCTTCCAGGGAACGCTTAGGTGTGAATAGCCCATGTGACCAACACAGCACCTCTGCCCCCACTGACTGGGGGAGAAATGGGACTCCTAGAGCCCTGAACCACACTTCTCATTCTCTGAAATGAAAAGGTTGTCAGCCTCACCTCCAGACACACAGGGACAACGTCCCAGAAAGCAGGAGGGCAGAATAAACTGCAATCAACTGGGCCCCAACTCTGGTTTGGGAAGACAATCAGACCCTGCTGGTCTTTTGCTTCGAACCCCGACCCCTGCCCCACAAGCACACTTTAAAGTCCCCTAGAACTTCTCCATCACACAGCCTAAAACCTCAGCCTCCAAGGTCCTTCATGACCTGAGCCTGCCTACCATGAGCTAGTGTTGCTCCCTGCCCTGCCATCCTTCTCCTTGTCCAAGCTGTTTCCATCCTGGGTCCTTTATTACTGTTTCCTTTGCCTGGATAGTGTGCTTAGATTCTCCAGGAACTGGCTCTACCAACCTATCCCCTATGCCTGGCCTCAGCCTCGAGCCTCTGCCCTCACTCTCCACTCCATTTTGTTGGTTTTGACTTTTGTGCCCCTTTATCTATAATCTAAAATGGTCACTATATTTATTGTTTGTTGTGCACCTTCCTCAACTAGGAGGCGGGCTCCAACACAACAGGGGCTTAATTTTCCCTCTTCATTCTCATATGATTACTTAGGAAAAAGAGCGCTCGGTAAACACTCCTGCACAAACAGCTGAATAGTCCGAGATTGGAGCTGGCGCAGATGGACACAGAGCCCTGTTGCAGGGAGTGGAGGAATAGAAGGTAAGAACGAGAGTCAGAGGTCACTGACCGACGCCTGTCCGTGACACTGGAGGAGAGTGAGGACAGAGCCAGAAGGAAAGGGCCCAGCCTCCATCCACATGATTGTCCCTTTGCTAAGCCCCGAAGACACTGGGCTGTGGGGCCAGGACCTGACCAGCGCCTTGTTACTTTGGCCACACCCAGTCCCAAGTCCTGCCCTACCTGGTGTCTTGGTTAGAGTCCTGGGCCAACCTCACCAGGTTGTGCACCAGCATGTCTGTGTTGTCTCTGGAGCCTGAGAGAAGCTTCTCTGCGCCGATCTGCTCCAGGACAGCCGAGAGATGCTTGGCAGTACATTTCCGGACTAAGGGGTTCCGGTGGCTAAAAGGAAACACAACCACGGTCAAGAGGTCAGTCACTGGGTCTGGGTGTGAGGGCCCAGACTAACACACATCCAGATCTGTAGTTGCAGACTGTAGACCCTCATTCATGCCAGCCATGACTTTAAAACCTATCTTGCCAGCTGGGCATAGAGGCACATGCTTTTAATCCCAGCACTCAGGGAGGCAGAGACAGGTGGGTCTCTGTGAGTTTGAGGCCAGCCTGGTCTACAAAGCAAGTCCAGGACAGTCAGGGCTACACAAAGAAACTCTGTCTCGGCAGGTGGGGGGGTGGGAGGGGGAGAGAACCTTTCTTGCGTGAATGGTGGTGGGGCGGGCAGTGGTCTTTGAGTAGTCATTCCCAATTACAGGGCTAAAGTTGGCCACAGCGTCAATGGGAGTGAGAAGAGCAGCTGCGTGAAGCGACATTAAGGTTCCCAAATGGGCCCGTACCCACCATGTTCAAAGCATTTCTGAGCCCAAGCACTCCTGTCTACACACGAGTGTCGCCATCTTTCTTTTGCCTAGGAAAACCCTTCCCCAATCAATGTGCCCTCTTCCTCTCTGTGCTCGTGCTAAGCACGTGTATGATGATGCTTAGTGGCAGTTGGGTTCACTTTCAGTCATTGAGGGGGTGGAGCCTGACTCTGACATGCCCCACCCCCTGTGCAGAACCATCCATGGTGACCCCACTGTTATAGACATAAGGGGAAACATCAGAGCCCTCCCTACTCAGTGTGACCCACAAATCTACACAGTGGGTCTGACGCAGAATCTGCACATCAGCAAGGTCCCCAGGACACTCAAACACATAACCCCTGCTCTGGGCATCTGAAGGCAGTCTACCCTTGTCCTTGTTGGTGATCAATCATCATATCCCCTATGCCAGGCACCATGCTGGTCGCCTTTTATCCTTCATCTCCCACCAACCAGGAGTTGCTGTGGTCACCATACTGCAGAAGAAGAAGCTGAGACAAAGAGAAGAATCGACCAAAGGCACCACTTCTCCCAAGTTCACTCAGCCACAGCCAGCGTTCAGTCATGTCAGGTAAAGCAAGCACTGTTCTGGATGCTGCCTCTGGAAACTAGTCATTGACTCCTCAGAACCACCTCAGCTGAGGAAGCAAAGACCTGGGGAACCCAGGTCATGGGGCCCAAGAGCGGCCCATGCTTTGCAGCAATCACTGGTACAATAGCCAGGGGTCTGCTGGCAGGTTCAGTGGGCTCTGGGTAGGCCGAGACGATCATGCCTCAGTGTGATGACTGACTACAGGAGCAGGGAGGTGTCCTGTCCTGGGGGAGGAAGGGCTTAGGAAATGCCTTATGGTTTCACTATTGATTCGGTTTTGACTTAAGGGGTAGTAAATCTGGGTCTAACAGTAGTAGCCCATCTCCTCCCTCCTGAGAGAGGCCAGTTTGGTTCCTGGCTCTCCTCATTTGTCCATATTTGTCAGAAAGAAACACTGCTCCCCTGAGAGAGGAGGGAGCCCCTAGGGCACAGCTGAGGCAGTTTCTACAGCCGGCTCCCAAGCGTTACCATGACCACCATGTACCTCCCAGCCTCAAGCAGAACAGCAGCATCCTTCTCCTTCCAGCCATACTCCCCCTGCTCTCTACAGCCTGCCTAGGAAGGTAGCAGGAGCCCACAGGATACAGAGGTTTACTCCTTCTGCTTAATGGGATACCTGCCATAGATGCCTCCGCATACTGACCCCCAGCATCCCAAGAGACTCTCTACAGCCACAGTTTCTGCTTCCTCCATCCCTGTGCTCATCCCATCTGCCAGGGCCACTCCTCTGACACACACACACACACACACACACACACACACACACACACACACACCCAGATAGCACGTACTAGACACCCGCAGATGTGAGAGCCACCAGTGCACGGGCAGGGGTCACGTTTTCCACCATGGCACCCAGAGCCCGATTGGCTGCCCGCTGGATAAACTCGCTGGTGTTCCCCATCTTCTGCAGAAGGCAGCGAACAATCTCCTCAGCCTCCTGGTCCATGCTCTTCTTCAGAGCTCGGAAGAGGTCTCCCAGGGTGCTGATGGCCAGGCGGGATACCTTGGAGCGGAGGTTGGTGACCTTGGAGAGAGAGGAAAAGGAGCCTTCAGGACAATTGTACCTCCCCAAGTGCTTTGAACACACTGTGTGGCCCTGTCCACCACATCTTCACATATGCTGAGGCTCTGCCCTCATCTTTTGCCACACTAGAGATGAAAACCTTTCAGCGTCTTTGGGCAGAACAGCCCCATTCTGTGACTATCATAGCCTACTTTGTTATCGCTGTAACTATTAACTCCACATTCAATATTATCTGAAAAGTGTACATTTGCCTTAAATTCGAAAGTTTCCCTGAGGAGGGTATGTTGTGAACACTTGTTCCCTGGTTGGTGGTGCTATTTTAGGAAGATGGGGGAACTTTCAGGAGGTGGAGCCTAACCAATGAAAGTGGGTCTTTCGATGGTCTAGCCCCGCCCCTGTCCATGTGTGAACAGGTTGCCCGGTCCACCCCTACCACCATACATAGAAACATTCCCACTTGCCGTGCCTTCCCTGCCACAGTGGGCTGAAATCCCCCCCTGAAATTGTGAGCCAAAATAAGTGTTTCCTCCCTTAGGGCGCTTCTCTCTACCAAGGCAAGCACCAGCGCAGCACATTTACAGCGATGGCCGCCCTATTCTTCCCACTACACTCACTCTGCAGAGGAAGAAACCAACCGCCAACTCCATGACACAACCCAGCCAAGTGTCAACACGATGTCCTCTGTGTTCATGATCCTCCCAGCCTAGCCAGAACAGCCTGTTCCCAAGGGTGTAGACTGGCCTCCATGGGGATCAAGCTCCTGTTACTGCCTTTCAGGGCAGGGCCTCGGCTGAGGTCCAAGCCTTGGGAAATGCTATACCTGCCCTGCGGTTGAGGATCAACCCATGCCTCTTTAGACATTGCACACACAGAAGACAATGGACAGTGACAAATGGGAATGCAAGACTCTCCCAAAGATGACAAGATTACAGATAAAGAAAGAGTTCTCAGCGCTGGTGCCTGAGGGATAGGCGGGGACCTCCTACCTCAGTGGCTGGCGGCCATGCTCCTGAGAGCCACAGTCTCCCATAGCTGCTCTGTAACTCACCTGAACAGCTGAGGCATGAGGGATGGGTTAGGGGAAGTGGCAAAGTACAAAAGCTATAGGGAAGCCTCACCTCCGCAGTCACTGCCAAGGACACATCATGCAGCCGTGGACCGAGGAGCTCCGAGTGACAAGCTGCCAGGCGCTGGATGCTTTTCAGGCCCTTCTCCTTCATTTGCCTGAGAAGCAAGGCCAGGCCTGTCACAGGAGGTGGGGGGAGGAGTCCCGTTTCTCTGCAGACAGCCCCCAGGTGGGTGTGATTCCAAGGCCTCAGAAGTAGGGTTTCTAGGGCGACACCTGGCTTGGAACCCTAGGGGTGACAACTGGCTTGGAATTCTAGCTGGTCAATACAAGCTGTTTTATGGGCTCTTGCCTGGACCTCCACTCTGGCCACCCAGGACCTGTTTGGGTCTTTGACACAAGATAGGTAGTGCCAAGAAGTTGTTTAAAGTGAGGGCTAAAGATTGGAAGGCTTGTGCAAATGTGGTAGGCCACGAGTCCCTTCTTCACTAGTGACTAAGATCATATGTCTCAATTGCATAGTGGGGGAGGACACTCGTATTAATCGTGATTTAGATGGGGATACAGCTTTGATAATAGAATGCATGCCTAACAGCACAGGGTTTGCTGGGTTTGCTCCCCAGTACCATATAAACTACACATGGTGGTGCATACCTGTCATCCCAGCACTCAGGAGGCAGAGGCAGAGGGATCAGAAGTTCAAAGTCATTCTCAGCAAGTTCAAGGACAGTCTGAGATACGTGAGACCCTGTTCTAAAATGCATAAATTAATAAACTTGATCTAGAGAAATAAAGCTGTGACCATCCTCGGTCTCCTTGTTCTGTAGTCAGAGTCCTACTAACCACGACTGGCTCTAACGTGTCACAGAACAGTACACAGGGCCGCTTGGATAGGCATGCCCAAGAAGTTAGAGATACCACACTTATGAACCTACATGTGCACATTCCCACACCTACACACACACACACACACACACATACACACACATACACACACACACACACACATACACACACACACTTCTTCCATAGCAGCAGACCCTATGGGTGAGGGAGGAAGAGAGTTCGGAGCAGGAGCTCTTCTGTAGCCCTCAAATACTCCCACAGCCCAAGCCACGGGGCATACAATGAAGGTGCCTCCTCACCAGTCACTGCTGTTGAGGCACTGGAGGGCATCCGTCAACCCCAGCTCCGGGTTCGAGAAGGGCCTCAACTCCCTGAAGGCTCGCAGATCCATCTCCTCCTCCTCTTCCTCCCATTCAGGAGACCCCAAGGTAAGCACGGCAGGCAATGAGTTGGCTGTATTTGAGGGAAAGAGACAGCAGGCATCATCCAGGAGGACAGAGAAACACACATGCACACACACACACACACACACACACAGAGAGAGAGAGAGAGAGCCACCCTTCATACACTAATCCTGACCCTCAGTGCAGCCCCACACACAGGAAGAAGAGCCTGGAGGCTGCAAAGCCAGTCACTATAATTCACTTGTCCTGACCTCCCACCTATTGTTCATCCTAGTGCCAACCTTGTTACATTAGGGACATACTGGCAGCAGGGCATCCTACAGAAGCCTGCTGAGCCTGTGACTCACCCCAGTTCTTTCCTACCTTGGTTGGGATATGGCACAATGAGTCATTAAAAGGCTTCTTGCTCGCTTAGTAGCATTTTACGCTCCCTTTCACCCAGGAGCCTCTGTCCTTCACTTCTGCCATCCATCCTCTAGTGAAAGTGCCCAGGCATGGATCTCATGGGCAGATGGTGATAGGAGGGCAGGGGGCAGTCAAAGGCATTGGAGGAGACTGGCACCTGTGGGGTCAAGATGTAGCCAGACTTTCTGGAACTAACAGAAAACAGGGAAGAACCTGGCTGGAGTGTAGCTCAGTGGTAGAATGCTTGCCTAGCATCTGTGAGTCTCTGGGTTCAGTCAAGACAGACTGACAGACCAACAGACAGAGGCAGAGACAGAGACAGAGACAGAAAAGACAGACACACACAGAAAAAGGCACAGAGACAGACTGACAGACAGACAGAACCAAACAAGTTTTCTTTCTTGTGGACAGATTCAAAATAATCATATTCTAGAAGAATAGGAATGAATTTCAGAGACACAGCACAGCCCTCAGCCCCTCCATGGTGCAGCCAGCTCTGAGCTCTCTCTACCGTGTCTCCCTCCTGGCTAGTTTTGCTGTGAGGTTTACTCAGCTCCCCTCCCCCAGATCGACTTTCACTATAGTAAACCAGGAGATCCTGGACCTGGATGCATTTATGAGTGTGTGTGTGTGTGTGTGTGTGTGTGAGAGAGAGAGAGAGAGAGAGAGAGAGAGAGAGAGAGAGAGAGAGAGAGATTGTGTGTGTGTCTGTATGTGTG
>OU015742.1:106438681-106462640 GCA_907169655.1 Acomys percivali
AGAGAGAGAGAGAGAGATTGTGTGTGTGTCTGTATGTGTGTGAGTGTGTGTTATATGTGCATGAGTGTGTGTGAGTGTATATGAGTTATATGTGTATGTATCTGTATGTGTGGATGTGTGTGATGTGTGCTAGAGAAAGAGTGTGTGTGTGTGTGTGTGTGCACAAGCACATGCACATATATGTGCTTATTGGAGAGTGAACTCATAGTCTCCCAACATGCTAGTCAAGAACTGTACCACTAAGCTTGTCATCAGCCCTCTCTTTACTTTTTAATCTCTAGACAAAATCTCACTAAATTGCCCAGGCTGGCCTTGAACCTTCAATCCTCTTGCCTTAGCCTCCTGGCTATCTGGTAATATAGCCCTGCACCCTCACTACTACTGGAGTAGTAGCCAGTCTCCCACTGCTCACCCTACCTCCACACCAGCCTCCAACATCACTTATCCCCACTTACATTTTAAGTACATACTCGCTCATAGACTCATATTCAGACACACAAGGCCCCACAGGGCTCACTTCTGCTTCTGGTCTGTAGGGTTTGTGTTGGCTTTGTCTTAGCCTGCCCCTCTCCTGTCTGTTTCTCACGATGCTCCTGAGCATGCCTTCACACAGGTGGCCCAGGAAATTCCATTTCTTCAAATCAAGTCACAAAGTTGGTAAACTAGTATTATTTGGAACAGACTATGGTATTTATAATAAAAGTAGAATAATCTTTAAATCCCCAGCTATGAAATTTCAGCTAGCTTATGATGTCTCGAACCTAAACGCAGGTCTCTTGGTTAAAACCAAAAGCAAAGATGACGGCCAGAATGGTGTGCACACCTGTAATCCTAGCACCTGAGAGGCTGAGGAGGAACGATCGAGGGCTGCATAGCAAGACCCAGCACACAAGTGATAATAATAAAATGACGGACACTAAAACAGGAGCCACAATCTAAGGCTCTCTATTTGACAAACCTGAAAAGATGCAAAGAACGGAAAAGGAAGATAAGTCAAGAATGTTTATAATACCCAAAACTCCACTTAACCCTGCCATTTTTATCTGCCACATTAGAGAAAAAGGAAACAGAATCAGAATGATTAATTTCAACCTTAAAAGAAAATCTTTTCAAATGAAGGGACACTGGAATGCCCAGTATACAGAAAAAGAGAAGGAGGAGGGGGGTGGGGAGTGGGAGGAGGAAGAGGAGAAGGAAGTAGGAGGAGGAAGTGGGAGGAGGAGGAGGAAGGGGAAGGAGGAGGAGGAAGGGGAAGGAGGAGGAGGAAGTGGGAGGAGGAAGTGGGAGGAGGAGGAAGGGGAAGGAGGAGAAGGAGGAAGTGGGAGGAGGAGGAGGAAAACAAAAACAGCAAGTGGTGATGCTCCTTTGAAAGTGAGATGGCACTTTTTCTGGCTCCTGGACACCTCCCTTGACATGGCCTTGCAAGATCTGCCAATTCCTTGGTCGCAACTAGCCCCATCCAGTCCCAACAGAATGAAGTCACAGGTAGGTTTCCAAGATCTTCCCAGATCTCCCAGGAAGTAGTCCCTTGCCCGCATCTTTGGTCCTCGTATATTGATGACTTCTCTAGGACACTGCACACCAGGCTAGCAGAACTGCCTAGCCATCTACTCAACAACATGACAAGGACAGGTAGCCAGGGCCTCCCTGACCATACCCCAGAGCGCCCACAGGCGCCTCAGGTAGAGAGAGGTTAAGTCCCACCTGATGCATGGCGGGCAAAGCTAGGCTCCTGCTTGCTGACAGGGATGCTGGGAAGGGAGGCTCGATTGGCCCGCTTTCTCAGGAGGACTCCAACGTTGTTTCTGCGTGGGCTGCTCATCCCAGTGGGCACAGACAGAGTTCCACTGCCCCGCAAAGGAAGGAGGCCTGTGGGAGGAAATCCTCTACTAAACAGGCCCTCTGCATCCAGGGCATCAAGTTTCTGAGGAAACGTTGCATCAGCAGGTAACAAGGGAATGGACACAACTCCTGTCCTGTCTCGGGATGGGGAAGGAGAGGGGTTGTAGGCAGCTCCTCTTTGGGAAGGTTGTCCAGGAGGCTCCCGCACCAGTGCCCCAGTACCTTCCTTTGCTGAGGTTCTCCACGTTCCCAAGCCCTGGGAAGCTGACTCTCGGCCCGTCTCTGGCTCCTTCGCCCTCCGGAGCAGCTCCCTCTCTGTCAGCTGCTTCAGTCTCATCTTTTCCTGGGCAGACTTGGAAATGGTGACTTGGACCTGGAACAAGGCCAAGGATGTGTCTACTAACCTCGAGAAACCCAACCAGTCTTTCTATACCTCCATCCATTTCATCGAGAAATGCAAGGCTGCCTCCTATGGGTGTCGGCCGCTGTTCCAGAGTTAAGTCCTGGGCCCCTAGGAGCTTCAGGGAAGGGGTGGGGCACAGACAGCAAACAGTCAGTGTGTCTGTAATGCCATATGAGATACCCTAGAAGAAAAGTAAAACAACGAAGATGGCAGCTCGGTGCACGCCTTTAATCCCAGCACTCAAGGCAGAGGCAAGCAAATCTCTGAATTTGAGGCCAACCTGGTCTACAGAGCAAGTTCCAGGACAGTCAGGGCTACACAGAGAGAAATCCTGTCTTGGGATAGGGGTGGGGAGGGAAGAAGAAGTTGTAAAAATGGGATGAAAAGCCCCATGCACCCTTTACCCAGCCTCCTTCAATGATGCTATCAACAATAGAACATTGTGACTTCTGTTTCTCAAAGGTCGTGCTGACTACTACATCCAGTGACTCCAAAGCATGGGAAACCATTAAGAAATAATGGGACATCCATGCAAGAGGGGGTGTGGGAGTGAACCAGGGTAAAGGGGGGGCACGGGGACAGTGGAGCACAAAGGCCATCAGCAAGCGATGCTGCAGACATACAAAATACGGAGAGAGAGGAAGAGAAGCCAAAAGCGGACCTGGGATTTGGGGCCTGAGCAGCTAGGAGTTGCCATTCAGTGGGTGGAGACCCTGTGAGGTAAAAATGCAAAGCAGGAGGTCTGAGCGTGGCAGATTCAGAACCTAATTAGATACTTAAGTAGAGATGCTGGAAGTCAGGGGAGGGAGGTGCGGGGAGAACTTTGACCGTCATTAGCCTGCGGTTCTTTAGACACACTGGTTAGTGCCATGGACTAGAGCACATCTTCTGAGGTAGATGGCCCAGAGACCAGAGGACTGGGCCCTGGGGTCCTCAGTGTGGACAGGTCAGGAAGGTGGAGGGGTGTACAAAGGAAAGAGGGGACCCGGTGTCTTTCGTGAATGCCAGGAACAGCTCCTTTCTCACCTCTGTCCCAAGGTGAAAAATTCAAGAGGGACATGTCCCAAGTAGAGTCAAAAGTTGGCAGAAGAGTCAAAAGCTGATACGAGGCAGAAGAGGGTGAAGATGTGGCATTTGGGGGCCTCAGGGAGGAGGTGGGGACTGAGGCTGTCAGACTGGAGTGTCCTTGGGAGGAACAGGAGTTTGGGGGATTGTAATACTAAGATGAAAACGCTAGCAGAGAGCCGCCACTGGGCTGCTGGGAGTGACATGGGTTCAAGGGGAATGCCGCTGACACAGGAAGTGGCCAAAGGCTAACACTGGAGCTTGGGGTAGATGCGGCCAGCACAAGGAATGGTAGTGAACAAGTGGGACCGTGGAGTCGGGATAGTATGGCTGAGACAAAACAATTTGTAATGTCTAGGCCTGCGGAGTGAGTGGTGGAGGCAGGCTAGAGGTTAAAGTCACCTCACACATAGAGTTTTTGTGGCCACCCTCATCATAGCATGGCTCTCATGTTGCCAGCAAGGCATCTATCTGTGTCTGCAACACAGCCCACACTCAGGGCGGACCCTCCGTATCTGCCTCAGAGCTAAGCTGCCATACCTGTTTCAGAGGACGAACACAAGGAGCCTATAACAACGGCTCTGTAAGTTTGACTAAATTCATCTCAATCAGGGAAGAGAAGCCACCTCCCCGAAGGTCACCTTCCAAGTGCAAGGTATTTGTCAGCCTGTCAAGCACAGCTTTGGCCCATCAGCCTCAGAGTCAGCTGCCTCTCGGGCTGCTATCTTGGGGGGTCGGTTCAAATTACTCAGCCTGGTTCATGTAAGCCTTCTGTCCTTTTCCCTTCCGGCCCACAGGCGACCTTCTTCTGTCCTTCCCCCCCCCATCTGCATTCCTCCCCCCTTCTTATTTCTCTTGCTCTCTGCAGCCCTCCCCCCCAAAATTATCCACAGGCTCTGGCTTTAAGTGCTCGGAGAAACGGCCTTGGCCATTCTTGGCTCTGCCTCATTTCTCTACAGCGGCTCTCAGAAGTAAGCTTGCATCTAGCTGGTTGCACTCCTCAGCTTCTCCCCCACCAACCCCCCTTCCACACTCCCACCCCCCCCCACCCCTGCTCACTTCCCTGGTACCTTGGCGCTGGCCTCCCTCTGGTCCTCTTCGTTCCCCAGGGAGCAGGTTTCTTTGGCATGGCTGAGGGAGAGCTCTGTTGGAGTAGAGGCAGACTGTGATGAAGCCAGGGACTTTGGGGCTGCTCCAGCAGGCTTGGCTTTGACAGCTGGGACCAAAGGCTTTGGCTCTGAGAAGTTAAGAGCAGGGACAGAGCTAAGGACGTGGCATTGTGGGCTGTCGGTGGGTCCCTGACCCTGTGACTGATGGACGGTCCCGTATAAGGCCTCAATCTCTAGTCCTTCTGACCCACACTTCCCTAATGAGGAAGCTAGATGCTCTCCAGAGTAGCGCTGCCAGGAAGGTCAAGGACCATGCCACTCTCCATTCACTCATTCATTCATTCATTCATTCATTCACTCATTCAGAAAGCAAGCACTGAATATGTTATTCTAAGATGGGGAGAGGGTGGGAAGACAGAGTCAAATGAAAACAAACCTGCCAACCATTTTATATCTCTCCAGCAGAATTAGAAGGGGCCAGATAATTTCTGAACACTGGTCCGACCCTCTTAGTTCACAGATGAGAAAAGTCAGGCCTAGCAACATTCATTCCCAAACAATACCAGTCCCACAGAATCTCATTGTCAGTCTATATTTTCCCCAATCAGTGGATTTGAAGGTACTTTTTTTTTTAATAGAGAGAGAAGAGGGATGCGTTCCTTAATTTCCTCCTGCCCCTAAATTTGGTTATTCATCACCTCGAAAGCCAGCTAACCAGGGGGTCATTGGAACTAGGGCTGTCATCTGGGGAGGCACAAGGCTGGAGAGAGCATTTTGAGTATGTTTCTACACAGCCCCTTGGTCCCTCGGCTTGTAGAAAGGTCAAGAAGGGCAAAGAAGCCAAAGATGGGGGAGAAAATGCAGGTTTTCAGGGGCCAACTGATCAAGATGAGGTCTGTGAAAACACCACAAAATTTGAGACAGCATGGCAGCCCTTACTGTATACCATTGTGCAATGTCACCCCCAGTTGACAGCTAGAGACAAATTGTTCTCTAAGATCTTTTATATATCCATTTTCTTACCTACACCCCTAAGGGACACCAAGAAAGCCTTGTCTGAGCAGCTGTCCCTGTTTAGAGACACGTGGTGACATGGTCTCCAAGCCTAAACCCCCATGTCAGCTATCTGAGGGCTAGCACATAAGGACATATGGGGTCTCATGGGTCCCCAGGCACCCCAGGCACATTCCACACAGTTGAAACAGGGAGACAGACGAAGCACTTGCCTCTGAGGCATACTTGCCAGGGCTGCCTCTCAGCCCCAGCTCAGCATCCTGTCCCAGAGCATCGTGGGCAAACAGCCTGTCACTCTGCCAAATGCCTCACTTGCCGAGCTGATTAGTCAGGGGCCTGCCAGGAAGTTGGTCACCTTCCTGCCAGTCAGTAGAGCAGAGCTATACACAGCCTGGGCTCAGAGTGGTCCTCTTAGGCCGTGGCCTCTTTTCCTGCCCCCTAATCACTCTCCAGCCCAAAAACAGCTTCCCTTCATCCCATGCCCTGTCCCCAGCAGCAGATCAGCAGCCCGGAAGGAATGACCTACATTCCCCCACCTCCCTCCGCCTCCTCCCTCCCCCTCCTCCCTCCTCCTCCTCCAGTCCCCTCCTCCAGATCCTCCTCCCTCCCCTGTCTTTCCCTTATTTATCCCTCCTCCTTCTAGAAAGCTGCCCTTCCCCCACTTCCACCCTCTGGTTGGCCCTGCTCCCCTGACCTTTGACCCTGAGGTTTATGAGAGGTGGTTTTCTGTCTCAGTCCAGGGAGGACATCACTATATGCTTAACACAGAGCAGAAGCCTCTGCTTGGTGTGTCAGGCCCACTCTGGCGCGGTGCAGCCCTGAATGCAGGACTGGCCCAGCTGCTTCTCAGGCTCCAACGTGAGCTCACTGAAGCTCAAGGTAACCTAGATCAAACTACTCAGCCAGGATTACCAGGCTCATCGAGAGGAACAGCCCATCCCCCTCATGGAGTCCATCAAACCCTGTACGAATTGGTGGGCTTCCTGGTGCTCTGCAGAGCAGGTGCCAGTGAGTACCACTGTCTTCCTGGTGCCTGGGGCAGGTTTATCACCACTCTTACAGTGTGATGACTTCGGCTTCCCCATCTATCTGTGACATGAGGGGCCTGACCTGAGAGCCCTCGGGTCTCCCCTAGCCTAATTCCGTAACCCAGTCCATGGAGGCAAAGAAGCAGAAAACAAGATGAGAGCTCATAGGAATACGTACCCAGAGGTTGAGGGGTCTTTTCCAGAGGCCCATTCTCACAAGTCAGTCTTAAAAGTAAGAGAGAGAAAAGACCTGTGTGAAATCCAGTTAGCCAAGGACATCAGGGTGAGAAGCCGGGGGCTGCTCCAAGGTAGGGAGACAAAAAAATGGAGCTGGTTCCCTTGTCAGGGTGGCGGGAGGCATAACGCCTTACACAAAGACTGGGTTGACTGATTATCAGCCAGGCCAGGCTGGGAGTCCATGCCCAGGGCTAGGTGCTTCCCTGGCCTTGTGATGTTCTGTTTCCTAGGAAACAGCATCCATGTGAAAATTGCTGTCTTCCTCTAGACCCACGGCTTTGACTCTAGCTGGATGGAAGACCGGGGGCTTCTACCCTCAGCTTCTGCCCCAGCCCCTGCCTTGGCCTGTGTTGTATGGCAAGTGTTCTGGGTACTAAGCCATCTCTCTTCGCCCCAAGGCTCCCCCACACTTTTTAAAAAAATATGTGTACATGTTGTGCACGCCTGTTTGTATCGGTATTTGGGAGTGGCAGCATGCACGGAAGGTATATATGCAAGTGTGTGCACATGCGTGTGGAGGCTCAAGGCTAATACTGGCTATCTCCTTCCATCGCTCTCTGCCCTACGTTTTGAGGCAGCGTCTCTCACTGAACCCAGAACTCGCTCTTTCAGCTAGTGTGGCTGCCCAGCTTGCTCTGAGGAGTCCGTCCCCACCTCTCACACACGGAGTCACAGAGGGACATGTGGTTCTAGGCAGTCAGCTCTCACGCCTGCACTGCAAATATTTTGCCTGCCATGCCATCTCCCCAGCCCTGCAGTGGCTTCCTAAAGTCAGAGCTCGGCCCATCCCCATACCAAAGAGCTTTTAATGACACCCAGCTGCTTCTAGATGGGGCCCACATCCTTGGGTGAGGACTTGTGCTCCCCTCATAGGCTGAGCCAGTCTCACGGGCAGACTCTTTGTAGCTTCCTAAACACCTCTGTCATTCCTCCCTACATGTCCTTCCTCTCCATCTTGCACAGTCTCACCTTCAAAACTACTCCAAGATTAATGCTAGCACTCAGGAGTCAGAGGATAGTGGCTGGCTGTGAGTTCAAGGCCAGCCTGGTCCACAAAGCTAGTCCAGGACAGCCAGGGCTACACAGAAACCCTGTCTTGAAAAGCAAAATCCCTTCAGGAAATCATCCCAGCCTGGCTGAGACAACTTTCCATTGGGTTTCCCGACAGAGCGGGCAGCCTCTGTCTCACCTCCAGTGTCACTGGATCACTCAGTGATCTGGCCCACAGATCTCTCTCTATCTCTCCCCCCCCCCAACCCCCAAAACATATTCACCCTGGTTTCCAAAGCACCTAGCAGACAGTAGGTGCTTAGTAATTTTTAAGTGAATAAACGATTAGGTGGGTGAGTGAAGGAAGAGGTGGTAGAGTGAATTTCCCACCTATTAGCTAGACAGCCTCACAGAGGTTGTGAAGAGAGAGCCGCTGCAGACAGACAGCATAAGGCAGGTGTTTTCATGCCAGGCACTGAGATTAGCATCACAGACTCTTAAGATATGGCCCCTGACGCATAAAGCGCCAAGTTAGAGAACAGAACAAGGTTTAAACAAGACAAAATAAATAAACAGAACAAACACAAAAAGAAACAAAATCGACTTAAATAGCCAAGATGTATTAGTTAAATCACTGAAACCCTGGAAGAGAGGTGGGACTGGACAGGCAGTCCATGTCACGTGGGCAGAGCAGAGGTGGCCCCTTCCTGTCCTTGCTAGCCATGAAAGGCAGCTGAGGCAGAGGTGGTAGGACAGCGCTGGTGTGCAGGACAGGAAATGATGCACTGGGTCAGGAGCCAGCGCTCCCACAAAGGAGTGGGACAGCTCCTCTATATAACACAGGAGGGGGCAGGGTGCTCCAAGCAGGCGCCTCTCAAAGCTGCTGGAAGCCGAAGAAAGGTGAAGCGAGATGGAGTCATTACAAGGGCTGCATGGGGACTGAAAAGGGAAGGTGAGGCTGGACAGCAAGGGACTGGAGAGTGAGGACTAAGACCTTTTGCACAGAGTTAAGAAGCAGTTGTAAGTGCAAAGTGGGAGTGACAAGGACCAGATGGGAGCTCCTGTGTATTTTGTTATTATAAGAAAGGCATGCAGAGGGGCAATCTGTGAGGGCCCAGAGGCACACTAAGCCAGAGCTAGACTGCTGACGGTGCAGGCAAACGGCAGCTTCTCCATGGAGAGGCAATTGGGGAAGCCATGGTAATATGCATTCCCTTTCCCCTAGTTCCTCTAATGTTGACCAGTATCTGCCATGAGAAACCAGAGGTCCCAATGAGAGTGTGGGTCTCCAGGGAGAGGTCAGGCCATGGCAAAGTCACCCAGAGCCCTATGATCCTGGAGATCATGGGTACAGGGAAAGGTTCCAGGAAAAAACAAAACAAAACAGAAATTTTGAGAACGGTCAAATTTAACTGACAGATAAAAGGCATGTGGGAGACTGCCTGGAAGGTCAAGACATGGGCCTAGAACCAAGGAGAAGGAGAAGGACCAAAAACCCGAGGGCTAGCCACAGTCGAAGTGATGTGAGAAAGTTAAGTTCTGTGATGGGAAAAAAGACTTTGGACAGAGTACGGACTCTACCACTAATGCTGCCGAGAGATGAGAGGAGTCTGGGCCTGAGGAGACGTGTCCAGCAGTACGGAAGGCCAGTCTGGAGGAGAACTGCACATGAAGGTGAAAATGGAAGTGAGCTCCGACCCAGGGGCAAGTGCATGGAAAAGTTCCCACATCCCAGCGGGGCTGGACATAAATGGGAGACACAGGTGTGTACACAGAAGGCAGAGCAGGGACCAGGAAACCAAGGAAGCCAGAGAGAAATGGGGGCCTTCAGAACATCACGGGGGCGAGTAGAAGGAGGGCATGAGAACCATAGGTAGCAGTTTAAGTGAGACATGTCCCCCAGATGGCAATGTTCCGTTAGGCTTAGGAAACATGGCCTTGCAGGAGGAACTATGCCATGTAGAGAGTCTCAGAAGGCTCATTCTACTCCAGTGTTCTCGCTCTGCTTCCTGCAGAGGGTCAAGATGTGAGCTCTCAGCGTCCAGCCCCACCATTCCTGATGTGTCCCCACCATACAGACTCTTACCTCTCTGGAACTGTAAGTCCAAATAAACCTCGGTCCTGTGGTGTTTCATCATAGCAACAGAAAGGCAAACTAATACACCACACGAGGAGAGCCAGGCCCACCCTTGATGAGCATACACTCACACTTACATGCACACACACACACACACACACACACACACACACACACGTATACATGTGATCAGATATCAGTCTGGGCTGGCCACTGAGTGCTGATGGCTGTTTAGAAGACTCTGTCTGTCTTCTTTACAAGCCGACCCGTAATAATCGAAGGCCTCTGCCACAACTGTGTCTGGGCATGAAAACCCATTTTTAAGTCCAAAAGTTTTATGGAAAACCCATATACTCACACATATGCATATACAAACACACACATGTAAGCATTGCATACACATGATAATGGTTGTGCTTTTCACATCCATCAGTTAAGAAAACACATAATAATAAAGACCCACCATGAACTTGGTCATGCCTTAAACAATTTGTATCTTTTTTCATCACTATGGCAACTGTGGACATTAAGAACTTAGGGAACAGGCTGCCCGCAGCGCTTGTCATGTACACCTTCAGAGCCAGTCAGCTAAAGCCCAGGATTAGAGAAACCACAACAACAATGCTATGGCCTCCATGGTGACTCAGCACTGAGGAGCCCAAGGGAATGGCAGTGGGGTGGGGCAAGTTACAGGAGAGATGACTACAAACAGACTTGAGCTTTGAGGTTGGCTGCTTACCGCGTCTGTGGAGCCCTGGGTCCTGTAAGCACATCCTGGCCTGGACCCAAGGGGTTGGGCAGGGAGCCAGGCCTGCCAGAAGAGGTCCCTGAGGGCATCCGAATCTTCGGGATGGGCGGGATCACGATGCCTCCTAAAGACTTGTGCATCTTCTCATCGTTGCAATGCAAGTATTGCCTGGAAACCTGCACCTGAGAGGGGAAGACAGCCTGGTCCTTGGAAGCACGGCGGCGCACTGTACGTTCAGCTCCTGAGGACCTCACATAGTGTCTCCTACCAGGAGGCAGCTGGCCAAAGGATGCTGGGAAATGTCCCTTTGTCTCTCTTTTCGGTCTCCAAGTCCCAATCCAGCCCCTCTGTGAGGATCATCCCTTCCCAACCACTCCAGGTGGGAAGACTGACAAGCTTTTCTGTTGTTTTAATTCCTTTTTAATCTTCTCATCTCAGAAAAAAAAAATCTTTGACTATGAGAGCTAGAAGAGACCCTCCAAAACACTCTGCTTTTACAGATGTACAAAATGGGGCCCAGAGGGGGGTGCCCCCCATGCCAACTCATTGGCATTCGACAAAAGATGACCGGAAAACCGGAAAAATCCTAAGCCGTGGATACCAGAGAAAGCCTGAGGGCCACCAACTCCAGGACAGACGGTGTTGTAGCCCCACACTGTAGCCCCTGTACCTCTCAAGCAACGCCCCCCAACACTCCCAGGCCAGTCGTGAAGGTCTGGAATAATGAGGAGAAATGCAATGAGACCCTCGAGTCTCTCCTAATGCCACCCTGATCTTGAGGACTGTCCCGCGACACTTGCAGGAATGCACGGAGCACGGGGACAGGGGCTGCTAAAGGAAAGAACAGCAAACAGTGTAACTGCAGCAAAGACCTGGAGCTGTGATGCTCCCTTACCTCCTGGGCACTGGCTTCCGAGGCCTGGAGACCCTGTCTGCCCCCAGGAGGGTCCAGCTCCTTCTCCTTGGCACTGCTGGCCTCAGGGGTGGTGGGGATGCTCTGGATGGGAGGCATTGGTCTGGGCACCCTCAGGAGCCTCTGCGAGGTGGTACGGGGGATGGTGCTCCTCAGAGGAACTCCTTTGGGGCCTCCCCCAGGATCCAGAGAGGCTGAGCAAGGGTGAGATGGGGGATGAGTTAGTACTTGAAGTACCAGGAGCAGAGGGGGGATTGCCATGCTAACCTTGGCCTTGTGTGCTGGGAGAAACAGGGGTCATGAGTGAGCAGGGCACTCCCTCCAGCCCTGCCCCGCCACACCCACCAGAACACTAGAGAAGCAGCCGGTTTGGTGGGTTCTCTGTTCATTTCTACAGAACTTGGCAGAAATGCAAATCAAAGTCAAAGATGGTTTTGAGTGGAAAGACAGGAGAGTGTTAGGCCCGGGATAGAAGCTATGTGACCCTCTGTGTTCCTAACTTGGGATCTAAAATGGCCCTCCTCAGACTTATGTTTGAAGCATTTTCTCTGCAGCTGGCTGTGCTATTTGGAGTAACTGTGGAGGCTCCAGGAGGCGAGGCCCTGATGGAGAAGGGAGGAAGCGAGCTGCTCCAGTCAGGCCTTTGAAGGTTTCAGGCCAGACTCTGAGTCCAGCCTTGTGCTCAGCTTCCTGGTTTATCTTGATAAGGACTAGCCTCGGCCACAAGCAACCACTTCCACAAATGGAGCTGCCCCACCCTGCCTTCCCCAGTACGGACTGAAACAATGAACCAAATAAATCTCTCTTCCCTTCAGAGAGGTGACAGTAATAATATAGCTGCTAAGACTCAAGGAATAGACTCTATAGAATAGCCAGCCATGTCCCTGGTGAATCCCAGTGCACGGACACAAAATGTCGGTCTGGTGCCAGGGGCTGAGCCATTTCTTCTCCCTCTGCACAGCTACCAACGTGGGATAGACCTGCCTGACACTCCTAAGCTAGACTAAAAGAGACACTTCCCCTCATAATCATTTCTGTTGCACTTAAAAAAAAAATAGATTAACCGTACAAAGCTATCTATCTACCTATCTATCTATCTATCTATTCAGTGCTCTGCCTGCATGTACACCTGCCCACCAGAAGAGGGCACCAGATCTCATTATAGATGGTTGTGAGCCACCATGTGGTTGCTGGGAATTGAACTCAGGACCTCTGGAAGAGCAGACAGTGCTCTTAGCTGCTGAGCCATCTTTCTAGCCCTTTCTGTTACACTTTATTCTCACTGTCACCTGCATATCCCACAAAGCAGCACCCCCTCAGTAGAAGCCTACTGACCAGCCCCAGGGAACCTCCAAAAGCTTGACCACCTGCCGACCCCCATAACTTGGGTAGCCTGGAGTCCTTGCCCTCAGAGTGGGTGGCGGCAGGGTCGTGGCTCACCTTGAAAAGATGCTGCCATGCCTTCTGAGAGCCGCCTTTTCTTGAGTTTGTCTTTAATCTGGATAGTGTCCCGGGCCATGCTGCTGGCCTCTGACTCCAGGGAGGGGATGGCTGCCACAGGGTGAGGCCCCAAGGGTAGAGTTCTAAGGTTCCTGGAGTAGCCATTCCTGGCCTGCAAGCCTTTCAAAGAAGCATCCAGTGTAAGGCTACCCTGGTCCTCGTGTGCACTCAAGAGCTCTGATGGCTTCTCACTGCTCGGCAGGACACTGGACACTGACTGCAGAGAGGCTGAGAAAGACAAAAACACAAGGGCCAGGGTGGCACCGAGCACCAACAAACTTACTAGTATTGCGTCCATAGACTAGTCAGCCACGTGCCCGGTGAATCCCTGTCATTCTGTGCTTCAGTCATTCCTGGGGCCATTTACTGATAGTGGTGCCACGAGACACCTAACCCTGAATGAGACCAGTGTGATGAGATCTTCAGGGAATAAAGGGGGATCAATACGCAGAGCAGGCAAGAAATACTAAATATATAGGAAACAGGCCGGCTGTCTAGCCAGGGAACATGTCCATCAAGTTCCAGGGTTTAATCGACACTGGTGGTATACTGAGCACTGTCCAGACCGTGGAGGGGCAGAGATGAGAAGGACTTTGTGACATGGAGCTTCCAATTAGAAGAATAAGATATGCTGTTAATAGGTTCAAGGTACATATGAGATGTGCCCTAAGTTACAGAACCAAATGTTCACTGCGCTTGCTGCTGTCAGGGGTGATATAGAAGGTGTTGGTGAACTACTGGGCCCAGAGGAGTCCTGGAACCTGGAAGTGCCAGGGGAACTGTGGGCAGTAAGACTGCAGAAGCTCTTCCACATCGTTTCACTTCCTGGAATCCCTTGATGTCACAAGTCCTAAGTCCTCAGGCAGCAGGGCTTGGGCTCTAGCTTGCATACAAGGCCAGGATAGCCAAACTCCCGGACCAGCCATGGCCTGAGAGAACGAGCAGGCCTCCACTCAGAGCAGAGGGACCAGGCCCTGCCCTAGACAGCCTGTAGCTAGACACCAGAGCAGAGCCCAGGGCCGGAAGGTGACAGAGGGGCCAAGAGGAGCCGAGACAAGCACCAGGGCAGGGCTGCCATGCTCCTCACTCCTCCTGCTACTCATGCCAGGTGCCTTCCTGTCCCCAAGACGCAGCCCCCAAGGAGGCCTCCAGTCTTTCTGGGCTTTAAGGGGCCCCAGGTTCCCAGAAGGGCTAATCCCGCCCCTGGAATCTCCCTCTACCACCCTCATCCCGATGAGACTTTCTTTGTTTGTTTGTTTGTTTTCTACATTTTGTTTACGATTTTTTGTTTTGGATTTTGGAGGATTCTTTTTTAGTTTGGTTTTATCTTCTTTTTCTCTGATCCTTAGAATAAATTTAAACACTAGACATCACTCCACTCATATAAAAGTTGGTATATAAGTGTTTTATAATATTTAAATGGCCACAGAGTATTATTTTCAGCTTTTAATTTTTTTTCTTTTCGATAAAGTCTCACAAAACCCAGATTTTGGACTCTGGTCCTCTACTTTCTCCAGCGTGCTGAAATCAGTCTCTAAGGGGCATCTTAAGCTAGGGCCATGATACAAAAACCAAGCATCTAGATACCATCATTCGTCCTCCAGGCTGGATCCCATGTGGCCAGTGTCCGCCTATAGGTTCTATAGAATCCTCTCCCACCCATGACAAGACCCCAGAGAGGCCATCAGAGCAACCGGCTGTGACCGAGTTACCAAGCCCGATCCTCACCTTCACCATAAGCAAGAAGACCAGAGTCCATGCTTCCAGGTGGGGGCACTCGGAGCCCAACACTGGTCCGAGGGACACTGCCACAGTACACAGCCACTGGAGCCAGAACTTTGGCTGGGGACAGAATCACAGGGAAAAGTACCTTAGACTCCTCTGGGGCCAAAGTAGGGTATAAGTGAAGAACAGGGTACCCGTACCCACTGCCATTCTCCCCTGGGGGTCTCTGCTAGAAGGATCAAGGGCAGGTCCTGGTCCTCATACCAGAGCCTGGTCCATGATGGGGCGGGGTGATAGCCAGGCAGTAATTTCAAACAATCCCACAAACCTACCATGCCCCAGCCTTCACTAGCATCCCTCTCTCCTCAAATCCTGCCTGTTTGCTCCCTCATGCCTAATTTCTCCCTCTCTGCCTATTTTCTCCCTCTCTGCCTGATTTCTTACTCTCTGCCTGATTTCTCACTCTCTGCCTGATTTCTCCCTCTCTGCCTGATTTCTCACTCTCTGTCTGATTTCTCACTCTCAGCCTGATTTCTCCCTCATGACTACTGTCTATCTCCCTCCAGCTTTGGGTCAAGCCCCCTAATTATTTTTTTCACCCTCCTTCAGAGTCCACTTCCTCCAGCAGCCAATGAAACAGATCCCTGCTGACCATAGCCCCGGCTTCTGTCACAGTGAGTCTCAGTGCTCCTCCTGGGCCGCTCTCTGGCACCCATTACAGACAGCCCTTTGCCTTGGCATCCACTGACTGCCTCGTCCCTGGAAAGCCTCACACACTGGCCTCCAGGCCTCCCTCCGCAGCCTCCCTGGTTTATCAAATGTAAACCTTCGTTTCCTAGTGCCTGCACAGGGCAGGGATTCTGGTCTGTTCACACTGACCAGAGGGTAGCAAAGGTGACCTGGTCCTCCCCTGGAGGCGACCAGAAGGCCAGCGACAGACAGAGGGTGGAGAGTACTAGTGAGCCCTGGTACAGGGGATGGGAAGGCCTCCCCGTTAGGGAAGAGCCAGACAGAAGCAGGAAAAGAAAGGGGAGCTGGCTAGGGGACCCCAGCACTGAGAGGAGGAAGTGGGCACAAAGCCCCACGCCTAACCAAAAAAATCTATCAGCAGTCAATGGCTGCTAGCGACGGGGAAACCAGTGTTCTCCAATGGAGTAACACTGGCTCCACCAACGACTCTCCAGGGCCGGCTCCATGTCCAACGCAAACCAAACAGAACAAGCCCCATGGTTTGCAGCCATTTTGTTGTGGGCTTTCTGTTTCATTTCGTCTCACATGGACACTTTTTGTCTTCTTGACTTTTTGTTTATCTTTATTTTTGTTTGTTTGTTTTGAGAGAGGGGTCATGGAATTGTGTGGGTAAAGGGGTGGGGAGTTCTGGGAGGAATTGAGGAGAAAGAAAGAATGTGATTAAAATATATATTACATGAAAAAATTAAATGAAAAAAAAAAAAGGAAGTCTCCCCTCAGGCCCAAGTCTACCTTTGCCTCTCAGGACACACTTAACAAATGTCATTACCCCAAGCTTTCAGGCTCAGCCCCTCCCATGTATATCTTAGTACCATCCAAGGGGCCTAACTGACCACCTAATAACCCCCACTTACAGAGGGACACTCAGCCACCCCACACAGACACAACCCCAGATCAGGACTTGGGAGTCTAAGCTGTTCTTGTTTCTATTGCTGTGTGACCTTGAGAAAATAAACTACCCTCTCTGAGACTCAGTTCCATATCTGTAAAACAAACTATTTGAGCTGTGCTGGGTTCATAAAATACCTATTCCTATATTTTTTGTTTCCTTAGGCATTCAGCCATTCTTCCTTCTCCACTTGACTCTAAGGCCAGGCAGGATCTGATTTATTTGTGAATTACACAGTTATTTTCATAGTCTGTGGTATACTCCCTAAACAAAGCATGTCCCCAGCTACTACCTCTTTACCGAGGTCACCTGGGCATATACCTCCAACACTTGGGCCCATCAGAGGTTAATAGCAGCCCTGTACCCAGTAATCATCCATTTCATCAGGGGCAGGAGAAATCCCTCCGTTTCCACCAGAAACCGGAGTGCCTGGACTATCTCCTGACCCAGCCACCCACAGGCTCACAGACACAGATGGCATTAGCTCTTCAAGGGACCAGTCCACTGTGTCTCAGAGCAGATCCAAAGCCAGGCGGAGTCCACTGGGACTCCATATCCCTGCAGGCCAGGCAAGGCAACTGAAGTCAGGACACCCAGTATCAGCCTGTGGCGAGCCACCACCAGGCTGCATGTCCTCAGCAGAGTGTGACCCCTGGACTATCCAAGGAAGTTTCCCAGCCCATCAAGATCCCCTACCTGGAGGGACATCATCACGGGTGTCCATGTCCTAGGTGTAGAAGGTGCCCACCAGGCTGGCTGGAGGTGGCAATTGTCCCTGGACCCTGAGTACAGGCCTCAGAGGTCCAAAAGGTGCTGACCTGTGACATCCAGGACCCTATGTGCAAAGAACAAACAAACATGAAACAAAACACTTTTAAACCTTCTGCAGCAATCCATGGGAGCTAAAACCTGGCTGAGGTGAAGAGATAAGTGCCAAGCACAGGATGGCCACCTGCCTTTTCTGACCTTTGCCCTCTCTCAGAAATATCTAAGTCCCAAGGCCAAATGACCCCGGAGAAGAATTCATTTTGAAGAGTCTCAATGGAGCCCAGTCAACTTGTCACCCCTTTGTCACTTGGAAGTGACACCTTCAAGCCTCAGGGAAGGTAAAATTCTGTCACTCTTCCAAGTACTTTCTATTGTCTTCCAATGACTTTTCCACAGCTGCCTGGGGCCTGTGATGGATGCTAGTCCTCAACTCAAGCTTTGGGTGTCAGCGGAGTCACCCTAACACTAGCTGCTTTCAGGTTAGGCCTGTCTGCACCTGCATGTAGAACATGGCACTTGTTCTCACCCTACTGAACAAGCACAGCTCTGGACCTCTTGACCACTTTGACTGTTTTGCTTCCCTCGGCTTGTCTGCTTTGAGCTTCTTCCTCCACCCCCACCCCTCCTCCCTCAAGCCATCAGCTCTTGCCCTTGACAAGACTTCACTTTCCCTTTGACAGGGGTCTTACTGCAGAGTCTGCAACTCCATGCAGCTCTATGCACCCCTTCTTGGAACAAGGTGACAGGTTGAGTCTGGTGGTGGCCAGACCCTGATTAGTGACAGAATTGTACCTCCCAGTGTCCCTCCTGAGAGTGCTTCCCTTCAGATGCCATCTGTGTACAAGCGAGGGCACTGCGCTCGCTTCATTTTGTTAGGTAGCAAACCCTAGCTCAGGAGCTAAGAGACCTGCCTTCTGCCTGGAAGCCAGCCTGACACAGGCCCTGCCTGGCCCCAGAATGCAGCAGAGTGCTTGGCAACTTCTGGCTAAATGAAGTTCAGCCAGAGGCCCAGACCCAGGCCTGACCTAGCCCTGTGTTCCTGCTTAGCGCTTCAAGCCAGTTGGGTCCCTCTGTCACAGAATTTTCCTCAGCGACTACCAGAATTAGAAAGATTTGACCACATGCTGGTGATAGTAGCCAGGAAGGCCTGCGAGGCACAGTGCTTCTTCCAAGTCAGTGAGGAATCATTCTTCAGCCAGAGAAATGGGGAAGACCCTCAAGAGGCTGGCCAGGCCGCCAGCTTCCATGCAAGACCCCAGACCACTCTTGCCTAAATGAAAGCCCACTGGCTGGAGGCCGTGGCTTTGGAGGCCCCAAGAGTGGCCTCTCATCAAAGGATACGCTGTCTGTGGACAGTTAGGCAAATAAGAAACATTTATCAGCTGGGCGGTGGGGGTACACACCTTTGATCCCAACACTTGGGAGGCTGGGAGTTTGAGGCCAGCCTGGTCTACAAAGCAAGTCCACAAAAGCCAGGGCTTGCTACACAGGCAAACCTTACCTGGAAAAAACAAAAACAAAAGAAAAGAAACATTTATCTAGATTTCTGTTCTTAACCATGGCCGAAGATCTCAATCATCTAGAGTTTGATTAAAAATTACAGAATTGCAGACTGAGGGCTGGAGAGATGGCTCAGTGGTTAAGAGTACTGCCTGCTCTTCCAAAGGTCCTGGGTTCAAATCCCAGCAACCACATGGTGGCTAGTAACCATCTATAGTGTGATCTGATGCCCTCTTCTGGCTCGCAGGTGTATGTGCAGACAGAACATTGTATATATAATAATAAATAAATAAATATTTTTTTAAATTACAAACTGAGGTCCCACCATGCAGGCCTTCCTCATTGGATTATTCTAGTAAGCAGGCTACAAGGATGTGCCTGATGTTATAACTCCAAAGTGATTTTTGATGTTCAAACAGGACTGAGCCAGGGGCTACAGTTCTGGTTCATCCTATAGTAAGAGCGTTGCTCCGTCCCTCTCACCTCAGGCTCTCAAGGGAGTTACTGATGCCTCAGTGTTACTCAAAGTTCTCCTCTTTAAACAGACAAATTGGAGCTCCCCAAGAGCACAGCATATGCTGCTGCAACGCTTTGTGAATAAGACTGTCCTCACAGGTTCCCTCCTGGAAGTCAGAATGTCCCCAGGCTGAGGCAGGCCTGTTCCTCCATGCCCCGGAGGACTCGCAGAAAGGAAACCACTGGCCATCACTTAACTTACCATAGCACATCCATCAAGCAAGCCCTGGCTAGTTCTGCATCTTCAACCCCACAGTCCCCAAAGATCCACAGAGCAGGGTCTCCCAGGCGCCTGCCCAAGAGTGGCCACAGTGGCTAATGGACAAGAAGTCATATCCCAGGTGACAGTCAGGAGTGAATTCCCGCCCCTCCCCCACCAACCCAGGCAGACCACTCAGGCCCAGGGTGAGCATTCAAAGATCCTGTCCCTGAGACACAGCTCTTAACTTAGCTCGAATGCCATTCAGCCACTGTCCCCTAAGTAGAGTTTTCCAACCTCTCATTTGTACACAACACTGTTCTGGCCATGAAGGTCTTACTCTCTCTACCTACTGAATCATCCAACCTCAACCCAAAGGGCTGAATCAGCCAGTAGATTCTAGTGAACAGGATTTGGCTCTCACTCCTCTATGCTCCACAGTTCTCCAAATGTCTGGTTCCTTCACTTTCAGCCTCAGTTTCCCAGTTCAAATAAACACTATTGTCTGCTCCTTCCCTTAAAGCTGTGGTGGCAAGGGCTCCATGGTGACCCACACGGCAGGTGATGGGACTCAGGTTTCAAGTGGAATGGAAACAAAGCTGGCATTGGCGCGGGAGCGGGTCAGCCCCCAAGAGCAAAGTGTGACCGCCCTTGTGCCTCTCACAGACCACAGGAGCCAAGGCCAGGTCCATGAGCACCTTGTTTCCCAGGAAGCTACTGTCCCAACTAGAACAGCAAACAGACAGGCATCAGACCAGGAAGGAACTGCAGGAGGGAGGGCAGGACACAAATGCTCATGCACACCATCTTGAAAGTCCAGTGGAGACAGCCCTTCCACCCTTCGCAGCACACTGACATAGGTGTCCACATGGAAGAGATGGGCGGTAAATTCAAACTACGTTTCAGCCGGGCGTGGGGGTGCATGCCTTTAATCCCAGCACTCTGGAGGCAGAGGCAGGGGGATCGCTGTGAGTTCGAGCCAGCCTGGTCTACAAAGCAAGTCCAGGACAACTAAGGCTATAGAGAAAAGCCCTGTCTCGAAAAACAAAAAACAAAAAAACAAAACAAAACAAAAAACCCTAGGTTTCACCTCATACACACACCCTTTTAATGTTATGTTTTTTTCTGAACTAGGATCTCAGTATGTAGCCCAGGCTGGCCTGGTCTGGTACTCAAGATCTTCCTATCTCAGCCTCTGGCGTGTCACCATACCTAGCTCAGATGTCCCTTTAGCCTCCTCCAGGGCTCACTGCAAGCCCATGTTTCTGTGTGAGCACGTGCTGTCAGGCAGGCAGGAAGAACAATGCTTTCTGTAAGAGCAGGAGAAGGGAGCGGGCACTCACTGCCACCCCACGTGGGTCAAGTACTTACCATTGTCCCACCAGTCAGAGTAAGGATTCACTGTCATGCCAGGAGGGACAAAGGGACATTCACTGCACAGGTGGGCACTCAGGGGGACCACACCGTTATCTAGGAAATCAACAGAGGGAAACAGCCTTGCTGGGCCTGACTCAAGATGTCAACAGGTCAAAACAGAGAAAGGCATTTCAAATGCAGGCATGGAAGGGGCAAATGGACCTGTGAGTCTGGGGACCCAGAGGCACAGCCTGGGAAGGCTGTGGTGGCCATGGCAGAGACCCTGGAGTGGTCACCTGGGAGCACATATTCAGGAAACAACAGTTTTGACGATCCGAGAACTGAAGTTTACAGATGCTGCACTGGATTCTAGCACAAACACAGAAATTTAAAAATTAAGATCAAGCAGGGCGCAGTGGCACACACCTGTGATCCCAGCACTCTGATCTCTGTGAGTTCAAGGTCAGCCTGGTCTACAAAGTGAGTTGAGGACACCCAAGGCTACACAGAGACACCTTGTCTCAAAAAACCAAAACAAAAAACAAAATCAGGATCAAGACCTGCCTGCTAGTCTAAGCGGGATGTAGGCTGAATTGAAGACTCTTTTTCTTGCCTTGTTCTTTCTCGCTGGGAGTGAGAAGCAACACACACACACACACACACACACACAAACACACACACTCTCTCTCTCTCTCACACACACACACACACACACACACACGTGTGATCACATAGACCTCAAAACCCTCACCCACCCCTGCTTCCATGAGGCAGCACAGCCACAAACCTCCAGAGAAGACCCTGCTGACTGCAGTCTCTGAGCTTTGCTGGAGGTCTGCGGCCCACTCCAGTCCCCCACATCCCAGATACCAAGATACACAGGTGAGTGATATCACACCCAGCCCCTGAGCACCGTGTGACTGGAAGCACAGTACTGATGCCTCTAAACCCAGCTTCTGCTGCTGCGGAAAGAGCTACACATACACACACACACACACACACACACACACACACACACACACACAGACACACACCAAACCTTAGAACCTATTCTATAAACAGAAATGACCTCTTAATACGGGGTTTGACCCTGATTAGTGGTCACCTGGGCATTAGTGTGGCTGCAATTCACAGAGACATGGCAGCTGGATGGGGAGATGATTTGGTTGGTACAAAGCTTGCTATGAAAACACAAGGACCTTGGTTCGAATCCCCAGAACCCACATAAAAACACCTGCGCACAGCAGCAAACACCTATAATCCTAGAGCTGGGAAGGCAGAGAAAGGATGCCTGAGGCTTGCTGGCCAACGATCCAGTGGTTCTCAACTTTCCTGATGCTGCGACCCTTTAATACACCGCCTCACATTGTGGAGACCGCCCCTCGCCACCATAAAATTATTTTATTGCTACTTCATAGCTGTAATTTTTCTACCATTATGAATCATAATGTAAACCTCTGATATGCAGGATATGTATGTGACTCACAGGGGTCAAGACCTACAAGTTGAGGATCTCTGGTCTGGACAAATAGAAAGCTCCAGGTTCAGTGAAGGACGGTGTCAAAAAATAACATGCCCAGTGCTTGAGGAAAACATCCAATGTCAACTGTGCATCTGGGGGACAGGGAGCGATGAGCAGGTGGGAGAGCAAGATGCTGATGCAATGAGCAGACAGTTCCTGGAGGTTTGCATGGGGGGAGGGGCTAGAGACAAAGGGAGGGGGTACTTGGAGGGAGGGAGTGGAACCTTTGAGGAGTCGGGCATAGGCTGTAGATCATTCAGGGCATAACTTTAAAGGGGTATTGGGACCTCAGCTCCTTTTTCACAGTCTCTTCTCTTCCCCTCTGCCATGAATCAAGCAGCTTTGCCCTACCCTATAACCCCACACACACCTCACCACAGGCCCAGAAACAATAAGGCCAGTGACCACGGACTGAAGCCTCAGAAGCCAAAACAAAATCTGACCTTCAGGCCAGTTTTCCCAAGCGTTTTGTCACAATGATGGAAAGCTGATTGACACAAGTCCCAAGTCACCTCCATCCTTACCAGGGAGACCGATGTCTACACCCACCACACCCTGTGTGGAGGCATCCCAGGCCCTCCCACTCACTCAGCGCTCCAGGCTCCTACTGAGACTGGCTTGTAGGCCAGCAAGAAGACAGTCCAGAGACAGCCTGCCCCCCACCACCACCTGCACAGTTGGGGCCCCCTCCAGCATCTCAGCAGCCACCCACTGCCTACTGGTACCATCATCCCTCCTCCATAAGATAAGACAGAGCTGATACTCTGTATCAATCTACCTCTCAGACAACATGAGGTTCGGGTCAGCTCGCAGCCTGCAAGAGTATAAAGCAAGTCCTGGGGAAATGGCCTGGTTGGTAAAATGCTTTCTGTGCAGTCATGAGAATCCTGGTTCAAACCCCCAGAACTCATTTTTTAAAAAAGAAAAACAAAAAGACAGGCACAGTGGCCTTGTGATCCCTGGGAAAGCAGAGACCTGGGGCTTGCTGACCAGTTTAGCCTATCAGTGATCAGTGACTTTCAGTCCATAGTCTCTGACTCAAAAAAACAAGATGGACAATACATACAGAATGACACCTGGTGTTGCCTCTGGCCTCCACATGCACCTAATACACACTTTCACACACACACACACACACACACACACACACACACACACACACACACCAGCACCTCATTCACAGTAGATGTTTTGACCCTCGTCTTATAGGTAAGGTGACTGAGGCTCAGCAAGGTTGGGTAAGCAGATCAAGGCCACAGAGCTGCAGCAGAAAAGTCAAAGCCAGTGGTTTCTGCGGAGGCTGGCACACACTGGATTTCAGACTGTTCAATCCAGAGCCAACAGACATACCACCAGCTGAGTCTATGGCCTCGGGCACATTAGTAAACCTCTGTGAACTTCCGTTTCACAGCAAAATGGAATTTAAAACATCTGTCTTACAAGGTTTTCAAGAGTACCCAAGGGGCTGGAGAGCTGGTTCAGCTAGTAAGCATGCTTGCTGATCTTGCAGAGGACCTGAATTCAGTTCCCAGACCCCACAGCTGGCAGCTCACAACAGCCAGTAACTCCAGCTCCAAGGGATCTGACACCCTCTTTTGGCCTCTGCAGGTACCCATATATATGCACACAGACTCCCTCTCTCTCTCTCTCTCTCTCTCTCTCTCTCTCTCTCTCTCTCTCTCTCTCCCTCCCTCTCTCTCTCTCTCTCTCTCTCTCTCTCTCTCTCTCTCAAATAAACAACTAAATAAATCTGAAGAAGAGGAAGAGGAGGAGGAGGAAGAGAAGAAGAAGAAGAAGAAGAAGAAGAA
>OU015742.1:106462740-106515706 GCA_907169655.1 Acomys percivali
TTCAGTGCTCAGCCCTAAATAAGCTGCCTATATCAGCCTCCTCAAGGCTCAGGCACATCAAAGAAGGGGAGGGAAGAATGCGGGAGCTGGAGGAGGAGAGGCAAGCTGTGAGTCACGTCTTCCGTGGCTGCTGTGCTCACGCAGTCGCTGCAGCTATGGTTACCTGAACAAGATCAAGTGGGCAGCTGCAGTCAGCATTCCAGCAGGCAGCACCAAGTGGACTCAGAGGGTCATTAAAAAGGTCATGAAGCAGAGAAGGGAGATATGTTGGGGGATTTGGGGTATTTGGGGTGGACAGACTCATTATACATTGCATTCATGTATGAAATTGTCAAAGAATAAAAATAAATCTATTTTACATATATGTGTAAATTACATACATAATTTATATTTATATAAAGTGATATATTATATAATTATATATAATTATTTTTTTAAACATGTCTGATGGGAAGCTGAGACAGGATGAGGGAAAGTTTAGGGCCAGCCTGTGCAACTTAGTGAGAAACTATCTCAAAATAAAAAATAGAAAATAAAAAGTCACTGTATGCATTTTGTTCAGCATGTTTGAGACCCTGGGTATAATCCCTGGGGCTGGAAAAAAAAGAAAGAAAGAAAAAGGCCACCAAGAAATGCTGTGTCTAGTCCCCTCAGTCAACAGTGGGCACTGTTTAGTAACTGTCCTGCTGGGTCGGCAGTTTCTGAAGGGGAACTCTGGGCCCATTGAAAGTCTTTGGGGCGGGAAGCTGCAGCAGCCTGGCTGAGGTCAAGGGCCATGTGAAGATGCTCCCTTCAGAGCTAGACAGCCATACTTCCTGGGTATTCTGTCGTGAGCAGGGGACAGCTGCCAGGCTGGAGCAGGGCACTTAAAATAACAACAGATCTGGTGCCAGGGGACTCATTTAAAGAGAACAGTCTGTAGTGGCTGGTAACCTCACAGTGACCTCCTGAGACAGGACCAAGCATGCCACCAAGAATCCACACAAATCCCACACCCACAAACAGCACCTTATTTACCCTTTTTTTTTCAATGCCCCACAGAGCCAAGGAATGTGACCTCCAGTGTGTGTGTGTGTGTGTGTGTGTGTGTGTGTGTGTTGGGGGAATGAAGGAAGAGTGACTTCGATGAGGGAGGAAGAAGGGCCATACGCACCCATCACTAGGACCATAGCATTTGAACAGCTTCCCCAACCTCCCACCTAAGAAAGTCTGATATGAGACTCATGGGGCCAAAAGAGCTCGGGATGTAGCTCAATACAGTGTCCATGATACGCTGGGTTTGATCCCCAGCACTGAAACCAAACAGAAGGGATATAGATAATCCTATGAGGACAGGAACGCAGCATTGACACTATTCATGAACATCAACAAAGGCGAGTGACAAGCACAGATGCTGTGCCCAGTTGTCCAGGTTGGACAGGTTAAGGAGACAACACTCGCACAGCAGATACTACAGCAGTGCATTTACTATGGCATTTTAGTGGTGTTTAGAGGCATCTTTTTCTAAGTCACAGGAGGACATACACAGCTGAGCCGTGACCCTGATGACAATAGGATTCCTAGTTTCTGCTCCCGTTTACAAAATTCAAAATCTGTTGGGTGTGGCCCAGTTTTTGCATGTCATGTTGATGCAATATAAATGAAAGATGACTCCAAACACATACAAGGCATTGAGCATGGCTGCCTGCACCTGCTGCACCTGCCTCCTGCACCTGCCTGCACCTGCTGCACCTGCTATGATGGTTCAAGCTGGGAGAAGGTTGAAGATCAGCTACCCCCTTCCCTTGTTTGTCCAGCCTTCTGCAGCTGTTCTGCCGAAGCCTACAGGGTGCAGCCTTAGATAGCAGATAGAAATTTCACATGCTTTCCAGCAGGAAAGGCCAAGGTCAAGGTGTTCGATGACCCAGAGCCTGCTGGGGACTTGCTGGGCTGCAGAGGGCTCTTCCTAGTGTGTTTCCACGTAGCAGGGAAGGAAGAGGCTCTCTGGTCTCTTCTCGTGGGGCACCCATCATCTCATGGGGGACTTCACCATCATGACTTTCTTTGAATTTAATGACCCCTACAAAGGCTCTCCTTTAGCTCTAATTTATGGGGAGGGGGTAGGATTTGCTGTGAACGTCAGAGGGGACATAGCATCCAGTCATCAATACAAACACAGGCTATTGGGAGCCAATGCTAGGTGTACACCTCTCCAGACACGGGGTGCTCACCAGCTGGCAAGGCCTCAGTAAGGATGAGGCAACTTCCTTCTCCAGCTCCCACCAAGATCTCTCTCTCTCTCTCTCTCTCTCTCTCTCTCTCTCTCTCTCTCTCTGCCTCTCTCTCCCATGGTCACCAGGGCACAGCAATACCTGATGTGCCTCCTACATAGTTTGGCTGTCCAGGGACCCTGCCTATCTCTGAGGCTCAGGGTATCCAGCTGTGGACTAAGGCATGTGCCAGTTCCCAGAGGCTCAGAAGAGGATGAAAAGGGATGAAACATCTGTCCAAGCAAAGTCGGAGCAGCTTGCTTCCACTAATCCTTCTGAATACCTGCCTGCCACATGCCAGGACTCTCCTCATGGCTCCTGACATAGGTCCAGCAAGACTCTCAGGGAACTATCGGCTACAGCTGTGTCCTTTTCCCAAAGGCCCATCATGAGAAAGCCAACTGTTGAGCCAACAAGATGGCTCACAGGGTAGGAGATCTAGCATCTCAAGCCCGATAACCTGAGTTCAGTCCCTAGAATCTATAATGGGAGGAGAGATCTGACTCTTGTAAGCAGCCCTCTGACCTCTGTGCATGTGCTGAGGCTCATCGGCACCCACATACAGACACCATATGTATACGCATCCTCACAATAAGTGAATAATTTAAAGACGAATGTCAGCTGTCCTTCTAACCTTGGATTAAAGGGAAATTCCAGGGTGAGGAAAAAGATGAGTAGGGCTGAGAACCAAAGGGTTTGAAGTAGGCCAACTGGAAATCACAGCTTCCAGACACTGCCCCGAGCCCTGAGCATCACAAAGACCAACAACAGAGAAGTAACAACACTGACAGGGAGACTGACCTTCCAGAAACAGGGGAACAGAGAGAAAGCAGCAGCCCACACCTGCATGCAGGGCAGGGCTCAGAAAGCAGAGAGTAGGGGCTGAAGAGATGGCTCAAGTGGTTAAGAGCATTGGCTGCTCTTCCTAAGGACCCAGGTTCAATTCCCAGCACCCAAATGAGAGTTCACAACTGTCTGTAACTCCAGTTCCAGGGGATCTGACATCCTAAGACCAATGCACATAAGAAATTTTAAAAAAAAATTTTTTTTTAATTAAAAGGAAAAGAAAGAAAGTAGAGAGTGGCGGAAAGCAAGATCTACAGGCAAAGGGAAATGGGGAAGAGGAAAAGCCAGGGTGGTGCACATTCCTCCAGTATATAGTATGGCAGCTGCTCTACAGAGATTGGCACACATTAAGGTGAGAAGTGGTACCAGACGCTGGCACGAGTGGAGAGTGAATGGGAACCCATGCTGGCTGCAAGCAAGCTGGCACAGTCCTGTACTCTGGCTGGCATTCTCTGACAAAACTCAAGATGTCCACACGCCAGCTCCACCCCTGGGTGTCCACCCACAAGCAATCTTGTGTACACAGTCCAGGGGAGAAGCGTGAGAATGTTCACAACAGCTGTGAGGTGGCTAGCCACCAAATGTGAGAGCAATCCAAATGCTCACCGGAAGCTGGAAGGACGTGCTATGGAGGGCTTGTCACATCACACAGCAGGGAAAACAAATGACCGCAATGGATGCCACAGATGATGGCAGCAGCGAGTCTAGTGGAGGAAGCCAGGCCACAACAGACGGCTGGGTATGACTCAGCTTACAAAGCACTAAAAGGAAGGCAAGAGTCAACTGGGGCCCTGGGAATGCAAACATGGGTGATTGGGCTGTGTAGTAAAACAAGAAGGAGCTAGGAAGCCAGGCATGATGGTGCACTCTTTTAATCCCAGCCCTTGGGGAAGCAGAGGCAGGGGGATCTTTGTGAGTTCAAGGCCAACCTGGCCAGCATTCACTGTAGCTGTTCCAGAACCTGTCTGTGGATCATAAACTGTATACCTGACTATCTGCAATGATGGTGGCCCTGGGGAATGATGGGAGGATACTCCTCCCTTCAGAGGGAGGGGGAGGTCTCTTTAGAGCCCAGATTGACATCCTCCTGTCCCTCATCCTCCACAATATTCTCTCTGCTTCAGTCAAATCTGCTGCTCCCTGGACTGAGCTTCAGCCATTTGTGGGAACAATGTAGAACTTGCCTAAATCAAGATGTCCTGACTATGGGCCTGTCACTTCCCCACCTGCGCCCAGCGGCCAGCATGGTCTATGGCTACCTCACTGATGCCCAGGCAGACAGAAGCCCTGTTTACCCCTCGCGTTTCTTAGACTCAGGCAGAATGGCACACACCTGTGACAGCAGCGCTCTGGAGGTAGAGACAGGGGAACCGGAAGTTCAAGGCCATCCTCAGTTACACAGCAAGTCTGACACCAGCCTGGACTACACTAAGCCCCGCCTCAAAAAAGACAAACACAATCGCCCTTCCAGATCCCCTACCAATAATGTGGGCCTCAGCCTGGATGGTAGCCAGTAGAACAACAGTGTTGGGAGACCAAAATCGATCGAGCAAGAAACACACTGATCTCCACTTTGGTGATGGCTTCAAGAACAAAAGGTCCATTCTTCCCATGGGCTGGCCAAGTGTCCACCCCCCCTCTGTCTCTACTCTCAAAACCAGGATCAGGAGAGCCTTCACAGACAAGGGACCCGAGGCTCAGAAGTGTCCCACATGTCCAACACGAGTGGAGTCCAAACCCAGAGCAGAATCTTTCCAAACCTTCACTGTAACCTGGTGCTCTGGTCCCCAAACACAGTACTGTCCCCACCCCTGCTGGCACCTTCATTCTCAGCACCCCCCAGGGAATTTAGCCAGGAGGAGCAGAGCCACCCACTACCTAAGGTCACAACCCTGGGAAGGGAGCAGTCGAGAGCAACCCTGCTTCCCTGGCTGGTACCAGCCAGACAGCAGCAAGTCCGGCCATGTTGAGAGACGCCCAGGGATCTCCTACCGTGACATCACGCAGCTTCCCTTTGCCCTCACCATGCTCTTTTTGCCTGCTCCGAGTCAGGATCTTGTCTCCCCTTTACAAGATTTCAGAGGCTCGGCCCTCCCATCCCAACAGCTCAGTGAGCATCATTCCCTCTCACCTCTCCATCCAGAGGCCAACCCCCTGTCAGTGGAGGAATCCAGGGTCCTTAGTCTCTCTGGAGACAATGCTGTCCCTGCTTGGAGGGAGGCAAGGCTGAGGCAGCACCCACCGGGCCTGCCTTGGCGCTGGCCCAGGTTAGGAGCCCTAGGCCACAGCCTCCCGTCCAAGCAAGAGCAAGAAAGCCCACAGCCGCCGCTGGCACACTCCTGCTCTCTGCCAGGCTCCTCTTGAATAAACACCGCTGCATGGCAACCGCTCTCTGAAGAAGCCCAAGTCCCTGTGTGGGGGAGAGATAGAGCTAAGACTTTTCCCCTCGGTCTCATTTCCCCTGTGGTTCCCCCGGGGGCCAGGCATGCCCCAGTGGCAAACCTGTCCTCTAGGGCCATGAAGTTGGGGGGTGGCAGGGATGGGTAGTACACAAGCATGCTAGAGCCAATGGGGCTACCCTGTGTAGTGGCTGCATTAAGAAATGTATAGCAGACTGAGGCAGGAGCCATAGGCAGGAAAGCCTATGTGCACGGCCTCTGGGCCCCATGGGCCTCTGCTCACTAGCTTGCCTCCATAGGCAAAAGGCCAGGTAGGGCTAGGCAGCAACAGCAACTAGGTCTGACCCTGATTCTGCTGGTGCTGTCTCTTGCCCTATGAACAAGACTCAGCCTTGCTCAGCCTCAGTTTCCCCGTCTATAAAATGGTACTCATAGAGTTAATGTTAGGATTAAAAAGCTGCCAGGAAGAAGCATGGGATTTGTCTAGAACAAAACAGGCCCTCTGTTTATCTCTCCAGAAATATTTCTATAACATAAAGCCGGGATTGCCAACCCCCAGCCACATTCCTCTGCCCCACATTTGGGGACTCTGAAGTCCGTCATTCTGTGTGTGTCCCTGCTCCTGCGCCCTTCTGCAGCCCACCCTCCAAGGCACATGGGGAGGAGCAGAGGTCTCATTGATTTTATACAGCCTTTCTAAAAATTGCTGCTCACCCAAAGACTAAGAATGTTTTAGGTGACCCCCTTCAAATTCTCAGAGAGGAGTCAGCTTGACAGACACAAGACTACAGAGCAGGGGAGCCCGGCATAGGCTCCCAGGAAGCCTACCTGCTGAATAGCTTGTATCCAATAAAACACTTTCCTCTTTGTGGTCCATAAGGGCCATGCGGAGGCTCTCTAAGGAACAAGCTCCAAAGGGGGCCTGCCTGAAAGAATGGAGAACTAGCCAGTGCTGGTAGTGGTGCACACCTTTAATCCCAGCACTTGGGAGGCAGAGGCAGGCGGATCTTTAAGTTCAAGGCCAGCCTAGCCTACAGAGCTAGTTCCAGGAGAGTCAGGGCTACACAAAGAAACCCTGTCTCAAAAACAAACAAGTACCTACAGAGAGTGGTGGTCCCACCAGAGGGCGCTCACGAAGCCCCTCTGAGGGAGGAGCTGACTGCCTCTGAATTCCTGAGCCTCTACTGCGGAGCCTCTAAATAAGGGGCCTTCTCCAGACCTGGACTAAATTTGGGTTCTCCATGAGAAATAGTTATGAAGAAACCCAATGTTACAAATGAGGAAACTGAGGCCTGGTAAATTATGCGATTTGTGAATGATCTACCCATGAGCATCTGAGAACAGCCACAGAACAGGCAGGACTCTGTGCCCCTTAGGTAGGAAGGCAGATATGCACCTCCCCCAAACTCAACACACATCCTCCCCTGGATGGGAGTCTCTACAGCTACCATCCAATGCCCCCCATCCCCCACAAACCCACACACACACACACACACACACACACACACACACACACACACACACAGAGTCTTCACGGCCTCTGGCTCCGTTCCCTTTGTTTCCTGGAAGCAATAACCTCTGAGGACTGTGGAGCACCAAGTTTCCACAGGGTAACCTGAGTCACTCTATGATGGGCATAGGAGACATGGAGAGAGCACAGGCTGCCCCTCATGGAGACAGACAGACAGACACAGAGACAGACACAGAGACAGAGAGAGACAGACAGGGAGACAGAGAGAGACACAGAGAGACAGAGAAAGACAGAAAGACAGAGACAGAGAGAGACTGGGGGTGGGGAGGGGGGATTTACTATGCATGCAGAAGCCGCATCATCTCCACAGTAGCTCCGTTCTTTTTGTTTTTCCCTTTTCTTTTTTCAGAGACAGGATCTCTCTATGTAGCCCTGGCTGCCCTAACTCTCTATGTAGATCATTTGGTCCTGAAAGGTTCTATGTAGCCCTGGCTGGCCTGGAAAGATGTAGGTGTCCTGAGCACATGTGCTATTGCATGGTAAGCACACCACCTGGGGTTCAGTGTAAGACAACCTTTTAATCCCACAGACAGGCTCTGGGGTACCACTGCCCAGCCTCCTCTTGTTTTTCCCATTCCCTGCACATGAAAACCTTTCCTACCCGCTTCCTACAAAAACCATCCCCTCACTAGCTCCCTTCATGCATTGGCTCCCAGCACAGCCAAGCAGCCACACGTGCTACCCTGTGAATCATAGGGGCTGCGCCACATCTTGTGTCACTAGCCAAGCTCTCATAGGACTAGAAAGAGATCTGACTCCAGTGAGAGAGGGGACAGTTAGTCCCTAAGAACTCCATTTCCCTGAGACCTACCACTGTCCCCAAGACCAGACCTTGTTTCCAGCCTGCAGACCCTGGGCTGTGAACACTGTGGATTGTGAGGTTCTGATCCTCTTGACTTCCCCACAACAACCCAGGATGGCCCCAGCCATGGCCAGAGAGGACACGAAGCGTGTGGAGCAGGGGGGTAGATGGCATGAGCTGTGCCTCCTCATGCCTGTGTCTCATGTGGCACCTATCAGGAGCAGCTGCGCACAAACGAGGAAGAATCTATGAGACAAGGCCACAGTGCCAGGCAAGGGGACAAGAGTGATTCCACTCCTAACCCTGTTGTTGATTTTATGGTTTCTGATGAACGCATGCCTTCCTTAGGTTTCCACACTGCCATTTATACCTAAGAACCTCATTCCTTCGGTGACCTCCAGTGGCCGGAGAGGAGGGCTGATCTTACTTCCACGTGCCACTTCGCAGGCAGAGATGGACAGAGGCATGTGGCACCAACTCCAACTAACCTTGCTGCTCATGGCCCCCCAAATCTCACTCTTGCACCCTAACCATAGCCCTTACCCTCAGTCCTGGCTTATGAACCCAACTGCTTGCCTCCAAAGGAGTGTGGGATGTACCTGCTCTTCCAATTCCCAGCACCCACATGGTGGCTCACAACCATCTATAAAGAGATCTAGTGCCCTCTTCTGGTGTGTAGGCACACATACAGGCAGAATACTGTATAAATAATAAATAAATCCTTTTAAAAAATGACTGGTGAAGGCTTTCTCATCTTAGACCTGGTGAGTCTACAATATGACTTCTGTGTGAGAGCCTCAGGTGCTGAGGAGGGGAGGATGTGGATATTGACATGGAGAGAGCCTGGCTCTTCCTGCTCACCGCACTGGTAACCTAATCTGACCCACGTGAACCCAGAGTACATCTTTGGTGTGGACTTCAGTGAACCTTTCCCAACACAGAAGAGAGCCATTCCACTAAGAAGTCTAGCAAGCGAATCAGACATAACCCATCTGGGCCGGAGCCTGGGGGCAGGCGCAAAGGAAAATGGCTGCTTAAGATCTGACTCTCCTGGGCACACCAGGGAAAGATGTCAGCAAGCCACAGTCATGCAAAGGGCATACTATAATCAGGGCTCAGAAAAATCAGAGGGGAAAAAAAGAACCCTGGAAGTGAAGAGGCCTGCTTAAGTAAGTCTAGCCGACTCCATGGCAGGCTTCAGTTTCTTGTTAGCTGAGAGAAGATCTGGGCCTCCGCTCCTCAGAAATGAATTTAGTGGTTACAGGGAAAATACCACACAAAACAAACAGCCAATCAGGGATGGCCAGGACACCTGGCCTGAGAAAGATAGGTGGCTTAGCTACCAATTTGAAGAGCCCCTAACTCCTGACCAGAGTCACATAGCGTTAAGAACACCTACCAGTTTGGGCCGGTTTGAACCAGTCCAGAGAGCCCCTAGCCCTGGACCAGAGCCCTAACCAATCCCAGATGTACTCGTACCCTTGCTCCTGATCTGTGCACATAGAAGTAAAGATCCCCTAACCCACCCTGGCACTTCCCTTGATTACCTATTTAAAAAAAAAAAGTCTGCATGCTCGCCATCTTGCTTTGCAAAGGTGAGGACCCCAGTGCACTGGATCTCTGCAGAATAAAGGCTCTTTGCTTTTGCATGCGACTTCAGACTCCTGGTGATCTTTGGGGCGCGGGGAGGGGGGTGTGTCTCGAGATCTGGGCATAACAGAAGCAGCTGCCGAGGAAAGACCTTTGTCTATAAAGAACCATGATATGAACAATAACGGATTTCCCATGAGAAACCATGCAGGCCTGACTCTGGGTTTCTCTTGCTGTGACGAAACATCATGAGTAAGTTTAGTAGGAAAAGGTTTGTTCTGCTTATAGGTCCACATTGTAGTCCGTCACTAAAACAAAACAAAATAAAACAAACAAACAAAAAAAGAGGGCAGGAACCAAACAAGGCAGGAACCTGGAGGCAGAAGCTGATGCAGAGGCCATGGAGGTGTGCTGCTTACTGGCTTGCTCCTCATGGCTTGCTCAGCCTGCTTTCTTAGAGGACCCAGGACCACCAGCCCAGGCATGACACCACCCACCATGGACTGGGCCCTCCCCCTTGAACACTAGTTAAGAAAATGCCATCCAGGCTTGTCTGCAGCCTGATCTTCTGGAGGTATTTTCTCAATTGAGGCTCTTCTAATACTTCTAGTTTATGTCAAGTTGACATAAAAGTAGCCAGGACTAGGCCCAAGGAGGAGCCTCCAGAGCACACCCCGTGAGGACCAGTGGAAACGGAGAACAGGGACCCAGAGGACTGTCAGAGCCCCTTTCAGCTACCGACAGGATAACAAGCCACAAAGGTCACAGGCTGCAGGAGTTGGCGTGGAGAAGTAGCAACTCCTTAGCACAGCTCTAACATCAGCACTCGATGGAAAGATCCAGTCCCCCTGACCCTTGGAGATGCTCAAGAAGCCAGATAACCTTCTAGAATATTCACTGTAGATCTGGGCTCTTCCTACACCAACCCTCGCCCATCTACCAAGAGCCTTTACGGATCAGAAATTTTGGAACCTGGAGGAAACGGGAGGCACAGGCCCCGAACGCAGGCTCTTCTTACGCTTTCTCCCAGCATGTCCAATCACGTCCTGAGCCAGGGCTGCCCAGAGCCAGCGAGACGCTCCAGCCCAGCTGAGTTCTGTAGGACAAATGTGAAAGCAAAGATAGAAGGTTCTGCAGAGAAGGAAGCATAGACAACACGGAAGTAGACACCGCGGTGTGTATCTAGAGCCGAGCATGCTCTCGGGGCTGGGGAGCAGTTGGACTCCAACAGGGTTGGGGCATGAAGCAACTTCCAAATCCACACAGTTATGGAGACCAGTTTGTGCACAAAACATTCCCGAAGACCAGAGATTTTTTTTAAAAACAAAAGAAAACAAAAACTCTTGTAAATATCAGCTCTCATACAGTTCAAAACTTTCAAGGCAACTGGCCAGAGCGTGAGTGTAACCATATGATAAATGTATTATTCAGTTCAGCTACAAATATTGTACCACTTAGGGCCATAAGAAAAACCAGATCCCCAGGAAAATTTTCACACTTATCCAGCCCCCCCTCTCAATATCCACATTTATCCAGGTCTCTCTCCTCTCTCTCCCCTCTCTCTCTCTCTCTCTCTCTCTCTCTCTCTCTCTCTCTGTCTCTCTCTCTCTCTCTCTGCCAAGCAGACCCAGAAACATCCCCATTCTCCTCTCAGCTGCCATCAGAAACAAGGGAAGGAGGCCACCACAGGGAAGGAGGCCACCACAGGGAAGGAGGCCACCACAGGGAAGGAGGCCACCACAGGGAAGGAGGCCACCACAGGGAAGGAGGCCACCACAAGGAAGTTGGTAAAGATGTCCCTAAACAGTCCAAGTTCAAAGCAATAAATGGCCACCAACCCAAGTCTCTTGGAGTGGTCTCGAGCCCTTCCCCCAAGTGACTGACAAACACGCCCACCCGAGCTCCCAGATTACCTGAGATGCTGCCTGGGTTCCTTTCCAAGCCACTGGTCGCCAGTGGATCAAGCCCTCAGCACAGGCTCCCTAGGAAAGAGAGTGGCGGGGGTGATGAATACCACACTGTCCAGGAGCGGGCCAGCCAGGGCCGGCCAGAGGGACAGCAGCCCGACAGTCTTCAGCTCTGGCTCTATTTGATGTGAATGGGAAGAAATGGCTCTTGTTTCTCACTGTTCTCCTGGGTGACAATAACCATGGATATAAATCAATTTTTGGAACCTGCCAGTCACCCATTGAATATAAAGAGCATGCTCTCTGGGAGCCATGGGCAGACACGCAGAGAGAGACATAACCGCCCAGGCGAATGGACACTCAGGCATAGACACAAAATAAGCCTTCCATCTTTAATAACTTACCCATCCTCAGGGGTTGTACTACAAGCAAACAGCAGCCAAGTATGGAATTTGTTATATTTACTTGTTTAAAGAGAAACCCAGAGAAAGGGGCAGGGCAGTAAATATTGCTAGAATTAGAAAGTTAGGCATGGCTGCATACATCTGCAGAACAAGCAGCTGAAAGGCTGAGACAGGTGGATAGCTTGGGCACAGGGCAGCCTGAGCAACAGAGAGAGACCCTGTCTCAAAGCACAAACAGCAATAATCAGTAATATTAATAATAATAATGACAACCTACACACAAAACCAAGTAAGCCTTTAAAATACATGGGATTAGGGGCGATGAAACAGTGGCCCAGTGGTTGAGAATACATACTGTTCTTGCAGAGGGTCTGAGTTTGGTTCCCAGCACCTGCACTGGGTGGCTCACATCCATCTGCAACTCCAGCTTCAGAGGATCAGACTCATCTGGACTCATTACCTGTACTCATATCACACACACACACACACACACACACACATGCACACACACACGCACACATTTTTAAAATAATAAAAAATAAAACTTTTTAAATAAATTAAACTTATATGTCCTGGCACAGGAAGAATTGGTTGTGAACTCATGCCTGCCTGGCTCTGTTGCCGTGGTCTAGCCTGGGCCCTGCCTGGCTCTGCTGCAATGGTCTAGCCTGGGCCCTGTGCAGTGCTGGTTCGTGGACACAGTGCAACCTGCTCTGGCACCTCCAGAGGCGCCATCCGAGGTGCTGCAGCCACTCTTCGTTTTGTAGATGGAAAAAATGAAATCATAGAAGGTAAACGACTTGCCCCAGGCCACAGAGGGCCTGACCTGGACACGCTAAAGTTTTCAAAATGTTCAGTTTTTTCACAGGAAAAGGCATGCCAGGTAAGCCCAGAGCCAAGTGTGCAGGGGCCAGCAGGGGGCAGTTGGAGGTAAGAGCTACCAAGTTTTCATTTGTACCATTTCTTTCTTTCTCTCCTCGACCCTTGGCAGTAGACTGGTGTATTTGTGTTGCTAAAAAATAAAAATAAATAAATAAATAAAAGGAAAAGCTCTAAATTAACAAAGCCCCAATTTTTTGGAAAAAAAAAAAGTTAGTTGGTTTTGTCCATTCATTTAAACAATGCTTTTTAAAATAAACCATGCACTCAGGAGGCAGAGGCAGGCAGATCTCTGGGTTTGAAGCCAGCCTGGTCCACATAGCAAGTTCCAGACCAGCCAAGGTTATATAGTGAGACCTTGTCTGAAGCAAGTAAATAATAAATAAATAGGCAGAAAGACAGAGCTGGAGCTAAAGAGATGGCTTGGCAGTTAAGAGTACTTCCTGAAAAAAAAAAAAAGTACTTCCTGCTCTTCCAGGGAGGTGGAGCCCTGTTCCCATGTTAGGCAGCTCACAGTTACCCATAAGTCCAGCTCCAGGGGATCCGATGCCCTCTTCTGGCCTTTGTGGGCACCTGCATGCACATGCAAACACACATACAGAGATGCACACTCACATACATATAAATGAAAATAAACCAAAAAAAGAAAGAAAGAAAGAAAAGAACTTTAAACCCCAACCCAGATCTAGCCAATGGTCAGAACAGTCTCCACACTTGAGTGGAGAGTGGGATATGACTTTCTCACGTACTCTGGTGCCTCACATTTGACTATGTCCCCTGGAGGGGGAGACCTGGTGGCACTCAGAGGAAGGACAGCAGGTCACCGAGAAGAGACTTGATACCCTATGAGCATATACAGGGGGCGGTAATCCCTCTGAGGAACAGTCATAGGGGAGGGGAATAAGGGGAAAATGGGAGGGAGGGAAGAATGGGAGGATACAAGGGATGGGATAACCATTGAGATGTAACAAGAATAAATTAATAAAATTTAAAAAAAAGAAAGAAAGAAAAGAAAAGAACTAAGCACCTGGTGAACCTGAGAATGTTTAGTGAGTTTCTAACAATGAATGCCTTTTTCTTTTCTCTCTCTCTCTTTCTTTCTTACTTTTTGTTTTGTTTGTTTTGGGTTTTGTTTGTTTGTTTGTTTGGGGTTTGTTTGTTTTTTGTTTATTGGGGTTTTTTGTTTTGGTTGTTTTGTTTCTTTGTTTGTTTTTGGTTTGGTTGGTTGGTTTGGTTTGTGGATTTGGTTTTGGTTTTCGAGACAGGGTTTCTCTGTGTAGCCTTGGCTGTCCTAGACTCACTTTGTAGACCATGCTGGCCTGGAACTCACAGAGATCCCCCTGCCTCTGCCTCCCTGAGTGTTGGGATTATAGGCATGTGCCACTGTACCTATCTTGCCTTTTCCTCATAAGCTTGTACATTTGTGGAGCTGTAAACTTTTTAAAATATTATTTTTTGTGCATTGGTGTGTAGGGGTCATATCCTTTGGAACTGGAGTAACAGACAGTTGTGAACTGTCATGTGGGTGCTGGGAATTGAACCTGGGTCCTTTGGAAAAACAGATAGTGCTCTTAACTACTGAGCCATCTCTCCAGCCCCTGACCTAGAGACTTTTAAACATGAAACAAATGCAGTTTCTATAATGTGGGGAATTTCTCAGACCATTTTTACAAATACCTCTGAAATGCAGTGCTGCCCTGTGAAACTCACAGGGTGCCATATACAGCAAAACTGGGCCAGTCCTAGTAGAAGCCTTGCGTGGCAGGACAGTCCCTCTCTGTTTACGTACACACAGGCACAGAGAAAAGTCTGGAAGGACACAAGCATTGGTTTTGCTTACTCCAGGATAAAAATTATTGGTGATCTTATTTCCACCGGAATCTAAAAATGTTTACATTTGTATTTATTTATTTTTTGAAGCAGGCTGTCACTGTGTGGCTCTGGCTGGCCTGGAACACACAGAGATCTACCTACTTCTGCCTCTGGAGTGCTGGGATTAAAGACAGGCACCACAACACCTGGCTTAAGACTTTTTAATCTAATTTTTTGTCATCACTAGGAATTGGACCTAGACCTTACACTAGCTTGGTCCTTTACCAGTGATCTATGTTCATGGCCTCTTATTTTATTTTGGGAGACAGAGTTTGCTATGTCGCAGATCTTTTTCCTTGGCCTCCAGTAACTGGAATCACAAGCCTCCATGTTGGCTCGGTTTCTTAACAATTAAACTTTATTATACAACCCAACTAGCTTACACAAGAAGAAAAAAAGGTTAAAGGGACAAAAGAGTGAACCCTCTGGTATCTGTTCCACGGGATGAGTCCTTAGGTGTCTCTCTGGCCCTCGTGATAGTCCAGCCTGTTCGCTGTCCCCCACGAGCTCAGGCCCGGGCTGAAACTGTTGTTCTCTCCTCCCCACCTGCCTGAGTCACGTGGGAAGGGTGCTCTCCTTCTCCCATTGAGGGTCAATTAGGAAAGCAATAGCCCAGGTGGGGTTCCCAGGTCTGTTTCCTGAATTCCAGGCCCAGGATGGCTCCACTCAGTCTGTCACAAGGTATTCATGGGGTGCCCCAAGGGTAAAGCCCACCAAGACTGCTTCCACCAGTGACAAAGCTTAATCTTTGCCACACCTCCGTCTATCACTGGGCGCAGCTCAGGTTTCCTACTCAACAACCAGATCCAGTGAGTAAGCTGTGGCTGGTGCCAGTTAGAGAAATAAAACCAGATTACAAGGACATCTGGGGGGATGGTTGAGGAACATAAATTACAGCCAGGCACCATGGCACACACTTTTAATGCCAGCATTCAAGAGACAGAGGCAGGTGGACCTCTGTGTACACAGAATATTCCAGAACAGCTAAGGATGCATACTGAGACCTTGGGGAGAGGAAAGAGATATTAAATATGAGCTGAATAATTATAATACTAAGAGATACTGAGGCTAGAGAGAGAGTTCAGAGGTTAAAAGCACTGGCTGCTTTTGCAGAGGACCTGGGCTTACTGGGACTAAAGCACGGGCCACTGGATCTGATGCTCTCTTCTGGTCTCCATAGAGACTGCATGCACATGGTGCTCAGACACACATGCAGGCAAAACACCCAAACAATAAAGAAACAAGAAATATACCATCTGACTTTGGGGGGAGGAGGTGATTATGTAAAAAGTCATAATGTTTAGGAAGTGTATGCTGAAGTATCCAGAATGGTGCCACCACATCTCCCACATGCTCTTGTTGGACCCTAGAGTCCAATTCAGGAAGGGGGTCGCCGCGAGAGACCACTCAAGTCACATAGGCTGGAGGTATATGTAAAATTTATTACTGACACATCAGAAGTCCCAATTGTTAATGTGTCAGGGTCCCTCAGCACTCGGGAGGTGAAGGACCTCGAGTAGCTGTTACAGGCTAGCTTTAAAGGCTAAAACCACAAAGCAGGTGGGGTTTCTTATCAAGTGAGACCATATGGACATTAGGACATCTGGCATTGGGAGTCTCTTTGTGGGGGCTTGGGTGTGGGTCTCTAGAGCAGTTACTGAAAGCCGTATGGGGACATCTGATATATGGAAACTTACATGTAACTATTCTGGGAACTAGGGTGGAACTTTTGAAGTTAGCATTAACAAGAACTGGGAGAGGCGAGCAAGGCTGGACAAGAGAGCAAGCATCTTGTATTTTATAATTTTACAGTTTCTCACTCTCTAATGCAGTCCCAGAAATAAGCACAGTCACATAAATACAGAGTAGACAAAATATCTACATTGTTAAGTGTTAAGTATACAAATGACTAATCCTTTTTTTTTTTTTTTTTTGGGTAGGGCACAGTCTCACTATATAACTCTGGCTGTTCTACAGCCAGCTGTGTATACCAAGATGGCCTCGAACTCAAGAGATCCACCAGCCTCTGACTTCAGAATGCTAGGATTAAAAGCCTGCCCGATTTATTCTTTTCAATTTTCTATACACTTGAAGTGTCCAAAAGTTTGGAAAAGCCAAGTGAAAAACAAAACTCTACCCCTCACGTTGCCGCTGGGGGAATATGAAATCCTAGCTCTTACGGGCAACGTCCATGCAGGGAATCATGCCCGTTGCTGCACAGCGCAGGTGGTTCCTCTTTACAATATGAGGGGAAACACGGAGTCTGCGGTGCTTGACTGTTTACACACTAGGAGATGCCCATGCTGCGGCCGCCAGCTGGGTGTTTGCTCAGGTTAGCCCAGTGGGAGTGCGTTCAGGTCCAAGGTGTGGGAATATCAGTTCCTCCTCAGAGACGCTGCCCGCCCAGGAGAAGCTGCAGTTTGCAGCCACAACCAGAAGACCCGGCGTCCTCTAAATTAGAATGGATTCCAGAAAAGAAAGAGAGGCAAGCATCGCGGAGTTTCTCTGGCCCGCTCCCGCAGGCTGGTACACCAGGGAAGCCTTCTCCTGCAGCCCCACCTCCGCCTGTGCTGGCGGGCGGGAAGAGACTTGCCCGGAGTAAGGCTGACACCTAGTGGTACACTTTAAGTTTGACGATTTCCACTTGAACCCCCCAAAAAAGAAATCAATTAAAAGAAAGAAAGAAAGAAAGAAATCAGGACAACCAGACAGGCCTAGAGAAGACAGGGGAGACTTCCATTGGTATTCCTTGCCTCTAGGCCTAAAAGCAATTCCACTATGTCCAGGAAACTTGAATAGCACGCAGCAATATACTGTAAAATCCACTGCCAAGCTGTCCACTAGAAGAAGAAACTCCAACTCCTGAAAACGGCCACACTTTCTCCGCTTCACCCATTTAGTTTCCAGCAAGCAGGAATTTCTCAGTTAACCGACTCGAAGCCCTCAGTTCTAAGGCGTTCTAGTTGCAGGTTTCTGAAACGCCTCTATCAAGCAACTTCTTGTCTCTGCCATTCCTCTGACCATCCCTACTTCCTAAAAGGCTCTCACTCTAGCGCTAGAGCCACCGTGGTCCCTGACTGAGATCAGTGCTCTCCTGTGGCTCCCATAGCCTTTCATTGGGAACGTTGGTCACTTTCCTTTCACTGTCGTTAGTATCCTAACCAACTGGTCCACTGTCTCCCTGCCCAACCTCTTGCCTAAATAACAAGCACCTTAGTCCCCACTCCAGGTACACTTGAAAACTGGGACCACAGAACTTTGCACAGAACTGTGAGAGAAGAGGTGCCCAAAGAGGCTCTCACCGAGGCCGACCCCAGTCCTCATATGTGTATTACCGCAAGATTGAAATAAACACTCACTCGTTCATAAGAGCTGACAAATATACCACAGGCTCTGGTCATCTCTTCCAAGGTTAAATTACCCAAGTCTGGGGAAGTAGAGGTAAGAGAGATGAATTTAAGGACTAGAGAGATGGCTCAGTGGTTAAGAGCACTGGCTGCTCTTCCAGAAGACCTGGGTTCGATTCCCAGCACCCACATGGCAGCTCATAACTGCCTGTAACTCCAGTTCCAAGGAATCCGAAGCCCTCAGACAGACAGACATGCAGGCAAAACAACACACATAAAATAGATGGTTTTAGAAATAACAATTCAGTTTCTTCTAAACAAAGAGAAACTTATGGAGTTATAATATTCCATGAAGTCAAATTCTCATAAACCTATTGGCTGGTGAAAAAGCAAATCATTTCCCATAGGATTTATGCTTAACGTGGGTAATGGAGAGTTTGCCAGAGGCAACCTGTCAGATCGACGGAAGTCTCAAGCACCTCAGCCTGTACCACCTGCGATTGTTGTCCTCACTGCCAAATTCGCTGCATCAAGGGTCCCAGGAGACCTTTCCAAAGAGATTTAACTGAGGACAAAAACCCCTCCTTGGATGTGGGTACCAGCATCCCATGAGCTGGGGCCCCAGACCTAATAGAGAAGAGACGCTGGAGAAAGAGAACTCGCTCCTCTCTCTCTGCTTCCTGACTGTGGGCACAGCGTGACCAGCTGCTTCCTGCTGCCAACCATCCTGTGTCTTGATGGCCCACATAACACTCAAACCATGAATCAAAACAAGCCGTCTTTCCTACAGTCAAGTATCCATTCTGCATCCTAGAAAGATGCTGGCACAGCACACAAGGAACACGAGGGCCCCGGAACCACTCTTATTTTATAGGGATGCTGAAAATAGCCCATATATCACCGCTCAGGAAATGCCCAACAATCTGAAGGTCTGAGGTGGGACAGTAATCTGTATTGGAGACCCCACACCCTCAGCTGGTCTTGACACAGTTCAACACAGTGAAGTCCTTCTATTCCTAAGCAGGTTAGCCCTCCAAAGCACATTGTCTAAAAAAGTTAATTCGTAAACTGCTTCATATAGTATAATACCATCTATGTGGAGAAACAGAAACCAATTGCGTCTCAACAGCGGATCTGTCTGCATGCAGATCCACAGAAAAAAGTATGGGGGGGCGCCAAATTAAAAAAGAACTGTGGTTGCCCATGCACGCAGCTGTCCCCAGCTGGGACTCTGGAAGAGGATCAGAGGCAGTGGGGGCGGGGCTCTGGCCTTCATGTTCTCTTTGGAGCAATGGTTCTCAACCTTCCTGATACAGCGACACCCTTTAATACATTCCTCATGGTGTGGTGACCTTCAACTATAAAATTATTTTTGTTGTTACTTCAAAACCATAATTCTGCCACTCTTATGAATCATAATGTAATACCTGTTTTCCAATGGCCTATGTCAACCTCTGTGAAAGGGTCATTGGAGCCCCTCCAGGCTTGCAACCCACCTGTTGGTAACCACTGCTTTAGAGGCATGCATTCTACATTATGTGCCTAATTTCATTTTAATGCTAGGTTGGCAAGAAGCTCAGCAGGGGAATGCACTTGCCTCCAAGCCTGAGAACTGAGTTTAATCCCTAGGATTTGCCACACGTCATGAGATGCAAATGCATGTGAGCACACATGCACACAGAAAGTGTGTATCCTCATCACAAAGTAAAAAAAAAAAAAAAATGATATGATGGTCACTGCTGGGGTATCTTTCTCTTCCTTCTGTATATCTTTTGGTATTTTCTTTCTTCTACATTTTTAAGATTATAGTTTAATTCTATTTTTCCCTTCAAACTCTCCCTGCTCTCCATCAAATTTGTGGCCTCTCTTCTCACTAATCATTATTGCATGCATATATGTAATACATATATACACCTAAAATATAACCTGTTCAGACTATACAACGCTATTGGTATGTATGTTTTCAGGGCTGGCTGTTGGCACTGGGCAACAAACCGGTGTGCTGTTCCCTGGGGAAGAACACCTCTCCCACTCCCAGCTTCCATCAGTTGTATAGCTCTGGGTAGAGTGTAGGCTTCGTGGCCTTTTCTCTGTCCACGTTGGCATGTCTGTTGCTATCAACCTTGTTCAGCTCGTGTTTGGGCAGTTTCTGACATTACTAGGAGACAAGTCTCACAGAAAACTTCCTGATCCCCTGGCTCTTAGACTCTGCCTAGCCCCTCTCCTGCAATGATCCCTGAGCCTGAGGTGCAGTGTCCTATAGGTTTATCGATTAGACTGGGCTCCACAACCCTGCACTTGGATTGACTACACCAAACTGATGACTTACACCAGTTTGCAATTCTACCAACGGTGAATGAGGGTTCCCTTTTCCCCACATGCCCACCAGCATTTGGATTCAGACCTTGGACAAGCAGCTGAGGTTTCTGACTGTCAAAGCAGACCTGGCCTCCAGGTTCTCCCAGCATCCCTTCCTACCTGTTAGAGGGCTAGCATTTCCTATATAACCCACAGTCTCTCTCTCTCTCTCTCTCTCTCTCTCTCTCTCTCTCTCTCTCTCCATTCCCTGTCCAGAATGTCCTCTCTCCTTACCCTCTCCCCACCCACACCCTACCCCCAACACACACACTTTTCTGTCTCCCTCTACTTGGTGACTTCTGGGTCCCTGTCCCTTGTGACAGTGAACACGCCCAAGAGCTGTCCCCAATAAACCTGCATTTATATATTCTACTCTAACTTAGCTTGAATTAGCCCATTTCATTGATGAGAGAATGTGTATTGGATTAGAACTGAAGGATTTTAGAAATTTTAGAAATGGAGGATTTTGTCTATGTGGGGCTCAATTTCCTTAAATTGCAAGACTTAGAGAAATTTTCTCTGGGATGTACCCCTTTCTTATTCTAATACTGGGGAATGTCTAACAAGTAATCTGAAAATAATTCCTGAGGCAGGTCCACACTTGGTCCAAGGTTTCCTCAGTTACGTCCCATTGGGTTCTTGCAGCATCCTTGAGGCAGGTGCTGTGGTTACTCCCGTCTCACACCAAAAAAGTAATGAAGTAGACACTGGCAGTTATCTAACTGTGGAAACCAAGAATTGGCACTCCAACTTCTTCCTGCTTCTTGGTTTAATCTCCTCTCAGGATGAACTGAAGCATATTCTGCTGGTCCACCTTTTTTTAATACCTAAATCTATCACAAGCCATCAATTAACCAGGCTGCCAGTTGTACAATATAACTGCACAGGACACAGAATGTTACACCTAAACATAGACTGTTCATCTTTGTCATGTTTATTTACCATCATCAGAGAAAGGGCTCTGCCAGACTGGCTCAGAGGTTAAGAGCACGGACTGCTCTTCCAGCAACCACATGGTGGCTCACAACCATCTATAATGTGATCTAATGCCCTCTTCTGGCCTGCAGATGTACATACAGTCATAGCACTGTATACATTATTAATAATAATAATAATAATAACAACAATAATAATAATATAATAATAATAATGTCTAGCTGAATCTACTATCTGTTTCTTAGGTGCAACCACATATCCTGTAAGCAGACCTAACCCACAGCTCTAAGTGGTACCTAAGGAGGCCCAGCACAGCCAAATCCTAATGAAGTCACTGTCCTGTTTGAGGGGATAGATGGAATGGAGGGAGAGGACCTAGCACTGCCCTTAATGAAGCCAAGACAGCAAAGGCTGCCATTGGGAGAAGACCACAGCTGTCCCCACCATCAGCTGTGAACACTCTCCTGTACATTTCTCTATTGCAATGCCACACTTGGTCCAAAACCCATCATCTAGTGATAAAACTGGGTTGCTGTGACTTTCCTGTGAAGAAGACAGGTTAGCACCCAGCATACTCTGCTGAGAGGCCTTTTTCTTCCCAGTGAACAAACTGTAACTCAACTATGACAATCCCTCTGCTGTAGCCATGATGGTAAACACCAAGCTTTGGCTCAGCACAACACTATAACCACCAGACTGGCTAAGAAAGCTATGAGGGTCAAAAGTCTCATTGCTCTGAGTGCCTGTGACACGGCCGGTGCCTGTGACAGGTCCACATTCTCTCTCCACTCACCACCATTCCCGGATGCAGCAACTCTAACCAGAAAACTGACTACAAGTGTTGTGGAACAAGCCAATGGCAAACACTTACACTATTTATTCCTAAGAACCTTAAATTTTTACACCTGTAAAGTTAAGGCACTCTTCTGCTTTAAGCCACAACAATCTAAAACGTATCAGGCCAACTGTGTAGGTTTTGAAACAAGATTTTAATATAGCCCAGTATGGGTTTATTAAGCCCAGGATCTTCCTGGGTGCTGTGATTACAAGACATGCACCAACTTTTCTACCTTTCATTTGACATTCATACCTTCTAACAACATAATACATTCAAGCAAACTCTCATTTTGTCCTCTGCAGCAAATTATAAATGCTATTGTCTGAAGGACTAATATTAAAGAAAAAAAAAACTGTGTAGTCTGTTTACCCAGTAAGCTGGCAACAGATCCACTGCTCACATCCCTTTGTTGCCAGCTTCAAGCTTATGCATTCACTAATATTCCTGTAGCTTCGATTCGCCACTGCTCTTTGAGTTGGTGTTAAGTTCTGTCAGCACAAGCAATACTGCTGAGGTACAACAAAGTCAAGACCAGTACACCACATTAAACGAAAACTGTTACATGTCTGAGCTGCCTTCAAGGAAACCAAAAAAATGGTCTCTGGAAGCAGTCTGCTCTTTGCACTTGTTTTCCTCTTGGTACTCCGTTTTTGTTTTTCTTCCTGAATTGCTGGAGTACACCATGCTTTGTGCTGCCTCCATTCCTAGAGACTCACAGGAGCAATGCCACATCCATGTCAAGGCCAGATCCCAGAGAAATGCTGTCTCAAATATATAAATAGGTGAGTGATCACCAGCAGGGCCAGTGTGTAAAGTGTGTAAATGTACCATGTTGGAAACTGTCCTTCACAGGGATTATGCTAATTTTACCCATCAATCTAATTTCCAAACCTCAGATCTCTTTTTCAGTAAGACTTCAAAATCCCAAGCCAGAAGCCTCAACATCTGGTCACATAACAACATTCCAGATACACAGTAGTTGTCTATACCTAAGACCACAATCACAAACTCAGAATTTATGGTACTGGACTGCACAATTTATGTGAACTCACAGGTTGAGTAAACGTGACAACCAACAAGAACATGCGATCACTGACTTGGCAATGGCTGCAGGCTTCAGAGTTTTCAACAATAAAAAAGCAGGAAGATCCAAGACACACAACCAAATGCCATTCTCAACAGGTAGAACACAACAGGGAAATACTCCTACCACCAAAAAAGCAAACAACTTGTGTACACCTAACTGGATCCTCTAAGCTGGAAACAGTAACAAAACAGTGAAGACATGCCCTGTTGTTTCCTCAGGACATCCTCAGGGATGTGGCGCTGCAACCCCATCAGATGATACTGCCTCAAGTAACCTGCTTTCACTGAGACTTACCACAAGATGCCTGTTCCCTTCAACTGTTGCAACCCTGAAAGCATTTATTTATCGCAGAATGCCAACGGCGTGAATCCACCTTAAAGCCCTCACACTGAAAGGCCTAAGGCCAAACATAAGCTGTAATTCTCTATACATACCAGGAGACACGCGCTGGGTAAAGATGAGTATTTATTCATTTTACAAAGAGAATGGTATTAAATGGCATAAACAGCTCCATTTATAGACAAATAACAACTGTACATCGATCACACCAGCAGCTTGCCCAAGATGCCCTTCCCGCCCGGCTGTGCAGCTGCTCTGCCTCTGATGAAGTCCTCCCAGGTCGCTGTCCTCACACATTCACAGGTGGGAAAATAGATGCATCTGCTCAGCCCTTCTGCAGAAGTGAGCACACCATCTGTGTCCTTTACTGAAGGCTAAGTCAGTACTAGCCCACTCTTTAAAAACAAGACAAATTACTGGTAATTTGAAAAAGCTGTGTAGCTCACCAAAATACTTATTTATACATACATAAAAAAATCTTGAGTAAGATTTATCATTTTTAAAGATAAACAGATGCCCCAGCCCTGCCAAGAGTGGGTAATGAAAAGGAAAGAAAATGTTAAATTACTGAATTATAAAAATAGTTTCTTTGGAAAAAAATTCCAGCAAGGTTATCAATATCTAAAACGAAAGAGAAAAAAATAAACAATTGTTCTCTGATCCATTAGTAATTTAAATAAAAATGGAAACCTCTTCAAAAGCAGCTGACTAAAGGTTTAAAGGTTGGAGGGATCGGGCATATCTGTACACTGATGGGTCCTTACAGTCTGCAGACAACAAGTCCCCTTAATATGGCTGAAGCTTTGCTTCTTTAATTACCATTATTTTGTTTTGTTTAAAAAAATATCTCACATGACACTTTAAAAAATAAGTGGTTATTTGGGGAAGCATTCCAAATATCCAATCTGATCCAAGTCAGATTACCATTGAGTCGACAAACTAGGGAGACTGATTTTATTTCTGTAAATCACAACCGTTTTCACTTGAATTTTTAGTTACTCCGTCATATCTTATGACACTGTATCAAATTAGGTGTGCCAGACTAAAAACATTTCATTAGCACTGCTCGGCATCTGGACTGGATGGAAGACACCAATTTGAGATGAGAGCCAACTCCTTCTCAAGCGTCGGGTTCCTGACCCCTATGGGTCTGTCTCCACCTTAGTCAGTTCGTGATAGAACCAATCATACTCGCGGACTATGTTATAAAAATATACCATGTATTGGACACTCATGTCAGTACATTGCAGCAAGTATGTCTATTTACTGTGTAAAGTTTATTAACATTTGAATGAAACACTCTTATTTACACAGTTAAGAGTCTGGGGCACTCAGGACAGGAAGGAGGTGTGAACGTGGAAGCATGTGGCAGCCTCTTGTCTCCTGGCATAGGGCAAGCCTCCCTGGGAGGACGTGGTGGCACTGGGCGAGGTGCGCCAGGGTTCAGTGTGGCTGGCGGCTTCTGTCTTCACTCTTCTTCACTCTCATTTTCAGGATCTAAATCAGAATCTCCATTTAATTCCTTTTCACTTGACACGTCTCTGTCCTCCCCATTCTCTTCTTTGTCTTCGGCATCCTCCTCCTCCTCCTCCTCCTCCTCCTCACTGTCATCATCAATAACCTCATCTTTTTCACTGTCTTTCTCTTCATCTTCATCCCAATTATCCTGATGGAGATACAAAGAAAAGCATTCATGAAGAGCCCTGAGTGAGGATAAAAAGCAGATGGACCAGAAAATATCACTTACATCAGAATCCTTTTCTGCAATTTCATCATCAGACTCCTCTTCAGAAGATTCTGTAAGAGAAACAGCAGAGCATGGTGCTGAAACCGTGTGTTATATATGCCGAGCTATCAACCCCCAAACACGTACTTGTCTATGAATAGTTTTCTTTGTTCTCGTGGTTAAATTGGAATTTTGTATGGCCCAGGCTGGCCTGAACTTGCAGGAATCCCCCTGCTGCAGCCACCTAAGTGCTGAGATTACAGAAGTGGGTATGCACTTTTAAAACCCAGCTTCCAATTTTACTATTCTCTACGTAGTTCTGGCTGCCTTGGAACTCAGGCTGACTTGAACTCAAAGAGATCCGCACACCTCTGACTCCCAAGTGCTAGGATTAAAGGTGTGCGCCACCACCACACTTACTATTCCTTTTTGTAACATTTAGTTTTATTTTAAGCTGTGGGTATGCTTCTGTAAACGCAGCTGCCAGCAGAAACACGAGGGTACCAGGAGGCTGTTAGAGGCAGTAAGCAATCTGATGTGGATGCTGGGAACAAACAATGCTTGTAACACCTGAGCCCTCTCTAGCCCTAAATTTATTATGTACATGCACAGAAACATTACTTCAAGATAAGTATCAACACCCTACAAACAAAGCTTATCTTAAAATATTAAACCATTTCTGGACCACCAAATAGACACAGTGGGTATGTAAACATTCTACACAAGAAATGATGCTCTATGCATCTATATAGAAAGAAAGCTTTTGCATGGTTTGTGATCCGTAACAACAAAAAAGTACTAGCTACAGAAAAAAGTGCTGTTAAATGTGCAACTTTGAGAAATGAAACATTAAAATGTGCAAAACAACAGAACTAGATTACTCTCTAAGCACCATGGGAAATAAAGGGAAGCCGCAGCACAGCAGGGCTCTCCTGTAGGGCAGTGTGAACGCCCACCTGCACTGACGGACACACACACTGCCTTCAAATCCAACTCAGCCTCCCGCTGCACATCCAGTTCAAAAGAATTTCTGTATTTACAGGATAAACTAAATGACCCCCAAAAGCAGCAAATTCATGGCCACATACAGAACCCTGATTGTCTGTATGTAGGAGTTAAGTCTTATGAGATATTTATTTCATTAAAAAAAAAAAAATTAAAGACCAAATTTTAAATGCAAAAATATATAATGCAATTACAAATAAAGCTGTTTACCTGATATATAATATATAATGAATATTTTCCAAAGCGAAAGTTTTGATAGTGCCTTTTTTTTTTTTTAACTAACTTCTCCTGTCTGCTTCCCCCTTTAGCTTTTGTGCTCTGTTTGAACTTTATGAAGAAAATCTAGTTCCAAGCAATAAAGAGGCTCGAAAACACCACATAGTATGGACCCATTACACGGCCCCACAGATGCCCAGGTACATGAAAATGGCAGCCCTTAAGGTAAACCACCTAGAAGCACCCAGGTCAAAGCGGATACACCAACCACAACTCTGCCGCCTTACAAAGTTGCTCAATAAAAAGAAGATAAAAGACAGGTGTGGTGCTGCACACCTATAATCCCAGTGCTTCAGAGACAGAGGCAGACTGATTAGATCTGTGAGGCCAGCCTGGCCTACAAAAAGTGCTAGGACAGCTGGGGCTGTTAGGAAGAGAAACCTTGTCTCGAAAAACACAGAAACACCATAAATACACTCTCCCAAGTTCTCACATCTCTGAACTGTTGCCAAACCTAATTTCAACTATTCGATTTAAAATGTGTCACTGCATGAAGTGTCATCTCAATGATGTTTTAGTGTACACTTCTTTGAAGTCATCAAGCTTTTACGCTTATTAGGCTTTTTTCCTGAAGGAAAACAGCCCATACATGCTAGTGTATAGAAGTGTGAAGAGCAAAGTAACACAATCTGACATCAGCAGTCCTCTGCACCTTAGGAATGGCCAGTCTGCAGCATTTCCTGAATAGGCAGGCAGTCGGCCCGGACACCAAGCCTGTTGTAGATGCTGTCTACACCTCCCCACAGTTCTATGCACCTTTCAAGGCTAGGTCTTAACATGCAAGGTAAGGCTTCCAACCCTTGTTCATCTAAACTACAATTGTTGTGATAGTCTTGATTTATTTAAGTAAGCAAAGTATCAAAATAATTTGGAGATTACTAACAACTTTAAAATACAGGAAAAATTACTGAATTATCTTATAGTTTATACAGGTATATTTTTCTCTCTAAACATCCTATGATTAGTTCCTGGGGTATAAGAATGCTAATGCCTTTTTCCTGGTCTTGGTGTCCAGGACACTTTGCATAACACCTATTAATAACAGCTGACAACAGGTTCTGTTGTATTAACTACATGCCAAAGGATAATGTATGTAAGGTCCAGAGTTTTAGAATTTTCTAGGAAGGGTCTGGAAAAAATTAAAAGTCCATTACTATTTCACGCATTACTAAACCACACAGCGGTTTAACTGTTTTAACAGACATAACAAAACAAGACTTCATTATGTTCTCATTAAATGCAGAAGTTTAAAAGCACATATGTGTGTGCATATGCAATACTGACACATGTGCTAAAAAAGCAAGAGCGGACTAACCTAAAGAGAGGTGACATGATGTAAGGCAGTGAGGGAGAGGACCCAGAGAAAAATAAGAGGACACGTATGTTTAAAGATTCCACGACAAAACCCATCACTCCAAATGGTAACCTGAAACATTAATAATTTAAAATAAATAAATAAAGGGCAGGGTGAGATGGTCCACACTTTTAATCCCAGCACTCGGGGAGGCAGAGGCAGGCCGATCTCTGTGAGTTAGAGGCCAGCCTGGTCTACAGAACAAGTTCCAGGGCAGCCAGGGCTACAAAGAGAAGCCCTGTTCATCAACAAAGACTGTCCACCCAGCCTCTACAACAACTTTTACCTTCTTCATACACCAATTTTGCCTTCTGTCCAGGAGAAGGCATTTTCTTTGTTTTTTCTGATGCTGTTACCTGGAAGACAGAATTATAAAGCAATCCTAAGGTTATCCCAAGTCTAGACAGCAACACAACCAGCTCCCTAACATTTACCCTTCCCCACTTGCCTCCCCCGAAGGAATGGAGGACGCAAACACAACTTGGAACAAGATCAAGATAAATATAAAAGGGAAGATTACTGGGTGAGAGTTCAGAAACCATGTGCAGTGATTTGAGTATCTTACTGCACCAAAGAGTTAACTACAGTCACCCTCTCAGTCACTGCTCACACACAGTACCAGGCTGGGCTAAGAACGCACTGGTGAGGAGGCGGGGCATGTGGCTCAGTTGCTGAGTGCTTGCCTGTGGTTTGTGCAGGCCAGTTTGCAGGTAGAGGCAAGAGTAAAATCATCCTTACCTACAGCTGTTCAAGGCCAGCCTTAGTGGAGGGAATGAACAAGTGGTGGAGGTTGGGGGTGGGGTAGGGTAGGGGTGTGACGCTTCCTCACTGCCAGTCAGGTTAAGTTCCAAGCTAAAGCCAACTCTACTCTGTTTGCCAACTTCTTACTGCACTCAGTCTGCTACTACTCAGGTAGCAGTGCCCTTTGCACCATCACACCCAAGTCTCAGTTGGGAACATTTGATTTGCTCACTTGTGTGATGAGAAGAATGAGCTTTCCGTGCAGGTGTGAGAGTTTCTGGAAAGTTTTGACTCTGCTTTCCATTAGCTGGTAGAGGGTCCCCAGCTGGTGTACCAGGTCAGGCAACTGGAAAAGCAAACAGACAAACAATGACCACTTCACATTATCACCAACACGTGTTAAAGGAACACACACCATCATGCTCCGCCAGCTGCAGGAGCCAGGCCCTACGCAAGCGCATGTCAGTCCTAGAAACACTGGGGGTTTGGACACAGCCTAGCAACAACACAAACTTTCAAAGACTCTTGGTGTCCTAGCAGGAAAATCTCCTCAAAAAAACCCACAAACCATGAGGTAGGGCAGGTGATAAACTATTTCAGATAAAGTCAATACAGGGTAGATAATAAAAATTCTCTACCACCCATCTCTGAGCTAACCGGACTGTTCTTGGACTCTTACCCAGTGTCTGGCATATTACCTACACGTGTCATAGGCTCTGAAGCACCAGACACTCCTCCCAGCTGTCAGAACAGAGCTATGGAGGACAAGGTCGACTCACACACAACATTGTAAAGATTTCATCTATTAATGAATCCTACGAATCACCCTTCAACAAGAAATCTTTTTTTTGGTGTCTATAAATGAGAAAAGATCCTATATTTTCCCTTTAGATTAGCCTTTACTGGCTGTATTTATGGCAGTTGAACATAAAACAATTATTTCTTTCGACTCTACTCACCATTACCTCTAATTCACCTCTGAAAACACCAGTATGCCAGGAGTCCCATGCCACAGAGTTTCTCTGTGTATCCCTGGCTGTCCTGGACTCCCTTTGTAGATGAGGCTGGCCTTAAACTCACAGATATCCACTTCCTTCTGCCTCTCGAGTGCTGGGATTAAAGGCGTGCAACTCCACACTTGGTCCCTACATGCCACTCTTACTGTTACTTCTCCCTCTTTCTAATATTCTGTCTGTGTCAAACAGGATGTGTGCCTGTTTGGGAGCACCGATGGAAAACAGCCTGAGATAAAGAGCAGGCCGCAGTAAGCAGGCATTAGGGAAACTGTACCAAGAAGGGAGAGCGGACTACAGCAATGGCTCAGAGGCTGGAGCTGCACATGCACATCTCCCAGGACCCATGGGACTGTCAGGTGGGAGTGACAACCTAGCTGCAGTCCCAGCCTCATGAGACTAAGCAGAACTAGCAAACCTTGAGTTTACCTGAGACCCTCCCTCAAAGAATAAGGTAGAAAAGTGATGGAAGATTCCTGGGTCTCCATACACACATACATGTGTGTAGTCCCATACACATCACTGCACACACATACACATAAGGGGAGGGGACCTATAACTTAATTGTAGGTGTTCTTTTTAAAGCCATATACTAAAACTGCTCAGGAAAATAGACAAAAAAATGTTAATCAAATAAAAGGTTCACACATATACTTGCAGCACTTATGAATCAGAAGCAGGACTGGCTAGACTAGGCCACTCAGTGAGTTCCAGTCTACAAAGTGAAACTCACCCACTCCATCCGACCCCCAGCCTCCCCCCAAAAAACACCTCAAAAAAAAACACACACCTGGTGGCTCACAATTATTACTAACTCCACTGCCAAGATATCCAATGCCCTCCTCTGTAGGCATTTGGCATATATGTATACACATAGACAAAATACTCATATACATAAAACAAAAAAACTTCACTGTATGCCACTGAAATGGCACAGTTACAGTATTTGCTGCTAAGCCTGATGACCCAAGTTTGAGCACCAAAACCCACATGGTTGAGAGAAGCAAGCTGTCTGACCTCCACATTGTCAGGTCATGGGTAACCCCAACACATAGATACAAATCAGCATAATTTAAAATAAAAATTTTAAACCTCAAAGCACAACAAACATGCAAATATACCAATGTATGTAAAGAGCCTAATTATACTGTAACATAAAAAAATTTTCCTGGCATTAAGATTTATTTGATTGTATTCTATTATCTATTTATGTTTCTCGAGACAGGGTTTCTTTGTGTAAACCCTGTCCTGGAATTTACATTGTAGACCAGGCTATACTTGAATTCAGAGATCTGCCTGCCTCTGCCGCCCAAGTACCGAGATTAAAGGCTTAACATAAGATTTTATGTTCCACCAGGTGGTGGTGGCTCATGCCTTTAATCCCAGCCTGGTCTACATAGCAAGCTCCAGTCCAGCCAGAGCTACACACTTAGACTGAGTGAGACCCTCTCAAAAGAACATGATGATGATGGTGGTAAAATAATAAACTCTCTAAAGGAAGCAAAGGGTAGTTTTAGTTTCTAGTCCTTACCAAAGTCCAACCATTCACTCTAAGAAAAGACTTACCGTGGATAGATACGATGCATGAATCGTCAGCACACATTTCAGCCACTGAACCATTAAAACAGCACTAGCAAAGAGAAGAAATCCAAGTAAAGAAACTGTTCACCGATTCAAAAGTACACAAAGAAGCTAGAACAGGAAGTCTGTGACGGTGACCACCATGCACTGCATTTTCCAGGCCTTTCATTCTGTCATGGTATCTTGCAGAGATTTCTGTGAAATATTTAACTTCTGCGGGTTCGACTAGCAAGCATAACTATTCTTTCCATTTTTCAGATTTGAAAGCAAAGTGAGGTTAAGTTATGACCTGTCTTCCTGCTGCTACTGTTAAAGAACGTATGTCCCCTTTATGTAATCCTGAGGTTTGTAAATCCCCTCCCCTTTAAACCCACGCTTACAAAGCTGAAGTATTACCATACTAACTGCACTGCATTGTATTATTCCATCTGCTTTTTCTCACTTTAGCTCAATTTTCCCTTTGGGTTGTAGTTTAGAGCATTGTTTTTTGCCACTTTTGTATTTTAGGCTGATTTGTTTTATACTTAGGTGTCTTATCTGCACGTATGTATGTGTATTACATGTGTGCTTAGTGCCCAAAGTCAGAAGAAAGCATCAGATCCTCCGTGACTGGAGATACAGATGTGAAGTACCCAGTTCCTCCACAAGAGCAACTAGTGCTCTTAACAGATGGGCCATCTTTCCAGCACCACCCCACATGTTTATCTTTAACTCCCTCAAATACTTGTTTGAAGAAAGAAGGAACACAATTATACGCAGATAAAAAACGGACTCTCAAGCCGGGGAGTTCAAGGACTCTTAAGCTGTGAGTTCGAGGCCAGCCTGGGCTACAAAGTGAGTCTAGGACAGCCAAGGCTACATAGAGAAACCCTGTCTTGAAAAACCAAAAAAAAAAAAAAAAAAAAAAAGGCTCTCTCCAACTGGGCATGGTGGCACACACCTTTAATCCCAGGACTTGGGAGGCAGAGACAGGAAGATCTGTGAGTTTGAGGCCAGGTTATACAGAAAAACCCTGTCTGGAAAAACAAGCCAACAACAACACAAAGTATGAAACCCCCATATAATTTGGTCTTTAGGTTTAAAAAAGGAGGAGGAAAATGACCCAAAAGCCAACAATCTGATAAAAGCTGCAAAGCTAGGGCTGAAGAGATGGCTTAGAGGTTGAGAGCACTGACTGCTCTTCCAGAGGTTCTGAGTTCAATTTCCAGCAACCATATGGTGGCTCACAACCATCTATAGTGAGACCTGGTACCCTCTTCTGGCATGCAAGTGTATGTGCAAACAGAGCTGCTGGATATATAATAATTAATAAAAATCTTTTTTTAAAAGCTGCAAAGCTAGTGGAAGTTTGTAGTGATGGTTGTTGTTTTAGTTTTTTAAAAAAAACTTAATAAAATAACTTAGGAATAAAATTTACTCAACTTAAACAATAGAGACATAATACTCAACATAAGAATTGTTTTGAAATTTGAGGCTAAGAACAGAATCCAGGGCCTTGACACATTGTCAAGCAAGCATTCAACCACTGAGCCATCTTTCCTGGACACTGCTACTATTTATCTACAGAACAGGCAGGAAATACTAGAGCAGTGTAATTGCATAGTGACGCTTTGTGTCAAAGAAGAAACTGAAGTCACTGAAACAGCTTACCTATTGGGATGTCCTTGCAACCTCTTTGTAAGCTAAAGGAGAGAAAATACAGTTAACATCAGCATTGCAAAGGCAACCTTTTTCCATCAATTCCTCAGATGCAATGATGGCTATACAAGCCATTCTACCTAGCAATCTATTTTTACTCAACACAACATATTTGTATTTCTTTTCCTAAGAGTAATTACATGGCATAAATACAGGCAAGGGTTTGTATGAATATCCAATAGGCAAATGCATAGAGACCAAATATGGTGTGGTGACTGCCTATACATGGGGAGCTATGGGTACAAGGTTCTTTTTGGAATAACAACTGGACAATCTGTGAACATACAAAAAAGAACTGCATTGTATACTAGGAAAGAGCTAACATTGTCATGTGTAAACAGTTATTTCCATTTTGAAAATACATAAAATGTATGGAGAAAATGCAGGGAAGACAAATTTTAATTTGGAATAGACAATAACCCAATACATGAATAGACTTCTAGTTTTAAATTATTCCTACAATGATACAAAAACAACTCACAATGTTACCAAAAACACTCTCACAAAATAACTCATCATGTTAAACAAATACAACTCATGTATAATTCCTACTTGCAAAGTATTCATTCTTCAGGTCTAATATTTAATGGCAGGTACCTAGTCTTTTACTGTTTCAGTGGAATTGTACTTTTGTATAAAATACACTGTAAAATGTACTTGTGAAGGGAACAGATTTTCCCTACTACAACTATAATGACTGGGAACTTAATTGAATTCAGCACATGCACGTCCTCTGGAATCTACCTTCCCTGACACCCAGAACAAATGCAAAGGCTGAGTGAGTTTCACCTGACTTACATTCATCTGAACATTTGGTACCTCTTAGTGTTTGGAGTTCTACCCCGACCCCACACTCTCTCTTAGCCTCATTGCTCCCTACTTTGGTTAATAGAGTTAACCAGTTATTTAAGCAAAGGCAGGACTAGGCTCTTGCAGGAACCATGCAAGGTACTTCTGGGGTCAGAGGCTAGACCACTAACATTCTGGACCACTTAATGTTCTCTTCAACTTCACAGTCCAAACAAAGGAAATAAAACATGCAATAGTTTCAATATTATATTAAGACACCTCACAAGATATAAAGGGGGGAAAACAATGAATTTGGAGCTCCATGTTGGGGTACCCTATTACAATCCCATACAATAGCATCGGGACAGTGTTCAATGGCTCACTTTAAAGAGCAGCAGTTACCTCTTGCAACAATGGGATAACAGCATGCAAGGGCATCCTTAGCACAGTCTTCTTTATTAGGTTTATATTCCTAGTTTGAAGCACTTTCTGTGAGAAAATAAACAACAATTAAGACAGAATAATTCCAGTTTAGGACACTACCTAAAAGAGACCAAGGCAATAAAGTACTGACTGAACTAGGAGAATCAAGTTGAAAATCATGTTGAGCTGCCTTAGGTAACAATCCAAACAGTATGTGTCTCTACAAGTATGTGCCATTAGTGATGCTCTCCAACTTCCATGTTTCTAAATTAGAGCTGTCTCCACACGGATTGGTCTGAGTAAGTTTCTGTTTTAAGAAAATTGTTTGGTTTTCTATTTTTCAAGACAGAGTTTCTTCGTTATAGTCCTGGCTGTCCAGGGCTTGCTCTGTCAATCAGGTTGACCTCAAACTCACAGATCCGCCTGTCTCTGCTTCCCAGGTGCTGGGATTAAAACTTTAAACCAATCAAATGATTAAACCAATCAAATAAGAGATGCTTCAACCAAAACCCTTTGAGGCTTGATCACCAGAAGGCCAGATTCCACCCTAGGCTGTAGAAACAGGAACAAACCAGTGGCTCATGCCAGAGTCAGAGATTTTTCAGAGACACATTAAAGGAGGAAATGAGAAAGCAGTCCACAGTCTCTGATGCACCCTTCTTTCCTCTGAAGTACTTTTAACTCTAAGTAACAGAGGTACCAAGGACAGACACTAAGTTAGTTTCCAAACAATTTCCTCTAATTCCTCAAATCCTTCCAGAATCCCCATCAGATTTAACTTGCTTGTAAAAATGACCATTATGCCAATCTGATTCCATCAAATATTATTTTTAAATATCACATAATCACAAGATTCATAGGCTAGAATCTATAATTTTATTTTATACAATCATTGGGAAACTGAGACACAAAATGTTCTAATAGTTTTGATTAAGCTATTCATTTTCAAATAAACAATATATAAGGTTCAAAGCAAAACATGAAGTTGAATACAGCGGCATGCACCTGCAATCCCAGCTCCCAGGAGGCTAAGACACTAAGATCACAAATTTGAGGTCAGACTAGCCAACTTACCAAGATTATGTCTCAGAATGTTTTAAAGTTCTAGGGGTGCAAATAAAACACCTGTCTAGGATATATAAGGCTTGATCTCATCACTGCTTTAAAAAAAAAAAAAAGCTAGAGGGGTGTGGTGGCGCACACCTTTAATCTCAGCACTACGGAGGCAGAGGCAGGAATATACAAGTTTAAGGCAAGCCCAAACTCCACAGTTCTATCTTGACTCAAGGAAATAACAACAACAAAAAAACCCAAAGATGTAACTCAGTTTAAGCAGTTGCCTAGCACACACAAGCCACAAGCCCTGGGTGTGATCACCAGCAATGCAAACAAACAAACAAACAAACAAACAAACACCTACTCTTAAGTACAATGCTGATTATAACTTTAACAATAATGCTGAAGGTATTTGGTGGCTTTAAATATTCCTAAAATAATCACTTTGTTATAAATCTGTGGTCACAAAGTTCTAATCATCTAGAAGCTATCAGAAACATCCACCATAGCTATGCCTGCTTTCTTTGTGGTTTGCTAAATCTGTTTTCCTAATGGGGGGAGGGGAAGGGGAGGGTGCTATAGGGAGTCAAAGACAGAGACTCAAAAACACACATACAGACCAAGACATGGTGATGCATGCCTTTAATCCTATAGACAGACACAGCACTATGATTTAGGAATATACAGAAAAAGAAAGGGAAGAAGGATACTCAAAAAGAAAAGAGAGGATAGCTGTAAATTCAAGGCCAGTCTGGGCAGTAAAATAACACGCTGTCTACATTTTTAAAACAAGCTGGGTGTGATGGCTCACACCTTTAATCCCAGCACTCGGGAGACAGAAGAAGCAGGTGGATCGCTGTGAATTCAAGACTAGCCTGGTCTACACAGAGAAACCCTGTCTTGAAACACACCCCCCCCCCAAAAAAAGAAAAGAAGAAGGCTGGGACATGGCTCAGTTGGTTGAATGTTTTAGCATGAAGGAGACCACAAGCTCAGTCCCTAGAACCACATAACAAGTATAGGGGCCCCAGCCTATAATCCCAGAAACTGGAAAATTTAAGGTCATTGTCAACTATATCATGAAGCTAGCTTGGTTTGTTTTTTTTTTTTTTTTTAAAGGAAAATAAAAAGAAAAGAAAAAAGAAAGAAAAGGAAGAAGGGAAAAGAGAGGAGCCAAAGGGAAGAGGAACAGAAGGAAGGGCTATCCTCCTGATCTAAACAGAATGATCGTGTACTTGTTCATCAAATGATGGGCTACTAGACTGTAAAATGCCAATTATGAGGGAAGCCTAACTAATTGTAGGCAGAAAGTTTTAATAAGCCACCCAATACTTATGCTGACTATGTCAAGCAGAGGTTATAATGCTAGCAATTTAAATTTAAAGATACAAATAAGTTGTCCCAAACTAAAGTGTAGGAAAAACAATCCTTGTTTTGATTATGGCAGTGCATGTCAGCACTCAAAAGGCAGAGGCAGGCAGATCTAAGGCCAGCCTGGTCTACAGAGCAAGTACCAGGACACTGAAGCTTTATTTTGCCTTCCAGTGATGATTAATGTTATTTAAAAAGAAAGAAAGAACAGACGGACGGACGGACGGACGGACGGAAAGAAGGAAAGAAGGAAGAAGAGAAAATGTAACATGTGGGTTGGTGACGAGGGCAAAGGAGCTTACGACCAAATCTATCAACCCAAGTTCACCCCCTAAAAACGATAGGGTAGAAGGGAGAAGCAACTCCTAGACGTTGTCCTCCATCCCCACATGCCCCTGTGGCACTCTGGCATATACAGTGAACAAGAAAACAAACAAAGGTAAAAAATAACAATGAACATTTTCTACATGTTCTCCCCCCACCCGCCCCCGACAAGACAGGGTTTCTCTGTGTAGCCCTGGCTGTCCGAGACTCACTTTGTAGACTAGGCTGGCCTCAAACTCAAGAGATCTGCCTGCCTCTGCCTTCCAAGTGCAAGGATTACAGGCGTGCACCCAGCTTTCTATGTCCTTATTTGTCCACCTAAATTTTGCATGTTGTCTGTTCATCTCTCTACAGTTCTTTTTCTTTAAATCTTGTTAAATGTTATATACACTGGGTAAAACTCTGATATGATATATAAGCAGACATTTTTAAGCCTGCGAAGTGCTGTTTCATGGTGCTATTCTGTTTCATAGTCCTAACATTGTCTCTTATTTTTTGGTTTTTCGATGCAGGGTCTCTCTGCCTTGGCTATCCTGGACTCACTTTGTAGACCAGGCCGGCCTCAAACTCACAGGGATCCGCCTCCCTCTGCCTCCCTAGTGCTGAGATTAAAGGCCTGTACCACTTCGCCCGACTCTAACACTGTCTTTTAATTGGTCTGCTGAAATAGGCTCTTGCTATGGCACAAACAGGCTAGCTTGAAGCACACAATCCTCCTGCCTCATTCTTGTATATGCGCTATTATACCTTACTACCATTGTCTTTTTTATGAGACATCATCTCTCTATGTAGCCCTGGTTATCCTCGGCTACGCAGACCATGCTGGCCTTGCTCTTTGCCTTGCCTCAACTGCTGAGATTAACAGAGGGCCTCAACAACCCAGCATCTAATGTGTCTTCAAGGGTACAAGTTGCTGGTTCTAAGTGTCCAAATGACCATGTATCCTTTACCCTATGATTTCAATAGGTATACCTGCCTCACATAAAATAATAAAACAAATACAATTTTAAAGTACTATTAACTTTTTTTAGGTATGATAATAGATTGTGATTCATTTTTTAAAAGAGTTTTTAAGATAAATAGGCCGCTCTATGGATGAATCAATGTTTGATCATTTCTAAGTTTTACCCCACCTGCAAAAGCATGTGAGCAGAAAAATTATCATATGATGAACAGGCAAGCATTTGTGGGGAGCTTTCAAAACTAAGAGATGGGTTCCTGGTGATCTACTGTACTGTTCTAGAGCATGGTTCATCTACTGAGGAAGTTTTCCAAGCATATTCACCTAAGTGCTGATGGCAGGCAGATGCACTCTGTCTCAAAGATATGTCAAAAGGTGTTCTGTACAGATTACCTTTCATCAAATTTGCCTAGGCTTCCAAGTCACATTACACTAAAATTCACCTAAAACTCATCATCACAAACTATTTGGAAAGTAAGTAGAGGATTTTAGACTTGTTGGCTTCCTCTCTTTATTCATGTTACTTTAGATAGATGAAATAATCACACTGAAATAAAGTCAAAGTCAGAGACAGCATTCACAGGTAATAAATTTAAGGTCAGCTAAACTAAATCAGTCATGAAGAAAGGATTCAACAAATGAAAATTGCATTACTCTGATCAGGCAGCACTTTCTCAATTTTTCTGTGTAGACCACTGTCAAACTGAATTTAAGAGCCAAATTGAGTAGCTTTCTACAAGCAGTCACCAACTCACAGATATTATTAATGCTTCCTTAAGTTTCTACAACTGCACGATAATATAACCACCACCCTCTTGAATCTCCCCCTGGAACTCCTACCCATTGCCAAAGGTCCACCTCACTGGCCCCTCTCACGGCCAGGGGAAATAAGTTTCTGGAATCCAGAGTAAAAACTCAGGAACACATTTTCCTACAGAAAAAAATATAAATTGTGATCTAGAATGCTGAGTGCTACAGTTCAGCTGCACTTCATACGGCTTTTGTAAACTAAAGCCTAAAGAACCCAACAATTCAAAATAGCATTTCTATGAGAAAATGCATTCCAGGTTCAAGAGATTTAACACACTCCTCCCATGGTAGGTTGGTGACTGTCCATATATTATCACCAAGCATAACATCTGACTAACTCCACAAAAAAGTATGTTGCATGTTGCTATATGATGTGACTACTCATTCTAAGAGTACAGCTTCAATAGCTTCAATACTTTCTCAATTCATTGAAAATCTGCTGCAATACTTACGTTTAACATTTCAAAATCATTGCTTTCTAGGCCCTGCGTGAGGAGAACTGGAAAGCTGTTTGTCTGCAGAAGGTCGTCCTTCCTTCCTTTTCTATCTAGATCCATGGCGCCAAGGCGCTCCTCGATGCTAGCCTACAGAATGGAAACATAGCTAAGTTAGCCAGACAGGGAGTGGGGGATGGGGGTGGGTTGCAAACAAGCTCAAATTTATAACCCAGACATAGAAGTTTATTCTCATCACCTCAGTAGTACTGTGGAAGAAATGTGAAAAGAGCTGCAAATCAAGTTCCCATAAGTTCCCACAGTCTAGCAAAAAACCAAACACCTAAGAGGCACACTGGAGACTGAAGAAATGGCTCAAAAGTACAGAGAGCATTGGCCGCTCCACTAGAGGACCACAGTTTGATTCCCAACCTTTTTTTTTTCCTTTTTCAGAGAGGCACATAGCCAGGTATGGTGGCACACACTTTTAATTGCAGCACCCAGTAACAGAGGCAGTCCAGGACAGCCGGGGCAGAGAAACACTGTCTCAAAACACAAAAAACAAAAACAGGAGGGGCACACCCCTCCCTTTAACCATATAACCATATAAATCACAAGTTTCTCTCTGGGAAGTTTTTCTAAAAACTAAAGGACTGGCATCTCACTAACCCACAAGCAAAGCTATTAGCACACCAGTTTTCCCTAACACAGCTATCCCTGGCCACCAACTAAGATTTGTCAAGAATATATAGTTGGGCAGGCAAGATGGCTCAGACAGGTAAAGGAACCTGCCACCAAGCCCACCAACCTTTAATTCCCACAACCCACAAGGTAGATGAAACTAACAATTATGCCAGTTGTCCTCAACCTCCACACACACATGACAGGCAGGGCACACATGTAACATATACACCACATGTGCAAAAGCAGGCACACAAACACCAACAATGTAGTAAAAAAATTTTTCACACCAAAAACTTACTAAATTTTTTTAATGTCAAAGTTTATAGTCCCTGTAAATGACTATGACCATCATTTTACAAGACCAACTGGCAGGGTTGCTCAGACAGCCAAGAGAAAAGGAGGCATCATGGGAACTCAGCAGTATGCGAAACCCAATCAAAGTCATCACAGCAGACCCAGACTTAATCTCTTCCATTTTATCTAGTCAGCAATTAAGAAATGACCATATCTAGTTTTAGTCAAGACTGGAAAACAGCAGTAAGCTCTGCAAGCTTTGGAACAACCAGCTCCAGCTCTACCCACTACTTTCTAAGCCTCGAACCAAGTACGCGGTCATTACCTCATTGCTGCCCAACTTCCTCTTGTTCTCCACCTCCGTGGGCTGTGAGGGTGGAGGCTTGATCGGTGCCTGATGTCCAGGAATCCCAGGCACCAGAACTTTTGCTTCAGAATTCATCACTGGTGTTTTCACCTATCACACACAGCATCAGGGTGTGAGAAAGATGTAACTTAGTTCTTGTGCATCCTACTATAGAAAGCAAGCAGCTCTCCAAAGGCTTTTCCATCAGACAGTACAATCCAATGTACTCACCATGACAGGAATTCAAGCCAAACTGTTAACTGGATGTTGGCAAATAAACTTAAAATACTGGTTAAAAGCTCGTGGCTTTCAAGTTATAATATCTCATTAAGAGTATAAACCAAGAAAAATAAAACCTACCAAATATATAAGGTTGTGTGATTTTTTAAAAGTTCAAGTTACACATCTGACAACCTCCAAAATGAAATCTTTACCAACCATGCTCAGACAGCCAAGAGAAAGGTGTCATCTCTGAAACTCAGCCAGACGCGAAACCATGTGGATATCATCATAGCATGAGCTGGCTTCCCTTTCTATTTCATCACAAACAAGGCATCTACCTGTCAACAGCAAATTATACTGAAGACAGAATAAAAAATGACAGTTCAGGTGGCAATGAACTCCAGCTCTATGGTGGCTTGATTTTATCCTGAAATGTAACACTATGCTAAACAAAGCTGTGCCCTATCAAGTTCTGAGACTGAGAGGTAATACTGCAATCTGTTACTAGCCCTTACTCCTACACAGTGCCCTGTCCAGATCATTATGCACCACACCACTAGCACAGAGGTGCAGTCTCCCATTTCTAAGACAAGAGCATGAAGGGCCAAGCATTAGAGAACAAAGAGGAGCCAGGTGTGCTAGTACACACACCTCTAACCAGCACCGACGCTGAAGAATCTTGAGTTTCAATCTAAGCTAAATAGAAAAACTGTATCTCAAAAGACAGGAGAAAAAAAGAAATGAAATCAATCTAAAATGGTACTATATATTCAACTCAATTTAAGCAAATCTATTGTTCGTAACATCAAACTTATAATGAATATGCTCACCTTGGTTATAGCAGTTTCTACTGTTGGAGCCCAGCAATTTGAAATGTCTCTTTCCAAACATATATGAGTATCTTTGGAGTTCAAAGCCTGGAAATGGTTTTTCAAAGGGAAATCAGGAGGGAGAGAAGAGAAAAGATTGTCAACCAAAGCAACACCCAATGACACGAAAACAAATGACGACGGTTTTCATGAAGTATGCCACCTGTTGGTTACAATCAACCTATAGCAGCTGAGGAGACTGCACAAACTGAAGGCACTGTCACAGTGCACTTCTTTGTCTATGGACCACTTGCATTTTTCACTTAAGTTTTAAAAAGCCAACAGATAGTTCTCATTTATAGAAAAAGATATGGGGCCCAACATCCTTATAAATAAAAACCAGACAAAACTCACGCATCCTACCCTAAGTTTCTCCAAGCAAGTTCTTTCTACAAGCAAGTTGGGCAGCACTGTTTCCTAACAAGCTGTCCTGAGAGGGATCCATGGGTCCAGACAGGAAGCTCATAAGACAGGAGCCACGTATTTAGTTAAGTCCCAAAAAAGTCTTTGTAACTCAATATGCCTAGAAGTTGATAGCGAGCAGACGGGTTTCTAGCTGCATCTTTTTCTCCTTGTTTAAGTAAATGTTGTGTATGCAATCAATTCTCCAAAGTAATTCTTAGAATTGACAGACACCTGAAATTCCAGTACCCAAGAGGCTGAAGCAATAGAGCCCCTTACACTTCCACAGCCAGCCAGAGCCACCTAGTAAGAGCCTGTGTCAGTGGCACAAAGCTTGTCTAGTATGAATGAGACTGAGTTTAATCCCTAGCACTGTAAAGAAGAAGAATAGTCTTTAAACTCAAGAGAGCATTAAAAAACCAAACTTAAGCACTTACTGGCCATGACTAAGATTTTCAAACCTTTTAAAGAAAATTCTGTATGGCGGTATATGCCTTTAATCCCAGGACACAGAGCAGGCAGAGCTCTAAATATGAGGACAGACTAGTCTACAAAGAGAGTTCCCGGACAGCAAGAGCTACACAGAGAAACCCTGTCTCACACAAAACAAAAGTCAGGGCACTTCCCATTATATTTCCAATTAGAGAATACAATGGGTGCCGCCACTACGTGGTATTAGTAAGAAGTGCATTTTATGTAACTGAGCAAACACTCATACTCATGCCGACCAAAAACAACAGTAACAGTTATCCAGAAGAAACATGAAACAAACCCACTAGTTCAAAGCAAGTTACATACATTGGAAACTTCAGATTTCTAAGACAAAATACCAAAAGGAAAGAAGAGATGACACTATCTGTTGGGTGAAGAAAAAGAAAAGACTTCTCACAAATGAAAACATAATGTTTATTTTCTCTAAGTATTCCAACGAGGAGCCAACATGCCCCTTTTAAAATCTGAACTGTTGTATCCAAAGTAGCATCTACTTACCACTCGCTCAATGGTAGGCTGAAACCAACTGCCATATACAAGGAATAAGGATGTTTTGTCTAAGCAAAAGCCAGCTGCTAGAATAGGGATGGGTTTTGGTGTTGATTTCTTGCCCTTTCCAGGTGTTGCGATCTGAATTGTGCAACTTGAAGTCAAAGGCTTTTTGCAGTGTCTAGGAACAAAGGGAAGGTAAGATTAGACGATCACGTAACAAAACAAGATCCTCCTCATCTCCACAGTACAGTCACTAGTGGCCAGAAAGACCCAAGTCTCTTCCAAGACTTCACATGTCCCTACCAACACCAGCCCTCAAAACTCTTATGCCCCTGTGCCATATTGTCAGGCACCAAATGATCTCACACTGCCCTGAGAGGCTCTCACTGCCAGGCCTCATACACATACCCTGTCCCAGCTAGTCCCATCTCCATTACTCTCAACCATCTAGGCCTCACAAACACCTCTGGTATCCAGTTAGGAACTGGCCCCACCCCACCCCTGGGTCTTCTCCAAGGACGCTGTCTTATTCTGGCTCCTTTGTGCGCCCTGAGTGGTAGCTATTTCTTACCCACACTGCTTATACTAGAGACTTAAATGTGATTTTGTTCTCCACGAATACTGATATCAATCTCTCCTGTCACTCCAAAAACCTTCGAACTGTCTGCAAGGCCAACAACTTCTCCATCTTCTGGATCACTGGCACCTCGTTCTTCAAGAGTTCACTGGTTCACTACCAGCTCTTGCCAACTCTACCTGATCAACTGTTTTCTGGGGTTTTATATCCAATACTTGAGTTACAGATCTTCTCAAACTCTGGTCTCCTGATTTTTGACTCAAAGATGCAGGCCCTTTACTGCATCCCAATCAACTCCCTTTTAGTATCCTGACTCCATAACCATCAACTAGGACTGTGCATCTATTTTGTCCTTTATCTCTCTTTAAGCTATTTTCTTTTCTTTTAGTTATTTTTCTTTTTCTTTAAGCTATTTTCAACAGCTTGGACAGAAGAACTCTCACGAACCTTCTTAGGTCATGAATCTTCTGCCTAAAACTCTTCAATGGAGGTTAGAGATGGCTTAGCGGTTAAGAGCACTGACTACTCTTAAAAGACTCAGGTTTGATTCACAGTACCCACGTGGCAACTCAAAAGTTCCAGGGGATCCAACATCTTCTTCTGGCCTCCATGTACACCAGGCATGCAAGTGATATGCACATATGCATTGAGGCAACACCCATAGACATAAAATAATTAGAACAAAACAAACAAGAAAACTTCAACGGCCTGCCTGAGCCAAGGAGCAATGTGAAAATCCCCACCAGGCCTAATCCAAACTGAGAAAGCACATGCTACTATGTAAAGTGCTACACGTGGAAATATTAATGTTCTCTAAAAGAGTTAAAGGAAGGAGACTCAAAATTCCTGGGCTTTTTCCTCTCTTCTTGGTATGCTAGAGACCAAGGCCTGGTGTTATGTATCCTAGCCAAGATCATGACACAGCTACATCTCTTAGCTTCCAGAATGTTCTATAGTAAGTGCACGCTTCTTTCCTAACTCTACCTACTCCTCGGTATCAGGAAAACAACACAGGGATACTTCGCTGGGTGACATACACACAAAGGCAAATAAACTACCATGGAAGACAAAACGAGGCACAAGCAAGTCCCTCCAACTAAGTAGCCTCCTTTCCAAACTATTACTATTATCAACATTCACTATACTTCATAAAAAGCCACGCTCCAACCACAAAGAAATGACATGGCTTATGACCCCCCAAAAACTTGAGTTCTTCACATACTTCTGTGGATAACAATCGAGAGTGCTTTCATAACCATCTATGGAACAAGCACGGATACAATGCAAAGAATGAGGTAGGATTACAACAGAAAGGAACAGACACAACCATTTCAGACTTAAAAACTTCTCACTTACCCATTTAATATGTGTTCAAAAAGATGGACTTGGCCGTCTCTGCAAACAACAGCTAACTTGACAGGCTAAAAGGAAACCGCGACTGATTAATTCTAGTCAATTATATACCCAGTCTTCAGTTTAGCTCATAACTAAACTCTTGCCCCACCTTCTCAGTAACCAGAATAATAGAAACAGCAACAAATTAAAAATCAGTACTTAAGGCCAGATAGATGACTCAGACAATAGGTAAAGATAACAACCTCAGTTTGGCTAACCCAGAATCTATATAAAATGGGGAAAACTGACTACAAAATTTGTCCTCTGACCACACATACTCACACACAGTGGTGGAGGGGGATGATGGCCAGTCTGAGGTACGGTCTCTCTCTATGGTCCTGGCCATCCCAGAATTATGTAGACCAGGCTGGCCTTGAGCTCAGAGATCTACCTGCCTCTGACTCCAAAATACTGAGATTAAAAGGATTGTACCACCACACCAGGCTTGACACAATTTTTTTTTAAATCTTATCTCTGACAAAGTTAATTGCTGTTCTTGTCAAGACTGTTAAATAATGTTTAGGCCAAGAAGGTGGCAAAAGCACAAGGCAGCCTCCAAGGTAAACAAGAAAGAGAATGTCTGAATGGACAGAATGCCCCAATCACAGCAGGCAGGGCTGATGAAAACAGTAATTCCTATCCATGAAGGAAGAGGAGGGGCCTCTGTGTCTTCTCATTCATGAAGGAGGGGGACTCATGTCTCAATTCCCTCTGTCAGCTCCTACAGCCTCAAGGTCTGGTGGCTCCCAGTCATTATATTTTTGCTATCAGCTTCCTGTGCTGAGAACTAAACTTAAATTCTGAAGCCCCTCCCCGCCCCGCCCCCAGACAGGGTTTCTCTAAGTAGCCTTCGCTGTCCTGGACTTACATTGTAGACCAGGCTGGCCTCGAACTGACGAGGATCCGCCTGCCTCTGCCTCCCACCCGAGTGCTGGGATTAAAGGCGTGTACCACCACCGCCCGGCAAATCTGAAGCTGCTTGAGGAAAGCTTTCTTAGCACTTATCATTTTCAACATCTTACCATTTTTACCCTAAGTTATGTCTAGTGTGAGAATTCAAAGACTGGCCGACACACTAGGAAACTCTAAACCCAACCAGCATGGCATCAAGAGGGCATGGAAAGCTTTCAGGACTAGACCTTGGGAAGGAAGGCCCTCCTAAAGAAACAATGGTTTCTCTGAAGACCAGAGTCAAGAGGAGGGCCATCCCCGCATCACCGTGTTTAATACTCTCTTTTCCACAGCCCTAACATCTGCCCCAACTACTGGTAAGTAAGCAGGTTGTCTAAGATCAGAAGCATGTTTAATTAAAATTACTAACTAAAATTAAGGTCAGAAATAGACTTTGTTTTTTTTAAGATTTTATTTATTTATTTAATGTATGAGTGCTCTGCCTGCATGTACACCTAAGTTTAGTCCTAGCAGCCACATAAAGGCCAGGCGTAAGGACCTGAGTTCAGTCCTAGCACACGCATAAAAACCTGATAGGTGTGTGTGGGCTTTGTAATCCCAGGACTAGAGAGGAAAAGGCAAAAAAAAAAAAAAAGTCCCCTGTGGCTCGCCGGCTAACCTAATTATCTAGCTTACACTTGCTGTTCCTCCCTAACACCACATTTAGATGGTTAAAATAGCATTAAGGTTAGATATGAGGTGTGGGCTAGAGATAGCTCAGGTGGTACAGTGCTTGCTGGCATGAATGGAGTTCTGGGTTCAATCCTAAACCTCATGACCCAGACATGCGCTATACATCTGTAATCCTGAAGAATGAGATGTTCAAGATCATTATTGCTGGCTACATAGTGAGCTGAAGGACTTCCTGGGATAACATGAGACCCGACCTCAAGAAAAACAAAAATCAACAATAAGGTTATGATGATAATTTTGTTTTGTTTTGTTTTTCAAGACAGGGTTTCTCTGTGTTAACCTTGGCTGTCCTGGACGTGCTTTGTACACCAGGCTAGCCTCGAACTCAGAGATCTGCCTGTCTACCTTGCTGAGTGCTTGGACTACAGGCGTGCAGCACCATGCCCAGCTGACAATGACAATTTAATTGGGCATTCTGGTACATGCCTATAATCCTAGAGCTCAGGAGGCTGGGGCAAGAGATTTCCATGAATTCAAAGCCAGCCCAAGATACACAACAATTATCAGGCTAAGCAGGAACTATACTGCATGATTGTATCTCAGGGCTAGAGCAATGGCTCAGGATAAGAATTTGAAGACCTGAATTAAAATCCCCAGAATGAATGAATGAATATATATATATATGGCACGGTCACATGCACACATGTAAACCTAGCACTGGGGTAGGAAGGGAGCAAACAGGAGGATCCCAGTATCTTGCTCACCACCACTCTAGCTCCAAGCTCAGTGGGAAACCCCACCCCAAGGATTAAAGAAGAATGACTAACAGAGCAGGGTACCCCATGTCCCCATGTGGTTCCACATGTACATGGGCATGTGTTCCTGCAGACACACAAGCACTTACACTACCATCCCATCCCACACAAAAAGTCAAAAGAAATTCAGTGCCTTAAAGGAAAAACACATTATATGGGGTGTGCACGCATGTGGGGACTGAAGGTGTTACTTCCCCTCTTCATTATTAAGGCAGAAGCTCCTCTTGAATCTCTTCCCAAATGCTAGGACTCCAGAGAGCTATCACACCTGTACAGCTTTGACATTGGTTCTGGGGAGCCCATATAGCCAACACTTTATCCAATGAGCCAGCCATCTCTTCATTAGTATAACTTTTATAGTACCTCAAAACAATTCTCATACCATCAAGCCACTTACCTCTTCTTTGTTTTCTGACAAAGTCAAGTCAATATAGACAGGTTCATCTGTAACTGTAAAAGACATCACTGCATTCTTCTCTTTGTTTTCTGACCGGACCTGCCTAGATAACAAAAACAGTCATGAGGTAAGAACTATGTGGGTCTATGCACCTAGTGCGTGCCTGCTGCCCACAACACAGAAGAAAGAGGGTGCCAGGTTCTCGGGAACTAGAGCCACAAGCCTGGTAGCTCTGCAAAAACAGAAGATATTTCCTAACTGTGGAACCATCTCTCCAGCCCATAAAGATTTTATTTTATGCATCTAAATGTGTATATTTGTATGCATGTGTGTTTGCATCACACCCAACTTTTTTTCTTTTAAAGGTTGTATTCACTTAAACATACTTATTTTGTTGTTTATGTTTTTTTTCCAGATAGGGTTGCCCTGGCTGTTCTGGAACTTACTCTGTAAACCATGGCTGTGTGTTCCTCCAGAGTCCTAGGATTAAAGGATTAACACCACAACTCTTTAAATTGGTTTCTGGAGACCAAATGCCGCCCCTTGTTTCCATAACTAGAACTTATACACTGTCTCCAAAGACTCAATCTGTACACTTTAAACTCTACATCAATAGAGCTAGGTACAAATTAAATGATAAAGAGTAAGTAACGTGATTTAAAATATAGGCTTCAGGGTTGGAGTGATGGCTCAATGTTAACAGAACTTGCTGCTATTCCAGAGACTCTCAGCTAATTTGAAGCACCCATATGGTGGCTCACAACCGTCTAGAAGTACATTGCAAGGAAATCTAAAACTCTCTTCTGGCCTGAGGATGCTAGGTACATGGGTAATATATAGACCTATATGCAGGCAAAACACCCATACACATAAAATAAAATTAGAAAGAAAAATATGCGGGGCTGGAGAGGTGGCTTAACAGTTAAGAGCACTGGCTGCTCTTCCAGAGGACTGGGGTTCAATTCCCAGCACCCACATCGCAGTCTGTAACTCTAGTTCCAAGGTATCTGACACCCTCACACAGACATGCATGCTGGCAAACCACCAATGCATATAAAATTTAAAAAAGAAAAAAAAGGGAAAGTATGCCAGGCATGGTGGCGCATGCCTGTAATCCCAGCACTTAGGGAGGCAGAGGCAGGTGGATCACTGTGAGTTCAAGGCCAGCCTGGTCTACAAAGAGAGTCAAGGACAGCCAGGGCTCTGTAACAGAGACATCCTGTCTCAAAAAAATATGCAGTAAATACACCAACACTGACTTTAAAAATGTACTTATGAAAATTATAAAATTATTATTTTTTTTCCCAAGACAGGGATTCTCTATGTATGTAGCCTTGGCTGTCCTAGACTCACTTTGTAGACGAGGCTGGCCTCGAACTCACAGCAATCTGCCTGCCTCTGCCTCCTGAGTGCTGGGATTAAAGGTGTGTGCCACCGGGCCTGGCCCTAATTATTTTTTAAAAGGTTGAAATTATATAAAAAGCACTCTTAAATTCTTAAAAAGATCCATTCTAACTCAAACTTTTTCTAGCTCAATATAAGTTCAACAATCAGGGGCTGGAGAGATGGCTCAGAGGTTAAGAGCACTGATTGCTCTTCCACAGGTCCTGAGTTCAATTCCCAGCAACCACATGGTGGCTCACAGCCATCTATAATGTGATCTAATGCCCTCTTCTGGCCTGCAGATGTACATGAAGGCAAAATGAAGGCAAAGTAATATATATATATGTATATATATATATCTTTAAAAAATAAAATAAAATAAACATCATCTATTTTGACCCCTTAAGCTGTGACAGATTCTTACAAAGAAAGTCTGTCTCCCCAATCCAAAATTGCTACGTACCAGACATTAAGTAACCGGTCATGCACTGCTCCAGATAAGAAATAAAGACCTGTAATCCCATCAAAAGGCTGGCTCTCATTAGGTCTGATGGTAGTGAACCTAAGTGATGAAACAGGAGTCGCATGTCCTGTGAATTGCTAGAGAAAGTGAAATCTGGTTTAGGAGACAGACTCAAACAGTCAAAAAAAAAAAAAAAGCCCGTATGCATAAATAACAATGGTACCTATAGCACATGAACAGTTAAACATCATCCCAAGCAAAAGTCTACTTGTCTAGATTATATAGACTAAAGTCTATAATCCTTTCCCTAAATATACCTGAATATTCAACTGAAATCAAGATGCCTTTTCTATTACCCTACCCCACAACCAGTTTCTCTCACTTCTGAAGTAAGACTTGGTTTAATTTTATCCCTTTTCCTCTTGTTGTTGTTGGCTTGCCTCTCCCCCTCTCCTCCCCCCAACTTTCTTTTTAAAAAACAGGATCTTGCTGTATAAGCCATATTGTCCTAGAACTATGCAGCTCGGGCTGGCTTCCACTTCCCAAGTATGAGATTAAAGGCATGCAGCACCATTCTGGACTCCACTCTACCCTGTCTAAAGGGTGCTCAGACACAGCCAAGGAATTGTAGGTCCTCATGTTACTCTCAGTGAGTCGAAACCACAACTTTAAGGCATCATCATGGCACCATAAGTTCAACACCTCCTGAGTGTAACTAATTTAAAACTCTTGGTAACAAATCTCTACAAAATGCTAGTTTACATGCTAAAAGGCACAATTATATTATCGCATAATGAAGGTTTTCTACATCCAAATTTCACTGGCTGTAGTCATTTGAAAATGTCTATGAGGGCTGGAGGATGGCTCAGAGGTTGAGAGCACTGGCTGCTCTTCCACAGGTCCTGAGTTCAATTCCCTGCAACCACATGGTGGCTCACAACCATCTACAATCCAATCTGATGCCCTTTTCTGTCCTGCAGGTGTACATGCAGGCAAAGCACTGCAGACATAATAAATAAATACATCTTTTTAAAAGAATGAAAATGTATATCAATGTGACTGAACTATTTAGTGTCAAAAAATCAGATTTGAAACCAGGCGGTGGTGGCGCAGGCCTTTAATCCCAGCACTCAGGAGGCAGAGACAGGCAGATTGTAGTGAGTTAGAGGCCAGCCTGGTCTACAAAGCGAGTCCAGGACAGGCAATGCTACACAGAGAAACCCTGCCTTGAGGGGAAGGAAGGAAGGAAGGAAGGAAGGAAGGAAGGAAGGAAGGAAGGAAGGAAGGAAGGAAGGAGGGAGAAGAAGAAGAAGAAGAAGAAGAAGAAGAAGAAGAAGAAGAAGAAGAAGAAGAAGAAGAAGAAGAAATGTTTCCTATTAATTTTATTATTTATTGTTAAGAACATTTTTGCATGCGGGTGCACAAAGAAGCCAGAAGTGGGTGTCAAATCCCCTAGAACCTCAACACAAGTGCTGAGAATTGAACCTGGATCCTCTGGAAGAGCAGCAAATGCTCCCAATCTCTAAGCCAACTTTCCAGTCCTAATTCTCTTATTAAAATAAATTACTTGGTACCTGGTAACTTTATTTTATTTTTTCTGAAACGATCTCTTGTAGGCCAAGCTGGTTTTGCTATACAGCCAAGGACGACCTAAGAGTTCTGACCCTCTCCTGCTTCTGCCTTCCTTGTCACATGTGTACAGGCATGCATTACCATACAAGGCTTACTCAATGCTAGGGACTGCAGGGAGGGGGCCTCATGCATGATAAGCAAGAACTCTACCAACGGAGGCAAAATTTCAGCTCTGTTAATTCAGTTTACTCTATCTACAAATAAAGAGCCTGGGTTTTCTGTTAGTTTGTTGAAACTGAATCTTACCTTGTTATCTAAGCACCCCTCTGCCTCCCTCTGTCAGTTGACTGCTGATCCGCACACTACCACATTACCACACTCGGGGAAGAACTCTGTGCATGTGTGTCTGTGAGTGGTGGCGGGATTGAACCCAAAGCCTTACACATGTGAGGCAAGCCTTCTACTAATACTAATTAAGCTAGGCTCCATATTCCTTTTTTCTTCTTGGCAAGTGGCTGGGGGAGTGTCAAGACAGGGTTTCTGTGTAGTGCTGGCTACCGTGGAACTCACTCTGCAGGCCAGGCTGGCCTTGAACTCAGAGCTCCACCTGCCTATGCCTCCCAAGTGCTGGGGTTAAAGGTGTGACCCCTACCACAACCACCACCGCCCAGCTTATTAAGAGCCATATTCTTATGACTCCCACTTCTACATACTTGCTCTGTGATTTTTAGAAACAATGTGATAAACTCACTCTGTAGACTTCTTTGGTCTCCAAAACCCATAATTTGATTGTTCGACCAGCTGAAAGTAACATCTTTCCATCTGGGCTGATACACAGGGAACTGACGCTGCTACTGTCTCCTTTCCATTTGCTGAATTATGGAGAGAACCAAAATATCACAATGAATGGGGGAAATTAGCAGAAAATATCAAAAAATACTCCTTAAGGTACTGTAGCAAGTGCATTCCCTACACTTTACATTAGGTTAGCAACTCCATAGACCGCACAAAAGCAAAGCCTCCCTGACAAGAGCAGGCCTGTCTTAGGCAACCACAGACCCCTGACAGACCAGGAGATGAAAGGAGATAGAATACTCTGTGACCCAGAGGTAGATTGTGTTAATGCCCAGGACACTACTATGCTGGCTGAACTTCCACAAGTTGATCCCCATAAATAGTTGTGTTGTCTCTGACAGGCTAGTCTTTAAATCCCTTGACAACACATGGTTTCTCTGTTATTTCTACCCTAGATCTAATCCATATGGATGAAGTCCTAGAAGAATGAGTCTAATTTTCTGTACATAGTAATATTGTGATAAGCAATGGGGAACCTGGCTCTTCACATATCAAAATTATATTTTATATTTAGAATATACTAATAGCTCCTTTGTATCAGTAAGAACTCAACATGAAAACAAAGGGTATAATAAACAGGCAATTCACAAGACAAATACTGTTGAAAAGCAGAACTCACTAGTAACCAGGTAACAAAGTACAAAAAAACCACTCCTTTAGCCCAGCGTGGTGGTGCATGCCTTTAATCCCAGTACAGGGATTACAGTGAGTTCAAGGCCAACCTCGTCTACAAAGGCTACAGCCAAGGCTACACAGAGAAAATGTCTCAAAAAAAAGAAAAACAAAAACAAAAAAGCCCTTTATCCTTACTGGCTTCTAAATTTTTCCGCTTTCTTATCAATTCCTATCATTTTAAGGCTCTTTTACAGTGCTTATTCATTATGTAATCACCAAGTTGATACATATTTAAAAGATATGCTGCAAAGGATGAGGAGACTGCTTCAGTAAATAAACTGCTTGCCCCAAGAGCATCAAGACCTGAGTTCAATCCCTAGTATCCATATTAAAAATAATAATTTATTAATTAATTAAAACAACACTGGAGAGGCTAAGGCAAGAAGACCTTTGGAGCTTGCTGATCAACCAGTCTAGCCAAATTGACAAGTTCCCAGCGAGAGACCCTGTCTCAAAACAAAAAAACACAACAAAATTAAAAAGATGGAGAGTGCCTGAAATAG
>OU015742.1:106515806-106532165 GCA_907169655.1 Acomys percivali
TCTCTCTCTCTCTCTCTCTCTCTCTCTCTCTCTCTCTCTCACACACACACACACACACACACACACACACACACACACACACACAGGACTCACTGTTCCTCATATTGCCTAGAAACATGAGAGGCTTCCTGAATCTGTCCCCACAAGTAGAGCATAATTCTAATGTCTACCCCCACCAAGAACCACACCCAAAGAAATTGCAAATTCTTTTATTTTGTTTTTGGAGACAAGGGTTTTCTGTGTACTCCTGGCTGTGCTGGACTTGCTTTGTAGATCAGGTTGGCCTCAAACTCACAGAGACCCATCTGCCTCTTCCTCTCTGAGTGCTGGGATCAAAGGCCATGTGACGCCCAGCTATGAAACTCTTCTTCTGAGAACTTTTCAGTATTACAGATTGCCTACGTACTATATACATACCTATAGATATGCTATACATAGTAGTTCTGTCTGCATAACTTAAAAGCACTAGAGTGCGAATTTAATCACAGCACTGAAGAGGCAGTCAGAGGTGTGAGTTTGAGGTCTACACAGTAAATCCCTGAAGAGTCAAGAGCTATACAGAAAAGAACAACAACAAAAGACAGGCAGTGGTGGCGCACACCTTTAATCCCAGCACTCGGACGCAGAGGCAGGCGGATCTCTTTGCGTTTGTGCCCAGCCTGGTCTACAAAGTGAGTCTGGGCTCACAGCCAAGGCTACCCAGAGAAACTCTGTCTCGAAATAATAATAATTTTTTTTCACTTCTGACCTAATGCTCTTCTTCCACAAATTACCAATCAACTGTGAGGACAGAATTAAAGACAGTGATTAACAAGCAAAATCTCAGCACACACATGCACACTTTCTCAGGAAGCTACAAAGTAACATGTCTAAAAGGAAAGAGAAAGGGATTAGGGAAACAGGCGCTATCTAACAAAAGAAAATTTTCTGCAGAATCAAGGATAGTGGTTGCTCAGCAGACTAAAAAGCTGAAAGTCCTTTGAGAAACACATAAAACTGATGAAACAATGTGTCTAACCGTACCTGAGGGAGTTACACTACTGTAAGAAAACATGGCAGAAGGCCAGGCATGGTGGAACACACCTGTAATCCCAACACTCAGGAGGCAGAGGGATGTCTGTGAGTTCAAAGCCAGCCTGGTCTGTATAAGGAGTCCAGGACAGCCAGGGCTACAGAGAAACCTTGTCTTGAAAAATAATGAGGGGAGGGAAAAATAGATATGCATGAGACCAAGCAAAACCTTCAGCCAAGAAATATAAATCTGAAATTCTACAAGCCTCAGCTGTAACAGTAAGTCGTGTTGTTTAAAACAAAAAACAAAACAAAAAAACTGAAGCAAGTTAATATTTATAATGGGAGGAAGACACCAATTAGCAGAGGTTAAGAATGGTGCAGATAAAGATGGAAATTCTATTATTTTATGAGATAGCATAATTTAGCACAAAAAGAGGTCAGGCTTTTATTGAGCCTATTTCTTAACTATGCAGCAGGGACACATGCAGGCTCATGAAGTTATGATTAAATACAATAGCATGTCTGACATGCTAAACAGTTTCTTTATGAATGACACTGAACTCCCATCCAGAGTGCACGTACACTGCAAGCCCCACCCCAGACCATTGCTGTCAAGACTCTCCGCAGGTGTTTCTGGCCAGTCAGCAGCATCTTAAGTGTGACTGGCAGTCAGTACAGGACAAACACTGACCTGCTCACCTGCACCTCCAGCCCCAAACCCGTCCTTGTATGTTAAACTCTCCTTGTGATCAGGTATGCTGGGTTTTTCTTGTATTTCACTTCAAGTTGTATGAAAGCTCCCAAACCACTTCTCTCTTTAGACCATAATTACTCCAACTAAAGGATATTTTTATCCTCTACCATCTATTATCTAGTGGTACACTCACCTCTAAATTAATTTACTCATTACCAAATTAATCTTTTACTTTTCTATCCTCTGGCCTTTGCCTAGACATATCTCTACTTTCACTTGCCCATTCTTAAAAGGGCTTTTCCAGGCCGGCGTGGTGACCCAACGCCTTGTACATGTTTTCACTCTGTCCCATTTATCTAGCTGCTTTCTTTCCCTTGCCTCCCTTTCTCCTTAACCTCCTCTATTTCACTTTTATGTAGTAAAACCTTAAACGCCCAATTTGACTGAAGTTCCTGGAGAACCATCAACATAATCTTAGGAATGTATATATTCCCTACTGGGGTTCCAAAAGATGCTGGGTCAGCCTCCACTCCCAGGCATCGGTGGTACTCACCACTTCACTTTGCATGTCTGTATACTCCACTCCACAATATACTTATCATCTGAACAACTATATATGCAGTCATTGTCTTGATGCCACTGTATGCAATTGACTCTGTTTTCATGCCCACCACTCTACAGATTAAAAAAAGAAGAGGAAAAGTCTTACATAATAGTATGAACCCTGGAATTACCAAACATTTACCTCAAACCTTTGTTTCTATCCTTCATCTTATCTATGTTAGTATTCCAACATCAAAAGTGACGTAAACCAGCTAGAGCTCAAATTTTCTGTTCCTCTGTAGAAAAAACCTACTTCTTTATCTTCAAAGGGTACTAGACTAAATGTCATTTGCTTTGGACAGAAATGCCAGCACAAGATATATGAGCCATACTGGAAGGAACTAGTGGACTCAAACCATGGAGTCCAAACAACAACGCCTCCCCGCCCCCGCCCCCCCAATCCCGACAGAGTTTCTCTGTGTAGCCCTCTGGCGGTCTTGGAACTCTCTTTGTAGACCAGGCTTGGCCTCAAACTCAAGAGATCTGGGGTTCAAGGTGTGCACCACCACACCGGGATGAGACAGGGACAGGCCTAGAACTTGTTGTGCAGACAGAGATAGCGTTGAACTTATAATAATCCTGCCTCTGCCTCCCAAACCACAGACATGTACCAAGGGATCCAGCAGAAATCAACTTTTAAGATATTTAGTTGAAAATATCACATTCTCTTTCCCTCCCCCCCCCCCCCCACACACCCCCACGCACAAAATCTGCCAACCAGCATGGTGCTGGCTTCTCATCATAGCACTGGAAATGCTGATGGAGTTTGAGGCCAGCCTGAGTTACACAGCAGTGTACTATCTCAATAAAGAAATCAGCTGGGCGGTGGTGGTGCACGCCTTTAATCCCCAGCACTTGGGAGGTAGAAGCAAGTGGATCTGTATGAGTTTGAGGCCAGCCTGGTCTACAGAGTGAGATGCACAACAGCCAGGGCTACACAAACACAGATAACACTATCTTTGTTAGTTTCCAAGTACAGAGGCAGAACCCACTTGGAGAGAAATAAACACATTCTTGTTATATGCCAAAATAGTCATTAATGTAGGCAGTTTTGGTGATATGTATACAAGCATATGAAAGTGCTGGCCAGAGGACAATTTCAAGTGACATTCCTCAGAAAATGTTGGGGTTTGTTTTGTTTAGGGGGAGGCGCGGTTGAGACAGGGTTTCTCTGTGTAGCCCTGGCTGTCCTGGACTCTCTTTGTAGACCAGGCTAGCCTCAAACTCACAGTGACCCACCTGCCTCTGCCTCCCAAGTGCTGGGATTGCTGGTGTGTGCCACCACACCCAGCAGAGAAATTGCTATTTTTCCTAGGCTGGAACTTGCCAAGTAGGCTATGCTAGCTGGCCACCCAGCCCCAGAGAGTTGTACATCTATGCCTTCCCAGGGCTGGAATTAAAAGCACACTCCACCATGCCCAAAGTTTTTAAACTTCATGTAGGTTCTGGAGACTAAATCTAGGTCCTCCTGCTACAAGGCAGAGATCTTACCAACTAAGCTATCTCCCCGCCCAGTGAAAACAATATCTAAAGGCAGCTTTAAAGCCAGATCAATTTTGAAAGTGTTTTATACACACACACACACACACATATATACACACATGTATGTGCATATATGTATTAATTTATGTGTGAGCATGTCTGCCTGTTTGTCTGCATGTGCACACAGAGGCCCGTGGAGGACAGAAGAAAATCAGACATTTTTCATCCAAACGCTGGGGATTTTCTTGTTGCCGTTTACACTGGCTTTTCAGGGTGGCAATAATGGTACAGAAACCCAGGTATTACCCTTTCACTAGTGATGATGATCAATAAGACTCTCAGAAATCATTAATTCTAAAACCCTGACTTCTTAACCACACTTATAAATTCAAGGGACTAGGGCGCTGGAGAGATGGCTCAGAGGTTAAGAGCACTGCACTGACTGCTCTTCCAGAGGTCCTGAGTTCAATTCCCAGCAACCACATGGTGACCATCTGTAATGAGATCTGATGCCCTCTTCTGGCCTGCAGGTGTACATGCAGGCAGAGCACTGTATACATAATTTTTTTTAAAAAAAGGCTCTGGAATGCAGGAACAGTGAAGCAGCCAAGGATCCTGGTCTGCGCCCACTGCCTTCCTTTTAAGCCGGGTGGTGGTGGCGCACGCCTTTAATCCCAGCACTCAGGAGGCAGAAGCAGACGGATTGCTGTGAGTTCGAAGCCAGCCTAGTCTACAAAGGGAGTCCAGGACAGCCAAGGCTACACAGAGAAGCCCTGTCTCAAAAAAACCAAAATAAATAAATAAATTAATTAATTAATTAATTCAAGGGACTATACTGGGGGAGGAGGGTGCATTCTTTTGCAGTAGAAAAACTGGAAACTTCCAAATGATCAATCAACAGTTATGTACCCAAGGGATTATCCAATTTAATGCTAATTTAGAACAGTCATTAGATTTCAGCTAGTTTTAGATAAGATGAAAACTGCTTATAACTTAATGAAAACGAAAATCAGAATACTATAAATTACCATATAGAAACCATGTATTTTTTTTAGTCTATGCATTAAGCATAGAAATACAAAACGAATAAACAGAGATCTCTCTTGGTGACAGAGATCCTTTTTCAATTTCATGTCATGTCTGTGGTAGATGCTAGTGAAAATGGAAAACAGATTGTCCGGTTCTTTTACACAGTAAGCACTCCTTTACTAGGGCATCCATGCAGTGAAACAGCACACTGTATCAGACAGAGCCAGAAACCAATTATGCCAGGGAAGTGACTGTCTTCTAGTGCCTGACCCATGCTTCTAACGCTTCTGCAGTCTAGGATATTGGGCTGGGATTTGCAACACACAATTCTGATTTGCAAGCTGGATTTACTGCCAATGTGTTCTGTGAGAAGACATGGCTAGAGGGAAAGACAGGGCCTTCTTTCTCCTGTCCTCTTGTTTGCATCACGCCAACAGCTGGCCTTACCAGTAGTTTATGAACTGAAGCCAACAGGCCATCTTCCTAGCCCTGAAGAGACCAGTGTCATCCCCCCTTCAGACATCAGGGAGCAGGAGCACTCTCTGACATGTGCATCCCAGGCCCATAGAGTCCCTGGCCCTCAAAGACAGTGGTGTTAACAAACTCATCTCCTATGGTCTCAGGTTCAGCCACAACTACAAGTGCCTCCCTTGTTCCCTCTAAGAGGGGGAGGTATCTTCCTGAAGCTGCTGTCTGTGCTGGCTTGTCAGAAGTTCTCTGGACTCTTAACTCACACAAGTGAGCACTGCCTATGATAGCTCTTAACAAACACTCTGCAGTTGTTTTAATGCAATGAGAGGGAAAACTGCTCCTTCATAGAGACTCATCAATATCTTCCAATACTGCTAATAATCCTAATAATTAAGTTTCTGTCACATTTCTTATATAAAATACACAAATATACTTACTATTAATTTACTGTGCAATTCTCCTTTTACTGTACTATACAATAAGATGCTACCAACTGCTGTGCCAAGAGCCAACAAGTCAACCTGGTCACTCGTTCCTGTAACTTCTGATTTCCTTTTTTTCCTTTGATGACTTTCCTGGAGGAGAAAAAAAAAAGGTAAAAATAAGATTTTAACTTAGTACTTTAAATATATACCAAACATCACTAATACATAAACACCAGTGCCCATTAGGCCCCAAAGACACTTTTTAAAAGTTTCCTGGCCGGGTTTCCACCCCCCTAGAAAGAGGTCAGGCTGCAAACTGTCCCACTTCATATAGCACTCTCCTAACATACCCAGCACTCCTTCTCAGACACTTCTTCCCAGCAGGCACAGGGAAAGCTTCCCCTCCCCAACAAAGAGATCCACACCAAGGGATCCATACATCCATACATCTAGGCCCAAGCAACCAAACTTCCGTTTTCCTCAAGCTCTATCTTCATCTTCAAGAAAATACAAGCAATTTTCTATTCACATACATTAATTTCAATCTGAGTCAACCAATAGTTCTGAATAGCAGCATGACCAGGTGGCTAGTTAAGGGTTAATCTGGTACTTTGCTTCTGGGTTGCTGTTTCTGCTGACTTTAAAGACACAGTATCCACCTAGTGGGGAAATGCCATCAGACTCCTTGTTTATTTCAAATGTGATACAACACAGCTCATGTCTGGCCATCAAAAGTAACCAGTGAACCAGCTGTGGTATACCAAGGATCTAAGCTCCCAACACTCAAGAGGGAGAGGCCATTCTTGGCTACATGAGAGCCTGTCGCCTGTCTCAAAATTTTAAAGAAAACAAAAGTTCATGATCTCAACTTAAGAACTTATAATGCTACAATTAATATTTTATTAGCTTTTCCTCCAATAATTTTAGAAGTATGTATGACCCCACATGTATGTGGCTAACATGGGTGCCTGGTACCCAGAGGCCAGAAGAGAGCATCATATCCCCAGGAACTTGAGGTTGGTTGACAGCTGCTATGTGAGTGCCAGGAACCTAACTCAGGTCTTCTAGAAGAGCAGTAAAGTGCTCTTAGCAGCTGAGCCATCTCTCCAACCCACTCCTATTAATTTCTTCAAGATTTCCAACCTATATAAATGACCGTATGGCTCAAGTTTTAGTATACGGGAGCCTTGGAAATCCATTCTTTTGGCATGAAGCAAAACTAATACGCTAGAAAAGGAACGTTCTTTTCTTTCTTCTTTTTTTTTTTTTGTTTTGTTTTGTTTTGTTTCTCGAGATTGGGTTTCCTCTGTGTAGCCTTGGCTGTCCTAGAACTCTCTTTGTAGGTTAGACTGGCCTCGAACTCACAGCAATCCACCTGCCTCTGCCTCCCAAGTGCTGGAATTAAAGGCGTGCACCACCACTGCCCAGCAAAATGAATGTTTCTTACTCAGGCAGGGTCTCTGTTTTACAGCAAAGAAACCCAAAACAAAGATAAATCCACTAAATCCAAGAATCACTGATGAAAGCTTCAACACTGTCTGCGTGGAAAGAGAACCAAGGGAGAGAAGCAGCAATGGCACAGCATGTCCCAGTACCTGGGAGGAGTCCCAGGCTAGCCTAAGCTACACGAGCACCTCTCAAAACAGACAGACAGGTCTATTGATCAGGGACTTCTAAAGCAGCCCGTCCCTGCGCCACAAGATCCCTAAAGCACATTTTCCTTTTTCCCTATTTTTTGTTGTCTTAGAGAAATACATCTGAAGAATTTATAAAACATTGACAAATAAAAATTGAAAGAATTAGCAAAAGTAACTTTTCACTAAAAAGAAAAAGTAACATCTTCCCAAGTTCTGAGCAATGTAACTCTATCAATAAAACCAAGAGAAGTTACAAGAAAATCCAAAAACCAAAATATAGCCTGGAAGTCTCAGCTTGAAACACTGAAGCTTCTGATTATGAACAGGCTAGGTCCTATCTCAGTTTCGTGGTTTTTAAAGTGACTTTCAATAGCCCCAAAGCACAAATGTGATTTCTACACAAGGTTATTACCAGAAACACCTATTTCACAATGGGGGAGAAAGAGAATGCTAAGCTAGAGCACTTTAGATTTCCAATGTTCAGATTAGGAATGCTCAAACAGTAAGTGAAGGCAAATATAAAACCCCAAACGTCTCGATACTGAAACACCTCGCAATCACAACCACTTTACCAAAGTGTCTTCTTTGTGGGTACAAGGCCTGGTCTCCATTACAGAAGCGCTTGAAGCCAGCCCAGGCTATCTGAGGCTGTCTAAAATAAAGAAAAGAGCTGGACATGGTAGCATTATGTCTTTAATTCAAGCACTTGGGAGACAGAGGCAGGAGGGTCTCTGAGTTCAAGGCAAACCTGATCTATCTATATGGCAAGTTCCAGGACAGGACAGCCAGAGCTATAGTGTAAGCCTGCTTCAAAAAATAAAACAGAGCTGGGCGGTGGTGGTGCACACCTTCGATCCCAGCACTTGGAGGCAGAGGCAGGCGGACCTCTGTGAGGTCAAGGCCAGCCTGGTCTTGCTACACAAGAAATCTTGTCTTGAAAAACCTAAATAAGCCAGGTGTGGTGGTGCACGCCTTTAATCCTAGCATGTGGGAGGCGGACTGCTGTGAGTTCCAGGCCAGCCTGGTCTACAAAATGAGTCCAGGACTGCCAAGGCTACACAGAAAAACCCTGTCTCCAAAAAACAAAAAGTGTGCATGCCTGTGGGTATGGATGCATAAGTGCCCACAGACACAGGGTATTAGATTAGATGTCTTGGCACTCATATAGTTATAGGCCTGTGAGCCCCTCACTGGGGGTGCTGAGATCCAAACTGATGTCCTCTGACTGGGCCATAGCTACTTATTCTTTACTGCTATGCTATCTCACCACCCCCAAACTCTAGTGTTTTAAGTACAACTCCACACAAAGCAGCCCTGAATTCAGGTCAGCACTACTGACTCCAGCTCCATTCTTACACTGTACTATCTAAACTTTACACACACGCTCTCTCTTCCTCCAGAAACCTCTGGCTCCTCTTAAGTCACACTGTCAGACTGTCCATTTCTGTCAGTCATAGCTGTTCCCTCTAAAGAGCTCAGCATCACATCACATGGACATTGACTGTACATACAAGCTGAAGGAGTGAAAAGGGTTGGCTGAGAATTTGGTTCAAGCATCTGTAATTGGAAAATCTTCATGAAGGCACTAAGAGTGAAAACTTAGAGTTGGGAACATATCTCCAAGAGATGAGAATCAAAGTAGCTTAAAGTCTTGCTAGAAACGTCATCAGTGTTTGTGTCCTGCTCTAATGCCTGAAATGTCAGGTTCTAAGCTGTATGTGTTCGTGTTTCCAGAGCATGTGGTAGCCAACATCAGACAAGGCCAGACCGGTTATCTTTACCAGATAAGAGTACCACCATACATTGTCCTTGTAGCAAACTGACAGTTACTAAGCTAAGCACAGTACACCCATGTGAACATCTTCGCACTGAAGAATACAGCACTACATGAGTCCAGACACAACATTTACTGATTCATACAATGACCCAGTCTTACTACAACAATCATATACATTGCCTCACTTAATCCTAAGGGCTCTGGAAGTAGAAAAGTATTAACTCTACTTCCACATTGGAGAGAGTAAGTCGCATGCCAGACTTGCCCAATACACTGGGAATATGGTCTTCATAATAACATCCTTTTTGTGTCTCATACTTTAAAAGCTCAAAGACGTAAAATAAAAGGGGTTTAGTATGATGAAATCACCTTAATGCTTAAAATAGCAGGACACACAATCCAGGGAGACCAAAGGAGAGTTTGCGCAGCTGCCACAAACTTTGATCCATATCCTACCATAACTCACCCTCACTCCCCCATTCTACCCCCTGCTCCAATCACAAAGCCACGCCTTTTAATTCCACTGTTTGAAATATCTACAAAGTTAGTACAAGAAAACTGCTCCTCTAACTTCCCACGTGAAACTGATGCCTCAGTTAGGTCACACACCCAGGATGGGAACGGATTCTCTCTGCGGTGATCCTGGCCCTCAATTCTATGACTAAAGTACAAGGGTAATAGTGTAAGGGCACTGGGCTAGGAGGCAGTACTAGGATCCTAGTGCCACTAATTTATTAATGATTAAGGCTCTGATTAAGCCATGTAGCTTCCTGAGCCCGACTCAATCAAGTGCTATCAACTTTCCTACTTTATTTTTGATTTTGTGGTGATATTGATTAAACCCAGGACCTTTCATGTAGTAGGCAAGTATTCTATCTTTGAGCTACATCCTCACCTAACTCAATTCTTTTTAATGCAGTAATTTCAGGACATTTAGTAGTTACATAGCAAAAATGGCAACATCTAGATAAAAGGAAAGTGAAACTTACTAAAACTTGGGGGCAGGGCTTGACTGAAGCCAGGATTCTGGATATGCTAATAGCATGTCCTTCTGCGCTACACATCCAGCACACCACTTTAGCCTCATCCCCAGAGCTCAGGTCGGATGCTGAGGAGCTTTGTTGAAAGTTAGAAGCTAGGCTCCTTTTTAAATGCTTTTGGCACTACTGTATCACAATAGATGAATACATATAAAATCCAAACCCATGACTTCTAAAACTTGCATTTCATTCTGGAGCATAAAAGACTGAAAGTCAACAGGAAAGCAAAGTGAATGAAGTTTCAGTTTATCTAATATTAACTCTCTGTTGCAGACAACCAAGAACTGGGTCATAAAGACGGGTATTCCGTGTCTAGTTCCTCTAGGGCTTTATTGATATTGCTTACTTTACATACCTTGCACAACTATACAAATGCATGATACTAACACCAATAACAATTAGTTTTGCATTTAAAACACCATATACAGGGCTAGAGAGATGGCTCAGAGGTTAAGAGCACTGTCTGTTCTTCCAAAGGTCCTGAGTTCAATTCCCAGCAACCATATGGTGGCTCACCATCTATAATGAAACCTGCACTCTTCTGGTGTGCCGGCATACCTGCGGGCAGATACTATATAAATAAACAAAAACCATATACTATTCTAAGTGTTTCTGCATTATTAAATATACTACCTTTCACAACGACTCGGTGAAGTTGGTATAATTATCCTGCTATAAATAGGAAACACGGGGCCAGGCATGGTGGAACACCCCTTTAACCTGCACTCGGGAGGCAGAAGCAGGTGGATCTCTATGAGTTCGAGGCCAGCCTGGTCTACTAAGCAAGTCCAAGACAGCCAAGGCTACATACATTGAGAAACCCTGTCTCAAAAAGCCAAATAAATAAGTAAATATGAGACAAAACCCACAATTATTACAGAGGCTGGACTCAAACTCCACAGCCTGGGTACATGCACTTAACTAACCACTGCTCTGTATTTTCTGAGTGTTAGGACTCGCACCACTTTAAAGGACTGAAAGACTACAAAGAAAACTTTATAAAGTAAAAAGTGCTGCAGTTCCAATACTGACAATTATAGCTTTTTCAAAAATTTGATTATGTTTGACCTATATGGCCTGATAGATTCGTGCTGTCACTGAAACTGGAAAATGTAGCTTAAAAATCTCATCAATAGCTAAACATACTAACCCAAAGTACAGCAAGTTAGATATAAGCCCAACAACTTCCAAGCCAAAAAGTTAGGCGTAAGTTTTCTCTGGCGATCGGAAAGAGTAAGCTATCCTAAACAGTAACTTTTACACCAGTGACAGGAAAGCGTCACATAATTTTAGGATACCTTCCAGTTCCAGATCATACAGAAGTGATCCCTTTTGCCAACCTACTGCCTAACTGCAGTAACCACGTGCGTGTTGAGATGTAAGCGAGTGAACAGCGAAAAGGATTCCCTAACTCTGCAGTTTCCCAACTACGGGGGAGGAGGGACGCGATGAACGTCATACACCTTAAAGCGGGCAATCCTACTACTTCACTTTACTCTGCATCCTATGCAGCCCTCAGGATGAGAGAAAGCTAGGAAAGTAAAGCGTGTGTGCGAGTGAGACTCCCACAACCTAGAGGTAGAAGAGAACACGTGTTGAACACGCATCCAAGTAAAGGGGCTCCCGGAAGGAAAGAACACAAGACTTTTGCACATCCCAACTGCCCAAAGCAATACCAATACCCCGGGGTTTGGGATGCGGAAGCACAGAGACTGCCCTAAAGTACGCAGAGAGCAGTTGTGATGGGGACACGCTGAGAAGCCGGGCCTGGAAGTCTGAAGCCGCCCCCGAGGGACCAAAGGGCTTCGGTGAACATGGCGGCCCAGCGACAGCCCCGGCGAGACCTCATGGAGACCACGGGAGCGGGCCGCACCCTCTCACTAGGCCCCCTCGGGACAGGCCGCGCTCTCAAGCCGCGGCGTGGGGGGGCCAGAGCGCGCCGCCGCCGTCCCCGCTCCCCTTCGCCTCCTCGACCGCCCGGGCCGCCGCGGGCCACGCGCGACGTGGTGCCACGCGCCGCCCAGCCCGGGCCGCCGCAGCCCGGCCGGGGAGGGCGCCGTCCCCGCCGCTCCTACCTTGGCCTGCAGCCGCGCTGGCGCCCAGGCCAGGCAGGTGCAAGTACCGCTGAGGTGCGCGGAAGGGACGTACTCCTGGTGCAGCCGGTTGCTGGCTGTCTCCCACACCCGCAAGTGACCGTCGCTAGAGGCTAAGGCGAAGTAGGCCTGACCGTCCGGCGAGAAGGCGCAGGGGACCCCCGCCGGGGCCAAGGGGTCGCAGCTACCACCGCCGCCACCGGCCGCCATTGCTGCTCTTGCTCCGCGGCAGCCACGTGTTCGCCCGGGCGCAGGCGCACGGGCGCGGGGCGGGGCCTGGGGAGAGGAAGTGGGGCGGAGGGAACGCTGAGAGCCCAGGGAGTGGCTGGTCGTGACGCAGGCAAGCGTTGAGCGGGGCCCGCCCTGTGGACGGTGGCTCGGCAGGACCGATCCTAACTTGCTCTGAGAAGGGAGAGCTTTGGGGAAGCGATTGCTTGTTGTAGAACAAGGCCCTTTTAAAAATATGTCCTAGACGAAATGTTTTAGACATAAGTACTTAGATCTCCAAGATTGTAACAACTATTTGCATCTTCCTTTAGTCTCTTCGAGGACATAGTTGTGCACATACAGTAATTATCCAGTCGTGGTGCTTTCAAAGCTTGGAGAAGCAAGATGCCTATTTTGGCTGTGTTAACATAGATATATGCTATTGGAAACGAAGGGAGGTCAATCTGAATGTCAATAAAGAAGCCTTGTGGGCCCGGGCGTGGTAATGCGCTCCTTTAATCCCAGGAGGCAGAGGCAGCCGCATCTCTGTAAGTTCGAGACCAGCCTGGTCTACAGCCTGAGTTCAGGACAGCCAGGGCTACACAGAGAAACCCTGTCTCGAAAAACGAAGGAGGAGGAAGAAGAAGAAGACGAAGAAAGAAGAAAAGAAATTGTACAGGCAGGGCGTGATCGTGCACACCTTTAATCCCAAGAGACAGAGGCAGGCTGATCTCTGTGAGTTTGAGGCCCACATAGAGAATTCCAGGACAGCCAGGGCTACATAGAGACACTAACTTAAAAAAAGAAAAGAAAGGAAGAAAGAAAACCTGAAAGAAGTGCACAATTCTCCCCTAAGGGCTAAGGATTAGCTCTCAGTATACAGCAAGTCCAGGATTACCCAGATCCTGATAACTGCAAATAATGTTTTATAATAAAAGTCTTCCTTGTAGCCTTTGGAAGGAGCATGGTCATCTCAGTGCCTTGGACTCCTGTCCTCCAGAATGTGAGAACACATTTCTTTTCTTTCTTTTTTTTTTTTTTTAGATTTATTTATTTATTATTATATATACAGTGTTCTGTCTGCATGTACACCTGCACACCTGAAGAGGGCATTAGATCACATTATAAATGGTCATGAACCATCATGTGGTTGCTGGGAATTGAACTCAGGACCTTTGGAAGAACAAGTGGTGCTCTTAACCACTGAGCCATCTCTCCAGCCCTTTTTTTTTGGTTTTTCGAGACTGGGTTTCTCTGTGTAGCCTTGGCTGTCCTGGACCCGCTTTGTAGACCAATCTGGCCTCGAACTCACAGCGATCCACGTGCCTCTGCCTCCCGAGTGCTGGGATTATAGGCATGCGCCACCACACCCGGCTGAGAACACATTTCTATTGTCACCCTGTCATATGTTTCTGGTAGCCTGTGAGCAGCGCTAAGAAAGAAACAGAGGTTTCCAATGGATTTTGCAAAGTCAATATACCTAATCCAGCCTGCACTTTTGGAAACGTTTAATGGTGTGAAAAAAGTATATGTCTTACCCGGGCATGGTGGCCCAGGCCTTTAATCCCAGCACTCCAGAGACACAGACAGGCATATCTCTGTGAGTTCGAAGCCAGGCTGGTCTACAAATCAAGTCCAGGACAGCCAGGGCTACACAGAGAATCCTGTCTTGAAAAAAAAAAAAAAGACAATGGGACAAAATCACTAAATCTCAGCTGCATCTTGAGATGTGTGTAATAAATGATGCATATGATTGACAAATCCATAACTACTAATAAAAGAATACAGTTGAGCTATTATAGTAACTTTGTAAAACTTAAATGTAAAAAACCAGAGTTCACTGTTTAAGAAAACTTCCCAGGGACTGGAGCAATGGGTCAGAGGTTAAAAGCATTGGCTGCTCTTCCACAGGTCCTGAGTTCAATTCCCAGCAACCACATGGTGGCTCACAACCATCTATAATGAGGTCTGGTGCCCTCTTCTGGCATGCAAGTGTACATGTAGGCAGAGTACTGTATACATAAATAAATAAATCTTAAAAAAAAAAAGAAAGAAAGAAAGAAAGAAAGAAAGAAAGAAAGAAAAAGAAAAACTTCAGAATTCTGGTTTTTTGTTTGTTTGTTTATTTGTTTGTTTGAAGTATATTTTGGAGATAACCAAAAAACAAGGATTAAGATAAACAGCTGCATTATCCATCCTGGAGCAGTGGCACATGCGTTTAATCCCAGCACTAAGGGAGGCAGAGACAGATGGATCTCTATGAGTTCAAGGCCAGCCTGGTCTACAAAGCTACACAGAGAAACCCTGTCTCAAAAAACAAACAGCTGGGCAGTGGTGGCATACGCCTTTAATCCCAGCACTTGGGAGGCAGAGGCAGGCAGATCGCTGTGAGTTTGAGGCCAGCCTGGTCTACAAAGTGAGTCCAGGACAGTCAAGGCTACACAGAGAAACCCTGCCTCGGGGGAAAAAAAAAAAAGGAAAAACAAACAGACAAAAAAGACTTATCCAGCCCTAAGTCCAGTTGCATGGATTGTATGCTCTGAGAACTTAGCTGAGAACAGGTTCTTGCAAGGTAGTGTCTCTGGCACATGGCATGTGCATGCTCTCCACAAATGACATCAAATCCGAATCTTTCTGCCTCTTTGACTTTCCCACGCTCACTGGTCTCCACATTCTCCCGACAACACAGATATAAGTGAAAGCTACTTTTATTTCCTTGTTTGGATGATAGAAATTTGAAAAAAGGAGCAGGATGGTGGCAGTACACGTTTTGTTTTGCTTTAGGTTTTTCAAGACAGGGTCTCTCTGTCAACAGCCCTGGCTGTCCTGAAACTCACTTTGTAGACCAGGCTGGCCTTGATCTCACCGACATCTGCCTGTCTCTGCCTCCTGAGTGCTGGGATTAAAGGTGTGCACCACCACACCTGGCGGCGGCACATTTTTAAACACAGCACTCAGGAGGCAGAGGTAGGTAGATCTCTGAATTCGAGAACAGCCTGGTCTACAAAGTGAGTTTCAGGAGAGCCAGCACTACACAATAAACCCTATCTCAAAATAAATAAATAAATAAATAAATGAAAAAATGAAAAAAAAAACTGTCTAAAAAGTTAATGACATTTGCACAGATGTGTCCATTTAAGGAATGTGACAACATAAATTTGGGGATCCTCTTCTCATTTAGGAGCAGAGCAATTGATAGTTCAGTACGCTCAGTAGTTCAGTATGCTCAGTAGTTCAGTGACTTTGAGAGCTCTTGTTCTCTCTGTCTCTGAGTGTTTTCCTATTTCAAGCGACATCACAAGCAGATGTATTTTTCAGGCAATCCACTGGGAGGGAAGCAAAGCTATGGCTTTATTTTGCAGCTTCCCTTCATCCATTCCTTCACAACTTGTGCTAGGACCTCAGGGATACAATGTGGGATAAGAGAAATCTGTTCTCTGAACTCAAAAGCATAATGAAAACTAGGGGATGCACACCATATCCAAACAATCCAGCCCGTCAGTAATGGAGATGAGGAAATGCCCGATGCAAATAGAGAGTAGTCTGGAATGGACCGATTCAGGACAATGCTCTCTGAGGGAATGCATGGACCACATTTCCAAGACACTTTTTCGGTTTGGTTTGGTTTTTTGAGACAGCATTTCTCTGTGTAGCCCTGGCTGTCCTGGACTCCCTTTGTAGACTAGGCTGGCCTCAAACTCACAGAGATCCCTCTGCCTCTGCCTCCCAAGTGCTGGGATTACAGGTGTGCACCACAGTGCCCTACTGACACTTTCTTATAGTTGTACTGCACTGTTTCAGCTCATAGAGCATTTTATGATGTGCAGCTTCTTCTTCTTCTTCTTCTTCTTCTTCTTCTTCTTCTTCTTCTTCTTCTTCTTCTTCTT
>OU015742.1:106532569-106569997 GCA_907169655.1 Acomys percivali
CTTTCTTTCTTTCTTTCTTTCTTTCTTTCTTTCTTTCTTTCTTTCTTCCCCCAAGACAGGGTTTCTTTGTGTAATAGCCCTGGCTGTCTTGGATTCACTTTTTGTAGAGCAGGCTGGCCTCCAACTCACAGAGATCCACTTTCCTCTGCCACCTGAGTGCTGGGATTACAGGTGTGAGCCACCACATCCAGCTTTGTTTTTTCATTTTTAAAAGGCTTTTTCTTTATTTCTAGTTGTGTGTGTATGAGTGAGGCCTGCATGTATGTCTGTGTGTCACTTGCATGCCTGGTGACTGAGGCAAGGCCTTTGTTGTTGTTGAGGGTTTTTAGTTTAGTTTAGTTTTGTTTCTTGAGACAGGGTCTCTCTGTATAGCCTTGGCTATCCTGGACTCATTTCGTAGACCAGGCTAGCCTCAAACTTACAGAGATCCGCCTGCCTCTACCTCCCTGAGTGCTGGGATTACAGGCATGAGCCACTATGCCCAGCTTGGCCTGTGTTGTTTTTAATAAAATCTTAATCATTCAATTTTACCAGATGCTGGAGTGAAAGCTCCCAGCTGACCTTCTTCCTTAGCTGATTTCATCAAAGTCTTCTTCTCCATGCCATCTCAAAAACAAAAACCCTCAAACTGAATGTCCCTCCATTCTATTTCCTATGCATTTCTCTATCTGTCCTGACTTCCTCTTACTCTGTTTTTTTCCTGTGTTAATTCCCTGTCAACTGGTTGCTTTGCCTCTTGACCTATGGTTGACCTTTTTAAAAAATTTAAATATGGAATGCTTCACGAGTTTGCGTGTGTCATCATCCTTGCACCGGGGCCATGCTAATCTTCTCTGTACTGTTCCAACTTTAGTATTCATGCTGCTGAAGTGAGCACCTATGGTTGACTTTATTTAATCCTGTTTACCAGCAGAAAGCTCTTGGATTAAAGGCTTGTGCTAGTGCTCAGCCACGCTACAGGTAGAAATAGATTTTTCCAGTAAACAATACAATCTCAGGGTTCACCTGTTCTGCAACAGGCCTGGAACTCACCTGATGAGCTAGGCTCCCTGGCCAGTGAGTGCCAGGAGATCTGCCTCCCTAAGATCAGAAATTGCATAAGTAAATATGTGCCACCATGCCTTTCTTTAAAAAAATATGGGGGGGGGGGAAATGAGTACTACAAAATATGTGTTGGTGTCAGAGGAGAACCCACAAAAGTCTGCTCCTCCATTGGGTTCCTCGGATAGAATCTAGTCGTCAGTCTCTGGGGGCAGGTGTCTTTATCTGCTGAGCCATCTCGCTGCCCCTCTCTCTTTCACATATGGGTTCTGGAAATTGAACTCAGTCCCCAGTTCTTGCAAAGCAACCACTCTCCCTACTGAGCTATCACCCCAGCCCTTGGTTACTCTTTAGAAAGGGTGTGTGGTACAATCAACAATGGCTGCTGAATTTGGTCGACCTAGTTAGAAATCCCACTATTCCATTTCTCAGCTAGGTTGTCAGGGACCTTGCTGAAGCCATTTAAACTCCTCCTTATAGTAAATCATAAATGCTGATTTCTAATTGAGTTGGAAAGTTTCAATATATGTGCACGGTAGTGCCTGCTTCTCAGTAAACTTGTGCCCAGTGATTAAGCAAACAGACATTAATGATATTTAAATTTGGGTGCAAAAAGTAACTTCAGTTTTGTTGTTGTTTTTGTTTTGTTTGTTTGTTTTCGAGACAGGGTTTCTCTTGTGGTCCTGGACTTGCTTTGTAGACCAGGCTGGCCTCGAACTCACAGAGATCCACCTGCCTCTGCCTCCCGAGTGCTGGGAAGTAACTTCAGTTTTAAGAAGTTTCTATTTAGTTTGGGTTTGTTTGTTTGTTTGTTGTTGTTGTTTTTTGTTTTCTTATTTGTTTGCTTGTTTTGGTTTTGGTTCTTTTTGTTTGTTTCGTTTTTTGTTTGCTTGTTTTTTGTTTTTGTTTTTCTTTTTTTGTTTGTTTGTTTTCCCGAAACAGGGTTTCTCTGTGTAACAGACCTGGCTGTCCTAGACTTGCTTTAGTAGACCAGGCTGGCCTCCAATTCACAGAGATCTGTGCCTCTGCCTCCCTAGTTCTGGGATTAAAGATGTGTGCCTCCATGCCCGACATCTATTTAGGTTTTTGTTTTGGAGGCTAAAAAAATTATGTTGTTTGACTTTTTTAAAGTTCTGTTGGACAAGCACACAGTAAATAGTGTAGCTGTAGCTATGAATAAGTCTTGAACTCATAGATATCCACCTGCCTTTGTTTCTAGAGTGCTGGGATTGTGCTACCATGCGTGTCTTCAGTTAGTTCCCAAAACTGAAAAAGAAAGGGGGCACCTGGATTTGAACCAGGGACCTCTTGATCTGCAGTCAAATGCTCTACCACTGAGCTATACCCCCAGCTGTCCTGTTCTCTCACTCTGGCTTTGTGGACACTCTGGATCTTGGGCTGTGGCGGAACAGGCAGGCTCAACCCATTCGAAAAAGACTTGCCAGTTATGAGCAAGGTACGCCGGTCAGCAAGCAGTGAGTCCTACAACGTCTGACCAATGAATCTCAGGGCAGGTTTACTCTTTATTCTTAGTGACTTAAATCTGGTAGAAAATTTCTCAGGCTCCGCAAAGCTCTATGCTTAGTCTTTCCTGGTCCTCCTATCCCTGGGAGGCAGCGGAGGTTGGTAAACAGTAAATTCTGTATTATGCCACTTGGGAAAAGCAAGAACTTTAGCCCGGGGTCAACGTGCCCCGGAATCCGCCCATCTGCTGGACTCTGGAGCAGTGACGCACTCAGCCAGCGACGCCAGTGCTCTCGAGCCTTCACTACCCCGAAAGAAGGCGAAGGGTCTGGGATGCTGTTGTGTCACACGTGTGCGACAGCACTTGTTCAGGTTGTCAGGATCTCGGTAGGACTCTGTGCTTCTTCATTGTAAGGCTGAGGCGCTTCCCCAGGCGGCCGAAGCTCGGAGCCGATTCAGTCCTCTTCGAACTTGCAGCGGCGGTGCCTTGTGAGGGAACACGATTTCAGTGTTGCGGGTCCTTGCGGGGAGACGAGCGAGTTGGAGAACCCGGGCGCCGGTCGTCCCCACCTCTTGCTCCCGGCATCCCGATTGTTGGGGGTTGTCCGGCTCTGCAACATCGGACTCTTGAAGAGTAACCGGGATGGGGACAAATCCCTTTCAACGAGGTCAGGGACAAGTTCCCTGGCTAGATCCTGACGAGTTCTCCCGTAAGGTTTTCTGCGGAGGCCGGCTTTGGAGGATTGTGTATCATTGATGGAAGAGGGCCCACCATAACATCCAGAAGTGCGTGCCATAGGGATTAGGTGTGTGGGGGTTCCAGGAAGGGCAAGGATCACCGCATTACCACGGTTCTCATCACGGAACGTTGGAAGTTTTCAACATACTGGATTTTTAAACTTGTTCAGATACTGATAACTTTAGAAAGAAACTATTTAAATTTGATATCCGTTACTCCCTTATCTAAAATGAAGATTATGTTAGTTTACTCTTAGAATGATGTGAACGCTCTAAACAGAGACATACCTGTTTGTTCCCCGTAGCTATTAAATGTTTGCATTCAATACTTAAGAGGATGTTGAACGATTTAGGGGTAAATTTTGTAATACTGTTGTGATAGTATTTTTAAAAAGATATTTGAGCCGGGCGTGGTGGCGCATGCCTATAATCCCAGCACTCGGGAGGCAGAGGCAGGCGGATCGCTGTGAGTTCGAGGCCAGCCTGGTCTACAAAGCGGGTCCAGGACAGCCAAGGCTACACAGAGAAACCCTGTCTCGAAAAACCAAAAAAGAAAAAAATAAAAAAAAAAAGAAATTTGCTGTGTGTGTGTGTGTGTGTGTGTGTGTGTGTGTGTGTGTGTGTATGTGTGTGTATAGAGTGTGGAAATCAAAGGGTAACTCTCCTAGAGTTGGTTCTCTTCTGCCACCTTGTGAGATCCTGGAATCAAATTCGGATTACTAGGCTTGCCCACAGTGTATCAACTTGGCGAGCCATCTTGCAGGCTCCGTAGTGGTATTTTAATAACGATACTTAATATGGTATGTTACTGGAAATATATCATCACGTATATAGTTTTATGTTAGGGTTAGGGATGTAACTTAGTAGTAGATGGCTTGCCCGGAATGCACCCAAAGTCCTGTGTTCTTTTTCTCTAGGAGATGCACATCAATGGCTATGCACCCGAGATAGGACACCAACAGACCAAAGAAACAATTCCATCCAAGTCCAGGTTGGTGAGCCAGTATGATTATTGGGGTTAAATACTGATGTGTGGGGATGCCAAAGAGATGCATCCTGGAAAAGCCCCATCCGAGCATGGGTGACTACTTTCTAAAGCCATCACTGGAGTCCAAGGAAACCTTCCACTCTTACATGCTGTGCCACCCCAAAACCATGTGAAACTGCAGTTGAGAGAAGGGGGAAGCTGGTTTTTGTTGGGTGAGCAGGAGTGAGTGGGTAGGTAAAACTCCCCCATCATCCCCTTACTCCACTTCAAGGAGGGAATGTTACTAGGGCATCCTTGGGATAGTTTGAGATCTCAGTTGGGTAATCACAGCTTCTCTGATCTCAAGACTACAGAGGTCCTATCTGCCTAGGGATGGCAGATCCTCTACACTTCTACCCCAGCCCCACAGAACACAGCCAAACTATGGAGATGTGTCATCACTGTGTATCTGGTCACTTTGGCTTTTATTACTTTTTTTATTTTTTTATTTTATTTTTTCTTTTTCTTTTTTTTTTTTTTATTAATTTATTCTTGTTACATCTCTATGGTTATCCTATCCCTTGTATCCTCCCATTCTTCCCTCCCTCCCACTTTCCCCCCATTCCCCTCCCCTATGACTGTTCCCGAGAGGGACCACCTCCCCCCGTATATGCTCATAGGGCATCAAGTCTCCTCTCGGTGACCCGTTTTTTGTTTTTTTTTTAAAGTATGAGTGCTCTGTCTGCATGTAGAAGAGGGCACCAGATCTCATTATGGATGGTTGTGAGCCACCATGCGGTTGCTGGGAGTTGAACTTAGAACCCCTGGAAGAGTAGACAGTGCGCTTAACCCCTGAACCAAATCTCCAGCTGCCACTTTGGCTTTTAATTAGACAACTAGGCAAGGCATGGTGGTACATGCCTTAAGCATGTAGTAGCAGGCAGAGGCAGGAAAGTTACTAAGAGTTTGGGCCAGCCTAGTTTACATAGCAAGGTTTCAACTCCTGAATATTATAGTTCTAAATTAATCTTTTTGAGGGGGTGAGGAGCACAGGGTTTCTCTGTGTAGCCCTGGCTGTCCTGTAACTCAGTGTGGCCTTGAACTCACAGAGGTTCACCTCCCTCTGCCTGCTGAATGCTGGGATTAAATGTGTGCAGCCCACCCACACCCACACCCCTGGCTGAGTTTTGAATTTTTATTTTATCAAGCAAAATACTTCTTGGCCAGGGCTAGTGTCCAATCCACGTTCCATTCCTTTTTTTAAAAAACTTTGTCCAACAGTAGTATAAGGTAAGAATGGTGCTTGCATGTATTTATGAGTCACCCACACTATACTTCCATCACAGGATACAAATGGTACTATTGCTGATGGCTGTCAGCCCAGGGGATACCGTTTTGGAAGTAGACACAGGCTCTTGTGGACTGAGCTTATTTTCATCCAGAGCAGGTAAGACTACAGTAAAGAAAGGAGGCCATGGGAAGGAGGAGACGGATGGATTTCCAGAGCTCCATGGTCACCCGGGCCAGTAGAATCGGTGAGCTCCAGGTTGGACACCCTGTCTTAAAAAATAAGTGGAAAGCAGAAGAAGAAGACACCCAGTGTGTCAACTCCTGAACCTCACTGCATGTAAGTACTCCCCAGGAATGTACACAGACATGGATGTTCACACACATGGAAGGCTCAACCTCCCCCATAATTTAAAGAAAATGAAAATTGTGCACTGGTAGGCCAGGCATGGAAGCATGTAACTATATCTCAGCACTGTGGAGAATTGCCAGTTCTAGGTTAACCTGGCTATGTAGTGAGTTCTAGGATAGCCTGGGCTACACAAGAGCCTATCTCAAAAAAAGAAAAGAAAACAATGACAAGCTATTCACATTTTAGATCGACACATGTAAAATGTTGGGTACCTGTTGGGGTTGTATGGAGAAATAGGCGCTCTAGTACACTACTGTTTGATAAATAAATTGGTGCCAGTTTTTTTTCCGATAATTTCTTTATTTTTAGTGCATTGGCTGTTTTGCCTACATGTATGTCTGCGTAAGGGTGTCAGGTCTTGGAGTTACAGAGAGTTGTGAGCTGCCATGTGGGTGCTGGCGATTAAACCTGGGTCCTCTGGAAGAGCAGTCAGTGAGCCATCTCTTCAGCCTCTGGTGCCAGTTTTTTAACAGAAGAACTGTACTTTTCTTTTTTTGGTTTTTTGAGACAGGGTTTCTCTGTGTAGCCTTGGCTGTCCTGGACTCACTTTGTAGACCAGGCTGGCCTCGAACTCACAGAGATCCATCTGCCTCTGTCTCCCTAGTGCTGGGACTAAAGGCTTATGCCACCACCGCCTCATATTTTTTCAGTATAAAACTTTACATGCCCCGTGAGCTTAATCTGTAACTGATTGCCATTATGCCGACTGAGGCAGAAGAATATTCCCTGAATTATTTGTATCAGAGTAAGACTAGAAATGGGTAAATGGGAGCTGGAGAGATGGCTCAGAGGTTAAGAGCACTGTCTGCTCTTCCAGAGGTCCTTAGTTCATTTCCCAGCAACCACATGGCGACTCACACCCATCTATACTGGGATCTGATGCCCTCTTCTGGTGTGCAGGTGTACATGAAGGCAGAGCACTCATACACATTAAATAAATAAGTCTAAAAAAAAAAGAAAGAAAGAGACAGGTTAATGTTTATCAGGAAGCTACTGGATAAATAAGTCATGGACTACAGACGTTAACACATTGCTGAAATGACAGTGTCAATAAGAAAAGTAAAGGATGGCGTGCTTTAGCCGTACTATGGGTGAAGACCACAGACTTCCTTGCAGGTTTGCATATGTAAAGCTGTCGCAGGAAAGGCCAGTGCCTACTACTATGGCTGTCCCCAAAGAGGACAATTCGTGGTTAAGGATTGGGAAGAAATTTTTGTAACCTTGGACTGTTTGATTTTTTTCTCCCCAGAGAGATTTAATACCTTTGCAAAATTAATTCTAGGCAGTTTATAAACTAATACTGTGGAATATCATAAAATTATTTTTTGCTGAAGTTGGATCACAAGGACAAGTTGTAAGTTTTGAGATACAAAAGACCATTGTGATTGGACAAAAAAAAAAAAAAAAAACAACTCGGGCATGATTCATGGGGATTAAGCCAGACTCAAGAATGACAGATGATGTGGATTCTATTCACAGTGCTATTTCAACAACAAAGGAAGATATACAGTCTAACATTTGATGCATGAGTTATTTTAAATTATTTCTAGGTTACTGAGTATGAAGAGAAAAGGGATTAAGCCTAGCAAGATGGCTCAGCAATTAAAGATACTTGCCAAGAAGCCTGACATTGTCCCAAATGTCCCACATGGTGAGAGAACCCCTTTTAAAGTTGTCTTCTGACCTCTATAAGCATGCACATGTATGCTCCCCTCAATTTAAAAAAAAGTTTGTTTGTTTGTTTGTTTGTTTGAGACAGGGTTTTCACTACATAGCCGTGGCTGGCCTGGAACTCACTATAGACCAGGCTGGCCCCAAACTCATGAGCTCCATCTGCCTCTGCCTCCCAAGTGTTGGGATTAAAGACGTGCACCACCATACCCAACAATAAAATGTTTAAAATGGAAAAAAAAATCAAGTAAGGCTCAGCCTTTTTTTGTATGGGCAGCAGTCTTCAACATGTTTGCCCTGTTTCTCCAGGGTACAGAGAATACTTTCACTTTAATATGCAGGGAGCTGGGCCCGAGAGATACTGAATTAGCTGTCAGAAGCGTGAATGAGTATTGAATAATGCCAAGAAGAGGAAGCTGAGCTCTGTGACCCTCAGTGTTTGCAGGATAAATAAAGAATTTGGAAAGCCGGGTGAGGTGGCAGCACCCCTTTAGTCCCAGCACTTGGGAGACAGAGGCAGATGGAACTCTGTTTGAGTCTAGCCTGGTCTACACAGTGAGTTCCAGGCCAGCCAGGGCTAGCTACATAATGAGATCCAGTCTGGGGGAAAAAATTAAACACAATTGAAAGATAAATTATTTTCTTTTCATTTTAAAACTTTTTTGGTTTTTTGAGACTTTGAGACAGTGTTTCTCTGTGTGGCTCTGGCTGTCCTGAACTCGCTTTGTAGACCGGGATGGCCTCAAACTCACAGCAATCTACCTGCCTCTCTCTGCCTCCAGAGTGCTGGGATTAAAGGCATGCACTACCATGCCTGGCTTTTTTTTTTTTTTTTTTTTTTTTTTTTTTTTAACATTTTCATCTTGCTTTGCCCGGGCTGGCCTAGAAATCAGTCTTTACCTCCAACTCCTGAATGCTGGGATAGTTGGCATGAACCACCACTCCCAGAAGTCATGTGAATTTTAATTGCTAAAGCTCAGTTGAGGCAGTTATTTATAAATTTTAGCGGTGGGAAATTCACAGGACCTTGGATATATTCTAAATTTTTGTTGTTGTTGTTGTTGTTGTTGTTGTTGTTGTAATGGCCCTTCTTAAAATTGGCAATATTACTAATACTTTGTATCCATATATACATAACCAAGGAAAGATTACTTATTCAAGATACTGTTAGGAGCTGGGCGTGGTGGCGCATGCCTTTAGTCCCAGCACTCAGGAGGCAGAGGCAGGGGGATCTCTGTGAGTTGGAGACCATACTGGTCTACAAAGAGAGTCCAGGACAGCCAAGGCTACACAGAGAAACCCTGTTTCGAAACACCCCCCCTAAAAAAAAAAGATACTGTTAGGGTTTTGTGTATAGTTCAGTACCTTCAGAACTGCTTTCCACAATGTGGCTTCCCCATGCTCTTCTTAACACAGCAGGCTGATCCAGCACTTCTTTCTTGCTCACAGGTAGCTCTGGATGTGGTAAGACCTCAAGTTGCTTTGCCTGCCTTGGTCCCAAATCCTCAACAGAGTGCCATCTATACTGGATTCCTAGCAAAGTGAGTGACCGAGTAGTGGGAGTGGGGCTGTTGGTGGTTCCTGTGTTCGAGGTGTGCTAGAGAGCAAATCCAGAACTGCGCACATGCTAGTTGTGTGTTCTACCACTGAGCTGCAGCCTCAGCCTGGTTTGCTTTTGCTTTTGCTTTTTTGTTTGTTTGGTTGGTTTTTCGAGATAGGGTTTCTCTGTGTAGCCTTGGCTGTCCTGGACTCCCTTTGTAGACCAGGCTGGCCTTGTACTCACAGACCTGCCTGCCTCTGCCTCCCAGGTGCTGGGATTAAAGGCATGCTCCACCTTTCCCGGCTCTTTGTGATTTTTAAAAATTATTCCTCTCCTCCCATTTAAAAAAGCTTTTTATTGATTCTTTGTGAATTTCACGTCATGCTCCCTAATCCCACTCATCTCCTTGTCCTTTTGTATCTGCCCTCCGTCCTTGCAGTACCCCCTCCAAAGAAAATAAGACAGAATTAAAAAAAAAGTCTCATTGTGGAAGCTGCAGTGTGTCACCGTGTGTCCCAGTGTGTCCTTTTGTCCACAGTTCTTTGCCTGCAAATGCTCGTTGTGATGAGTTACTGGTCTGGTTCGAGGCCTCTGGCTTCTGCTACACTATCAATACTGGAGCCTCACTGGACTCCTCTTGGGTATCCTGTTGTTGCCTTGTGTCATGGAGATCCTGCAGCTTGGGATCTGCAGGGCTGGCCCTTTGAAACACTCTAGCAGTGCATAGATGGGGTAGATGTTGGAGCAGGCCAACTCAGAGCCCAAGTTCCGGGCCTGGGTGGTAGCTGAGTTGGCCAGCCCTCCAGCTCTCCTGTACCCGCACTCCTGAGTGCTGAGCTGGCAAAGCGCAAGGCTGGCTCTCCTCCCTGCCTCAGGTGGTAAGGGGACTCCCTCATTTTTAAAGACAAGGTCTCACTCTGTAGCCCAGGGTAGTCTAGAAGTTTAGTTCACTGTTTAGCCTAGGCTGCCTTAAACTCTCAGTAACTTTCCTTGCCTCAGCCTCCTGATGAAACTTTTTTTTTTTTTTTTTGCTTGTATGTCAGACTAAAATGATGATTTTGCGTCAGGTAGTGGTGGTGCATACCTTTAATCCCAGCACTTGGGAAGCAGAGGCAGGTGGACTTGTGAGTTCAAGGTAGATCTGAGAGTTTTAGGCCAACCTGGTCTACAAAGCGAGTTCCAGGCCAGCCAAGGCTACACAGAGAAAGCTTGTTTTGAAAAAAAAGCAAAATAAAAATGATCATTTTGTAACTGGATAAGGTGTACATGTTATTTCATAAAATTGTTATAAAATGACCACATGTCCCAAAGTTCATTATATTGCTGTTTAAATCATCTTTTACAAGAATAGTAATAAAGAAGTATTTTTTTCTGACAGGTTAGAAAATTGAAAATGTAATGTTAACTGTAAAGTTAAATAATGGTTTGTTTTTTACTTATTAAAACTATAAAATTGCTTATAACCTGTTTTTCTTTCTTCTTTTGACTACTGGGGATTGAACCAGGGCAAGCATCTACCAGTGAGCTCCATCCTCACCTAACTTGCTGCTTTATCCTTCCTTTCACTTAATTCTTGCATCTAGATTTAGGTGATAGCATTTAAATTTGATTGAGAAATGTAGGTAAAGAGACTATGAAATCACTATTTTGATAGAGATAAAAAGCACATCTTTTACTTTTCTGAAAGCATCATACAGGTTATTGAACTTTTGGATGGATTTGCATCATGTGAACATATAAGTGAGGTCAGCCAGAGATTGGCTGGGTGGTTTGCCCTACAAATCAGAAAGTCAAAACAAAAGTCAGACCAAACATCATCGCAAATTTATAATTACATTCTCTAAAGGAAATTGGAGTTGGAAATGAAGTGTTTCAAGAGGAGAGCCATGGTGAGCTTCAGTTTTATTTTATGCTTGTGTTTTTTTTTATCTTTTTAAAAAAATAATTTATTGAAGATTATATCTCGATTGTTATCACCTCTCTTCCTGTTCACCCTCCCTCTCTCTTTCACCCTATTTTCTTCCCCTAGACCTGTGACAGAAGGGGACCTCCTCCCCCACCATATGATCATAGCCTATCAAGTCTCATCCTGGTAGTCGGTTTCCCCTCCTTCTTAGTGCCACCAGGCCTCCCCACCAAGGGAAAGTGGTCAAATGGGGACATCAGAGTTCAGGTCAGAGTCAGTCCCCACTCTCCACACAACTGTGGAGAATGTGCTGTCCATTGGCTAGATCTGAATAGGGGGTCTAGGTTTACTACATGCATTGTCCTTTATGCATGTATTTTTTTGATTTTTAAAAATTATGTATTCAGTATTATTTCTGCATATATGCCTGCACGCCAGAAGATAGCTCCAGATCTCATTATAGATGGTTGTGAGCCCCCAAGTGGTTGCTGGGAATTGAACTCAGGACCTTTGGAAGAGTAGCAGCCAGGGCTTTGAACTTCTGAAGCCATCTCTCCGGCCCAATTCTTTTTTGTTTTTTAGGACCTGTCTGTCTGTCTGTCTGTCTGTCTGTCTGTCTATCTATCTATCTATCTATCTATCTATCTATCTATCTATCTATCTGAGTGCTGTATCTGCATGGACACCTGCATGCTGGAAGAGGGCATCAGATCCCAGTTGGAAGAGCAGCAGCTAGGGCTTTCAACCTCTGAGCCATCCCTCTAACCCAATTCTTTTTTGTTTTTTAAGATCGATCGATCTATTTGTTTGTTTGTTTTGAGCGTTCTATCTGCATGTACTCCTGCATGCCAGAAGAAGGCATCAAGATCCCAGTAGAGGTGGTTGTGAGCTAACATGTGGTTGTTGGAAATTGAACTCAGGACCTCTAGAAGAGTAGACAGTGCTCTTAACCACTGAGACATCTCTCCAGCCTCATATTGTAGATTCTCAAGTGTGTTGACCATATTGACTAACACATTCACAAAATAATATACTCACATAACTACAGATACTCTTCAGGGATTTTTTTTTTTTTTTTTTTTTTGGTACCAAAAATGAAACGCAGTGTTTTTCTATTCTGTTAAATTAATTGAAAAATGCAACTCCTAAAATGCTGCTGGAGTTCTTCCATGAAACAAGTTTAGGTCCTTGAATGTGCATATTATTTAGGCTTGAAACAGTTTTTTAGATACGTTGATTACGAAATAGGCTTATCCCTTTGGTTATAAGCCTATCTGTAAAATTAGTGTGTGATTATTGACGTATTTCTGTATACTAACTAGCAAAGTAGCCCCAAAACAAATGTTTAAAAACAATACAAATAAAAAGCTCTGAGAAAAAGCTTACAGGAAAGAGACAGTGTTTAATATTTCAACATTTTTTGTGAACAAATTATACAACATTTATGTGGTGTAGTATGCATTTTCTGTTACAGAAGACTCCCATTCTGACTTTCCCCACAGTCCACGTCCCTATCTTGCTCGGCCTGTTTCTTATAGTTAATGCAGTGTTATGACCTTAATTGTTTTCTCTTTTAAACTTGTTCTTCTTGTCAGGTTATTGAACTTCCAGCCACAACTGAACTACCTGAGGTGACAGCAATCAATTTGAAGACAGAAAAGTATCAAATTAGAACTTTATACTATCCATCACTGCTGCCATCAATGGGTATTTTTAGTGATTACTATGATTTGTATAACTTCTACATAGTTTGAAAAATAACAAGCCAAAAAGCATTGTGCGCCTGGGTAACTGCCCCACTTTGCAATTGTCTTGCATTTAGTTTGACACTTGCAGCTAATGACTCCAGGTTGCAGTAGTTGGGCCGTGTCATTCTTCACTTTCTGTAAACCACTCCATAAATTTGTCTTTCTTCATAATATTAGTTTCATTTTCTTTGTTTGATTGATGGTCATTGGCTACTGAAATAAAATATGCATTTTAAGGCAAATTGTATGTATTCAAGATAAATTTTATGCATTTTAAAATATTTTTGACTTTTTTTTTATTTGAGACAGTCTAAATTTGGAAGTGGTAATCATGCTTTTAATCCTAGCATTTGGGAGGAGGGAAAAATACAACAACAACAACAAAAGATTACTGTGTGGCCCAGGCTAGCCCTGAACTCTTGATAGTCCTGCCTCAGCCTCCTACGAGCTAGACTTCTTCTACAACAGGCATTCACACTGCCTGACCCAGTACACGTTTTAATTGCTTGAATGGAACTTTAAAAGAACAAGGAGCCAGGCTTGGTGACACACACCTTTAACCCCAGCATTTGAGAGCCAGAGGCAGGCAGATCTCTGAGTTGCAGGACAGCCAGGGCTCTCTACAAGGAAACCTTGTCTCAAAAATACCAAATAAGTAAGTAACCAAATAAATGAAAAAAATAAAAATAAAACCAATGCGGCAGGGCCAGAGAGCTGGCTCAGCAGTAAGAACACTAGCTCTGCAAGCCTGAGTTTGACACCCAGAGCTCATGTTTTATTTTATTCTTTAATCTGGACACAGTGGTGGGCATCTGCCTGCTACCTTGGGTCGTTTTTTGTTCTTCAGAACTGGGTTGCCTTGCTCTTGTTGGGTAAGTGCTTTTCACTGAGCTAAGTCCGCAAAGCCTGTGCTGGGCGTCTACAGTCCCAACACTCCTATAGCAACACGGGAGGTAGAGACAGGAGAATCACCTGGAAGCTTGCAGGCCGGCCAGCTAGTCTGGAGTGCTTGGTGCAGCAGCAAAAACAGTTAAAGATCTTGCCTCAACAAGGTGGAAGGCAAGACCTGACTCCTGAAAGTTGTTCTTTAACCTCCAAAAGCCCCGCCCCCCATAAACAAAAGGAAAACAGGGCTGTGGTAAATAAAATAGTAGGGGAGAGCTGATGAGAATAATATAATTTCAAAAATTATAATAATAAAGATGGAACTTTGTCGTTGCTTTTGGTTCTGAGTATTGAAGCTAGAACCTTGTACCTGGTACATGTTAAAGCACACTATAGAATAAGACATAATAACTTTTTGTTTGGTTGATTTTGATTTTTCTGGGGTTTAAAGATGAGGTCTAGGACAGGTGTGGTGGTGCACGCCTTTAATCCCAGCACTTGGGAGGCAGAGGCAGGCAGATCGCTGTGAGTTCGAGGGCCAGCCTGGTCTACAAAGTGAGTCTAGGACAGCCAAGGCTACACAGAGAGACCCTGTCTCAAAAAAAAAAATGAGGTCTAATGTAGTCCAGGCTGGCCTTGAACTCCTGGCCCTCCTGCCTTCCCCTTTAGAGTGCTGGGATTATAGACATGAGCCATCATGTTGTTTTTTAGATAGTCTTGTTCTCTGTGTATCCTAGAGAGGGCTCAACTAATGATACTCCTGCCTTGGCTTCTGGAGTGCCAGGGTATAGGGATGTCCTACCGTATACTGCTTCAAGGCATTAACAATTCTTAAATCTTTTTTTTTTTTTTTTTCTGAGACAGGGTTTCTCTGTGTAGCCCTGGCTGTCCTGGACTCGCTTTGTAGACCACGCTAGCCTTGAACTCACAGAGATCCACCTGCCTCTGCCTCCTGAGTGCTGACATTAAAGGCGTGTGCGCCACCACTGCCCAGCTATAACATATACTTTTAAAAGAACTTTATACATGTTTTTCAAAAAACTGATCTTCAAGGTTATATTTTTATATAGTTATAGTTTTTGCTGTTTAGATGTGGATGTTTCTCTTTTGGCTAAGCTTTCACAGTGCTAGAAGGTGGTGCTATGGCAACCTGCTAGGGGAGAAAACTCAACAGTGGTCTTACACCTCAGTGAACTCTGCATGATAATACCAGACTTCAAAGTAAGATGTGACTGGTGAAATAGTGGCGTGACTCCACAGGAGGGAAATCATACCTGCTACCATCAACCTGCTCAAAAACCTGGGGTGGCAAGATGCAGGCACGTTCTACCATACCTGACTTCAAGATGTAGCAGCTCTTTAATCTCTTTTCTTACACTCAGAGTCTTGGTTTGGTTTGGTTTGGTTTGAGACAGTATCTCACTTTCTAGGCTGGCCTGAACTCAAGGCAATTCTTAGCACTAGAATTACAGGTGTGAGTTACACTAGAACCTTTAAAGCCAGGTAAAAAGAACATCAGAATTAATATAACTAGTACCTATGTATAATACATATTAGTAATTCACATTCCTAAAGTATATTTTCCCATCGTTTGATATACGTAATTAATGCGGGCCCCCCCCCTTTTTTTTAAATTTTTTTTTATTTTTTTAATTTTTGGTTTTTGAAGACAGGGTTTCTCTGTATAGTCTTGGCTGTCCTGGAACTCAGAGCTCCTACTGCTTTGACCTCCCTCCCTAGTGCTGGCATTAAAGGTGTGTGCCACAATTAAATTTAAAAGTTGTAAAAAGCATTATCCTTTGCTGGGCGTGGTGGTGTATGCCTCTAATCTCAGCACTCAGGCAGGCAGAGGCAGGTGGATCTTTAAGTTTGAGGCTAGCCTGGTCTACAAAGCAAGTCAAGGACAGCCAGGACTACAAGAAAAGCCCTGTCTTATCTGGGCGTGGTGGCACACGCCTTTAATCCCAGCACTCGGGAGGTAGAGGCAGGTGGATCACTGTAAGTTCGAGGCCAGCCTGGTCTACAAGACGAGTCCAGGACAGCCAAGGCTAACACAGAGAGACCCTGTCTGGAAAAAAAAAAAAAAAGAAAAGAAAACAAAAAAACCCTGTCTCAAAAAATCAAAAGGGGGGAATAAAAGAAAGAAAGAAAGAAAGACAGAAAAAGGTGTGTGCTACTGCACCTGGCTAATTCTGACATTCTTTTAAGCTGATTAAAAAAATTCTGTCTGGGCTGGAGAGATGGCTCAGTGGTTAAGAGCACTGCCTGCTCTTCCAAAGGACCCAGGTTCAATTCCCAGCACCCACATGGCAGCTCACAACTGTCTGTAACTCCAAGATCTGACACTTTCACACCAATGCACATAAATTAAAACTAAATAAAAAAATATTAAAAAAAAAAAAAAGATTCTGTCTGTGGTAGCTGTCATCTGTCATTCCAGAGCTCAGGAGGTTGAAGCAGGAGGACTGCCATAGTTCAGGCCAGCTTGGGTTATATAGAACATTCCAGCCCATGGCTGGCAAGCTCCTTGGCTTAGGGAGAGCCTACAACTATTTTGCTAAATGGACATGATGTCAAGCTGCTTTCTAAATATTTAACATTATACCCTTAGATGAGTGCTGCTCTCAACCTCCGTCAAAAGCCGTTTGCAGTGAGCAAAAGAAACTCATTGGTCAAAGCGCTGAGAATAAGTGACTGTTGGATGCTCAGCCCTAAATGGGCACCTGTATATTACACACATTCACAGTCAGAAAGAGGGTGGAAAGAATAGAGACAAAGGCTGGAGAGGATGTCTGGAAATGACATGGGCATTGTGCTCATGAACCCACAGCAGCTGTGTTTACCTGCACAATATCAAAGCCACCAACATTCTAGCATAGATGGGAGAGGAGAGTCAGTTTTCCTCAGGAGTGTAGCCATTGGTAAAGTACCCTTGCTCCTGTAAATAACCCTAAGCCCCAGAACATGTAAGCAACCCTAATTAAACTTGGTGTATTACAAACCAAAACAAAAACTGAAAATGATGGAAAGGAATAATCCCAGCACAAAGGAGACAGGGGCAATTGGATCTCTGAGTTCAAGGCCAGCCTGTCTACAGAGAAGCTTCAGGATAGCCTGGGCTACATAGATCCTTTTTCAAAAGAACAAAACACAACAACAACAACAATATTTTTTTTAAGACATGGAATTAGATGTGGGATATATTGTAAAGAAGTGCTCCAGAGGGAGAAGGAGGGTTATAAAAGTGAGGAATGGGGAGTTGAAAGTGGTCAGAATACACTTAGGAGGCAGAAGGAGGAAGACCAGAAAGACTGCAATCAGTCATCAGGCTGTGCAGGACCTTGGAGACCTTCTAAAGAATTTATCTTCTGTTTGTGTTTGTTTGTTTTTTTTGAGACAGGGTTTCTCTGTGTAGCCTTGGCTGTCCTGGACTCACTTTGCAGACCAGGCTGACCTTGAATTCATGGCGATCCGCCTGCCTCTGCCTCCTGAGTGCTAGGATTAAAGGCGTGTGCCACTATGCCCGGCGAATTTGTCTTTTTTTGAAGACAAGGTCTCAGATATTCTGTTGGCCTCAAAGTCAGTATGTAGCTGGGGCTGACCTTGAACTTCTGATCCCCTTGCCTCTACTTCCTAAATGCTGAGATTACAGGTGTGAGTCCCTATGCCTTTATTATGTAATACTGGGGATCAAACCTGTGCTTAGTGACTGCTGACTGAGTACTCCACCAACTGATCTGTATCTCCAAATTTGTTTATCTTTAAACAAACAAACAAACAAACAAAAAATCTGAGCCAGGCACATGCCTGTAATCGCAACCCGCAGGGAGGCAGAGGCCAGCTGATATCTGTGAGTTTCCTGGTCTACAAAGTGAGACCAGGACAGCCAAGGCTACATGGAGAAACCCTGTCTCAAAATAACAAAAAAGCCTGAGGTGTGTCTGAAGGATGTAATAAGGGTACACATTTAGATTTATGCTTGGAAAGGCCATTCTGGCTGCACTCAGGTACTGACCGAGAAGAAGAGTTACTGTGGTATTACATTTGTCTGTACTGTAACTAGAGTTTTGTCACCCACTAATTGTCAGGTCCTAAGTATCTTCCTGAAGGGACTGGATTACAGGCAAAGGAAAATGCTGCCCTTTAACCTATTTCATTTCAAACTAAATGTGCTTAGTTTCTGCTTAGCATATTGTGTTCAATGGATAATGAATTGAACAATACCTCTCTATCATTGTGCCCATCTTAATTTGGGGTTGAGTGATAAATTAGCATTAAGTAGTTCATCAAGGCACAGTGTAAGGCCTTTCTCCAACCCTCTCTCACTATGTTTGCAATCTAGTTACAGCCAGATGCCCTCCCCTGCTCTCTGACAGCATTTCACACTCTACTTAGCTCACACTCTACTTAGCTCAGAAGAGCCTTGAACTCATGATCCTCATGCCTCAGCATACAAAGTACTAGAATTATAAGCATGTCGGACAGATGTGAACTTTCTCCTTCCTTTCCTTTCCTTTTCCTTTTTAAAGACAGGGTCTCATGTAGTCAAGCTGTCCTCATATTGGCTATCCAAGGATGACCTTGAACTCCTGGTCCTCCTCCATATCCCAAATGCTGAGGTTATGGGTATATGCTACATCCTGGTTCATGTTCTTTTGTGTCTATGTCTGGCCCTCGTGTATCACTCTCAGATCTTTTTTTGTTTGTTTGTTTTTGGTTTTTTGAGACAGGGTTTCTCTATGTAGCCTTGGCTATCCTGGACTTGATTTGTAGACCAGGCTGGCCTCGAACTCAGTGATCTTCCTGCCTCTGCCTCCCGAGTGCTGGGATTAAAGGCGTGCACCACCACACCTGGCCTCACTCTCAGATCTTAAGAGATCTGGTTTAGAACTGTCTTCTAGTTGCCTTGGCCTACCTTTCCTATCCAGTAAATGGTCAGTGATTTTGCTGGTAGTGTTAAGTGTACTCTGGATCACATATTGTTTCGCCTATCGACTTATAGTAATAAACATGATGTGACTAGGAGTATAAAGAGGACAGGTGTAAAAACTATTTTGAAAAAGAACCAGATTAGCTGGTGATTCGGTGTAAGACAATCTGTAATTTTTTTTGTTTTGTTTTGTTTTGTTTTTCGAGATAAGATTTCTCTGTGTATCTCTAGCCCTGGCTGTCCTGGAACTCTGTAGACCAGGCTGACCTCAATCTCAGAAACCCACCTGCCTCTGACTCCTGAGTGCTGGGATTAAAGGCGTGCACCACCACTACCTGGTGACCATCTGTATTTCCAAATTCTTGTCTGCTATTCCACTCTCTCCCTTATGTTTGCTAGTCCCTCTGAAAACAGTACTCATTCAATGTCTGGTTTATGCATTGCTTGTTTTAGAAATCCCTTACCAACTTTCTCATTGCACAGAGAATTCTGCAGGCAGCTTATTTGTTAGTTTATTGAAGACAGGGTTCTCTACAGCTTTGGCTGGCCTTGAACCCAGAGTGACCCTCCTTCTTCAGCCTCCAGGGTTGTGGGTTTATAATTCTGCAATCTTTTGTGCTCATTAATGTTGGTCATGTAGCATAGTCCTGATCACAATATTAATCTATGTGCCCTGCTCTGTTTATTTTTCAGTGTTGGGCCTTGAAGCCAGTGTCCATTGCCTGCCAAACATATGTTCTTTCACTTTAGCACTAGTTGTATCTTCATTAAGTGCAAAGAACTTAACATAGGCTATTGGGACCAGAACAGTAAATGACAACAGGACAAAAAATGAAGTTCAAAAAAGGACTTATTTTTAAGAAAAATTATTTGGTTGTATATTATCAAACATATAGAATATTTTGTGCCTATCAATGCCGCAGGTAAGGCTTGGTGTATTTGCCTCACTCCCTTATTTGAAAGCCTCAGGTTTGCAGATAATGTTTGTCTATGTTTCACGTGAACTAGCGTAGGCACCCTGGAGATTAAAGCAGCATAAAGAATAACAGTAGTAGTTTCCTATAAAAATGTGCTATGCAGTTTGGAGATATAACTGAATGAAAGAACATGAATGTAGCATGTGAAAGGCCCCAGGGTCAAACACCAATACCAAAACAAAAAAAGCAGAAAAGTGGAGTCTGGAGAAGTGGCTCAGTGGTTATAAACTCTTGGCGGCTCTTCCTGAGGACCTGGGTTCAACTCCCAGCATCCACATGATGGCTCACAACCACATGTAAGTTCATTTTTAAGGGATCCTATGTCCTCTTTCAACCTCCATGGGCACTATACTCACATGGTAAGCAGACACACATGCAGGCAAAACATTAACACACATAAAATTTTAGAAAACAGAAGTGTTGCATCTTTAAACAGAGCTGAATCCCCATATTTCTGTTGCTGCTGCTTTAGTGGTAATGATGTAACTTTTCTGAGTTAGTTTTTGAATAGTAAAATTAATATTGGAATGTCACTTCAGAACTTCTTGGGGCGCCGGGCTTTTAGGTGTGATTAGTAGCTATATGTCTGGCTTTTTGAAGAATGCCTCATCTACCCCTTCAAAGTGTTGCGACAGTGTTTCCCTCTATCTTGTCAATTTTGTTTTTAAAATGTCAGAAGCATTTTTGTATTAAAATTGCTTGTTGGTATATGTTACTTAGAAACAAACAACAATAACAAAAACCAAACAACTTTAGCCATGGTATTGCACACTTTTAATCCCAGAGGCAGGTAGATCTCTGTGAGTTTAAGGCCAATCTTATCTATGTAGTGAGTTTGGCCCACTCAGGGTTACACAATAAGACCATGTCTTTTTTTTATAAAAAGAAAGAAGGAAAGGAAAGGAAGTTTAGGATGGATGGAAGAAAGAAAGTTGGTTTCTTTTGTTTGAAAAGTGGAAACACTGATCATTATCTACCTAAACTGTAGCATAAACACCTGGAGCCAAGACCAGCTCCTTGTGTGTGTGTCTCTCTTGAAGAATGCCTGGCTGAATTTTTATGACTAGACCACTAAGTGACTCCAACCTTATGTAGACTGTAGGGAAATTTTTTGGTTAACAGAGGTCACTGTAAGAAAAGAGCAACAGGGCTGGAGAGATGGCTTAGAGGTTAAGAGCACTGTCTGCTCTTCCAAAGGCCCTGAGTTCAATTCCCAGCCACCACATGATAGCTCACAACCAACTGTAATGAGAACTGGTGCCCTCTTCTGGTGTGCAAGCACACATGCAGGTAGAACATACTGTATAGATTAAAAACAAAAAAGAAAAAGAAAAAAAAAAAGAGCATAGGCTAAGGCGGTGAAAGACTGACCCTACTCTTGGTAATACTGTGGCTCCCTCTCTGTTGTCTTGTTAACTGCATCTCTAGTTAGTTCATACTCTGCTAACACCAGAAAACAAATGCAGACTTTTTTGCTGGTCAAATGTATATGTGATCAATATTTCATATCTATCATTATCCATCCATCCAATAGGGGCTTTTGTTGTTGGTAGTGGTTTTTAAATTTTTATTACTAATTTTTATGTGTATGGGTGTTTTGCCTGCATGTATGTCTGTGTACCACATGTGTCTGGTGCCTTCCTGCACGTATATCTGTGCATCACATGTGTGTGATGTCTATAGAAGCCAGAAAAGGATGTCAGGTGCCCTGGGATTGGAGTTACAGACAGTTGTGAGTGCTGGGAATTGAATTTGGGTCCTCTGGAAGAGTGGGCAGTGCTTTTAACCATTGAGACATTGCTCCTGTGTGCACCTCCTTCCTTTTTTAAAATAGGAAATCGTTGTGTAGTCCAAAGAAGCTTCCAGCTTCCAATCCTCCTACCTCAACATCCTGAGTGCTAGGATTACAAGACACTGCCACCATAACTAGTAATATATTTTCTTTATATTGTTTGCCCTCTGACATTATCAAAGGCTTTTAGAGTTAACCTTAAGATTCACAACAAAACTGTTGGATAAATATTTATTCCTTCCTCTAGGCTGTGGTGGTGCATGCCTTTAATCTTAGTTCTCAGGAGGCAAAGACAGGAAGATCTCTGAGTTTGAAGCCAGCCTGGTCTACAAAGCTAGTTTCAGGGCAGCCAGGGTTACATAGTGAGACCATCTCAAAAAACACAAAAACAAAAAATTACATCCTTTAAAGAATCTATAAATCTTAAATTGGGAATTTCATCAATAAACAAGGCAAAAACATAATCGCTTCTACACTCCCCTACGTCAGTACCCTCCTTTTATTCATAGTTCATCAGACTTGCTTTAAATTAAAAAAAAAAAAAGTTTATTATTATGTGCTTAGTATTCTGCCTGCATGTACACCTACAGGCCAGAAGAGGGCATCAGATCACATTATAGATGATTGTGAACCACCATGTGATTGCTGGGAATTGAACTCAGGACCTTTGGAAGAGCAGGTGGTGCTTTTAACCACTGAGCCATCTCTCCAGCCCTAAATTTTTAAAATTACATTTATTTTCTCTTCTTTTCTGGCTCCCTCCCTCTCTCCCTCTTCTTTCCTTCTCTCCACTTCTCCTTCCTCTTCCTTCTTTTTCTCTTTATCTCTGTGTATGTATGCTCAGTGCACAACAAGGTAATGTGGAGGCCAGAGGGCAATGTGATGGAGACAGTTCTTGCCTTCCACGGAGAACTGAACTCATATCATCACACTTAGCAGCAAGCCTTTACCCACTGATACATTCCCTGCCCCCAGCTCTGTACAGTGATTGGCAAAGCACATTTCCTGCATGCATTCCAGATTCCTAGTGAGATGTCGAGACCTAGAATATAGAGCATGCTCCATTGATGCCTACAGGGACTGGCCTAAAACACAATGTTTTCTCTTCTGCTTTCTGGAGATACCTGTTCAGATTATTAAAATTTGCTCCCAACTCATTCTATAAGCATTTTAGAAGGAACTTGGTTCTTGATATTTCTACTTCTCCTTTTGCAATTTTCTTAAAAGTTTCTGCCACAGCTTATTTTCACTGCTAAAAGCAGGATTTTATCAAAGGTCAATAGAATATAATAGGTAAGAATTCAGGCTCCAGTCACAAGAGTGGGATTCAAATATTATGCTATCAATCTTAGACAAATTAACATAAGCCTAATTTGCCAAGTGGAAATAACAATACGTAACCTTCAGTGGTAGTGAATATTAAGTGTATTATGAATGAAAGGAGCTTTCTACATTGCCTGGGGGCACTTAGGTAGCCAACAGACATTACCTATTCTGAAGATCAAAGAATGTAAAAGTAAAAGAAGCCTGGGAGATAGGAGAGGAGTGTCAAATAGTAACTCTTACTTTATAGTTGAGCTATCGATCAGCCCTATGCATTTTTAAATATGAGCGTAATAACAAAGAGTGTGCTTGGAGATGTTTAAAAGCAACTATACTGGTTTTCTAGCTAATAAACACTGAGTAAACACTTAGATCTCAACAAAATTGATATGCAAATAAATTATGTACACCACAATAAGGTTTTCAAAGACTAAATGACATGGGAAAATGATTTATACTAAATAATAAAAAGCTACCCTGGCTAAAATATGGTCTAATTTAGTTAGAAACAGAAAGTATATAGAAGAAACCAGTAGTTGGATGGTGATTACAAGTAAATTTATTTTCTTCTTGAAAACATTTTTAAATAAAACATTTCATAGAAACCCTTCAATCCCTAATACTTGGAGCTCATAGCGTATTGAGTTTCAGTTTAAGTTATGTTCAGTTTTTGTGGTTGTTGTTTTAGCTTTTGTTTGTTTTAGTTTTGTGTGTGTGTGTGTATGGGCTACCACAAAACAGGTATAGACAGAGGATAAAAAGTGGTAACTTGAAGGGGAAAAACTTTCAATATGAATTTAACTCAGTTATGTAACTTATGCATCCTTGCCTGTGAGGTCTGACTAGATAAGTAAATAACATGCATCAGTCTAATTCTACTTTACCATTAAATCATACCTTGAGAATAGCTATTATCTTGAAAAGGATCACCTATCATGTCCATTGATAATGAATTGTGTAATTCCTGAGAATGTTTTTCCATTTGCTCTACTGTGTCATTGGATGAAGATGATGATGAAGACAGTCCCAATCTTACATATCTTCCTTTTTTACCACACAGTGAACAATCTACTGGTGTGGCAGTTGGTCCCCGGGGCAGATGGACTTCATCTCTGTTGTAGTTCCTAACAGCACCACTGTGATGCACAGAACGTTCTCGTTGCCAGATGTAATGGGTTGGTGCAATGGCCATAACCTATAGTGAAAAGGTTATTTTGTGAATTTAAAACCATTTTAAAATTGAGTAAGAAATTGAACCTCAAGAGCAGCTTTTTCTAATCCTGAAACTAAAACAACTACACTACCTAAAAAAGAAAAGGAAAAAAAAAAAACTTAGTCATGGTGGCGCATGCTTTTAATTCCAGCTGGGAAGGCAGAAGCAGGTGGACCTGTGAGTTTGAGGCCAGCTTGGTCTACATGATGTTATAACCTCTTGCATATGATTCTTCACTTGTCAATAAACCACTGATTGGCCTCTGGCTGAGGCAGGAAATATGAGGGAGACGTTCTGGTAGAAGGAGTGAGTGCTGGGACAGACACATGAAACCTGAGCAGAGGTAACCAGCCATGGCAGAACTTAGAGTAAAAAGGATGTTACTTATGAGCAGGTCAGGGAACATGCCTAGCTATATTGGCCTAGGTTACTGTAAATATACTTAAGGACCCAAAGTCATTATTTCTGGGAACAAGGGTTTCTCTGTGCACCACTGGCTGTCCTGGACTCACTTTGTAGATCAGGCTGGCTTGGAACTCACAGACATCCACCTGCCTCTGTCTCTTGAATGTTGGAATTACAGGTGTGCGTAGCTGTGCCCAGCTTATTGCTTTTAGTTTTAAAGACTGTTTTTTCCTCAGCACTTCTATATCTTTATTTTCCATGTCCAGAATATTATCTCCTTCTGTCTTAGCACTACTTTTTCCTGAAGACTCAGCACAAGTCCCACTTTTAAAAAGTTCTAGTTTGCATGTTTCTTTGTCTTATTGTTAGTGCTGTCTTAAGAGTTTTACCATGAAAATGTCTAGTGCTAAGATACATAATTTTAATGCCATATGAAAGCATTTGAAGCTATTGGCATTACTAGGTTGGCATCATGGTCTAGTGAGAAGAGCATAGAGAAACAGGAAGCGAAGGTACAAAATAGAAGGCTTATTAGCAAACTGTTATTTTTGTAATGTGAGCAGTAGCATAGTATATTTACATGCTAGCCCAGCTAGAAAAATACAAATTAAAAATATCTACATGTTTATACTATAAGTACATGTATAATTAGAATGTTAACATAATAACAGCAGCAAACTAAGCCTGTCCTAGGATCAAGAGCTTGATTTAGTTCTTAGGTTTAGGACCTTGGGCAAATTAGCTAACTTTCTAGGTTCTGGAGTATCCTATTTATTTATTTATTTATTATACAGTGTTCTGTCTGCATGTATACTTGCAGGCCAGAAGAGGGCACCAGATCTCATTATAGATCATTGTGAGCCACCATGTGGTTGCTGAGAATTGAACTTAGGATCTTCGGAAGAAAAGACAGTGCTCTTAACCTCTGAGCCATCTCTCCAGCCCTGGAGTATCTTTTATAAACAACTGCCAAGTGCTAAATCAGATTCCATGAAAGAGATTTCTCTGAAACATTGGTAGCAGCTGACCTACTAGAAACAATTTCCTCCTTTAAAAAAATTTTATCATTAGGGATATTTTGTTTTGGTGCCTTTTGTAAAACTGGCACTTTTCTATGAGCCCAAGAGGGGATGGACAGCAGTAAGGGTAAAACGCCCTGACACTGCAGTTGGAGTGCCTATGTTTCCACACTGGCATCTGGTCTTGCTGATTGTGTGTCCTTAGAGACGTTACATGCCCCTCTGTGCTTTATTAGTTCCCCCATATGGTATGACCTAGATGGCTCTTTTGTTTGTTTTTTGTTTTTGGCTTTTTGAGACAGGGTCTCTCTGTGTAGTTTTGGCTGTTCCGTTTATGGGAGAACATTGACCCTTGACAAAGAGGGCACGTGTATACTGATACCAAGCCAATAACTTAGAAGTGATGATGACTTTACTGTGTATTCTGTACCCTGTATTGTTTCATTTAAAGTTGTAATTCAGAATATGACAACACTATTACTTTGCATTCTGTGCTTATACTACTGTGTCTGCCTGATTGCTCGCTGACTTCCATAAATCTACTCCATAAGAAATGTAACCACAACACCTCCCTCCCCCCGTTTCAAAATGTATGTATAAAAATGTAAAAAAAAAAAAAAAAGACTGCTTGCCTGCAAAATACACTCAGATTCAAACACTACCTCTGGGTTTGTCTCTGTTTGTTACTCGCCCATCTTTGCCCACCAACACTTCGAGAACTCCTGTTCCCAAGGACTTATACCTGAGACAGTTCATGATAATGTTATAGAGAGAACAGAACAGCAGAAAGTCATTATATATGTGGCCAGTCATGTTGTGGCTCTGCTACTTCTTTGTATGCTCTTAAGCAAATCAAATGTCCTTGGGTCCTCAGTTTCATCAGCTATAAAGGAAAAAGGCCTCTATCCCCAGAGCTATCTTTGTGAGGATAAACAATGCATATTGCGTTATAGTGCTGCCTTAGTTCCTTTCCTATTGCTGTGATAAGGTGCCATGGCCAAGACAGATCATAAAAGAAAGCATTCAGTTTGGGGCTCACAGTTACAGAGGGACAGATTTGATGACCATCATGGCAGCAGGCAGACAGGAAAGGTGCTGGAGCTCACACCTTGGTCCACTAGCATGAGGCAGAGAGGGCTAACTGGGAATGACATTGGTTTTTGAAACCTCAAAGCCCAGAGCAGTGACACACGTCCTCCAAAAAGGCTACACCCCCTAATCCTTCCCAACCAGCTCTACCGGCTGTGGACTAATATTCAAACTTATGAGCCTGTGGGGCCATACTAATTCAAACCACCACAGCTACTCTGCAAACACATACTATGATAAGCACATTGGTAGCTACTATTCCAGCTTGAGTTCATTTTAGAATACAGGACTAAAGAATTTTTTTGATTGATGGTGTACTAGTACCAGATTTCAGAACAAACGTTATAGCATACCTAATTTCTAACATAGCTTACTGATTAGCCTCCAAGTATTTAAACCTGCATGGGTTCAAAAGCCAGACAAAACTCCAGTACTCAGAGGTAAAGGTGGACACAAGGTCCCATCTCCAACAAAAAATATCCTTTCAGCTGATGCTTGCTGGAAGAGAGGGGGTCATTTTTCTCCAGTTGAGTGTCATTGGGTGTATCAGCTACACTCTAGGGATGCCAATGCTAAGGACAAGTTCAAAGATCCTATGGTGTGAATATTCTGGCTTGATTGCGAGCAGTAAAAAGGCTAGCATAGCTCAAAGGACGAAAAAATATATATATAATGCTAGAAAAGAACATGATGGATAAGCAATGTCAGGGGATATGGACCATGGTAAGATAAATGTTGCTTTATACCCTAAATGAACTGGGACACTACTTGAAAATAAGAGTCATGAAAGAGACTTTCTTGCTACAGGGACTGGAGAGATGGTTCAATGGTTCTCTTAACCACTTACTGCTCTTCCAGGGGACCTGAGTTTGATTCCCAGCACTTGCATGATGGCTCACAATAGTCTATAACTCCAGTCCCAGGAGTTTTGATGCCCGCTTCTGAGCTCTGTGGGTACCAGGAACGCACGTGGTATGGTAAAATACCTGTACATATAACAGTTTTTTAAAAAAAACTTACTGTAGCCAGGCAGCGATGGTCCACACCTTTAATCCCAGCACTCAAGAGGCAGAGGCAGGTGGATCTCTGAGTTTTAGGCCAGCCTGGTCAACAGAGTGAGTCCGGGACAGCCATAGCTGCACAGAGAAACCCTGTCTTGAAAAACCAAAAAACTGAAACACCCCCACCCCCACCCCTTGCCAAACAAAACAAAACAAAACAAAACAAACAAACAAAAAAAAAAAAACACCCAAAGACAAAAAAAGCTTACTACAGGGAGGCTTAATAAATAATTACTTTCACAATTACACCAAGGACAGCCTGTAGGGGAGAAAGATTACGAAACTCTTTGTTGCTTTTTGTTTTTTGGTACTAGGGATTGAGCCCAGGATTTTGTATATGCTTAGCAAGCATTCTACCAGTAAGGTACATTCCATATTCAGGAGAGACTATTTGCAAAGTTACAACAACAATTGAGGCAACCAGTGTTAAAGAGCTAGTTGTAGAAATGTTAAACAGTAGGATATTGGATTTTTAAATTAAAATTTTTTATGTGTATGAGTGTTTGCCTCCATGTATGCCTGCATCACTGTGTGCCTAGTGTCTAGTGCTCACATAGGTCAGAACAGGGCATGAGATCCCCAGGAACTGGAGTTAGACAGTTGGAGATGCCATAAAATTGAACTAATGTCCTCTGGAAGAGCAGCTCCTGCTTTTAACTAGATGAGTCATCTCTCCAGCCCCCTGAATAGTTTTTGGAGGCAAAGATAAGTGGAGGGAAAATACAAAGGTAACAGTTTTGTGATATGAACAACTAGAATGATAGAGCTACTTTTTATTAACATATGGAAGACTGTAAAGAAGCAAGTTTGTCGGTCTGTGTGTAGGAGTCAGGAATACAATTTTACACATATCAAGTTTAAGGTTTCAGTCAGACAATGGAATAAGCAAGCAATCTGATATGCAGATCTGGATTTAGGAGAGACCTTCGCTTAGATCTCATGTTAAAGTCTTCTAGATTTTTTTTATGTTTATGTGTACCTGCACATGCCTGTAGGGACCAGAAGAGTGTGTCAGATCCCTAGGAGTTGAAGTTGAAGCTGGTAGTGAGCTGACAGATATGGGTACCAGGAACTGAACTCTGGTCTTCTGGATGACTAGAAAGTGCATTTTTTGTTTGTTTGTTTTGGGGGTGGGAATTGAGACAGGGTTTCTCTGTGTAGCGTTGGCTGTCCTGGACTCACTTTTTAGATCAGGCTGGCCTCAAACTCACAGAGATCCACCTGCCTTTGCCTCCCAAGTGCTGAGATCAAAGGCATGAACCACCACGCCTGGCTAGGAAGTGATTTTAATAATCTCTCCAGTCCCTCAAAGTTGATGTATCAAGAAAGAACAAGATCACTTACTAAGTTAATTCCAATAGAGGTCAGAATAGGTTCCAGGACTGAGCTCTTGGGTACCCTAATAAGGCTGATGAGATGAAAGGGAACTGACAAAATGAGTGGGAAACCCCTCAACTCCGATATTTGGAAAACCTCATGAAGATAGTGTATGCCAAGGGTTGCTAAACTGGGAACTAAAAACTAAAAGCTAACCTACATTTTGGCAACATAGTTACCAGGAGGCTTTGACACAGTTCTGTTGAACAAGAGAGGGAAGGCTTTATATGATAGTTCCAAAGAGAATGGAAGAGAACAGAATAGAAGCAGAGTAGCATGTGCTTAGGAAAAATTAGAGTGTTCAAATATGGCCCTCTGTCACAAGGTTGGAAAATAGCTATACAGATTGTCATTTCTTTCTTTTTGAGACAGGGTTTCACTATGCAGTTTGGGTTGACCTTGAACTTGAGATCCTCCTGCCTCAGCCTTTTGAGTACTGAGATTACAGGAATGGACCACAACATTGACCCAAATAGAGATATAAAAATAAGTTACAGGGGCTGGAGAGATGGCTCAGTGGTTAAGAGCACCACCTGCTCTTCTAGAGGTCCTGAGTTCAATTCCCAGCAACCACATGGTGGCTCAAAACCATCTATAATGTGATCTGGTGCCCTCTTCTGCAGATAAAAGCACTCATATACAATAAATAAATAAATATTAAAAAAAAATAAGTTACAAGATTCTTTCAATTCCCTGTAACTGTATTGAGTTGTTTGAATGACAATACATTGATTTTAGAGACCTCATATATACAACTTTTTATCTTTTCCTGTTAAACTTAACTTTGTAGAGTCTTCGCTTGCTATATTATCTTTCTGTTATTTTCTGTCCTCTGTTATTTCTGAATCCCTTGCATTCCCTTGAAGAGTTAAGAATCTTAATTAGTAAATATGCATAGTTGTTGTATCTTATCTCATTAAAAAAGAATTAACAAGGTTAGTTCTGGAGAAAATTTTGGGACATGTAGCTACAATCTTTACTCAAGTTTGAAGTGAATCCATCAGTTTGGGATCCTTTGCGCTATGGTTATTTAACAGGGTACAATTTAGTTACAGAATTATCTACCCTACATTTCTCACATTTCTAAAATAGTAATACAAGAGTTTACAATAATTGTTGCTTCCACTGAATTTCACTTTAGATTTTTTTTGTTGTTTAAAATACCAATATAAAACATTTGGTTAAAATAACTTATTTATAAATTAATTTATATTAATAAAATATGACATTAAGAAAACAATGGGTTGGGCATGGTGGTGCATACCTTTAGTCCCATGGTGGTACATACCTTTAGTCCCATCTGTTAGGAGACAAAGGCAGTCTGATCTCTGAGCTAGCCTAGTCTACATAGAGTTCTAGGATAGCCAAGGCTATAGAGAAAAACCCTGTCTCAAACGAAAGTTAAAATAAATTAAATTTTAAAAAGAAAATAATGTATTTTAAAAAACTTGTATCTGCATTTATTTTGTGCTGAATTTATTCCCATCAATTTTTGCTAAATTTATGCCATCAGTTTTTGCTTCTTTGGTTTCTTCTGGGATATCTTTTTCTTCTGTGCAACCTCCTCTTCTGGCTTCGGAACAATTTGTTCCTTTTCAGTGACGATCATCTCAGTGTGGCAGGGGAGCTCATGGATGGGTTAATCCGGCCGTGGGCTCTGTAAGTTTGTGGGCGCACATCTTAGGTGCTTTGTCCAATACTACGTTCAATGACTAGAGAATCTACATCTAAACCCTCAATACAGCATTACTCTCTGTGTTTGTAAGCATGTGCAGCAAAATATTCAGCGTTCTTTTCTGCCACCGACCCTGCCCCACTGTTTGGCCTGGCACACCTCCTGCCTCCACCATTATAGCTCCTGAATGGCACACATTGCTTCTTTAAAGTGACATCTTTCAGATACTTGGTGGCTTTCGGATATGTATACCATTGATAACCTGGGCAGTTTCCTGGGTGTTCTAAAGTGAACACGAAGATTTGAACCTCTTGATCTCCATGATCTTGTAGGGTTTTCTGGGTCAAGAGAGTAATGGACTATCTTCAGAGGTTTCCTCTGACTGCTTATAGTCAGAAGTAACACAAGGGATACTGGGAGAATTCATGAGACCTCCACCTCTAGCAAAACAATGTATTCTTTGTGAAAAGAGGTATATATAAGTATACACCATGCTGTTGGCTTCAATGTTGGAAACTTGAAAATTCATATGTTTTAGTGGTTTTTTTAAATTTTTGGTTTTTCAAGACAGGGTTTCTCTGTGTAGCTTTGGCTGTCCTGGATCTCACTCTGTAGACTAGGCTGGCCTCAAACTCACAGAGATCTGCCTGCCTCTGCCTCTCGAGTGCTGGGATTAAAGGTGTGAGCCACCAGTGCTCAGCATTTTATAATTATCTCAAATAAGATGTGTTAGTATGCCGACAAACCCTTGGTGATCTCTAGACAGGAGGGGACACTACAAAAAGAACAGTATACAAAGAGTCTGTTCTAAACAGTGGAAATTACAATTTTTAATAAATATGATAAAATTCAAACAGAAACAATATACAAGTTGCGCTCATAATCATGAGTTAATGATCTCCATACATGTACAAGGAGGAAGATAGAAACAGAAAGAGATCACTAAAAGCAAAGTGGGTAGGAGGACATAGTGGCATAATACACTTTTATCCTAAAACTGAAGAGGACAAAATAGGACTGTGAGTTACAAGCCAGGCTGAGCTACTTGTGGGAATCTATCCCCAAATAAAGAAGCAAAGCAAAACAAAACCAAAAATAAATAAATAAACCAAGGATAATTAGATAAAAAAGACAGACTACAAAAAGTGGTCTTAAAGCCTTACCTCTTCACAGCATCGCCTGCTTACAATAGCCCTATAGTCAATTCTGTCCCAGAGCTGGTCCCTTAGCTTTAAGAAATTAGGGAATGATTTTCTCCAGTTTTTCCCTAAAGCCCATGGAAAAATTTCGTATTTGGCTTCTTCTTCATCTTCTTCAACTGTATTAGCCAGATATCTAACAAAGTGGATCAACAGCCCAAAAAAGAAACAGTAAGGACAAGAATAGACAATAAAAATATGATTAAAACACATAAAGGACATTTATATCTAAAATATATAACAAAAATAATGATACAGTGAGTCTTATACCTTGCTGCACCTTCTATGAGTTTCTGTATTCCTGTAAATGTTGACCTTTGTTCTGGGGTGCAAGTAAGTTACATTGAAATAATCTCTCTTGAGGCTTTTCTAACTTTTTTTTTTTTTTTTGGTTTTTCAAGACAGAGTTTCTCAGTGTATCCTTGGCAGTCCAGGCTGGTCTTGAACTCAGTGATCCGCCTGCCTCTGCCTCCCAAGTGCTGGGATTAAAGGTGTGCGCCATCACATCAGGCTCTAACTTTTTAGATGAATCTATAAGCAATGTTCAGTCTGGACCTAATCAGCCTCCCCGCCCTGACACCTTTTAGACTATTCCCTTACACTCTGGGAACTGTGGCTTTTTACTCTGGCTGAGAACAGGCACTGTTTATGGTTCTCTATGAACGACTATAACGCATTCTCTTTTCTTATCTGTCTTTGGGGCTATCTTCAGACCACTCCCTCATACACACTTGGAAGTCAGTATTTTGCCAAATACTTGAGGGGGACCAGGCATATAAAGAAGCAGAAAAACACAAACCATGATAAGGAGAATTAACCAATCAATCAAAGCCAACCCAAAACTGATACATTAAAGGATATCAAACAGCTATAACTATGTTTAATATAATTTATTTTTACTTTATGTTAACTGGCAATTTGCCTTCATGTATGTCTGTATGAGGATACCATATCCCCTAAAACTGGAGTTACAGACAGAGGTGAGCTGCCTTATGGATGCTGGGAATTGAACCTGGGTCCTCTGGAAGAGCACCCAGTACTCTAAACTCCTGAACCATCTCTCCAGCCCCCTTGCTGTAACTATTCTATATGCTCAAAGAAGTAGATAAATTGGAACTGTACTTAAGAGACAAAAAGCTACAATGTGTAGGATGAAAACTACTGAACTAGATTAATGGAACTGAAGGCACAGCAATGAATCTATACAAACTGTAATATAAGACAAAAGTTAAAAAAAAGAGAGATAGAACATTAGTTAAATGTGCAAAAACTGCTGGGCAGTGGTGGCACACGCCTTTAATCCCAGCGCTCAGGAGGCAGAGGCAGGTAGATTTCTGAGTTCAATGATAGCCTGGTTTACAGAGTGAGTTCCAGGACAGCCAGGGTTACACAGAGAAACCCTGTCTCAAAAAAAAAAAAAAAAAAAAGTGTGAAAATTTCCAAAGTGAACTTGGAATCTGAAAAGCCACAGGTAGATAAAAATTTTTTTTGATGAAATAGATACATTTTCCAAAGCTTGAAAAAAAATTAGGACCAGGGATGTGACACAGCTGGTACCTGTTCATACAGCTTACAGGAGGCCCTGGACTTGGTCCTCAGCACTGCATAAATAGGTATAGTGGCATACACTTGTAGTTACAGCCCTTGGGAAGTAGAGGCAGAAAGATTAGGAGTTCAAGGTCATCCTTGACTGCACAGAAAGTTTCCATCCAACTTGGATTATAAGAGATACTTTATAAAAATTTAACGAAAACTACAAATCTACATCTAGGTGGTGGTACATGTCTTTAATCTCAGTACTCACAAGGCAGAGACAGGTAGATTTCTGAGTTCAATGATAGCCTGGTTTACAGAGTGAGTTCCAGGAAAGCCAGAGCTATACAGAAAAACCCTGTCTCTAAAATACCAAATACTGGGCTGGAGAGATGGTTTAGCGATTAACAGCACTGCCTGTTCCAGAGGTCCTGAATGCAATTACCAGCAACCACATGGTGGATTACAGTCATCTATAATGTGATCTGATGCCCTCTTCTGGCATGCAGGTGTACATGCAGATAGAGTGCTCATATACATAAAATAAATAAATAAATCTTAAAATATAAACAAACAAACCAAAAAAACAGCTATAAATCTACAAAGAAGTTCTATGAATAAGAAACAAAAAATCACAAGAAAATTAAACCATTGTATATTATAGACAAATTGCTCAAAAGCAATGATGAAATCTTAAAAAGCAATCAGAAAAAGAAGAGACATATTAAACCAGTGTATTAGTACACATCTGTAATCCCAGTACTTGAGAGATTCAGACAGAAGAATCAGGAGTTCAAGCTGTTCTCACCTACATAGAAAGTTTGAGTCCAGCCTGGACTACACAAGACCCTGTTCCACAAAAAAATTGACGCAAGATATTAATACAGAAATAAAGTTAATAATGGGGCAGATTTCCAGTCAGAAGCAATGCAGGCTCTGTAAGTCACTTTAACATAAAAACAAAACATTACAAAATACACAAGGAAGTAAGACACTATGAGCAGAGCAGATTCCAAGATCTAAACAGAGTGTAAGAATAACTGTTTATGGGCTGAAGAGGCTCCATAGTGAAATGTCTGCTGCTCTTGGAGGGCTTCAGTTCCCAGTGCCCATTTCAGACATCCCACAACACCTGTAACTGCAGTTCCAGAGGATCTCACACCCTCTTCTAGCTTTAACAGACACTTGCATGCAGAGGGTGCACATAAACCCACACGTATACACACTCACATACTCGTAAAAATAAAAATAATGTATAAAAATAAGGTAATAAATACATTTGGAAAAATTTTTAATAGAAATATATATATAAAGACATAACAAGCCAGGCATGTTGGCACACGCCTGTAATCCCAGCACTCGGGAGGCAGAGGCAGGCATCTCTCTCTGAGTTCGAGGCCAGGATGCTCTACAGAGTGAATTCTAGGCCAACCAAAGCTATACAAAGAAAAACCAAAAACAAAAAGACAAAAACCAGGAAAACTAAATGTATAAATATATAAGATGTGGTGATTTACACATAGTATTAAGTGTTAGCTATTACTATTAAATTCTTCCAGTTTAGTAATCATAACCAAATGTTAATTTCAGCTCATTTTTTCCTATGTTCTGAAAAATGTCTCTTTGTTAATGCATAAATCAAGCTCTTCTGGTCTGATTTCTCCAGCAACTCTGATTCTGAATTAAATAGATGTTGAATATGTCTTTTTATTTACTAATTTTTATGTGTTTGAGTGTTTTTCCTGCATGTATATCTGTGAACCATATGTGTGCCTAGTGCCCACAGAGGCGGAAGAGGGCATCAGATTCTCTGGAACTGGAATTACAGATGGTTGTGATGGAAATCAAACTCCCAGTCCTCTAGAAGAGCAGCCATCTTAAACCACTGAGGCAATCTCTCCAGCCCCCAGTACTGCAATGTTTTTAATAAAGTTCCCTAGTGTAACACTTAAAACTACGTACATACATTCTAGCTGCATCCTTGTACCCAAGTATAAAGTAGAAAAAGCATACTCGCTGTCTTTTTTTTGGGGAGAAGGGCTTGCTAGTAATTGAACACAGGTCTTCATGCTTATCAGAGAAGCACTCTATTTCTTGGCACATCGCAACTTCCAAAATGAATTATTAAATTTAAGCTCCCCCACCCCATTTTAAATATAAGTAGTGCTGAGATCTGACCCCAGGCTTTGTGCATACTAGGCAAGTATTCCACCACTGAGTTATATCCCCAGCCCTGCAATTATATTTTTCCTAACTAAATTATGACCTATGAGTTGGAAAACCACATCATTAAAACAACTTAACAGATAATAAATCTATCACTAATTGTTATGTCAACAGAAAATCTGGAAAATAAACAATATTCAGTATTTGATGAGACCATTAGTGAACATGAAAGTATTAAATATAAATAATTCCTATCTTTTAGATATAGACCTACAAAGAATATATCCAAAACATGTTCCACAAATGTTCAAGTTATAAAAGTATGATGATGGTTTTACTACATACTAACTGGAAATTTTCAAGAGAATATTCTGGGTTTTAAAAATGTACATTGCCTTAATCTCACCACTCAGGAGGCAAGCAGATCTCTGTGAATTCAAGGTCAGCCTGGTGTACAAAGTGAGTTCCAGGATAGCCAGGGATGCACAGAGAAACCCTGTCTCAAAAAACCAATGTGTGTGTGTGTGTGTGTGTGTGTGTGTGTGTGTGTGTGTGTGTGTGTGTCAGAGAGAGAGAGTATTGGGAAAATTTATATGAGAACACCATGAAAAAGGTAAAAGACACACTGTAACCTGCAGTGGGATACTGAACTCCTCCTCTCTGGTATGTAATGTAAGGCAAGTGGAAAGAACATAAAACTATTCGATTTAAGTGAGAAATATGTAATTTTCACGTATAAGAAGACCTATTAACAATATCCATAAAATTTAATGTTTCTGCTTTAAATTACAAATAACATATATTGTAAATAACTAATAAAATTCATTTAGTAGAAAGCATACTTACAGAGCAATAAAGAAATTTATCCTGGTATGCTCATTTATAGTAAATTTAGCTCTCTTGAAATAAACAAAGGTCATAGCCAAAAGATACTATAAGGAAAAGTTAGAAATTAATATTAGTGATTTGCTGTCCCTAATACAACTGCTATAAGATAGTTGACTTTAAACTTTAAAGCATTATTTGTTTTTATACAATCACCTGAATAGTGTGAGAAATAATTACAAATAATTTATTATATTTAAATAGGTGGATTTCTAATTTAAATGATACATTTTAAAATTAAATGTCCTATTTTTTCTAACTTAAATTTCAAACTTAGAGATTTAAAAATAGTTCAGTGAGTAACCAAACATCTTTCACCTAGATTCACCAATAGTTACATTTAAAATTAAATAGCCCAGTTTTCATTGAAAAAAAACATATTTAAAATTTATTATTACAAAGACACACATTGGCCCATTAGAACATATGCCAAGATCTAATGGTTTAAATTTGAAACAAGTTATAATATGAACATATTTTTTTCTCTCACACTTATTCATTATCAAGTAAGGGCATTGTACAACAATATGATTCCAAGTGTTTCTTTCATTTCCAAGTAAAGGATTCTTGCAATAATGTCAAGTATTCTGGGCTGCCTACTTTTCATACACTGTCCCCTGCTGTCCTCCAACATCAACACACTTAAACTGTATTGTTTCCCACAACTGATAGAAACTGAGTATTTGGTTATATCATTACTACGTATCTGAAAAATGATACTGCGATTGTCTTAAAAGATTACATTTTTTGAGACATTCTATTTTTACACTTACTGATATATCTTTATGCATGTGTGCTACGTGTTAGAGCACCACCCAGGGGTAGAGATAGGACAATTTATGAATTCTGTTCCATTCTCCTTCCACCATATGAATCCTAGGATCAACTTAGTCATCAATTACCATTACCAGTTGATGCAGTATGTATCCCACCAGCCCCACATTATCAAATGTTTATGATAAAATGTTAGTATGCTTCAGATTTACCTCAAAACATAATTTACATTCCTGGAAAGAAAGGTTAAAAGAAACAAGAATGACCACGTTAATGATTACTGCTCTTTTTTAAGAGCCACATGGAAGGTCTTTGTCTTCATTATGTTATGTGTGCTTTTTTTTTTTTTTT
>OU015742.1:106570397-106654408 GCA_907169655.1 Acomys percivali
GTGCGCCACCACGCCCGGCTTTTTGTTATGTGTGCTTTAATTTTTCTAAATTAGTTTCCAGAACTAACAGCACTGTTAATTCTTCTGGAGGACATGAGTTTGATTCCCAGCACCCACGTGGCGGCACACAACTGTCTATAACTCTAGTTCTTGGGGATGTGACACCATTTTCTGGCCTTCAAAGGTTCCATGCATGTAAGTGGTGCACAGACATACATACAAGCTAAACACCCAAACACATAAAGTTAAAAAAACTTTCCAAAATTAATCATTTTGTTTTTGTTTGTTTTATTTTTTGAGACAGGGTTTCTCTGTGTAGGCTAGGCTGTCCTGGACTCACTTTGTAGACCAGGCTGGCCTTGAACTCATGAAGATCCGCCTCCCTCTGCCTTCCTAGTGCTGGGATAGGCATGTGTCACCACGCCTGACTCAAAATTATTATTATTATTTTTCGCGACAGGGTTTCTCTGTGTAGCCTTGACTGTCCTGGACTCACTTTGTAGTCCAGGCTGGCCTTGAACTCACAGCAATCCACCTATCTCTGCCTCCTGAGTGCTGGGATTAAAGGCGTGCGCCACCACACCTGGCTTATTTTTTTTTTATTATTATTTAAAAAAATATTTTAGTTTTTAATTCAGTGCAGATGCCTGAGGAGGCCAGAAGTCATTGGATCCCCTGAGCTGGTGCTATAGGCAGTTAGTTTAACTATACTCAGGCCTCTGTAAGAACAGGAAGTGTTCTTAACTATTGAGCCATTTCTCCAGTCTCCCAAATTAAAAAGATTAACCATTTTTATCTTTGTCACATTTAAATATGAAATAAAAGCCTTCATTTCAATACTTAATATTGAATCATAAGCTAATTTTCTGAATGTGTGTGTGTGTGTGTGTGTGTGTGTGTGTGTGTGTAGGTTTTTGTTGTTGTTTTTGTTTTTTGAGACAGGGTAACAGCTCTGGCTGTCCTGGAACTCACTCTGTAGCCCAGGCTGGCCTCGAACTCACAGAGATCTGCCTGCCTCTGCCTCCTAAGTGCTGGTGTTAAAGGCATGTGCCACCACTGCCTGGCTCTCTGTAGGTTTGAGACAGGGCTTCTCTGTGTAAACTTGGCTGTTCTGTACTTGCTTTGTAAACCAGGCTGGCCTCAAACTTCACAGAAATCCTCGCTTATATGTATATTTTTATTTTATGTGTATTGGTATTTTGCCCATATGTATGTCTGTGTGAGGTTGTTAGATCCTGGACTTACAAACAGCTGTAAGCTGCCATGTGCATGCTGGGAACTGAACCTGGCCCCTCTGGAAAAGCAACTAGTGCTCTTAACCACTGAACTATCTCTGCAGCCCCCTGGATTTATATTTTAACTGCTACTGAACTTAATATATGACTCCCCAGTCTAAATAAGTATCTACAAAACTAAAATGGCAACTATTCAGCTGACTAAAAAGCATAGAATCAAATATTGAAATGTATCTACAAAAAAGTATAAGACATCATTGTTCCAACAAATTATACAGTTTATAAAATATTGACATCAGCCAGGTGGTGGTGGCACACACCTTTAATCCAGTATATGTGAGGCAGAGGCAGGTGGATCTCTGTGAGGCCAGTCTGGTCTATAAAGTGAGTCCAGGACAGCCAAGTCTATCCAGAGAAACCCTGCCTTGAAAAGCCAAAACAAAACAAAACATGAAATATTGATATTGAACTGAAGAACATTTGAACTAATTTTACCTGTAAGATTAGTAGGAAGAGGGGGTAATGAGTGAGGATAAGAATAAAGTAGATGGGTGTCGTTGTCCACTCTAATCCCAGCACTCTGCAGGCAGAGGCACGTGGGTATCTTTGAGTTCTAGTCTACATAGGATGTTTTAGGCCAGCCAGTGTTACATAGTTAAGCCCATGTGATACATTCTTATCAAAATGTTACTGTAAGTTTCATTTTTTGTATAATAACCAAAAAAGAGAATGATCCATTATTTTTAAAATGTTAAATTATGTTGTGCACGTGTGTGTGTGTGTGTGTGTGTGTGTGTGTGTGTGTATACTTAAGCTCGGGAGCTAGAGTTACAAGTAGTTGGAAGCAGCCAGATATGGATGGTAGAAACCAAACTTGTGTCCTCTGGAAGAATACAAGTGCTTTTAACTGCTAAGCCATTTTTCTAGCCCCAAGAACCATTTGTTTTATAGAATAATTCTCATTTTTTTATTTGCCTAGTGTTTCTCAAAGTATGTGACAGTGCTGATCTATGGTTGTGACCAAGCAGAGAGGAAGCTAACATGGAATAAGATATTATTTATGTTTTAAATTATATATATATATTAAATAGTAATATAATGCCCATTGAATAAAGTAATAAAATAGTTTAAAAGACAATTGAAATTTTTTTGTCTGAACTACTTATAAAATAGTCAAACTTATAGGAGACTACCTTAATGGAGTCTTGATAACTTTTTCTCTATAGCAATTAAAGGTAGTAATTCTAGTCAAAATATATTAAATCTAGCTGAGCATAATGATATATCTCTCTGATCCTAGCTCTTAGGAGACTGAGGCAAGGTGATTGTGAATTTATGAGTTTGAGGTCACACTAGGCTGGAGTGAGTGTATCCTCCTCCCTGCCCCCACCAAACTATCAAGTCTCTATTGATTCTTGTTTCCAAATAGATTTGGTAAAAAACAAGTGTAGGAATTTTGCTTTGGGGGCCAGTGAGAAGGCTCAGTGAGTCAAAGCACATGTAATCAAGCCTGGTGATCTGAGTTCAGTTCCTGGGTCCTCTATGGTGGAACCAACTCTAAGTTGTCTTCTGACCTTCACATACTAGCTATGGCACACATGCTGGAACACACACACACACACACACACACACACACACACACACACACAAATACAACAAAAGAATTTTGCTTTTTCTAACTGTAATGAGGGAGAAAATTCTTATCAGATCTCATAAAAATTTTAATGGTCTAGTAACATAACAATGATGGTTTATGATTATACTATTTCCAGTTTACCTTGTCTGCAATTTTACAGCAGCAGTCCATCCACAAGAAATCTTGAATTAAATCATCATCTACAACAAAAGATAACTATAACTTATCTTCTTTAAAATGTTTTATCTTAAAGAAATAATTTCTGTATTGACACATGTTATTTATTTATTTTTTTAAGACAGGATTTCTCTGCTACAGAGCCCTGGCTGTCCTGGATCTCTTTGTAGACGAGGCTGGCCTTGAACTCACAGAGATCTACCCGCCTCTGTCTTCCAAGTGTTGGGATTAAATACATGTGTGCCACCACACCCAGCTATTGGAACATTTTAAAGTAATGTTTAGAAATTACACTAAATGGTTGCTAAGGTGTAGTTTCTTAGTATATGTATTATTGCAAGGCCTACCCATTTCCCATCTTATTTGCTTTAGTATGTATATACTCAGCTTTAAGGGAGAATAATATGTTTCATTGCCTGAGTATCCAACAGCATGTTGGGTAACTCCAGTTCTTCCTTCTTGTTCAGAGTCAATTTTAAGATACAGAAATGGAATCTGATGTGAGATAGTGCATCTTCTACGAAATAATACATTAATACTGCTCTAAGTATATTATGTTTTCTATTACTTTCTCCTTTTAGGGTTCAGGGTATCTTTTATTTTGGATCTTTCCCCCCTATTTCCTCTCTAGCCTACTTAGTATTCAAATTAAAATGCACACATGTCTATATAAGTAACTTCAAAATTTACTTGGATTTATAATTATTTAATTTTTAGAAGACTGATTATTAGGATTAAAAAGGTCAACAAAATCTTGAAAAATAACATCTACACCAGAATGATGGCGCATGCCTTTAACCCCAGCACTTGCAAAGCAGAGGCAGGCACATCTCTATGAGTTCAAGGCTGGTCTGGTCTACTGCAAGCCAGCCTGGGCTACATGGTGACACCCTGTCTCAAAACAAAAAGAAAGCAAAACACAACAAAGAGCAACATCCAAAATGAAAAAAAATTAAAGCTCTCTTGTTTTGACAGCATTAAAATAGATCTCAAAATAAGTTGAAAACCATCAGAATATAATCTAAGAAAATTGATTACATTTGATAACAAAGCAAAAAGCCGTATATTCATTTTGTATGTTATAAATTGTATCAATGTAATTAATATTTGGAAAATTCTAGGAAGACCTATTGATTTTCTGAGTTAGTCTTTTTTTTTTTTGGCTTGGTTTTTCAAGACAGAGTTTCTCTGTGTAGCCTTGGCTGTCCTGGACTCACTTTGTAGACCAGGCTGGCCTCGAACTCAGAGATCCACCTGCCTCTGCCTCCCCGAGTGCTGGGATTACAGGCATGCGCCACTGCACCCCGGCTGTGAGTTAGTCTTGTTAGTTCTGTTTCTATTTCACAAGTTAGCTAAAATGGTAGAGTCAGGTGTTTTCCCATGACAGTGAAGAGGACCCAAAAAGTTAGGGAATAAGTGCTGGAGATGACCAACAAAACAGGAATTCTGCTTGCTTGTGATGCCAGCATTTAGGAGCTGAAGGCAAGAGGATCAGGTCAAGGTCATTCTTGGCTACATAAAGAATTCAAGGCTAGCCTGGCATACATGAGAAACTTTTAAAAACAGACTTGGAGAGATACTAAAGCAAAGTTTGTGGGTAATAACTTTGTTCTATTCTTAGTATTGAGAAATGGAAGTGTTTACATTTTAGATTCTGTTTATATTCCTTACATATTTTATCTCCTCTTTAAAATTTGATATTCTTTACATCTTACCAAGTTTGCTTGCATGCACATAGCCTTCCTCTATAAAAAAGGAGGTCTGTAGCCCTACCTATTAGGGCTATTATATGATCTGACCTCAGGAAATGTTGACACTATCTCCCTCTTTCTCTTTTGGTTTTCTGAGACAGGGTTTTTTTTTTGTAGTCCTGACTGTCCTGGACTCGATTTGTAGACCAGGCTGGCCTCGAACTCACAGAGATCTGCCTGCCTCTGCCTCTCCAGTGCTGGGATTAAAGGTGCATGCCACCACACCCAGCGACACTATCTCTTATGTCTACCTTGCTGCCATGCCTGAAAAAGCAGGCTCCTGTGTTGGCTACTAAAACTGTCTCTAGTTGTCTGTTAATAAGCATATAAACAAAATAGTGTTATGTAACGAAAAAATCAAATTCAGCTTCACAATATAAACATGTTGATAAATGTTCTTAATTTTTAACAATATTCCAAAGATATTAGACTGAAGCTTTCTAGATTGATCGTTATTCCTATTTTGCTTGGTTTTAGCTATGAAAGTCTTGGAAAACACCCACCAGCATACTCAAATTGGGTAGGTAGCTCATCTTAATCTATATACTATTTTATCTTAGGTCAAAGAAAACTTATATCCCGAATTGCTCAAAATACACACTTGACACTTAGATTTAAATAGTCTAAAGATCTGCATATTTTTATTATAAAAATGACAAAAGGGCAGTTAAGATGGCTTGGTGGGTAAAAGCACTTACCACCAAGCTTAACAACCTAAGTCTAATCCCTGGGATGCATATGATGGAAGCAGAGAACCTACTTGCAGCAAGATGTCCTCTGATCTCTACGCACATGCCTAATGTGTGCACTCCCCAACCCCGTACAAATACATTGTAAAAAACTGACAAAATAGATTTACATTCTGATTCCTAAGTACTTTATACTATTAGAATGTCTCACACCTACCAAATAATTTAAAGAAAGCAGTCATCTCCTGACGCTGTATGATTAGACAAGGCCCTTTGGGCCGCTTAGATTTGTTATTATGTGCATTTTTTTCAGATGCTTGCCAACAATCCTTAAGAACAGGGCGCTTCAGAGTAATAGGTTTTCTAGTTTGGTGTGACCTATTTGAACCTGATTTTACATGAACAGTGACAGTAGGTGGTGTCTCACAACACATCTGATTATGCCGCATTTTGGCTCCTCAAAATTCCTATAAAAATAAAAATACAACATTATTGATCACGTTCATTCAATTTCTATATAAAACTAGCTGGATACTATGATATGCAGTCATATAAAATATTGATCTTGCGCACGCCTGTAATCCTAGCACTCAGGAGGCAGAGGCAGGCAGATCTCTGAGATTAAGGTCAGCCTGGACTACACAGAGAAATCGTCTCAAAAAGACTAAAAAATAAAATGTTGATCTTGCTATTAAAATGCTATTTGTAACACCGAGTCATATTAGAAATTGCTCTTACAGTGATCAGAAATGCTATGCTTCCTCTGGGTAAATGTTACACTCTCTCTTGTTCCATTTTGCTTTGGTTATTCTGGAACCCAAAATCAAATATGAAACTTGTTTATTCTCTTTTTGTGGTGTTCCTTTTTCCTGGTAAGTTTTCCTTGGTTACAAAGTTTCCATATTCAATTAACAGTTTTTTGTATTTTCTGAAAAGTTTCAGCAAATAAATGGCACCTGTGATTTGTAGGGTTTTCATAGATTGATACTTTTGGGGTGGCGTTGTTGAGATAGGGTGCACCTTGAACTCTTTAGACAAACCAGGCTGGCCTCAGACTCCTAAGAGATCTGCATGCTTCTGCCTCCTGAATCTGGGTTTAAAGTCATGCCTTGCCCATCTCTAAATTGATCTGATATTTAAAGTTGTTACCATCCTATCTGAATAGCTGATTATAAGCATATATGAATATATAGTGCTATGAACTGAAAAAAGTCTGAAAATTTTTTAAATTAAAAAAAGAGCCGGGCGTGGTGGTGCACGCCTTTAACCCTAGCACTTGGGAGGCAGAGGCAGGCGGATCGCTGTGAGTTCGAGGCCAGCCTAGTCTACAAAGCCAGTCCAGGACAGCCAAGGCTACACAGAGAAACTCTGTCTTGAAAAACTGAAATAAAATAAAAAAAAATAAAAAAGAAATTTACCATTATTCAACAATAGGAATGCTCACTACTATTTTGGATTTGGTGGTGAGTAGTAAACATCATTTCTACAATTTTAAAAAAAGATTTATTCAGGGCTAGAGAGATGGCTCAGAGGTTAAGGGCACAGACTGTACCTCCAGAGGTCCTGAGTTCAATTCCCAGCAACTACATGGTAGCTCCCAACCATCTATAATGTGATCTGATGCCCTCTTCTGGCCTGCATGTATACAAGCAAGCAGAGCACTGTATTAATAATAAATAAATAAATCTTTTTAAAAAATTTATTCATTTATTATTTTGTATATAGTGTGGTGGCTGCAGGCCAGAAGCAGGCATCAGATCACATTATAGATGGTTGTGAGCCACCATGTGGTTGCTGGGAATTAACTCAGGACCTCTGGAATAGCAGTCAGTGCTCTTAACCTCTGAGCCATCTCTCCAGCACCTCATTTCTACAACTAATATTACTTTTTGGCCAAATTGTTTCTACAATAGTGAGAAATAGAAGTATGAACAGCCAAAGCAGGGAACAACTCCAAAATCCTAATAAGAACCTCTAAATCCATACTCACAGTGACCCAGGCTGCCACATGTCCCTTGGCGTTCAAAGAGTTATGTACAGATTCTCCCTCCTGAGTCTTAAAAACTTTCCTGCATGCCGGGCGTGGTGGCGCACGCCTTTAATCCCAGCACTCAGGAGGCAGAGGCAGGCGGATCATTGTGAGTTTGAGGCCAGCCTGGTCAACAAAGTGAGTCCAGGACAGCCAAGGCTACATAGAGAAATCCTGTCTTGAAAAAAACCAAAATAAATAAATAAATAAAAACAAAAAACTTCCCTGCAGAAGGTGAGGTTACACCCAACATAAAAGTAGCTGGATACTACCAACACTTTCCAATATGAAAGTCACGTACATAGTTTTATATTTTTTAAGGCCATATTAAAAAAAAATGACAATTGGGGCTCAGTGGTAGACTACTTGCCTAGCACAAAAGAGAGTTGGGCTTAGCTGTCAGTGCTGAAAAAAAAAAAGAAGTTAATTTTAATATATTGAATGTAATAGATCAAACATGTAATTTTAACACTAATCAATGTAAGAATTAATAAAATAATTTACATCCTAAATAGTTTAGATCTGGTACATTTTTGATATCTGGTACATTTTGTACATATCTCAATTTTGATGTTAATTACTAAACAGTTTGAAATATAGTCTAATAAAAATGAAGTAGTGCCTGGCAAGTGGTAACACATACCTTTAATCCCAGCACTTGGGAGCCAGAATCAGGTGGATCTTTGTGAGTTCCAGGACAGCCAGGGCTGTTACACAGAGAAACTCTGTCTTGAAAACAAAAAACAAAACAAGACAAAATATAATATAGCTGGGCAGGGTGGTTCATGCCTCCTATCTTAGCACCTGAGGAGGCAATGGCAGGCAGATCATTGTGAGTTCAAGGGCAGCCTGGTCTACAATTGAGTCCAGGACACCCAGAAGTACACAAAGAAACCCTGTCTCAAAAAAACCAAACCCAAAAAATTAAGTAAAAATCAAAACTTTTCTGTTACACTCAGCCAAATTCAAGTGTTTAATGGTTACATGTGGCTAGTGGATACAGTATTAATCAGTGTAGGGTTAGATTATAAAGAACTGGGCAGAGGGGCTAGAGAGATGCTTAACAGTTAAGAGTACTCACTGTGGTGGGTGTGGTAGTGCACGCCTTTAATCCCAGCATGGGAGAAAGAGGCAGGCAGATTACCATGAGTTCAAGGCCAGCCTGGTCTACAAAGAGAGTTCCAAGAGAGCCAGGGCTACACAGAGAAACCTTGTCTCGAAAAACCAAGAAAAATAAAAGTACTCATTGTTTTAACAGAGAACCTAGGTTCGATTCTCAACACTCACAGTGGCTCACAAGCCTTTACCTCCAGTTCTAGGGAATTCAGTGCCTTCTTCAGGACTCTGAGGGTACCAGGAATGCATGTTGTGTACAGACACACATGCAAGAAAAATTGTGTGTGTGTGTGTGTGTGTGTGTGTGTGTGTGTGTGTAGAAAGAGATGGAGGGAGGGGAGACAGAAACAGAGCAGGAGAACTAGGCAGAGGATAGCTAGGAAATGGAGGGAAGTGCCTGTGTAACAACATATACTCTATTGCAAGAGCAAACAGAACCAACCATCCCCAAAGGACCAAACCAACAACAACAACAAAAGAAAGAAATTATAATTAATTCTACAATTATTTAGTATCTTTTGCTTCTTTTATCTATCAATCTTCTGCAGGGGTGGGAGGGAACTAAACAGTCATTAAGCTTCTCAAATGCAGTGGGGCAGGATTAGGTTCAGTGGTAGGACATACAGAATATTGTCGCACATTTTCCATGAGTGAAGTTTTACTCAATATAAATGACTTTCAAATAATGTTTTTAATGTTGAAACCATAGGAAAATAAGAAAATGCAAACTTCATGTATCAGATTAGTTCATCTAAGACTCAAGAAAACAGGAAAAAGGCATGTCTGAAATTCCCAAGCAGAGATCCACTGACATTAGTAAAGACTGAAGGAAAGTTGTGGAGTTAAGAGCATAAGGACAGAAGGTATCTATGCTACAATCTGCGCCAAACTCCACTTTTCAGAATCTTTTAAATTTAGCTTTGTCTAGACACACCAAAGAATGAGTTCTGCTGTAAGAGCACAAGAGATAATGGGCAAATTAAAGTGTGGGGTATTTTGCAGGAGAAAGGGAATAAGAGAAACCATGCCCAAGTCATCCCCCAAAGAGACATATTCCATCCTAGAGGGATGCTGCCTAAGACTCAGGAAGTAAACAAAACAAGGCTCAGACAAAACAAACAACTCACAAGACTCACCAGACCCCCTCACCATGGCTTTAAAGCAGCAAGGGACTGCTGGGGGAGAGGGGCCCCAGTCATCACCCATGCTGTGGTGGGCTTTTCTATGATGCAGCTTGAGTCACCCACGCTTCTGGCAGTAAGCCCTCAGCTAGACCCATGTAAGCAACCCCAGTAAACTCACGGTTCACCAAACTGGACTTCGGTGGAATCCCTATTTTGGTCTGTCATCGACTCCCCGTCTGGGGTGAGTGGGTATTGGTTTGCACCTCTCAAGGAAAAGTCTCACAACACAAGGTGAAAATCCTTCAACTCACTTACTTGCACGCCTTCTCCCCAACATTTCAAAAACCCAGACGATGTCTGGGTTTGTGAGGTTTTGTTGTTTCGTAAATACACCTGAATTTTGTAAGCACCAGAAGAGAGCTCTCTCTGGAGGGCATCTGGCGACAGAATCATAAAGTGGAAATAGTTCTTCTGTATGAAAGTCTAACAGCCAATCCTTGGCGACTGAGGGCAGGTAGGCACGAGAACTTTCCTACATTTGGAGAAACCGGCTAAGGGTGTGGCGAGGAGTCACTGCAGCTCAGAACTCAATACGCCGGTGGGACTCGGGGTGGGGACGTGGGGACACAGGACAAGGAGGCAGGACTCGCATCCCCCTCAGGCGGGTGAAGAGACAGGGCCTCGGGCCTCACCGTGCACCCCGCGCCCCATGCCGGGCGGCCGGCGCCCGATCCCTCCCGAGGCCTCGGCAGCCCGCAGGGGGTCGGTCCTTCCCGTCGCCCCGCGCAGCGGGCTCCCATCCCCGCCTCCGGGAGACCCACCAGCCCGCCGGCGTCCCGGCCCTTGGAGTTGGGAGGGGGGCGCTCGAGGCCGCGAGACCCCGGGGATGCTGGGCTGAGGCGCCCCCGCCTCCTCACGCAGGACGGCGGGAGCGAGCGGAGCACAGGCACCGCCCACACTCAGGACTCGCCACCAGGGGGGACAGCCCGGTGCGGGCAGAGGTACCTGCGAAGGCCGGCGAAGAGCAAGCGGCTCGCAGCCTCCGCCTCAGCGCTCTACGTCGGGCGGTTGCGCGCTGGTCGCCCGCCGCAGGCAGCGACACCCGCCTTCCAGCCGTAGGCTGCGGGCCGGGAGCGCGCGGCCGCCGGAGCCAATCAGAGCGCGGGATCAGCAGGGGGCGGGGCGGGGCGGGGCGCCAGCGCCAGCAGCCCCCGCCTTCTGCCGTTACTCTGCTCTAGCCCTGTAGACCTCCTCCGTGGGATCGAGCTTTCCCGCGAACGCTATCTGTGTGGAGCCGTTGAGGACCCCCGCACAGGACTGGAAGACAGTGCTGCCCTGCAGGCCCAGGGATGGCCGCCGTCCCCACTCCCTGACACTTTGCACACGCCTCGCATCTGTGAGCTTCTGAAAGAACGCTGCCGGCCCGGAACAGTGTGTGCACAAGTGTGTAAAAGGAGGAAGAGGCCACCCAAGCTAGCCTCAAAGGGGTGGCTAAAGTGGCATCCTCCTGCCCACAGCCCTAAGTGCTCCTTTTGTCATCCCATGCCTTCTTGAGAAGTCTGGTCTGTAGCAGGTGCTTAACAAGTGTGCCTGCCCTATCCCTCTAAGACACCCAACTTTTCCTGAGGATCCTTCCCTGCGGTCTCTGTCCCTCTCTTAGGTCAGGGACTCCTGCTATCACTAATTTCTAGCCATTAGTATAAAATATAATTTACTGAGCAATGAGTATCCAGCACTATGTTGTAAACTAGTCCAAGACAGATACAGGAATTACTAGAAATCAAGACATAATGAACCTTTTCCACGTGAAAGGTATAGAAATAACTTTTTTTCTGAGGATTTTGTTTAGTAGTCAAGGCTGAGCTACACTCGATCCAAATGTAGCAAAGAACTCTGAGCTAACTTCACCTCTCAAGTGTGCCACCATGTCTGACAGTGGTCCTTAAATAATCACAATTTTATATTTTATTAAGGTCAATTTGTTAAAATGAAGTTATTGAAGTAATTTATTGCTAATATTATGGCTTAAACAGTTATAACTCATGAGGCCTTCAGGAATGTTCTCACTCCTGTACTTTGTTTTAGCTTTTTTATTTTTTAGAATTTATTATTATGTATACAATGTTCTGCCTTCCTGTACACTTGCAGGCCAGAAGAGGGCACCAGATCTCATCATAGATGGCTGTGATTGAACTCAGGACTTCTGGAAGAACAGCCAGTGCTCTTAACTTATGAACCATCTCTCTGGCCCTTGTTTTTACTTTGAAAACTGTTTTTGTGTATAATGTGAGTGAGTGCACTAGAGAATTTGAGTTCTGGCTTCAAGTTTACTACCTTTTTACCAGCAGCTGATATGACCTCAATATCTCAGTAAGCACCACTGTGAGATGACACCTCCTACTGTGTCATGGGGCAAACCTCCTATTATGGGTAAAAAAGTAGTGGATTCTTCGTTTCCTTGTCTCTCACACCTCTGAGATCTGGATATGACTCAGTATTAGAGCAAGTCTCTCGGGGCTGGAGAGATAGCTAAAGGCAAGGCTGCTCTCGCAGAGGATCCAGGCTTAATTCTTCCCAGCACTGACCTGGCAGTTCACAACTCTCTGTCCCAAGGAATCCAACACCCTCTTCTGAACTCTGTGGGCACCAAGCACACATATATTGTATACATCCATGAAAGTAAGCAGAGTCTCTCAAGTATTAAATCTTTTCCTTCTTTTTTAAGGCAGGCTTTCTCTGTGTAGCCTTAGCTGTCCTGGAACTCGATTTGTAGACCAGGCTAGCCTTGAACTCAGAATTTAGAGATCTACCCACTTCTGCCTCCTGAGTGCATGCGCCAACACTGCCTGGCTCCTTTCCCTCTTTTTAAAAAAAATTATTTTAAAAAGGTTTATCTTATGTATATGAGTGACCTATTTGCATGTATACCAGCATGTCAGAAGGGGCATCAGATCACACTATAGTTGGCTGTGAGCCACCATGTGGTTGCCAGGAATTGAACTCAGGACCTCTGGAACAGCAGATAGTGGCCTTAACCACTGAGCCACCTCTCTGGCCCCCTTTCCCTCTTCTCCATCCTGTTCTCCAATCTATGAACTATGTCTTTACTATTCATTTTCTGAAAATTGATGTTGATAATCTATTTCTTTTATGTATACTGGTATTTTAACTGCATGTATATCTATGTGAGGGTGTCAGACCCCCTGGAACAGGAGTTACAGACGGTTGTGAGCTGCCATGTGGGTGCTGGGAATTGAAGCCAGGTCCTCTGGAAGAGCAGCTAGTGCTCTTAACCCCTCAGCCATCTCTCCAGACCCCAATCTGTCCATTTCTTGCACTGTCTGAAATAGATCTAGTTCGTTCCCATTGTACATTATTTAATTATGCATCCATAATTATTTTTCCAGACTAAACTTTATAAACACTTTTGTTTCCATAAACATGTCTGAAACATTTCCACTTTTAAAAATTAAATCTAGCTTTTTTTCCTCCAAGACAAGGTTTTTGTGTGTAATAGTCCTTGCTGACCTGGACTCAATTTAATAGACCAGGCTGGCCTTGAACACACAGAGACCTGCCTGTCTCTGCCTCCCAAGTGCTTGGATTAAAGATGTGCACCACCACGCCCCTAAACCTAGCTTTTAATATGCTCTCTTCACCACTTAAATTTCCTACTGATGTCAGTGTTTCAAGGTCCAGTTTAAATCAATCAGCCTGAGTTGTCTGCTACAAGCAGGAACTGGAACAGGGCCACAGCAGTGTCCTGTGTCTTTTGAGTGCCGAGCATGAACCAGTGCTTATAGAGCCTCGTCTTACCCTTGGAGCTGATGACAGAAGTGGGAACCGCCGTTTGGAGAATGCTGTGCAACTCCTGAGTCCTTGTAGCATTTTTGGCAGTTCTCATTTATGTAATTTTGTTAACCAGGTTTTAAAGCTACTTTTGTGTTCCTATACAATTTTACATGAAGACAATCTTATGCATTTTTTAAAATACATAAAGAACAGATTTAACTGTGTAGGTTGAAACATGACAATGTAAGTAGGCATCATCCATCAAACATTTCTACTGTAAAGATTTAAGTGTGTGTACTTGAGTGTGTTCAGGTGTCATTAGAGGCCAGAAGAGGGCATGAGTGCCCCAGAACTGGGGTAGCAGGTGGTTGTGAACTGTCTGGATATGGGTTCTGGACTTAGGTCCTCTGCAAGTACTCACTGAGCCATCTTTCCAGCCCCACTTTCCAAATTTATATCTAAGAAACAAATTACCAATACCATTTAGATTCTGCATTCTCCTCCTTCTCCCACTTTAGTTCCTTATAGGTGAGTAGGTAATTTTTGCCCGTTCCCTTTTTATTTCTTTGGGACCCTCAAGTGCCAAGAATAGCAACCAGGCTCATGAAATACCCCACTTCCATTACTGGGAGAATTGCACAAGCTGTGCAAAATTCTTTTTGTGGAATTTGTAGTGAAACCAAGCATTCAGCCCGGATAGCTGATCATTTAGCCCAAAGATAAAACATAATAAAATCTTACTTTTCTGTATAGTTTCTTCCACGGTACCATTTTGTTCCTTGCTGAAAATATTTTTTCATTGGTCTTCATATTTTCTTGAACCCATAATACAATCCTTTTTTTGCAAACGAGGCAACAACCTCTCTGCTTTCAAGTCTTGACTATTTACAATGCTATTTACTGACTGGATGAGTGTGGATGAATTGTGTGAGTTTACCATTTCCCCAAAACCATGTGAAGTGGCTCACCACAAGGATGACTTAAACCAAGGCAAGAAAAGTGTCTGGGGATGTTTGATTTTGAGTATGTAAATTTCCCCAACCTGCCTGTAGTGAGCTAGCTGCAGAACCTTCAAGTAACCGAGCACTTAGATGTCATCTATTTACCCATGTTATATAACGTAACAAAATTTGCCTTTAAGGCTGTCACCATACACACCCCACAGCCTGAAGCCATCAGGCCATGCCCCCTCTGTGGCTTTCCTGGGAAGAGAAGCTGTGTGGCTAACAACTAACTTACAGTCTCAGTTGTAACTGGCTGAGTGCTCTCACATCTACTGTCTTGATCTAAATCACCTGGTGTGAAGTTTCCTGTCACGTAGGAGGGAGGGAGGTATTCCCTTTGTTTGGGCAGTGGGTTCTCTAAGGCACTTACTTCTCCGGCCTCCCCTTCCAACCCTTCACATGGTGTCTTCCCTTCTCCCTGAAGCCCCCTCCATGTTTTAAAGGGGAAGCTCTTTCCCTTTAAAGCCTGTATGTAATTTTTTTAATATACTGTATCCTTCCTTATTCTTTTGGATTTTTGAGACAGAGTTTCTCTATGTAGCCTTGGCTCTGTAGACCAGGCTGGCCTTGAACCCACAGATCTGCCTGCCTCTGCCTCCCTAGTGCTTGCTTGGGACTAAAGGAGTGCCACCATGGCCCAGCTGTATCCGGTCTTTCTAATGCTCTCTCCCTCCATAGGCAAGATCATGAGCTCAAGGGCATTGCTCCTAATAAGCTTCAGTCTGAAGGTGTGTCAGCTTCCCTTCACAAACCCACTGTTTTATTTTCCTTGTACTTAACTATTACGATCACAGTTTTCACAATGAAACATTTATTTTGGCAGTATAGACTTAACTTCTCCCAAGACAACTCCACAGTTTTGTTTTGACATGAGAATTAAGGGAAACTGGGACTGTGTTGTAAATTTCTTCATAAGGTCAAAGTACCAACAGTAATGTGACCACTCATTTTTGAAATCTAACTGTGATTCATTAAACACATGCTTGCACGTATCTGACATACAAGCATCACTCCAGGAAATATATCAGTTAAAAAAAGGAACCCTGCCCCAGGACTTGCCTAGCCACTTAAAGGTTTTAGCCCAAACTTTACATAGTCTTCAAGAGACAACTCAAAATACACATGGTTCTCAGTAGGAAGTAACTGACAATTGACTCAAAGTGTGGGGAATTTAAAAGTTTAGTTTCCTGCTGGGTGTGGTGGCACATGCCTTTAATCCCAGCACTTGGGAGGTAGAGGCAGGTGGACCTGAGTTCAAGACAGCCTTGTCTACAGAGTCCAGGACAGCCAAGATAACAGAGAAACCCTGTCTCAAAAAACAAAACAAAACAAAAGCTTAGTTTCCTAACAAAATAGACAATTACAACCCAGTAAGAGACTGTAACCTTGATTTAAGTTGAGTAGGGTCAACAGGTCTGTTATAAGGCTCAAGCTCTTAGCAGGTAAAGGGTCAAAAATATTTGTTGACAAATTTGAACATATTTGCTATAGGTTTAATCATTTCCATCCCGTTATCCTTTCCTTCTGGACTCCTTCCCATGCCCATATTTGTTTTTTGCTTTTCTGTTGTTTTTGGGGGGGGGGTGTGGAGGGGACACCAGGCTTCTCCGTGTAGCCTTGTCTGTCTTTGAACTCAAAGATCCACCTGCCTCCTGAGTGCTGGGATTAAAGGTGTGTGTGCAGCCACCACCACTGCCCAGCCATTTTTATTTTGACCCACTGACTTTAAGGTTGCATGCATGAATATAGGTGTGGGGCTAATTACTGGAGCAGGAGCAACGCAGCATTCGCTATACCACTAGAGAAAAGACTTCCTTTTGGCCATTAACTGCCAAAGTTCCTCAGCTCAGGGTGGACCTTCAACCATCAACCTTCCAGGCTGGAATGCTGACAGGCTCAATTGTGTGCAGGTAACCACAGTTCATGAGTGCTTTGAGAGTGGGTAATAGCACTCTTTTCTAGCCTTCTGCCCTCCCACCATGTTCTGAGACTTGGAGTATTGGGTTTAGGGTTGAACACTCAAATAGTTGCTGATTCTCAGTCTCAGCCTCACTTGCAATGTGTGGTTATTTTAAGACAGGGTCCCTGTAGCTCAGGCTGGCCTTAATTTACTGTGTAGCTGAAGCTGGCCTTGCAATTCCTGATCCTACTGCCTCCAACTCCTAGGAACTGGGATTGAGGGTTGGCTAAGATGAAAAACTGTTTTTCCCTCTTTTTGCTGTTAGTGATTATTTCTGAGAAAGTGTTGATCTACAGCTTGGGCTGGGCTCAAATGGCAATCCACCTGCCTCAGACTTTTGAATGCTGAGATTATAGGTGTGTGTCACTATGGCTAGTTCAGACCTCAGGCTGAGAGTAGGACACTAGGCTGCATACCCAACACCCGTGGTGGCTCACAACCATCTATAATTCCAGTTCCAGGGGATCCAACACCTACTTTTGATTTCTAAAGGTACCATCCACGTGGTGTACACACACACACACACACACACACACGCGCGCGCGCGCACGCGCAAAAGTCTCATATACATTATAAAATGAGTAACTCTTAAGGCCAATTTGGACTTGACTCTGCCTCAAAACAAACAAGAACAATAAACAGAGACAACCACCACTAAAAAACCCCATTTTACTTGCTCAGCACTTAGTAAAGAAAAATCCTTTAAACATTTTTGTTTATGGGGATTTTCCTACATGTACGTCTATACAACCCACCTCCAAGTGTGTGCCTGGTGTTCACAGAGGGCATAAGGCAGCAGATTCCCTTGGCCTGGCCCTGTAGACACTATGAGCAGCCTCATGAGTGCTGGGAATTGAACCCAGATTCTCTGTAATTGCTTGAAGCTTTTCATCTAGTCAAAGGACCCTGCGCGATTTTTTTTTTAAAGACAGGTTTCAATATGTAGACCAGGCATGAAATTCAGAGATCCACTTGTCTGCCTCACCAATACTGGGGTTAAAGGAACCCAGTGTTTTACTTTTTGTTTTTGTGACTTTGTCAGTAACTGGTATAATAATGGGCGGTATCACTGAGTATTTGTATGAGATTCTGTTAAGTAGTTTTAAGAGATCTGAATAATTTGTCAACATAGTAGAAGTCTATCCTTTAACAAATAATACTAATTTGCTTAACCTCCCCACCTTACAGTTTTAATTTGAATGAATGTTTTTAAAAATTGTCTATAAGATATGGGTTGATGTGGATTAACATCTGATAGAGATTAAGTAAGGCTAATTTTCTTTAGCTACCTTAAATACAGACTACTCATAGATATTATCTAAATTCTATTAGCAGTTATTTGATTCATACTCCATAAAGCAGTTATCAAGTCCCATTAAATAAACCCATGTGTGATCTAAGGGAACACAACGACAGCTCAGAACCCTTTCAGTCCATGCCAACCTGCACCTACATGTCTCACTGTAAAATAACACAACACACAATAACCACTCAAGACTTTGTATCAATTAGACAACTTTTACTAAATGAGAAAACTACATTTAAAATGTGCTTTAAACAAAATGGAATTAGGAAAAAAAGATGTATGCATTTTAAAGAACTTTTGCACTGTGCTGAAAACCAAATGTTTCTTGCAGTAATACAATGCGCCAATCCATAAAATATTAACAGAGTTCTCAATTTAACATTTTCAAAGACAATATAAGGTTCCTCATCTATGGTAACACAGAAGGGCATCATATAAATATTATGTCCATCCCTATGAAGCTTACAAATTTGACAATGTTCAATAAAAGACTTTAGAATCACATCCAATAGTGTCACATCCAAAGAACCACAAATCTGTGTCTGTTGTTAAGTCCTCCTTCTAAAATCTTTGCTGATTTGCTACGCCTTGACATTTGTTAATGCTAACCCTTAAAAAAAGAGAACAGGAAAAAAAGCTGCAATAAACTCTTGATCATGTACAGAAATTATTGCTACTATACGTCACTACAAAGCATGTCTACACATATCATGACCTTTGATTATGAAAACGCAGAGTAAAAATCTTTAGTGACAGAGCCTTACAGTCGAAAACAACATTCACATGGCAATTATTAGACAGTGAAGCACCCGACACTCAGAGCTGACAAATGTCCCACTGACCAGCGTTCATTTAAATACATCCTTCACATAGACAGGGAAAGAAGAGCGCCAGCTTTCCAAGGCTTGTCAAAAAAAAAAAAAAAAAAAAAAAAAAAAAAGATTCTCATGTTCTGTGGACCTAAAAACAAACAAACAAACAACAACAACAAAAAACTCCCCAAAATAAAACCAATGCAGGTGAGGGTAATACCAGAAAGTTAAGCATGCCAAAAGGTGTTTCGTGCGAATTAAAACCTAAAGCCAAGGTACCACATAATCACATTACCAACTAGTTTTGGGTAATACTATATGAGCCTTATCTTAAATGAAATGCTACTGCACAATAGAGCATCAATAAATTAAAAGAGTGCACAAATTCAAATCAGTGGCAATTTTGTAAAAGCAAAATAAATTCATTATCAGCTGCAAAGTTTGCCCAGTCAAACTGTTTGATTAAAATCATTGGGTCAGATAGTTTGTATATATTTTTTAAAACCTATCAACCTCTAAAACTCCTTTTTTTTACTATAATGAGGCATAAGTTTTCTTAGTAAGATCAAACAGTTACTTAAGTAGATAAGTGAAGGAAAATAATAGTTGGTAAATGTCTTTAAAGCTCTTCCCATACTTCACTTTTTAAAATGTTTAGGGAAAAACAGGAAAAGTAGTTGCCATTATTCTAGCAGAAACAAACAAAACAAGCCCCAAATAATTAAACAACCAAGCAACACTAAAACCACATTACACAGATGGGCCGTCATGCTTTCGTCTGGGTAACTACCACAGCTAGTTTAACTGGGATGCTTTCAACCTTAACAATGGTAATATGGGAAGATATAACTTTAATGGATACTTTTGAATTTGGATTTAACTGTTGAATATTATAACAGAGTATACTTATTACAATACAGTGTAGCACATCTTTCTATTAGAAAAAAATTTAAGATCCTTTACCCGTCTCCTTAAGTTAAAGGTGTGACATCATAAAGGGTGTCGAATGGCTGGATGGTTTTACAGTGCACACTTATATATTATGAAGTATGTCCTTAACAAATCTGATGGTATCTTTACAGAATTCCTTTCTTCACCTTTTCTTCGGAGGATTAGCTGTTCGAGGTGGAGTAACAGGACGTCCAGAATTCAGTCCACCATACTGGTACTTAGCTTTCTTTTCAGATGGTTTCAATATCTTGAAATAGATAATTTATTAACAGTATTATTCTTTCAAATAAATAGCATCAACTATTAAAGTCCAGTGAAAGTCTAGAAAGAGCTCAGCAACATTCCAAACACTTCTTAAATGAAGGACTTTGGCAGAGCAGCTCAGTGAGTGCTCACCTCGAGGAAGTGCCTGGGTCCAGTCTCCAGCACTGCCCTTCTCTAAGGAGGAACACTAACCATTCCCATTATCCTAGTAATAAAAGCTTGGAAACACAGCATAGTAACTGTTGAGCCTTTAAATTTAAAATTTTTTCCATTAGTTCATCTCGTTAGAGAGAGAGAGAGAGAGAGAGAGAGAGAGAAGAAGAAAAAAACCACTGGTCTGAGTAGTCAGGCTGGCCTCAAACTCTGCAGTCCTTCTGCCTCAGCATTCTGAATGCTGAGATTACAGGCATAAACCACCACACACACAGGCAGTTCTTACTTTAATTTTTTCTTTTTTCTTCTTTTTGGGTCTTTCAAGACAGTGTTTCTTTATGTAGCCTTGGCTGTCCTGGACTCGCTTTGTAGATCATCAGGCTGCCTTGAACTCAGAGATCTGCCTCTGCCTCCCAAGTGCTGGGATTACAGGCATGTGCCCCCATGCCCGGCTCTTACTTTAAATTTTAAATGGCATTTCCCGTATCCTGTTTTTCCGCCCAAGACAGGGTTTCTCTGTGTAGAGCTAGCTGCCCTGGACTCACTCTGTAGCTCAGGCTGGCCTCGAACTCACAGAGATCTGCCTGTCTCTGCCTTCCAAGTGCTGGGACTAAAGGAATGAACCACCCCCCCCCCCCACTCCACATGGCTCATCTCTTCAGCCACATAAAGAGTTTCTTAAAACCTCTATGCATATTAGAGTGTCCCATAAAAGAAATACATCACTCCAACTCCTCTATGACAACCACGGAAAGACAAGACCTGGTTAGAACCCTTAAAATATCATGAAGACACCAACCATTTAGCATTCAGTTGTAGTTGGTAAGTGTGGTTTAGTACAACAAAGGGCAAGAGCTATGGGCCTTGTCACACTTAAGAGTCCATTCTATACATCAGTGGGCTTCAATCCGTTCAATTCTTGGATTAAACTAATATTAGAGTGAAAATATTCAGAAAAAGAAGTTTCTGGATTGAACATATATGGACATTTTTGGGCCTTCTCTAAACAACACAATTCTTTTCTTGTTGTTTTGTTTTTTTGAGATAGGGTTTCTCTGTGTACCCCTGGCTGTCCTCAAACTCAGGGATCCACCTGTCTCTGCTGGGATTAAAGGAACGCACCACCACTGCCAGGCCAATAATGTGATTCTTATTTAAACAGCATATACACTGTACTGGGTACTGTAAACAATTCAGAGATTATTTATGCTATACAGAAAGATATATATGGGTTATATGTAAATATTGTGCCATTTTATACAAAGAACTTAAGCCTCCACAGATGTTGGTAATGCAAGTTCTGAATGTAATGCCCCCAAACTGTACAAGTCAAAATCATAAAATTACCTTTATAGCAACAAGCCTTTTCAGTTAGTACAAGCAGCACAACAAAGCAAGAGCCTTTACAATGTGCGTTTTTTTCTATAAGGGTACTTAAGATTATTAGAAGTTTCTTTTCTTAGGAAAATACTCCATTTTATTTTCATCTAAGTTTATAATTCTTTGTTGCCCAAAGCCTATCTTATGCACTAATCTTGCACAGAAACAAAAACAGAAATCTAATTATTTACTGCATTCATTCTTTTCTGTGTAGGAGGATCCCTTTTGAGAAAGGTCAGTCAATGCTTCTCCGTTTTTTTGTTTTTTAAAAAGGGCGGTCAGTGAACCATTAACTGGCTATGGTGGCTAGCTAGCAAACTCCTGGTACTCTCCTGTCTCACTACAGGCACATGCCACTGCTCTATGGGTACTAGAGATCCAAACTAAGGTCCCATGATTATAGGCCAACCACTTTACTCACAGAGTCACCTCAAGTTTTCTGACACTCTATTCAGTTACACAGTCCCAAAGCTAGAAAGTTCATGACTAAAAATAGAAAGTTTTTAATGAGTCTGAATGGTAATCACTTTTTTTTTAGGGCCCTTTCCATTGCTGATTGGATATTGAACCAAAAGCCTTGCATGTATTATGAAAGCATTTTACCACTGAACTACATCTCTAGCCCTGAATGGTAATAAATCCTGAATTAAATAGATTTTCAACACACTCTGCTCAAAGAGAGATTAACTACTCTAACATCAGTATCAATGAATGCCTAGTTGTTATAAAACTATCAAGTCATCCTGATACTAAGGAGAGAGAGGCAGTAAGGTTGCAAGTTCAACTTCAAGGTTAGCCTGAACTATATGGGGAAGATCCTGTCTCAAAAGAAAAAGAAAGACATTTGTGTTTCATGTCTTACCTGAAATGAACACATCAAAGTTTCATCCACACTCATCATACCACCAGCATTGTCAAACTCGCCACAGTAATTTGGGGCAGAAAATAAGGTTACCAATTGTCGTTTAGCAAAAAATTCATATCCATCTTCTACCACCTGTCAAAGGAAATTAAAAAGAAAAAAAATCAAAAACTCCTTAGTGGGCAATTTTTAACCATATATGCTAATGCAGATTAGTGAAACAAAGGCCAAAACAACAACAGACCCTTCTTCTGTCAGATGCCAAGACCCTGACTCTACTCCCAAATATGGTAAGAGCGCAAAACAAATCAATCTTCCCATTTCTACACACTCCCACGTAGACACATGTACTTTTTTTTTAAAAAACCCACAAAACCAAACCAACAAAGAAAAGAGGCCAAATGGAGCTAGAGACAGCTCAGCGGTTAAGAGCAACTATTGCTCTCTCAGAGGACTTGAATTCAGTTCTCAACACTCTCATGGTGGCTCACAGCCATCTGTAATTCTAGGTTCCAGGGGGTACGACATCCTCTTCTGACCACTGTAGGCACCAGGCATGCTTGTGGTGCATACACACACATGCAAGCAAAACATTCACACATAGAAAAAACAAGCCACACTTTAAGTTTATCTACCTACCTACCTATGCATCCAAGTATGTGAAGTTAACAATAAAATATCCAAGAATCTTATACTGCATACCTGATGAGCTCGACAAATCAAGTCTAAGTCATGACGATTCAGAAATTTACTGACTACATCAGCTCCAAAAGTAAAAGAAACACCACGGTCATTTTCTCCCCAGCCTTGTACATCCTTGTCTGGATCAGACCACAGTAAATCACAAAGCAGACCTTTAGAAAACAGAAAAAAGAAAGAAAAAAGAAAAAAAAACAAAGCCCAATGAAACAGAAGAAGAAAGTACAGAATACAGCACACATACACATTACATTTCTCCTGTCTTCCTACACTTTAATGATCATCATGTGTCCCTAGGTACGCTAGCCTAAACCAATCTTTGTTAAAGCACCATATAGTATAACCTTGCCTGGCTTCACGTTGGTGATTTCTATATACAGGAAATATATGTGTGGCACACTTAACACGTGGAAGCCTTTGTTTAGTTTCTTGCTATCATTTCTTCTATAGTCAGTTTATCTATTCCTTACAATTATACTACTGAGCCCCAGTCTATTGCATTCCTTTATTTATTTATCACTAAGCCACAAACACATTAGGACTTTTAAACAAGTCTTTGTATCTGGCAAGGCTGGTACTCTCCTTTAATTTTTTATTCAGTATTTTCCTGATCATGTTGGAGTCTTTGTTAACTGTTTTCAGGGATGGTACTAAGTTTCTGACTGACTTTCACTAAATATAACTAAGTACAAGCATGTCCACATTTTACATAAAGCAATTAGACTTCTGTATATACTAACCTGTATCAGGGACATCAGTGGGTCTCATAATTCTCCGAATCTGTTCCATAGATTGTAGGTCTGGTGACAGTCCTATATATAGAAAGAGAAAGACTTGGTATCTAGGAAAACATTATAATTGTATTGTCTTTACTATATTTCTACCAAGGAAATAAATCGTTATACTTCAACAGATTCCAAGGAGGAACTCCACTATTTTCTTTCCAGTTACCCTTTATCCTTCATGAGAACAGATGATTGCAATCCTTTCTACTTTTGTACGTTCATGACCACTAAATCTTAAAGCATTTTTAGTTTCAAATTAAAACACCTCTCCTGGCCCCCTAAGAACCTTTCCCCATATCCCACCTCAATATGCTCATTATCTGCAAAAAATGAATAATAAACTATTAACCAGAAGACTAAACAAGAAAAGCACAAGAACACAGTCTGCAGTCTTTAAAGAATGTCAATAAAGGCGTTTCTTCTCTAGGAGGTAAGTCAAGTACCACCACAAGAAATGAAGCCAATACATATATCCCAAACCGCCACGCTCTTGCTCTGCTACACCAATGCCCAAGAACAATGATTCCTTAAATGGAATCTGTATGGAAAATATTTCAACTAATATAGTGAATCATGTTGTTGTCAGGCCATCTTTTCAGCATTTTCCACTCTAAAGCTCCCCATAAGATACTACCATGTAGGCTGGAGAGATGGCTCAGAGGTTAAGAGCACTGGCTGCTATTTCAAAGGTCCTAAATTCAATTCCCAGCAACCACATGGTGGCTCACAACCATTTATAATGAGATCTGGTGCCCTCTTCTGGTGTGCAGGCGTACATGTAAGCACAACACTGTATACATAATAATAAATAAATCTTAAAAAAAAATACTATCATGTATGACACTGAGAAACCAACTTTCTTACACTTCAATTCCTTCCCTATATGAAAATCCAACATTGTGACTAAATTGTTCCATGAGAGAGAGAGAGAGAGAGCGCGCGCATTGAGACATTCTCACTATGAAGCCCTCGCAGGCATGGTCCTAGGTATATAGGGCAGAGCAGGCGAGCCTTGAACTCACAGAAACCCACCTGTCTCTGTCTCCTGAGCATTGAGAAGAAAGTTGCACTTGCCTTGTCTCTGCCTTGTATTAAGGAAGATCATCTCACTGTCTGGAGCTCACTGATTAAACTAAAGCTAGGCTGAGTTTCACGTGAGTCCTAAGGGCTGAATTCAGGTCATCGGGCTTTCACGGCAAGCACTTTACCAAAATCTTCCCTAACATTTGAAAAAGTGTGTGTGTGTGTGATCATAGAAAAGTTTACTGCATGTTCTCAAATGAGTTCTGATGTATGTGAACTTACAGAACTTCATCTGAAGTAGACTAAATCGGTCATATGATTACACCTTTGGAGTTCTCCAGGAAGTTCCCCAGCCATTAGTCATGGCCATTTATGAGCCTCAGAGCATGAATCAGAAACGCAGCTCCTTTGTGTGAGACACCAAAAGGCACTGAGGTAAAGCTGTGTATGGAGGCTGGAGAGCTGAAAACTTCTTTGATCTGAATCCTTTTTTTCTTTTTTCTTTTCTTTGGTTTTTTAAGACAAAGTTTCTCTGGGTAACCTTAGCTGTCCTGGACTTGCTTTGTAGACCAGGCTGGCCTCGAACTCAAAGCGATTCACCTGCTTCTGCCTCCCAAGGGCTGGGATTAAAGGCATGCACCACCACCGCCCAGCCCTGAATTCTAATCTCTATATTCTAATGTCCTCATTCCCTAACATGCTGACATACTACACAAAACTTAGAAGTCATATGAATATTAAATGATGTTCCATTTAGAGTTTGATATAAGGTATTTACTACAGAAAGAAAGGTAATTAGCCTCTCATTTTGACTGATGGCAGAGTACCTTTTTAATCAATTTGAGGCACTGGCTAGAGTCCAGCACCACAGAAAATAACCTAACCAGCCAACCTCACCTACTCTGAGGCAAAGTGAAAATACTTCTTAAACCATCTAGTTATCTTGAGATCCTTCTGCCTTGGCTTCTGAATCTTGGGTCTCCTGTCACGTTCAGCTTTCCCACAGCATTTTAATTATTACAGCTCTCTTCTAAATAGCAAATGTATTACTCTACCTCCATGACAACAGAAGATTTTCTCATCCACAATGGCAGCTATAGGCAGACAGTTAAAACAATCAGTGAATGTCTTCCACAATTTAATATTAAATCTTCGTTTGCCTAAGAAAATAAAAAGCATAGAGAAAAATCAGTAACTATTCTCATTAGTTAACTCAAAGTCCGAATATGATGTTTTAATTTTCTTCTGTTTGCTTACTTGGTACTTTTATCTGTATTTAAATAAGCTACGGTTCAGTTTCATGTACTGGAGATGGAGCTATTTCTGAGTACTTGCTCAGCATGCAGGTTTAACGCTACAGCTAAAAAATTTTTTTTGCTTATATGTTTCTGAAAGGGGAATAAAATATTCAACACCTTCTGTAGAGTTGTAATGACTTCAAAGACTACTGTTTTACGAAACAAATACATCAAATAACTTTACCTTATAAAATAACTATAATATTTTAAAAATTGTCTAATAGGGTATTAGCTAATTTCTCTCCATTCAATATAATTTCCTAGCCAAATAAGTAGACAACAGTGAAAGTGGCCCCTCTGGAGCTAGTCCATGTTAACTTAATGCACCGAGTAATGAAGTATAAACCTACTGCTAGGAAAGAAATGCTTCCAAGTGCCTAAGTGGTATTCACTTTAGAGCAAATTACAGCTTGGCACTACAGCAAGTGAAAAGACACAGGCTATAATTTTCCCATAGCCCAGCTACAACAAAGACAGCTTCCACTAAGAGTTACCTGATTTTCCTGATTTGGCATTAAGTTCAACTACCAAGCCAGAGAAGGGATGAAAGTCACAACTATTAATTTGCTATTTTTATGTTCAAGCCTACCTTTTAATGAATAAGTATAACTTATAGGCTGTTTACAAGCTACTTCCCACACCTGGTTCCATTTGATGTCCCTTCTTACCCTTAAGGACATCCATGCCTCACTCTATCTTCTAAGAACATAACAATATACTTCATTTCTGTAGCTTACAAAGAAGGCTATAGTGTGCTGTCCTTCAACTTACTTCCTCTGTACACGTCTGAGTTAATTCAGATCACAAAAATGTTATGGGAAATTCAAATACAGAATCATTACCATTATAACATCAATCCTGTTTTTCTTTTTTAAGTATTGCCACATTCCAATGTTAGAAGTGACTGGTGTGTGTGTGTGTAATTACTCACATTCATCAATATGTTCTATCATTACAGGTATTGAGTTGTGAGTTTGATGACGACTACCATATTTAAGGAAAAAAGTAGATAATTTAGCAGTCAAAAATAAATTTAATTAGAAAACTACTATAAATGATCAAGTACACTTACTCCCATATTCAACCTAATGGGTAATGACACTGGGAAGACAGTTACACATCAGCAAATTGATTTCCTACTGATTAAGAAACAAGAACACAACACAACAATGATAACCCCAAGGACTCAGTAACTTAGGTCTCTTGGTGTATAGACAGACTACATTCTAACAATGGATTTTGACTTTTATTTATGTGTATGCATGTGTGTCCGCTTGCCTCTGCATATGAACCATATGAGAAGTGACTGCCAAAGCCAGAGAATGGGGTCCCCTGAAGCTACTTAAAGGCAGCTGGGGGCCTCCTGATGTAGTACTGGGAACCAACCCAAGTCCTCTGGAAGAGTAGCAGAGGCTCTTGACTTTTAAGCCATTTCTCTAGTACCCAACGTTTAGGTACAAAGAGAATCAACTGCAAGCTGCCCTCTGATCTCCAAATGTGTGCCATGATGCCACACATGCAATGGACCTATACACATGTTTGTGGCGGCAGCAGCGGCACATACAAACTCACAAGTTGAATGAACAAATATAAAAAGCAAACTACAAACAGCAGAAACCAGAAACCATTGTTTGTTGTGACCTGTGTTTGTTTCACTTGGACAGCTTGCCAGGTAAACTAATTAAGAGGATCTCGCTCAGGCAACTAAGCTGTAGCCAATCAGAAATATAACCAAGGAGATCTCAAAAAACACTTTAACATGTTTCGTAGCTTTAGGCTCTTCTGTCTGGGCCTTTTTCTGAAACCATATTTAAAAAAAACAAGAAAAGAAAATTCTCAGTTCCTCTAAAATGAAGACAACCGTGTTAAGTGTAAAAGCATATGAAAGCTAATTACTAGGCTAAGTTTTAGATCCAACTTACACTCATCGTAGAATCCATAAATGCGATTGATGCTAGCACACTCATGGTTTCCTCTTAGAAGAAAGAAGTTCTCCGGGTATTTGATTTTGTAAGCCAATAGCAAACAGATGGTTTCCAAAGACTGCTTTCCTCTATCCACATAATCTCCTAAGAAAAGATAGTTGGCTTCTGGTGGAAAACCTCCATATTCAAATAATCTCAGTAAATCTGTATACTGTCCATGAATATCTCCTAAAAAACCAAAAGAAGTCAGGTTAGAACAATTTGTTAGTTTTATGCAGCTTCTATGACTCAGAACCCGAAGATCTAGCAAAGCTGTGCCTGAATCCCTACCCTATAGAAGCTAAGATGATAAACTAATATTGTTGTACTATAACATTTCAGGCAATTTCCTATAAAATAATAGATATTTTATAGTTACTCTTACTAGCTGGTAGTTGAACTTTAAGTCATATTCTGTTATAACAAATATGAAGAACTAAAATACACACAGATAACTTTTACTACCTTCAAGTTATCACTATATTAAGTAACACATTTGAAGGAGTACTTGTATGAAATACAATCGCTGACTTAAAATAGTTTAACTTACAAGGTTCTCACTTTATGGTGGGGAAAGGACACTGTATAGTCAGTAGGGCTCTGGTTTGAATTCTGAGCTTTTTCTTTTTTTTTTTTTCTGAGACAGGGTTTCTCTGTGTAGGCTTGGCTGTCCTGGACTCACTTTGTAGACAGGCTGGCCTCAAACTCACATTGATCTGCCTGCCTCTGCCTCCCAAGTGCTGGGATTACAGGAGTGAGCCACCATGCCTGGCGAATTCTGAGCTTTTTCCAAGCTATTGAAATGTGGTACAACACTTGGGAGATGCTGAGTGGCAGGAGCAAGCTCTTCCGCTCCATCATAGTGATCATGACCATAAACTACCGATGCTTTACAGTGTGATGTGTCAGTATTAGTGCTTTAAATGTATTTTTTGGGCTTATGATAGTTTCAACTTAATGTTTACTGGTATAGAACACCATATAACCAGTAGGATTTGTACTTTGAATAATTTTTAGATCATCTATAAATAACTAAATTACTTATAATCATGAGATTGGATACTGTACAAAGCACTACACATGAATTAATAAACTCCACAGAGAAAGAGAATACAAAGAACTTAGAAAGTATACTAAATCTCTAGTCCCTGAATAGAGCCATAATGATTCTGCAATAGCCCCTAAAAGGGAGGAGGCCCTCCAACTTGGGGCAATTGGGCCATCACTGGGGCATCTCACAGCCTGGATGCCAATGAGCCCTTGCATAGGCAGTTCCTGTCTAAGGAGAGCATGGTCACCCACTTCTTCGGACTCAGCCTATATAATGACCACCCTACTGCAGTCCCCTGTGACTTTCCCCTAAACCCTGTCACCACTCAGGAGCCCCTGCCTAGAGCTGTTTCTCTGGCACTATCCTGGGAGCCTGATCTCTGAGGCCCTCAGGCTGCTGAGGCTGGGAGATTCCCCAAGTCCTACTACCCTGCAACCCCAGCTGGGGACATCATAGAACTCTTGAGTGCAGATGGCCAGAATCCTTTCCCACCTTGTTCCCAACAGTAGAGCAGCCACCCCCAGAGAGGGATGAGGTCCTCCTCCACACCAGGTGCCTAAGCACGAGGGCCGACAGCATGATACTGAGCTCAGTGGAACCCCACCGTGTGTTTGTGTGTAACACCCCAATGGCAAATAAACATTCCTGAGCAGTTAAAAATAAAAAGCACACCAAACATCTTCCAAGTTACATGGCTTCAAGGTAGATTACTTACAAACAAGTAAAAATGAAGGGCATTTTTGCATATGGCAACTACTGCTTGAACAAATGCATTCCTAAGTGCATACAAGTGTTTTCAGAAGCACTGTAACCACTATAAAGAACACCTGCATTACCAAATGAAAAGCCAGCACACTGTAGGATTTATATCCTGTTGTATGTGAACTTCAAAAAAGTGCTTTCTATATAATAATTTTTCTTGTTATAACTTGAGCCTTTAATTTAAAGTCTTAGGTTTTTGCCTGGGCTAAAGCTATTTTAAGTCTTAAAAGAACAAACAGACTATAAAATAATATCTTGAAAACTGTCACAAGCTAGAGACCACGGGCACCGCCAATACTGACACTCAAGATTGTATAACTATTTTTCTTTTCTTTTTGTTTTGTTTTCTGAGACAAGGTTTCTCTGTATAGCCCTGGCTGTCCTGGAATTCAAATCCACCTGCCTCTGTCACCCAAATGCTGAGATTAAAGGAATGCGCCACTACCTATCGCTATAGCTGTTTGTGTCTAAGCAGTATCCTTGAATGCCAATTTCCCCACATCCTTAAAAGCAGTCAGTACCAATCTCTGTCATTTTTCACTTGTAATCTGATGGGTTAGGTACATGTTTTAAACTGCATTCCACTGATTTTAGCATCTCCTACAAATCTGCCCACTTTTCTACTTCCGGGACCACTTTATCCATTATAGACACCATCCTTTGGCCTTCTGTAATGTACCAAATATTTCTGTTGTTTCTAACCTGTCATTATTATGAAGTCCAACCCTTAATAAAAGGTATTAATCATTTTAATTCAAATTTAGAAGTTTTCTCTAAATCACTTTCAATATAAATACAGGGGGAAATGTGCTTTAGAAAACTTGTTTCTAGCTAGACGTGGTGGTGTGTGTCTGTAATCCCAGCACTTGGGAGGCAGAGGCAGGAGGACCTCTGAGTTTGAGGCCAGCTTGGTCTACAAATTGAGTCCAGGACAGCCAAGGCTACACAGAGAAACCCTGTCTCAAAAAGCAAAGAAACAAAAAAGAAAGAAGAAAAGAACACTCTTTTCTAACTTGACCCAATTACATACCGCAAATCTTCAATGGTGCTTCCAATTCCAAAAGAATAGGCTGGCTGAGAAAGATTTCACGAGACTTGATACACAACCCTCGGACTTCTGCCTCAGTCATCTGCACAATCTTTCCTGGACGACATCCTCGTACTGGAAAAACAATGAGAAAACTCAGTTTTGCAAAATTATCCATAATATAAAAATGCTTAAAAAGAGCTACAGTCATTATTTTGAAAATCAGATGGGTTGTACGGCTAGCAGTGAGTTTATCAACTGTGGCATTACTTTCCATTGTTGCTGGTTTCTGAGGGTGCTTCTCAAACCTGCACCAATTAAATGTAGTCTACTCTTCCTTGTTCTCCAGCGGCCTACATGAGCTAGTAGCCCAGGATACTTACACCATTCAAGGCTAGCTAGAAGCAGAGCAGCATCACTAAGAGCCAGTGGCCATGTAGAAAGGGGGATGAGGTGCTATGATTCCTTTGTCAGATTTAAACAGGCTTAAGAAGTCGGGTGGGGGCCAGTGGTGCATGCCTTTAATCCCAGCACTTGGGAGATAGAAGCAGGTGGATCTCTGTGAGTTTGAGGCCAGCCTGCTCTACAGAGCGAGCTCCAAAGGTACACAGAGAGAGACTCTGTCTCAAAATACCAAGTCAGGCGCTCATTAAATTGTACATTCTGTGGCCACATTAACATCAAAATAGGAAGGAAGAGATAAGATGATACAATACTGTACAAATGTGCCAGCTAATAAAACCATCTTAAAAACGCAACGACCTAATTTAGATCCCCAGGGCCCATACTAAAAATCAGGGTGAAGTAATCCCATCACTGGGGAGGCAGAAGGAGGAGGTAGATCTCCGGGCTCCCTGGCCAGCCAGCCTAACCTGCTTAGAAAAACCCAAGCATGGCCATACCTGTAAACAGAGCACTTGGGTAAAGCTCTGTTAGGGTTGTATAAGAAAAGTAGCTTTGCCGGTTGTTACTTTGAATTTCAAGGGTGAATAATTCTGGAACATCATTTTTTGGGTTTTTTTTCTGAGACAGGGTTTCTCTGTGTAGCCTTGGCTGTCCTGGACCAGGTACTGTAGACCAGGCTGGCCTGGAACTCACAGAAATTCACCTGCCTCTGCCTCCCCTGGGATTACAGAGTGCATTACCATGCCCAGCTACAGCAACAGTTTTTAATCTTGGCACTGGTTTGTTGTTTGCTTAAGACAAGATCTCATGTAGTCCAGGCTGACTCTAAACTCACTATGTAGCAGGGGACGGCCTTGAACTCCTGATCTTCTTGCTTCTATTTCCCAAGACTGGGATTACAAGCATCCACCACCACACTTGGTTTTGGCATTAGGGTTTTGTTTGCACATATGTATTTATCTTACTGTCTTGCTGTGTGGCTCTGGCTGACTTTGAGCTCACAGATACCCACTTGCCTCTGTCTCCCAAGTGCTGGGATTAAAAGGTGTGCACCACCATACTTGGTAGGACATTAGTTTTAAACTGGGAAGCTTTTAGTTTGGGGGTGGGGGAGTAAGGGGAAGCATTTATCTTGAAAAATTAAAGGTCTCTGGCTGCGTAAGTACAAGCTAAAAATGACTGTTCAGAAGTCATCCTTCAGCAATACTTGAAAGCCCACTGTGAATTAGTTGTTAGAGATGGCAGTGACACAGTCAACAAAAACACTTTTGGTATCATAAACCATTTAGAGTTGGCATAATGGCATGTGCCTGAGGTGAAAGGAGCCTAAAGTCAGTCAGCCTAAACATGAGACACCCCCACCCACTAACATCAATGAGTTTTACAATTTGTGATTTATGAACAAAGTTAGTTGAAACTAAAGAGCAACTGTAAGTCTAAACATGAGTGTGGGTACATCTTTTTCTGTTATCTGTAAATTATGTGTTTAATTTGTGACGTGCTCATCTGTGAGTGGAGCAGAGAAGGGAAAAGGGCACTAGGCCTTCTGCTTTACCACTCTCTGTCTTATTCCCAAGGTCCCTCACTGAACATGGAGTTAGGCTGATAGCAGCCTTCCTCGCCACAGGGTGGGGATTTAAGGCATAACGGACTGCACTTAGCTCTTAACACTGGTGCTGGGGTCTGAACTCAAGTCTTCACTCATGTTTAGGCAAAGAGCTCTTACCATCTCCTCGGCTGTGTCTACACTTTTGACCCCCAAGTAATTGTATGACTTTCAGTAACATATTTACAAAGCTTAAAATGCTTTAACTTGGGCTGGAGAGATGGCTCAGAGGTTAAAAACACTGATTGCTCTTCCAGAGGTCCTGAGTTCAATTCCCAGGAACCACAGGGTGGCTCACAAGCATCTATAACGTGATCTGATGCCCTCCTCTGGCCTGCAGATGTATATGCAGGCAGAGTGCTATATATATAATAAATAAAATTTTTTCAAAAAATGCTTTAACTTAGTCATGTTAATCTACAAAACTAAAAATGTTATCAAACAAAACCTTTAGCAAGGGATCAAATCTCAAAAATGAATTGACCAAATGTTAGAAAACCAGAGCAGTCCTCAAAGCAACTCAACTCTTTCATTTCAAAACCATGTTGAAAGCACTCCCAGTTGCAAGAGCCCATTTTTCAGTCATCTTGGAGAGGTGGAGGTAGTGTGACATTAGCTGGCCCTGTGGAGCAACTAGACCAGCCTACAATATTCACAGACTGCAGTGTTTGGATTATGGGTCCAGATATAAGGTCACCATCACATTACGAAGGTGCATACTTCATTAGGCTCAGAACATTATTATCATCTGTCATTTAGTCCTTCTGGTAGCCCAGAAAGTCCAAGTCATCTTCACTGTACAATAAGAGATTAAATAGCTTTAGGCTACAACACTCTGGTTTGCACACAACTGTAGGAAGCAGAAAGCAACAGGAGTAATTCAGAACCAGTCACCTAACACCCAGTAAACACTCTTTCCACTCTGTATATAAATTTCCTGGCAAATGGCTTCTTTCAGTTTGCAATAATGTCACTCTAAGTTAAGACCCCAACATAGCAAACATCTACTAAACTATCACAAGACAAAAAAATACTTTAGGGTATAATATACAAACAACTAAGCTTAAGTGTGTAACTCAATGAAAGGTTAAGTTTTTCAGCTCAGGATATGTGGCTCCCTGCAGCCACAACCACTCCTTTGTGCCCTAACAATATCCAAGATTGCTATTCCTTTACCACACTAATCTATCGTGTTTTTGAGCTTCAGAAAACAGAAACACTCTTTTGGTCACACTCTTTTCTGTAAGACCTACCTACTACCCATGTAACCGAGTGTATGCATATGAAGTGTTCCACTGAATGACTGCCACACATTTCAGCTTTGGTGCCACCATCAATGTCATGAATACCTTCAACATTTTTCTTGAGTATGTCTGTAACACTGAGTAGAACAAAGTCAGAGAGAAGGCACCAGCAGTTTTACATAGCGAGTGTTTCAATTTATAATCAAGTCATCACCGTTGCTCTGTGTCCTTGTCAACACTGGCTATCATCCGTACTTTAAGTTTCAATGGCTTTGTTGGAGACATAAGCAGCATGAACTGAAATCTTAATATGCATCTCCCCGATGACTAAATTTGTTGAGTGACTTCTCCTACAATTAATAGGCCATTTGGATATTCGTTTTGAGGCAAATTAAGTCTGCTTGCTTAGTCTTTAAAGCTTTGTTTGTTTTTTGTTTTTCGAGACAGGGTTTCTATGTGTAGCCTTGGCTGTCCTACACTTGCTTTGTAGACCAGGCTGGCCTCGAACTCACAGTGATACTCCTGACTCTGTCTTAATCCTGTTTCAATGAAAAGAAGTTCTTTAATAAATATAAATTTTAAAACAATTCCAGCTAGTTCAATCTTGTCTTTCACTTGTTAGCGCTTTTTGCATATTACCATGAAATCATTGGCCCTTCTAAAAACATTTCCTTACTTTTTAAAATTTTTGCTTACAGCTTATTTAATTGTATAATTCATCTTAAATTATGTGGTTTATTTCTTGAGGCAAAAGTCAAGGTTCTTTTTACTTTTTAACTATTATTTTATATGTATAGGTGTATACATACATATAGGTATAGACCTCCATGTCTGTGCACCATGTTTGCAGGGCCAGTGAAAATTACAAGAGGATGTCATATCCTCAGAAATTAAGTTACAGACAGCTGTGAGCCATCATATGGGTCCTTAGGTCCTCTGGAAGAGCAGCAAGAGCTCTTAACTGCTGAGCCATCTCTCCAACCCAGAATCATTGTTACCCACGCACAAAGACTACTGACTTGTAGCACTTGTTACAGATGACCTTCCCCCACTAAACAGCAGGGGCAGCTCTGCAAACACAAAAAACCTATACTCTCACTACCATGCCTCTTTTTTTCAAGTCATCATCACATTATCATAGTTTCTCAATGCATGGGATTATAAATATTTTAACTTTGACCTTTAAGATTCTTGGAGTAATCTGGGAGATTTGTGTTTTCCGAAGTTTTAAAATTGGCTTTTGTCTATGCTTGACCCCATGTTTGTGGGGCTTGCGGGGGTTTACGGGAAACTGAGGAGTCTGGCAAAATTGATGTCTAAATTTTAAGTCTCCCCAGCCCATAACCTTTCTTCTTTTATTTGCCATTTATTCTTTCATTTCATTTCATGTGTGTGTACCTTACTTGCTGGGCCATCTTGCTAGCTCTGCTCATTTTCCTGAGCAATGTCTATTTTCTCCTCGTAGCATTTATTGTGGCAGTCTTGTGTGTTTTTCATCAAACCGACTGAGAGGACTAATGTAAATGTTTTATTTTCGCACTGTGTGATTACACACACACACACACACACACACACACACACACACACACACACACATACAGAGACCATAGATCATAGGAATAGATCTAGGAATCAATTATATATGTACTATTATAAAAGTGTACAGTTTCTTTGCTCCCCCGACCTCCCTGGAGACAGGGTTTCTCTATGTAGCCTTGGCTGGCCTGGACTTGCTTTGTAAACCAGGCTGGCCTCTACCTCATGGAGATCCACCTGCCTTTGCCTCCCCAGTGCTGTGATTACAGGCGTGTGTTACCATGCACAGCTGTTTCCTTGAAAATTTAAGGTTAATTACTTCAATTATAAAAACAGAGTTTTAATTATTTCCCAAGCTGTGGGGGTTTAAATGAGAATGACCCTGTAAGTTCGTATATTTGCAGGCTTAGTTCCCGGCCTGTTTCCGGTTTGGAAAAGATTGGGAGGTCCTTGTTGGAGAATGTGTGTTGCTGGGGATGCTTTGCAATCCTAAAACCTCAAGCTCAGCTACTCCCTCTCTCTACCCTCTTCTCCACCCCACCCCCTGCTGCCTGTGGATTTGGGATGCAAAGTTCTTAGCTGTAGCACCATGCCTGTGTGTTTCCCACCGTGATGGTTATGGACTAAACCTCTGAAATTGTAAATAAGCCCCTAAAGAGTTGCCTTGTTCATGGTGTCTCTTAACAGCAACAGAAGACTATCATACAGTGGGTGGCATAGCTGGGACAGGCTTGACCATGCTGCTTTGGAGATATGGGTTAGAAAAGTAGTTAAATGCTGTAGGTGTGGCTGAACAGCCCATCCTATGGGAGCTTGGAAGACAGTTAATGCTGAAGGCTGATGTGGACTGTGCAGGCCCAGCTCAAGAGTTTTCAGACAGGAAGAATATTATTAGCCTACTTAGAGACAATTCTTGTGATAATTTGGCAAAGAGTGTAGCTGCTTTTTACCCTTGTCCTAAACATTTGCCTGAGGCTAGTTGAAAGGTTTTGGATTAATGTCATTGGCCAAGGAGCCTTCAAAGACAGCCTAGTACAGACTGTGTCACATAGTTATTAATGATCACTTTATGCAGATCTACAATGAAAAGAACCAACTTAGACAAAGAGAAAATACAAACGCACAGTTTGAGGAGAAAAGAGCACCAGAAAATGTAATGTTGGAGCCAAGTCTTGTGCTCAAGAGGAGCCTGCTAAGGAAAATAGAGTTGTGACCTCATGGCAAGACCTCAACCAGCCAACCTGCAACCCATGAAAGTACAAAGCATGAGACTTCCTCAGCCTAGAAACCATCAACAAGTCAAACTGTATGCAAATACAAGTTATGGATGGGGTCAAGCAGGCAGCAGAACTTGGCAGCTTCAGCCCTTTTAGTCAAGAAGTCTATGGAGAAGGGTGGGGTGGGGGTTAGGGCATCTTCTTCCTTGGTGGTTAAGGATGCCTCTGAAGCCAGGCATTTAGCAGGGCAGTCTCTGAACGGAGGCATGAAGATGGATTGTGTTAGAGACCCCAAGATGCTAGAGGTGTCAGAATCATGGGATACCTGCCAAGGAGAGTTGCTATCAAATAAAATCTGGAATTAGCCCAAAAGAGAGAAGTGTTGCAATCAACAAAACTGAAGGGACCTAGAGAGCTGGAGAGCGCTTTGACATCAGACACAGGAACAGCGTTTGGAGTATGTCCTGCTAGGTTTCATTCTTGTTTTTGTCAAGTATCTCATCATATGCTCTTCTTCCCCCCTTTTGGAATGGTAATATAGATTCTGTTCCACTGTACGTTAGAAGTATGTAATTTGCCTTTTGATTTTATAGGAAGGCTACAAATATGAGATTATCTTGAATCTCAAAAGAAATGTTGGACTTTTAAAGTGTTGAGATTGTGACAGACTATGGGGACTTTTGAAGTTGGACTAAATGCATTTTGCATCATGATATGGCTACAAGCTTATGGGAGCCCGGGACTATTGGAATGTCATGGGCTGAATGAGAACGGCCCCACAGACTCACATATTTGCATACTTACTCTCCAGTAGATGAACTATTTGGTAAGGATTAGGTGGGTCCTTGTTGGGTAGCTGTCATAGGGGTGGGCTTTGGGGTTCCAAAAGCTCAAACCAGGCCCAGTCTGGAGTGCCTCCCTCTCCCTCTTTCTCTCTCTGGCTTCTGCCGGTGGATCAGGATGTAAAGCTCTCAGCTCTAGCACCATGTTTGTCTGCTTCCCACCATGATGATAATGATCTAATCCTCTGAAACTGTAAGCCAACCACCAATTAAATGCTCCCTTTTACAAGAGTTGCCTTGGTCATAATGACTTTTCACAGCAATAGATGAGTGACTAAGGCATAATCCTTGTTTATTTTCTCTTCCTTGTTGAATTGGCCAGAACTTCCGGGAACAGAAGTGATGCTGTTTCTCCCATCGCGTTCCTGAACTGGAGGCAAGGGCACCCAGCAACTCACAGTAAGTCTGACAACTATACCTTTATGTTCCTTATCTTGAAGAAAAGGTGTTTCTACTATACTAAGAATTTCTGCCAAGAAATGTAAAAAGTTTTACCAAATACTTTTTAAATTAAGATAACCACAAACTTCCCCTTTTTATATTGTTAATATCTTTTATCTTAACCGATACACTGAGTATTAGAATAAGTTTGGACTCCTAAAACAAGCCCATCAGTTTATGACATGCTATCTTTAGTATACATGACCAGATTCAGCATGCAAATATTTTGCTGAGTTTTTAAGATCATAATTACTGACACATATTTGCTCAATATTTTTGGGACTGTATTCATATTTTGATTAGTTTGTTTCTTTTACACCCAGTATGGTTCCTGACAAAGTCAGGTGACATTTTACACTTTGCAATTTGTTTACAGTCTGATCTATCTGTTCTTTATTTCCTTTTTTTTTCTTTTGCATTTTTTTAGGGAGGGTGGGTGGGGGTTTAACTCATTCTATTTGCACTTCCGTTGATTTTCTTTCATTTACTGTTTGTTTTTGAGACAGCCTCATGTAACCCAGGTTGGCCTTACACTTACTTCGTAGCCAAGGATAATCTTGAATTGATCTTCTGGCTTCTGCCTTTCAGGTTCTTCACAAGAACAAGGGCCCTTAACCACTCTCCAACTCCCCTGCCCCCCCACCCCCACCCCATTGCAATACTTTAAAAAATAGGCCTGTGCCACCATGCTAGGTTCCCTCTTACTTTTTTCCCTGTTTTTAAATTGCACGTGTATGAGTGTTTTGTCTGCATATATGTGTATGTATCACATTAATGAAATGCCTCCTACAGAAAAAAAGAATTCCAGCCCAGACTCCCTGGGACTGGAGTCTTCGATGGTTGCAAGCTGCTATGTGGGTGCTGGGACTTGTAGCCCTGCTCTTAACCATTGAGCCATCTTTCCAGCCTCTCCACTAAACCAATTTTCTCAGCTCTAACTTGTTCTTATTTCTGCCTTTACTGGTGATGGATATTCTCATTAGATTTGGAATTTTAGATAAACATATGTTCCTTTTACTCTTTTAAGAAAGCCATTCTGGCGGACTGGAGAGATGACTCAGAGGTTAAGAGCACTGGATGTTCTTCCAAAGGTCCTGAGTTCAATTCCCAGCACCTAGTGGTGGCTCCCAGCCATCTATAAGAAAGCCGTTCTGCTTGCAGCCGTTAGTAGTGCCGGTGATAGCTTAGCAATTACCCTTTCTGTTGTACCCTGGATGGCAAGACTGGTAGTTCTAGTAGCATTCCTGATGTGTTTGGTTTTGTTTTTTGAGTTGGGGGTCACACCATGTAGCCCTGGCTGGTCTCGAACTCAAAATTCATGAAGAAAGTTTCAAGTGGCTCAACTGTCAGCCAAGTGGCTCAACTGTAAGCCATTTTACCAATGGTAGGTCAATTATGTTTGATTGGAATAATCTTTAAAAATATCTCGGGACAGTAACCTAACAGCATCCCTTTCATTGGAGTTACGGGACATTGGGTGCTGGGAAAGAAATATAGATCTTCTGCAAGAGCAGCACATGCTCATAAATGCTAATCTCTTCAACTCGTGAAAATTATTCTTAATCATTATTACTGAGTACAGAATTGTTTGATAGAGTCTTGATACATAATCTATGCTGACTTCAAATTCAAGATCCCCCTGCCTCAGACTACAGAGGTGTATGTGTGACCTCACTATCCATCTCTTAATGGTACTTAGTAAGTCCAACTTAAAATTGTAAGAATTTCCCCCACCACTCACAGTTGGCAAACATAGTGTAAGCCCTTTTTTGTTTTGTTTTTCAAAACAGAGTTTCTTTGTGTAACAGCCCTGGCTGTCCTGGACTCACTTTGTAGACCAGGCTGGCCTCACAGAGATCCACCTGCCTCCCAAATGCTGGAATTAAAGGTGTGTGCCACAATTGCCCTGCAGTGTAAGCTATTCTGACAATTAAATTTTCCATCCGAGTGAGATCTTTACTCTCATAAATCTATAGCAAATTATTTCCCAATTTAAGATATAGCCTCATTCAGACCTTAAATGCAAAAGCAATTTCTACATCAAAATCTATTTACTGGGCAGCTAAACAGCTTTCACCTAGCTCTATACTTGGAAATAATCAATATGTAACATAACACATTAAAAGACAAATGTGAAAAGAACTGTATAAATGTGTTCTAAGTAATGAATATGCTCAAATAAAACCACATGCTTATAGACCATTGTTAGCATCTGGCAGCTCTTAACTGTGTGAAAGGACATCTTCCAATATAAAAACTAAAATCTCAGTACAGATCAGCATTAACAGATGAGTACTTACAACCAAATTTGATAGTCGACACTGAAAACGCTAACTGTGAATCTTAAGTAAAATGTTATTCTTTCCGAAAGAATTCCATTCCAGTGATTAAAACAAAAGCAAAAAACAAAAACAAACAAAACAAAACCCCCACCAAATTGTACTTAATCATTTTATTACAATTTTTATATGTGTGAAAAACTCCAATACAGGTTTGTCTTTTGAACTAAGAAGGATGTGATGTGTCGTGTCTGCGCATCTTTATCCACAAAGTTTATTTTTCACTATCATCTTTCTTCAAGTTACTCCTATGACTCCTTTCTATAAAACTGAAAGAAGAGCAAGAAACCAAAAAGAACCATGCCATCGCACCTTTACATGTGCACCTCTCAAAATCTTAATAACCTTTCCAACCAATGACATTTTCACTTTCATTTATGCCATTCCTCCCCTCTTCACCCCATCACTAACTAATGTCAATTGTTCTAGGTTTCCTAAATTCTGCAGAGGCAATTCCTCCATATCGAGCAATAAGCCTGTCTATTAGGAACAAAAAGAAAAGGAAGCTGTGCACGCAGAGGCAGGCGGAGCTCTGTGAGTTTGAGGCCAGCCTGGGTTCTGTTACACAAAGAAACCCTGCCTTGAAAAAACAAAAAGGAAAACTTTTATAGTGTTTTTCATGAATTCTCAAAGGCTCTGTGATACACTTTAAGTAGCCTCCAGCCCTACTCCAGCCACACACACTGGCAAACAGACAGCTGGTGTAGTACATGAGGGAAGGATGGGGATAGGCGGGCTGGGAGGAACTAGCTCAGATTCAAAGTATGAACTTCTATTATGTTGACATCTGCAATGAAGGGGAAAGCAATGTGCTTAAAGCTGTTGATACTTTGGCATACACCTGATCAGTTTTCAAATTACTAGGAATCCCGTGTTCCTGTTATGCAAGTCATTAAAATAACGAGTGAGATAAAAGCAGATAAAAAAGATCAATTAATGATGGCTTCTGAAATTATAACTTTAATTGTCTATTTGAGAAAATGCTAAGCATTCAATCACGTGTCTACTGCATACAATGTAATAATTATCTCAAAAAACCCATATGACTGCAGAACTATTGCTACCAGACTTATATAATTAACAGATAAAAAACAAACACTTGTCATTTCAAAGAAATGATACTTGTAGCCAATGATGAAATTTAAGACGTAAAGAGTAAAAATTTAAACATGGCCACCTTGTAAATCTTCTAATAACTCAGCCCAGTTTTAAGGTGTCTGCTGATGGACTGCCATGGTGAACAGAATTCTTCTATTAACATTTGGATGGATTTGGATCTATATAATTCAGCTAAACCATTTTCCAAATGACTGTCTATCACCAAGTCATGCATAAACCCATGCATGCATTTGAAGTGTCAGATCTACTTTAATATAGAAAAAATAATCTTATAGTCTGTATTACAATTTTCAAAAAAGCTCCCTGATACCAAACAGAAAGTGTTCAAAATTACATAAAAAGGCTATTTTTAAAAATGTGTTTGATATACATACATACATATATATATCTCACTATGTAGCCCTGGCTGGCCTGGAATTCACTGTGGAGACCAGGGTGGATCTGAACTCACAGAGATGTACCTACCTCCTCCTTACCAGTGTTGGGTATTAGAGATGTGTGCATTACACCCAGCAACGACACATTTTTTTTTAAATTTTGTAAAGATACAGATACAGGCAAAGATACTTGTTCCCAAGACTGACTACCTGAGTTGGCTCCCCAGATCCAACACTGTAGAAGCAGAAGCAAAGAACCAGCTACCAAAAGTTGTCCTGACTTTTACACACACACACACACACACACATACACACACACACACACACACACACACACACACACACACACACACGGAATTTAAAAAATACAAACACAGATTTTCTTCATATATTTCTGCCAATGGCATGAATCAAAACAGACCGAACAACACCCAGCAGAGAGGGGCAGAGAGGGGCAAAGGGGCAGAGGCAGGCAGATCCCTGGAGTTCCAGACAAGCTTTGTCTACACAGAAAGTTCCGAGTCATCCTGTCTCAAAAACAAGCAAACAAAACACAAATAACTAACCAGAATAAAACAAAGAGGGAGCCGGGCGTGTGGCGCACGCCTTTAATCCCAGCACTCGGGAGGCAGAGGCAGGCGGATCGCTGTGAGTTCGAGGCCAGCCTGGTCTACAAAGTGAGTCCAGGATAGCCAAGGCTACACAGAGAAACCCTGTCTCGAAAAACCAAACCAAACAAACAAACCAACCAAACAAACAAAAAACAAAGAGGGTTAAGAACTTGGCTGTCTTCTGTGCAGACTTTAGGTTTACATATATGAATAACAACATTCTTCTCAATAACTTACGAAATTATTTTTCATGAACAATCATTTATGCTAAACTATAATGACTATTGTTTCAAATAAATTAAGCCTAGAAGTTATGTTTGTAGCTGTCCTGGTCTAGGATAGTTTAATGCTCTTGTAACAGAACTCCTTTATGGTGAAATAGCTGGGTTAAAGCCTCCCTGCCACCAAAAGCATGCTTTTAGGTTATGCACACAACTTGTACTGGTCCTTCCTTACACAGGGCAAGGAAATGTGGGAAGACTCTATCTGGCCAGTGATTCAGGAGATTAGAAATACTTTGCAAATCACTGCGCCACACACACACACAAGAGTACAGGGCTGGAAGGGACAACAGCCTATGCCTCTTTTTCTGCTGCATGACAAGTTCCTAACAAGACCCAGATATCTTCCTCTACCAAACCAGTGGCCTTGGTGAGTGCTGCTTCTCCGTCCTTTCACTTTAGAATGGGTATCTGCATTTTTGGTCTTGTACTTCCCGTAGTAGAATAAAGACCATCTCAGCTTTTCCGTCTTACTAATCAAATGGAGATTCTGCTTCAGAGAACAGCTGTAAAAATTACACTTTACCTACTAATAACCCCAGCTTTGAAAGTAACCAACTCAGTTTTCAGAATAAAGTGATACACAGAACGACAGGACAGTGATCTTGACTTCTCTTTCCTACTTTCATGGGTCTTATTTTTCCTAGAGAAAATAAGCCCTGGAATGGTTACTTCTAGTTACAATAGAAGTGGTTGCCAGTGGCCATAATTTTGAACCTGAACAAACTAAACCGCAGGAGACTCAGGAGTCCAAACACACCCCACTAAGCCATGTCTTACCTATTGACACTGAAATTAATGCTGAAACTTTTGTTTCAGAAATACTCGATGGGAGTTTAGTTGTATAGAAATACCTGGACATTTCTCTCTTTCTTCTTTCTGTTTGTTTGTTTTTGCTTTTTGGAGACAGGGTTTCCTCTGTGTAGCCTGGCTGTGCTAGGATCACAGGCGTGCACAACTGCACGGCTCCAGGTCTAGATTTAAGTAGCAAAATAGCTCTGGGTTATTCTCAAGTCCATTTCCTTTAGTTGCTGAAACTAATTAACAAAGGGTGGGTGGGCAGGGAGTGGGGAATTAATTAACAAGGGTCGGGCTATATTTGGAGAAAAAAAAACTACTATCTATGTATGCGCACTCACCTTTCATCCAAAATAACCACGAAAAGGCCATCTCCCCCAACGGCTCCTCTACTCTGCAGCTCCCGCCTCTAATGGCCCTACCTCCTGTCACATACAGTCCAGTGATGGTCCCTGTGGGGGAAGCGATGGCCAGAGCAGCTGGCACTTAGTTCAGCCTGCAAGCTTTTTTAAAAATGTAAACACAGTTACCATGTGACAACCCCATTCCTAGCTACACCCTAGGGAACTGAGAGCCTATGGCCATGCAACCTGTGAGCAGAACTGTCCACGTGGTCAAGAAGGAAAATGATCAAACAGCCATCAGCCAGCGAGCACTTCTGAAAGTTGGTACATAGACACAATGGAACATTATTCAGCCATAAAAGCAATGAAGTACTAAAACATACCGAAAATGAAGTTACAACACAGATGAAGCCTGAATACATCAAGAGGCCCAGGAGCCACAGAGCTGTTAATCCCTGCAGCCCCTCTGTGAGTTTGGGGACAGTTAAAGCTACACAGTGACAAACTGTCTCAAAATTTAAAAAGAAAAAGAAACTAGTTACAAAAAGACCACATCATCTGCACTTTTATTTACATAAAACATGCACAAACAGGCCAACCCATGGAGACAGAAAAAGACAGATTAATGATCTCCTCTACAGCCTATACTACGGGGAAACAGAAAGAAAAAAATGGAACAGGGCACTGAGTGTGTGTGTGTGTATGTGTCAGAGAGAGAGAAAAAAAGGGACAGAGACAGACGGAAATCTAAAGTGGACTGTGGTGATAGCACTGTGGACCATGTGGTATGTGAATTGCATCTCATAAAGTTGCCTTTAAAGGTAAGGTTTGGGCTAGAGTGATAGCTCAGCAGTTAGGAGCATTGGCTGCTCTCAAAGAAGACCTGGGTTCAATTCTCAGCACCCACAGGGTAGCTCACAACCGTCGTTTATTTCAGTTCTAAGGGAACTGGCTTCCAAAGGCACTATTTGATTCTCTTCCTCAAAAGCATCTGGGTTCTACTTAGCCATCTTGACTTCTTCCAAAACGAACTCCACATTTGTGACCTAAGGCCCCAGGTGACTTCCACTTCCACCTCAAATTCCTAGAAAACTACTCTAAGCAAAAACTTCCACTGGGTTTTTCTAGCATACCCACAGAAACTAATCCTAATTTAAATAATGAATTATGATATATTATATCATTACTATATAAACCTTGTTATAGTATAACAAGAACGCTATAGCAGGGTCCCTATAGGGGACAAAACAAGGAGAAGTTCTTTCTCAGTTGTAAGTAAAACTTCAACCAAGAAAACAATACTGGAGAAGCACACCCTATCCAAACAATGCACCAACATTTTTATTTAAATGTCCTAAAGGATCTGTGAAATCATAATGTCAAACAGTTACTCATAAAAAAAGTCCCTGTGCCTAACTGGCAAGCAGATATAGTTTAAGAATGTACTGTAACATGTACACTTTTAAAATGGGACTGGTTCTGGGCCAAAATTTTCCCTTGATGCAAGAACATTTTTACAAAAGCAAAGTTTTTGTTGTGTTTTGCTGGCCTAGAATTTAGATGCCTCTCTTACTGAGTGCTGGGATTAAAGAGGCTTGCTTCAAGCTCAAGCACATCTTTTGCCCAGCCAAAGCAAACTTTAACTGACAGACAAAACTGAGTATTCTTAGGTACAATATGGGGTTTTTACATGTATGTACACTGTGAGATGGTTGAATGTTCTGAACTCACAAATGTTATCTCACAAGGCTACCCTATGTTCTCTTCACGGTTTTCAATACAGTGACTACCACGATGGAAGTCTTCTGAAAGTTGTTCTAGGTATAATTATGTATCTTTTACTGGTCCACTTTCATCAAGGATACACACACAAAAATATAACCACAGTTATTCTGCTAGGCAACTCTGCAAAATAGCAACACTTGGATTTGAGTTATATTAGTATGCAGTATCACTGAAAACCAAAGTATTTGTCAAACAGTGGTGGCTCACATCTCTAATGCCAGCACTCCGAAGGCAGAGACAGAGGCAGGCGGATCTGAGTTCCAGGCCCGCCTGGTCTACAGATTAATTTCTAGGACAGCCAACGCTACACAGAGAAACCTTGTCTCAAAAATCTTTTTAAAACTTTTTTAAAGACTGAAATTATCACTAGAAACAGTCTTTGACAACTATTTGAACAGGTCTAGATCTGGAGAGGAAGGGAGGGACTGGCAATATTTCCGAGTAACAGGGAGATGTCAAGGAAAGTAGTGTTCAACCAGATTAAGGAGCAAGAGTGTAACAAAACTACTAGTAAACTGTATGTTCAACACAGGAGGAGCAGGAAGGTTAGAAAACTCTGAAAAGTCACTTGTTTATACTGAGCTCCTTGAGTGTCTTATCTTTGGATTCCTGGCAGAGCAGTCAATAAACACTTGCTGTATTGGGGGTGGGGGTGGGGATAACAATGTATCTTTACAAGAATTCTTACCCAAAAAGGAGGGAGTTGGGAGTGGTGGTGACAGAAGCTAGAACCAAATACTCAACAGTAACACAGCTTAGGCTACTTTCTCCCTTTTCTCTGCAACTCTCACTCTACTTGGTAAGTTTAAGTATCAGTAATCATATAAAGGTATAGCCGATTTCAAAAGTTATAGATCGGTTTAAAATACATGGGTCTGCTATCAGGAATTTATGAAAAATTAAAAATACGAACAAACAGACACAATCAGATTTAAATTTAATTTAAATTGGAAAATATATGGAAACAGAAGTGGGCTGAAATTCCCTTCTCTACAGACCAAGATATAAAAATTTAAATAACTCTTATTTCCCTGAGAGCCAGCCATGCACTCACTATAAGCGTATATATTTTTTTCCTAACTAAATTTCTTACAGACCCATCGAGATGTTCCTATCAGTTAAAGACCACAAAGTCCCGAGTAGTGAACACAGCAAGCAAGCACCAGGGGGCCTCCCAGGAATAACTTGATACTAAAGAAAAAGGTAAATAAGAAAGAGTTCCTGGTTTTAAAAAAAAAAAAAAAAAAAACAAGAAAAAACTCACTTCTGCTTCTTTCTCAGTCTTAAGGCTGCTAAGAGGCTTTAACATCTCAAGCAACTATGCAGAGGTTTTTTGTTTTGTTTTGTTTTGCACAACGGATAGATAATGCTGTACTTTAGTTGCAGAAAAGTCAACCCTCCCCACACAATCCTCTTTAGTAAACAAACACAAACTGCTTCGCTATAGTAAACAAAAGCAGCACACACACATTCATTTGGTGTTTGACAAAGAGGACTCTTAATCATTCAAAAACACAATTCTTCTTTACACACTCCCCAAACAATTAGTGACGACATAAATTTTAAAGTAAAAGGGCTCTTTTGAGCAAGAACCGCCTTCAATTTTGAATAGTATCCCGCAATGGATCAGTACATTTGACTACTGGTCTCTCCATCTCTTCAATTTCCTCCTTACGTACCCACCAACACAAAACTAATTAATAAAGTGTGAGAGCCCGGAACTTCAAATGCTGTGAAGACTTGTAAAATATCCTTTAAGCCCAAGAGAGATTTTACAACAGTCATTTACTAAGTTTGTGCAGAAATGAAACTCAGCTCAAACATGTTAAAAATGTCAGCCCCCAAATCAATCCCTTCAGCATATGTATCCGGGCGTTTCGTATTTCTAACGGACATTCCAACCTGATCCAAGATTTTTTTTTTACTATTTTTTTGTACGCCAGATAATAAATGGCATACTAGTCATCCCATCCTCTCCTCGATCCGTTCCAGCGCATGCAGGAAAAAAAAAAATGCAAACGATCCGAGAGCCATACTAGGGTTTTTCTAAAATTCACTACGGGGACGAGAATCGGAGGCGGCCAAGGGCAACGCACAAAGAGAACAGAGAAATACACATCCCACGGACACAAAGCCCAGCGGAAGGCATCCTTACCCCTTCTTCGGAAGGGTCTGCGGAGGCCTGCACAGCGCCCAAGCCGAGCCCCACCGCCTCCTGGGAAAGCTGTACCGGCCGATGGGCCCCGGGCCTCGGCCCAGCTTCCCCGCCGGCCCGCCCGCGCTCCGAGCCTCCCGGGCCACTCCAGCCCGCTCGCCCGCCCGCCCGCCCTCGTCCCGGGGTTCGGTTTGAGCGGGAAGGGCCCCGCAGCCTGGCGGGGAAGGCGAGCCGGCGCCGCACTCACCCTCCAGCAGGCGGGTGATGAGGCTGTCCACGTTCAGCTCCCCGTCCGCCATCTTGTCGGCACTAGACTCTCCTCCCCGCAGCGGGAACAAGGGCTTCTCGGCGGCGGCGGTGGCGGCGGCGGAGGCTCCGCGTTCTCACCTACGAGTCACGCGGCGTTTCGACCCCGGCTCCAACTCCCCCTGGGCGCGGGCCCTCCCCCCACCCCCTCCCCGCCGAGCAGCGAGAGCGCGCGCACACGCCCGGCAGCACCCACTGGAAATAAATAAATAAACAAGCGGAGCGCACGGTGCGGGCCGCGTCAGACCCCAGCCGCCACGGCCTCCTCCACCTCCTTCCGCCTCCTTCTCCTCCTCCTTCTCCTCCTCCTCCTCGGCACCGCCCAGCTCCGCAAAGCTCGCCCGCGCCGCGGGTAGCCCCGCCCCTAGCGTCACTCCCTCTCCTCCGTCCTTGCCGGCCGCCCCGCCGTGCGGAGCCGCGCACGCGCGCTACGTCCCCCTCCTGCCGCTCCTGCTCCCCGCCCTCGCCTCCGCCGCTGCTAACGCGCAGGCGCGGCTCCCTCCGTCTCCAACTCTGCTGCGCCCAAGAGAGCGTGGCCGATCCCGCGTAGGCACGGATGACCTTCCTTTTCTCTGCTCCCTAGGGCCTGGTGGTTCCGCAGAGTTAGCGATTGCGTTCTTCCCGACTTGCTTTTTCTTTTCTTGGCTTTAGTCACTAGTTTTGCAAACAATTCCTCAGTGTTTCAGTTAACCCGGAAACGGGGGCTGCAGTTACCCACGTTGGGACCCCAGGTTGGTTGGAAGCAGGAAAGACACTCCTGAAAAATTGCAAATCAGGGGCTCTTTATGTGTCAGCAGTGAGTGTGGCTGATTCGCCAGGTGGCCCTGAACGAAACGAGAGTCAAAGGAGGCCTCAGGCAACAGTAATAAGATTTTATACGCTCCCAGTTTTTGCTCTGTAGCCCTTTTATGTCCTAAATCTTCATACACTCAGGATACCGCTTTTCTATAGTGCTTTTCTGTTCATTGCTCTATTATATAGCTTAATCCTCTTATCTTGTAATGGTTTAAACATTTTCCTCCTGTACCCGCTTCCTAGAGAATAAAATCACATTTGCTGGGCATGAGACATCTGTAATCCTTGCATTTGGAAGATGGAGACAAAAGATCCAGAAGCTCAAGGTCATGTGAGGGGGTGTGGGGGAGTGTCAGCCACATGAGGAGGTGTGGGGGAGTGTCAACTTGCAGTACAGGACCTCCTGTCTCAAGGAACCAACCGAGTGCACCACATTGACCTTTGTGTCCGCGGCACCCTCCAGGGTATCTGCTTCATTCACGTCAGGGAGCAGTGGAAACTCTGGGACTTGGAAAGGGCCGCTGCTCGTCTTTCCTTCCAGCATAGAGTAGCCACAGAAGAGATCTAGGCAAAGATTTGAGGGGCTCAAGTCAAAGCCTTTACCTATTCCCAAACCAGTGCTTTCCCAGAGCTCAGTGATACTAAGAGCGCAAAGCAGGGAGCTTCGCTCGCTCACAAACCACTAGTACCTAACACTGTGTCCTGGCACTGTTTTAGATGCCATATGCAGGCTTACCTCACTTAATGCTTAAAGCGAGCCCTAGGAGGCAGATACCATTATTACCTCTACTTTTTGAATAGGATTATTTAAGACACTGGGTTAATTGTCTCACTCCAAACAAACTCACAACTGGGACTGAAGCCCAGGAATCTGGTGCTAGAATGTATACTACATTGCATTATTCTTTGTCAAGCAACCATATGCTTTGTCATAAGCTTGGAGAATAGAAACTAAGGTGTGTGTGTCTGTGTGTGTGTGTGTGTGTGTGTGTGTGTGTGTGTGTATACATTGTCTGATCAATTGCTTACACATACAAATGAACACTAGCATTTCCTTATGCCTCTGTTAATTGTTTCTCTATTTTAGAATACTAGTGTAGGTAACACAGACTCTGACGTAATCTGTGAAAACTAACAGTTTGCTTTGGAGACTTTCAGAGGTTAAGAGGCGGCTCATTTACACTATACTTTATTCAAATACACTTCTTTTATGCTCAACTTTATTCCAAAAGAATATGTTTAAGTTAACTTAAATAAATGCTTGCAGTTGGGGTAAATTAAAAACAAATACAGGGGTTGGAGAGATGGTTCAGAGGTTAAGAACACTGGCTGCTTTTGCAGAGGACTTGGCTTCGATTCCCAGCACCTGCATGGTGACTCACAACCATCTGTAACTTCACTTCTGATGGGGGAAAAAAAAAAGGAAAGGGTATGACTGCTCCTAGGTTTTGTGGAGGTTTGTCTTAGATAAAAGGGAGAGCATAGTTAGAGGCAGAGACATCTGTGAAAGTCCAGAGTGAACATGACCATGAACCAAATGAGGGGAAGACGAGGGCCAGGTATAGCGGCCAAGAGGGCAAAAGGTTAAAACAAACAAACAAAAAACAAAGCAAACAAACAAACAAAAATAAGAATTCAGGATTCTTCAGATTCTGAAGTCAAAGTATTTGTACAAACTTTTTTTTCCAGTAAATCTTTATTTATTTATCTTTATTTTATGTTCATTGGTGTTTTGCTGCATGTATGAGGGTGCCAGGCCCTCCTGGAACTGGAGTTACAGACAGATGTGAGCTGCCATGCAGGTGCTGGGAATTGAACTCAGGACCTCTGGAAGAGCAGCCAGTGCTCTTAACCACTGAGCCATCTCTCCAGGCCCCACAAAAGGTTTAACATCTAATCAGTTCAGGTCAGATTTGCTACAGAAAGTAGGCATCCCTATCCTTTTTTTATTCCCAGAGTAAACGGTATCTCTTGAAGAACTATGGAAAGTGGAAACATGAAGACCACCTATAATCTCACCAACCATAAATAATAATTTTCCCTGTCTTATTTCTGAGTCATGGTTGTTGGGCACTTACTAGCACATTATTGGCTCAAGGAAATGCCTTGGGTCACTTGCGTTGAAATCTTTGAGTAATTTCAGGAATTTCTTTGAAGGAAAACAAGGTTTGGGACATCTCATAGTTTAGAGTCTTAATGAGATTGTGATCATAGTTCTACTTACTAATAATGTCACGACACTTAAGTGTCCATTCAGTAAAGGTAGCCTAGTACTCAGAGAAACCAAACCTTCATTGTATTGAGACCAGAGCAATGTCCCTGTGGGCTGTCCTCAAAGAAGACACTTGGAACGCAAACACCAGCGTTGAGACTGACTGTAGTAAGCATAACCAAGATGGTGTGGGGCAAGGATTACCTTTCATTGTCAACTCAGCTGACTATAGAACCATTTGGGACACATATCTCTAGGCATGTCTGTGAAAGTTTTTCCAGAGAGATTTACCTGAGGAGGTACTCACCCTGAATGTAGACTGCACCATCCCATTACCTAGGGCCCCTGACTTAGTAAAAAGGGAAGAGGGGAAGCCAGCTGAGTATCAATATTTATTTCCTTCTACTTCCTCACTGTAGAGGCAATGTGACCAGCCTCATTGTACCAAAACCTCTATACTTTCCCTACCATCATGGACTGTATCTCTTAAACTGTGAGACAAAACAAGCCCTTCCTCCCTGACATCATTTTTGTCACAGTAACTTACATAGATGCTTTCCTTACATGCCTCTCAATATGGGCCAATAGCTAATATACTATGAAAGTAAGTAAATATAGGTAGCAAAGTATCAGAGTCATGCTGTACAGAGCTCTGTTGCCCTAGCTTCTCCCAGTATTTATTCATTTAATTAGACTGGGTCTTGTAGTGGAAGTTTGGGTTTCTTTAAAAACTCAGATTTTGTTGTTATTGTTGTTTGTTTTTTCCTTTTATTTATTTTTTTTCCAGAGAGGGTTTCTCTGTGTAGCCTTGGCTGTCCTGGACTCCCTTTGTAGACCAAGATGGCCTTGAACTCACAGATACACTTGTCTCTGCCTCCCTCTGTGCTGGAATTATAGGCATGCACCACCATGCCCATTTTAAGATTCTTTTCTTTTTCTTAATAATTTTATTTTATGTGAATTGGTGTTTTGCCTTCATGTGTGAGGATGCCTGATCCCCTTGGAACTGTAGTTATAGGCAGTTGTGAGCTGCCATGTGGGTGCTGGGTATTAAACAAGGTACTCACCCAAGATTTCTTTTCTTTCTTTCTTTTCTTTTCCTCTTTCTTTTTCTTTTCTCTGTTTCTCTCTTTCTTTCTTTTTTGGGGGCTTGAGGGGTTTCAAGACAAAGTTTCTATGTGTGTAACCCTGGCTGTCCTGGACTCCCTTTGTAGACCAGGCTGGCCTCAAACTCTCAGATGAGAGCTCTTCCTGTCTCCACCTCCAGAGTGCTGGGATTAAAGGCATGTGCCACCACACCTGGCTGCCAAGATTTTTTTCTCTTAAGATTTAGTTTAGATGTTATTTTAGTGCACATATGATAAAATAATCAGCATTGCAAAGCTATCAGTTTCCCAAGAAGGAATGGTGATTTGAATGAGAATTGGTTCCCACAGGCTCATGTGTTTGAACACTTGGTCCTCAGTTGGTGGAACTGTGTTTGGAAGGATTAGGAGATGTGGCCTTGTTGGAGGAGGTGTGTCACTGGGGGTTGGCTTTGAGGTTTCAGAAGGCTTGTGCCATTGTCATTCCAAGTCTCTCTCTCTTGGTTTTTTTGTTTGTTTGTTTGTTTGTTTTGTTTTTGTTTTTTCAAGACAGGGTCTCTCTCTATGTAGCCTTGGCTGTCCTGGACTTGTGCTGTAGACCAGGCTGGCCTTGAACTCAGAGATCTGCCTGCCTCTGCCTCCCGAGTGCTGGGATTAAAGGCGTGCACCACCATGCCCAGCCAAGTCTCTCTCTTTGCTATGCCTCCTTGTTGTCTTAAAATGTGAGCTCTCAGCTGGGCAGTGATGGCATACGCCTTTAAAGGCAGTACTCAAGAGGCAGAGGCCGGCAGATCTCTGGCTTCAAAGCCAGCCTGGTCTATAGAGTGAGTTCCAGGATAGCCAGTATTACACAGAGAAACCCTGTCTTAAACAAAACAAAACAAACAAACAGACCACCAAAAAGAAAGCTGTAAACTCTTAGCTAGTGCTTTAGAGCCATATCTGTCCCAGACTGTGCTCCCCACCATAATAATCATAAGACTCTAAGTCTCAGAAACTGTGAGCCCCAAATTGAACACTTTCTTTTATAAGTTGCCTTGTTCATGGTGTCTTAACACAGCAATAGAAAAGTAATTAAAAGAGGATGTGGTGGCTCAGGCCTTTAATCTCAGCACTGGGAAGGCAGAGGTGGGCGGATCTCTATGAGTTCCAGGACAGCCAGAGCCATACAATGAGACCCTATCTCAAAAACAAAACAAGACAGACAGACAGGAAGAAAGAAAGAAAGAAAGAAAGAAAGAAAGAAAGAAAGAAAGAGAGAAAAGAAAAGAGAGAAACTATAAGACATATCCTGTTATTTTAGATACTCCCCATTTTTAATAATTATACATACATATATACTTTTATAGTACACACACTATTCTCCCCTAGTCCAAAATAATTAAAGCAAATATAACCAAATATGCATCTTCCCTGACCATTGGCAAAGACTTCTCCTTTATCCTGGCCCCCAAAAGAGACACAGAGACACTCCACTCCACCCCACACCCAACACACACACGCACGCACGCACGCACGCACGCACGCACGCACACGCACACGAGTGGGGGAGTTGATTTTCAGTGGAACATTTTATCTTTAATTAACCTTCAAAATAAACTGAATAAAAAACAAATTGCTAGTGCCTGAAGGAATGAACTAGCCATAGTTAAATAGGAGTACTGTTAACTAGAGGGCAATTCAAGTTATATGAACAGTCACCAGCAATGGCAACTGCTTAATGACTGAAGAGTTGGGTCTGTGGTCATTCCTTCTATCATGTAAAGAGATTATAGGGCAGTATGTATTTAGATTAGCCTTAGTTGGTTGTAGCAAAACCTGTCATCTACACAGGTAAAAATGTTTCTGTTTTTAGTGTGTGTATGGGGTGCTTCTTTAAACCTGAGCCAGGAGTTCACTAACAGCTACTTGGTGAGGAAAAGTATACAAAGTGAAAGTTTGTTTCAAATGAAACACTTGAAATGATACAAGTTGGTCTCTTACAACCAAAATAGGTCCGTTCTCCTTTTGAGTTGGAGGTTTAACAGATTGCTTTCCTAAGTTTCTCCTTCAATTGACTGGTAAATAGAAAGAATCGCTGATATTCTCTCTCTCTCTCTCTCTCTCTCTCTCTCTCTCTCTCTCTCTCTCTCTCTCTCTCTCTCTCTTTTTCTCTCTCTCTCTCTCTCCTTCTGTTTCTTGTTCCCCACTCCCTGTCATTCTCTCCTTTTGGTAGTAGAGACCGAACACAGATCCTCACACACTGTGAGTGCTCTGCCATTGAACTATATCCCTAGCATAAGATGAGTTTTCTAAAATATTATTCAATCAATAAATCTTCTGTAAGCACACACCAAAATTAACAATATATATCCTAAAACTAAAAACATTTATTTTTATTTTTAGTATAAAACAGTATATTTATCTGTGACTATGACCAATATTCATTGGGTTAGACTCATCACCAATAGATCCTTTTGGGAAGAAAATATTGATTAAATATAGTACTTATTAATTATTACTTAAGGTAGGTCCAATTCATTTTTAAAAGTTGTATGATTATTGTGTGTGAGAGTCTGTGTGTGCATCTTCACATGTAAAGAACAACTCTGTGGAGCCAGTTATCACTTTCTACCTTTACATGGGTTCCAGGGATTGGAACAGCAAGTACCTTCACTATGTGAGCCATTGCACCCTCCACACATAAATCATTAATTGAAATACCCCATGGGCCTTGTTATTTACAGAAATGTTACGATGGACAGATTTCTAAAATGGACGTGTATAACGGACCAATTGAGTATTAAGAAACTGTGTTTGATCTTACCCTAAAGGATGTACATTGGGAAAGCCATTGGCCACATGGGAAAAGGACCACAAAATGAGTTGGATTGGAGGAAAGGAATTGTCTTACAGGTTGAAGAGGAAAGTAGTGGAACAACTCTAGCCAAACCCGTCTTTCTGACTCTTGATGTTATTAACTATATATGGAAGGTCTCTATTACTGAAGTAGCTTTCATAGTACCTTCTACTTAGGAGAATTCTCTGATTCTAATATATACATACAATATAACAGTGTACAAACTGTCTCCAACTTAGGATCTGGCTCAACTCCCAAAGGTCAATTGTTTGGAACACAGCCTATATTTTCCCACAGAGACTATGGTACAGATGGTGAATTTCCAGCTTGCTTTGCAAAACCAATTTGATCCTTAACACAACTGTAGGAAGGTGTCTATGGCAGAGTGTGCTTCAACCACCAGTCTTTGAAACATCAATAGAGAACATCCTGCAAGGATTCTAACTTGGCCCAGCAGAAAACACTTCTCAGAGGTTTCTACTCCTCAGAGAAATAAGCATAAAGAATCTTCTCTTCCAACTCTCAGATGGTCCTGGGCCCAAGGTTAGCTTCATAGACTGGAAAGGCAGGGATGCTCTGATACCTCCAAGCCTACAGGCAGGGTGTGCTCAGCACAGCCATGATGTCTCGGGGTTTGGTTACTAGGAAGAAGATGGCTTCTAAACCAAAGGATAGGGGTGGAAGGACAAAAGGAAAACAGGAAGTGAACAGACTGCTAGGAACTTAAAAGGGGAAGGAAAAAAAAAGACAGACACACTACTTTTGATTAGAAGCTGAGCTCCATAAAGGTTAAATCTTGCTGACACAACCCTGCAGCTGGAACCTGCAGCTGGAACCTGAAGCTGGAACCTACAGCTGGAACCTGCAGCTGGAACCTGCAGCTGGAACCTACAGCTGGAACCTGCAGCTGGACCTTGCTGTTCCTGTTGTTCTTTGTCTCTCCCAGATTTTTACTTGAGAGACACCCACTGTGCTATGCAAGAAACTCCTCGGTTCTGCCTCTTTGCTTCCTGCCCTGGGATCTTAGAAGCTGCCATCCCCTGCCCACCCACATTCTTGACTTTACTGTCCAGGGCAAGCAGACCAGAACTTTCCTGCTGTCCTCATGGTTCACTTTAACAGCCCAGAGGATGACATCCCATGTGCTGGTTTCTGCTCTCCCACTGAAAGCTTACTCACTGAACGGGAAGTATCCCCAAACTCTAGCACCTAGGTTAGACCTCAGTGATTCCCTGTGTCCCCGGGCCTGTACCACAGACACTGTTCTTTTGTCAGAAAGGCCTGCAACTGGAGATGCCATATGCTGTTGTTTTGGGATTTTGTTGTAGGCAAGGCTTCATGAAGTTCAAGCCAAGGATGGCACTGAATGTCTAGCCTCTTGCCTTTGGAGTACTAGCCTTGCGGGAGTGTACCACCATACCCAGTTTTAGAGGCTGTTGGGAATTGAACCCAGGCTTGGTGAGAGCCTCCAGCTACTGAGACACACATCCCAGGGCCACTTGCTGAAAATGCTTGCAGTATTTTTTCTTTCCCAGATAAGGAAATGAAGGCTGAGCAGTTTTGACTTGCCTCTAACTGCCTCAGGCTACTTAGGTAGCAGCTCTAGAACCTGTAGTGAGAGGAAAAGGAAGGAAGAGTAGGGGCCGGAGGCAGTGGGTGCAACGGGCTGTGCTGATAGGCTGAGGCTCCCACCAGAAAGGTATGCAAATTGGCCTGGCACATCTTCCTTAATCCAGCACTTGGGAGGCAGAGGCAGGTGGTTCTTCCATGAGTTTGAGGCTAACCTGGCCTACATAGTGAGTTCCAGGACAGCCAGGGGTACACACAAAGAAATCCTGGAGTGGGGGTTGGAGGATGCAGGCAATTCAGGCAGTGGAAGGAGTCTTCTAGGAAGTGAACCATGGGAAGTGACTCTTAGCCCCTACTAGAGAAAGAACAGGGAAGCTTCCTGTCCTTGCATATAGCTTTCTGGTCAGATCAACATTTATGTATATGAAACCTTCATCTAAGATGGGCGTAGTGGTGCACGTCTTTAATCCCAGCACTTGGGAGGCAGAGGCAGGCGGATCGCTGTGAGTTTAAGGCCAGCCTGGTCTCCAAAGCAAGTTCAGGACAGCCAAGGCTATGCAGAGAAACCCTGTCTCAAAAAAACAAAACAAAATAAATACATACATAAGTAAATGAAACAAAAGGAAACAGAGCAAAACTTGTTAAAGAGACTCATTCTGGTGAGGAGACTTACCAGCAGGCCCTTCACTGCCCCAGGTAAGCTTACACAATAGTGAGGAGGCTGCCCCACCCCCCAGCCCAGAGCAGACTGTGTTGTATAGGATGGGATGATTCAGAAGGCAGTCTTGAAGGGCCTGGACCGTGAAGCAGGAGAGTGGAAACTGGAGGCCATCTGACACCACAAATGATCTCTGTGTGCATGTGGTTAAGATGTAGTTATCCCTGTGCTGGGGATGCTGCGGAGCACAGGTGTTTTTCCTCACCAGGCATCTATGCTGGCAGGAGAGGGACAGTGTCAATTCATCTTTAGCACCAGCACTGTTCCAACCTGCTTTTCCTCTTCCGTCCTCCAACTCACACTTCACTAGAGTAGCAGGATTGCACCATTTACCAGCTCACAGCCTTCAGCCGCCGCACTTTGTCCTCAGGATAGCATCTAAATACCAGGCTGGGTGTACCACCCCTTGCCCAATCCAAGGTGTGTCTCTCACCTTCCTGCATCTTGTCCTCCCTGGTCTGGCCCTGCCCACTGTTCTCTACCATGACAAACCCATAAAAGGTTTTATGCTTCACGCTCCCATGATACTTTGCACCCCCTGCAACTTCTTTTCCCATGGTTTCTATAAAAACTGATCAAGTTAGTGGGTGTGGAAGTCCAGGACACAAGCTCTGGAGCCACCTGTCTCCCAGTGCTGTTGCTTAACAACGGGGCCAAGTGACTAGGAGTTAGTTAGTAAGTAACCTGTGGTCTTTCCCTGGGCTGGAATGCTCACTTTGAGCAGGTTATTTCATTGTCAGACTTCATGGGCAATCATCATAACAGAATGGAGTAAGTCATAACCTAGACGTATAAGCCCCAAGGAAACCCATCTATAAAGTTTACATTATCTTCCTGAGTCCAGATTTAAGGACAAATGAGCTTACACTTCCAGTGCCCACTCATGCTCGCTCTCCCGCCTCTCCTTCTGTCTCCCATCCTCTTCTTTTTTTCTTTCTTTTCTTTTTTTAAAAATCACTTTCCTTAGCCAGGCACATGCCTGCAATCTTAGCACTGAAGAGGCTGAGGTAGAATTATGAGTTTGAGGCTAGCCTGGGCTAAACAGTGGGCCCCTCTCTTGATCAAACAAACAAAAATTCCCTTTCTTTTGATAATAGGCATTTGAATGCTTGTTGAGTAAGATGTAGGCACATTTTTCTATTGAGGACTTTATTTTTCCTGTTTAGCTGTTATATTATTCTTTTATTTCAACACCTGAGCAAATGAGAAACCTGTCCAGAATCTTGTTATTATTTCTGTAAACTGTTTGTTTTCACCTACATTATTTCTTTAGAATAAGCATTACTGTGTGTGTTTGTTTTGCTGAGCCAGGGTCTCATTAGCTCAGGCCGACCTGGAATTCTTGATCCTCTTGTCTCCATCTCTCAGATGCTGCAGTTACAGGCCTGAGCTGGCACACCCAGCGAGGAACCGTTATTTAACAACAGAAGTCATTTCATAGCTCCTTGGACAGGTTCACAGACCGCTCCTCAGGAAGCTTCACCAGTGACGACTTACATGCACAACTCTAGAAAACTATGTTTCAAATGGTGTTTTGTGTAGCAGAATACTTCACAAACACAAAATGGCCCCTTTCTCCCCCATCTAGCCATTATTGGCATCTTAATGATATATATATTGCCAGTTTAAGAGGTATATAGCGATAGGCGGGGGACATGCTTATTTTCTATTGTAATGAGCTTTACTGCATTTATAATCTATGGACTTCTTGTTCACTTTTCTTGATTACTTAAGGAAGACGACTGGACATTGGCCATTTATATCTAAATCAACATCTTTGTTTCAGGTTCCCTATCTGGGATGGTGTGCTATGCTTCTTACTGCTGCAACAGAATGTCTAATAAAAGCAAGTAAAGAAGGAGGGTTTATTCTTGCTCACAGTTCACGGAACAGTCCACCATGGTAGATGAGCCAAGGTGGCAGGAGCTTGAGAGCACTGTTCTCATCACGTCGATACTCATGATGTAGAGGCAGATGAACGCTGGTGCTGCGCTTACTGTCTCCTTATTCAGCCCAGAGCCTCAGTCCGTGGAAGGGTACCATTCCTGACTCAGAGCAGGTGTCCTGCTTCACCTAGACAACCCCTCCCAGGACTGCCACAGACCTGTCTCCGGGTGACTGCAGGTGCTGTCAAGTGGACAGTCCATGTTCGCTATCACAGATGAGCAACTCCTATTGTTTACGTTTAGCCTATGGACTTTACCTCATTCTGTGTTTTCCTTCTATATGTTTTTTTTTTCTTTTTTCTTTTTTCAAGACAGGGTTTCTCTGTTAGCCCTGGCTGTCCTGGACTCACTTTGTAGACCAGGCTGGCTTTGAACTCAGAGATCCACCTGCCTCTGCCTCCTAGAGTGCTGGGATTAAAGGTGTGCACCCACCACCCCTGGCTGTTTTGGTTGTTTTAATTCATCTATTTTGACCCCATGAACTTAATGAATTACATTAAGTGAAATAGTGAAATAGCCGAAGTTGGAGGGATTTTAATGTCAGGACCCTCATTTGTTTGCTCACCTTTTGAAGTGCTGCGGATTGAGCCCTGAGCCCTAAGCATGCTTTACACCATTGGGTTACACTCCCAGCTCCCCCGCCCCCACTTTTTTTTGTTGTTTTTTTTTTTGTTTTTGTTGTTGTTGTTTTTGACATGGTTTCTCTGTGTAGCCTTGGCTGTCCTAGACTCACTTTGTAGACCAGGCTGGCCTTCAACTCACAAAGATCTGCTGCCTCTGCTTCCCAGTGCTGGGATTACACATGTGCCATCACCGCACCCTGTATCCCAGCCCTTATTTTTATTTTGTTTTAAAACACATAATCACTATGTAGCTCAGGTTGGTTTTGAATTCACAATAGAGCATAGATTAGCTTGCAACTGGAAAACGTCCTGTTTCTACCTCCAGAGGGATGGGATTACAGGTGTGCATTATCATATTCTATGGATAGATGAGAAAGTCATGAGTCTGAGAAAGTGACCCAAAATTGTCTTATTTTTTTTGTTTGTTAAGACAGGGTTTCTCTGTGAAGCTGTGGTCATCCTGGAACTTGCTCTGCAGACCAGGCTGGCCTTGAACTAATAGAGATCTGCCTGCCTCTGCCTGCCAAGTGCTGGGGTTAAAGGCATTCTCTACCGTCACCTGGCTCTGTCATTTTTAATAGTAGTTAAAAACAAAATTTCTCCCATACCTGGACTGAGTAGAATATTTTCTAGCCTTTTGCTTTTAGGAATCTGGAATTTTCTATATAGGATAGAATTTGCCTGAGTCCTAAAAAGATGTGGGGAAAATACATTTAACATAGGTTAATATTCTGTCAACCAAAAATTGTTTCTCTCTCTCTCTCTCTCTCTCTCTCTCTCTCTCTCTCTCTCTCTCTCTCTGGTTGGTGTGGGTGTGGTTAGATATGTGAGGCTGGTTGGGTTGGAGGTCTTGTTTTTAATCCCTGAGAAGTCTCTTCTTGTGCATATTGGTGAGATAGCTCATTTGGAAAACATCAACTGCATAGGCATAAGGTCTTGAGTTTGGATCCCTATTGCCCACATGGAAACCTAGGCACAGTGGTGTGTATCTGTAACTCCAGTGCTGGGCTCAGGGGCCAGAGATAGACAGGGCCCTTGGAGAATATTTAATGACAGAGTTAACTATGCATTAACAATATAAAGTGAGAAAAGTAGAGTATGGTTAAAGACCTAAAGAAATGGAGTTTTACATCACATTTGTGTACAAGGATTGGAAAGCAAAGTCTCAAGATGGATGTGCTGGCATAGCCTTTAATCAGACCTTGAGAAGCAGAGACAGGTAGATTTCCATGAGTTCAAGTACAGCTTGGTCTATAGAAGGAGTTCTAATGCAGCACTTGGGAGGTGAAAGGCAGGAGAATCATGATTTCAAAGTCACTCTCTTCTACATAGTAAGTTGGAAGCCAGCCTGGTCTGTGTGTGATGCCCATTTCAAAAAAAAAAAAAAAAATCAAAGGGAAATAAGCAAAAGAAAAAGTCATCTCCTCAAAGTTTATCTATAGATTTAATATACTTCTTCTAAATATATTTTAAATTTTAATTACTCTTTAAAGGGCTTATCATATTTTAACTATGTGTATGTATGATACATGTGCATCTTCATCTGGCTGTGTACATGTGTGAGTGGAAAGTTCCTGAACAGTCTGGAAGACATTTCAGATGTCCTAGAGCTGGAGTCACTGGTGGCTGTGAGCTGCTTAATACAGCTACTGGGAGTCACACTTTGCTTTTTAACAAGAGTAGGATGTGTACCCCATTTTTAAATTAGATTACTTGGTTTGTTGGTGCTTAATTTCTTGAGTTCTTTATATGTTTTGGATATTAGCCCTTTGTCAGGTGTAGGGTTGGTGAAGATCCTTCCCTAATCTGTAGGCTGCCATTTTGTTCTGTTAACAGTGTCCTCCCTTTTCTGAGGACAAGAGGAGCGGGATAGATGGAGGAGGGTGGGAGGAAGGGACTGGGAGGAGAGAAGAGAGGGGCCTACAGTTGGGATGTAAAGTGAATATATAAACTATAAATAAATTTTAAAAAAAAGAAGAGTAATATATGCTCTTAACCACTGAGTCACTCCTCCAACCCCGACTCAATATTCATTTAATGACATTTTTACTATCTATTTTGTTGTTGTTTGAGAAGGAGTCAAAACTGACACACTGATACTGAAATGCACGTAGAAATGTAAAAGACAAAACACACAAGACGATCTTGAAACGAAAGAGCAAAGCTGGCAGATTATACTTTCAGGTTAAAAGAGTTAAAACAAGGTGAGGACAGTGTTTAGAGTCTAGATACAGCGTCATACATACACAACAGAGGAAAAGCTGGATGTTCGTTTGTGGTACAGGGTATCGAACCTAGGGCCTCCTATATGCTAAGCAAGCCCTCTACCACTGAGCTACATGCCAGCCCTCTTCTAGGGCTACTTCAGAGTATTGGTGTGACTTTGAAAGCCAGACTTGAACCCATCCTGTGGCTTAGCAGTCCTAGCCTTAGAATGTACTCAAGAGAAATGAGTACATGTGACTGCTAAAAGAGTGCCCTACAATGTGGGAATTATTACAAGGAAACAAAACCACAGCAAGTTCATACAGTAGACTTCTACACAGTAAAACCAAACCCTACCTACTACATGTAACAGCATAGATGATTGTCGCACAAATGTAGACATGATAATTGCATGGTTTCAATTGTATGACATTTTAAAATAGGCCAAACTAAGCCAGGCATGATGGCGCCCATTTGTCATCTCAGCACTTGGGAGGCAGAGGGAGGAGGAGGATCAAGGGTTTGAATCTTGGGTTACCCTCAGCTATGTAGTGAGTTTATGGCTAGAATGGTCCACAAGAGACCCCGTCTGAAAGCACTGAAAGAGACCAAAAATCCTGAAGTGAGACAAAACTCATAAAACTAATAAAAAGCATTAAAGGTCTGACAAAGATTTACTTCTGGGCCACACTGCATAAGAAAGGGCAAATGCAAACTTGGTGGAATGCTGGAGTGCTTTGTGCTGCTATGCGTGGGAATTGAGCGAGGTTATACTTACATACTTACACAAAAGTATGTTATGAATAGTGTGCGTGGCTACATGTATAACACCTCAATGAACAGCATTACAGGGCACTTCAGCTTTCTCCTTTTTGCTATGTTTTCTATATGTGACTTTTTCCCCTTGGCTATAACTTTAAAAAAAATCTAAAATGAAGACACTGTCTATTGTAATGAGAGGAATAAAGCAATATAAAAGTCTGTGTGTGTGTGTGTGTGTGTGTGTGTGTGTGTGTGTGTGTGTTTAACTAGAGCTAAATCTCAGGTACCTATCTTTGTTTATTAGCCTGATCTCTGAACCCAGCTAAAAATAGTCCAGAGTCCTGCCAGCTGGGAGCTGAACTTTGTTTAGCGGAAACTGAACTAGAGTAGAGTAGGCTAGAGCTGAGCACATGCCTTCTGTACAGAAGGGGGATTCTCAGCTGGCTCTTAGAGTCAGGCCAGGCCGGCCAACAGGAACCCAGGCTGTCCTATGCTGGCCAGCATCAGAGTGTGGGAGCTCAGATACTGGGAGGTGAAGATGAGGCAGGCGCAGGAGTCCATTGGAAAGCAGAGCACACAAAGGACTTCAGAGTAGATAACCCTGGCTATTCTCACAACATACCGGCCATATTCTCCTTGTCTCCTCCCCTGGTTTAGCCAATTTTTTAAATTTTTGTAAATATAAACCAACTTTTCAACAAGTGAGCTTGTTGTTGTTTTTTAATGTGTGTGCAAGTATGTGTTTGGGTACACATATAAAGGCCAAAGAACAGCCTCAGATTTGTTCTTCAGTCACTTTCCACCTTAATTTACTTATTTTGTGTGTGTGTGTGTGTGTGTGTGTGTGTGAGAGAGAGAGAGAGGGGGGGGGGGACCATGGTATATGGTATGGGGGTCAGAGGGGTAACTTTACTGAGTTTTTCTCCTTCCATCTTTTGAATCCTTGAGATTAACTCAGGTCTTTAGGTTTGGGGGAAAGTGGCTTTTTTTTTAGCCTCTGAGTCATTTCACCAGCTCCTATTTTTTTCTTTTTCCTTCCTTCCCTCCCTTTTTTCCTCCCTCCCCTTCTTTCTATCTTTCTTTCTTTCTTCCTCCTCCTCCTCCTTCTTTTTTCAAGACAGGGTTTCTTTGTGTAGCCTTGCCTCTCCTACATTTACTCTGTAGACCAGGCTGGCCTCGAACTCACAAAGATCCTCCTGTCCCCACTGCCCAAATGCTGGGATTAAAGGTGTGCACTGTCACCATCTGGCCCCTTTCTTTCTTTCCTGACAGGGTCTTTTACTGGTCTGTAGTTCTACCAGTAAGCTACTCTGTCCAGGCTGGAACGCCAATGAGTACAAGCTGTGTGCCCAGACAGCTTTTATGCAAGGACCCTAGGGACTGAGGTCTCAGGGGCTCAAGGGATTGAACCCCATTGTGATCACAGGACAAGCACATTATCAACTGAGCCATCTCCCCAAGCCCCTAACACCTCACTTTTAAATGTTCTGCCAACATTTGGGGAAAACAGGTATAGAAATATTTCCATCGCAGGGACAAAAGGTTCCCCGGGTGGTTTTGTTGCTGACTCAGCCTAGTCTAGGCATGTGCTCCACTTATCTTCTTCCCTCTTTGGTTGGAGTAATTATCCATGTCACAGTGATGCTTTGATGCTTAATCACTGTTCATGAGCGGCTTTGAAGTGTTCAGATGAAGAAGCAGTGCAAGGGCTCTGCTGTAAGCTCTCCCTTCCGAGGCCAGCAAGGTGGGAGAGTGACATGTGGCACTCCCCTCCAGCTGTGCCAACACAGTGCCTCCCTGGTTCCTTCTGACTTACAGCTGCTGCCCCTCAGCCAGAGAGGACTCTAATATTAAATTTTGTTCACGTTTTTCCCCTTCAAGACAGGGTTTTTCTGTGTAGCCTTGGCTGTCCTGGACTCCCTTTGTAGACCAGGTTGGCCTTGAATTCAGGCAGATCAGCCTCTGCCCCTGCTGGTATTATAGACGGGCACCAGCACATCAGTTTTTGTTCACTGTTTAAAGGACAGTATGAATATAAGGCAATGTGTGATTAAAACATTTGGAAGATGGTTCTAAACAAATTGATATGTGAGGGAGGTGGATAAAGAGCTTCCAGCTTGGGGTTGGGGAGACAGCTCAGTCAGGGAAGTGCTTGCCTTGCAAGTCTGAGGACTTGAGTTCTATCCTCGGAACCCACAGAGAGAAGCTAAGCCTGATGGCCTGTGCCCATGTAATCCCACCCCTGGAGACAGAAATATCCCTGAGTAGCCTCACCTATCTGATGAGTTCCAGGCCAGTGAGAAACTGTTTCCAAAAACAAGGTAGGCCAAGCATAGTGGTGCACACCTTTAGTCCCAGCACTTAGGAGGCCGAAGCAGGCAGATCTCCGTGAGTTCAAGGTCAGTCTGATCTATATAGCAAGTTCCTGACCAGACAGAGATATATAGTGAGACCCTGTCTTAAAAAGCAGAAACAAACAACCTAAAACAAAACAAAACAACAAAGCCTGCAATAACAACAAGATTGATGGTACACTTGAAGTTGACCTTTGGTCTTTACAAGAACACACACACACACACACACACACACACACACACACACACACACACACAGGAATGTTCAGCTCAGAAAAATATGTCAAACTTTGAGGTCAAAGGTGAGTGAGCTTTAAGTCAAACTCTGTAGATGCTTCTTGAAACATGCTTGGGAAATGGCTTAGGGTATGTTTTCTATCTTTTTCTGCCCTAAGAATCAGAGCATTGACATATCAATAAAAAGCAACCTGGGAGATGGTCCTAGGAGTCTGTCAAGGGTGTGATCTCTTAATAGTGTAACCAATGGCCAGTCATGGTGGCACACGCCTGCAATTCCAGCACTTGGGAAGCAGAGGCAAGCGGATCTCTGTGAGATGAGGCCAGCCTGGTCTACAAAGCAAATCCAAGATAGCCAAGGTTACATAGAGAAACCCCATCTTGGCATGGGGGGTTACGGGGTGAGAACCAAATATTGTAACCAATGAACTTGGTTGTGCTTGGTTTTGAAAAACTCAAAGCTATGAGTGAACGGAATTGTGGTCGCTGAATAATGACATGAAAAGTGACAGCGATGATGGGAACAAAAACAACGGTGAGTGAATGCTGCACTGATTATGGTTTACACATCGTTTGATCTCTCAGTAATTCTAGAAGCTGTCGTATATCTGTTTTGCAGTCAAACTGAAGCTTAGAGGTATTTGGCAATTGCTTCAAGGCTGTGTAGCTTGGCAGCTAACCATGGTTTTCAGAATATAACTGTGCACTATAGTCCTCCAGAGAACAGGTGGAAATGAATGCTCCCAATCTAAAGCTAGAGGTTCTGGTTCAGAAATAGGATGGATGAAAAAAAAATATATGTACATTCACTTGTGGCTGTTCGTCGTTGAGACAGGGTCTCAGATTAAGGCTCAGGCTTGCTGGATAGCCCAGGTTAGCCTAGACCTCTTGGCAGTTCTACTGCATTGGCCTCCCCAGTGCTAGGATTATAAGTGTGAGCCACCGTGCCTGGCTTACAAATAATACTCCAGGCAAATCAACCATGCGTGCCCTCTAGACTATCCTTTGGGAATTGGGGTGCAGGCTTAGAGGAAAGCCTGAGAAGAAATACTGTTTCTTTAGCTTTAGCCTTCCCTTTCTGGCTGAACAAGTGTCATTTGCCCAATGGGAACCACGTTCCCCTGTCACGTGATTGACGTGACAGTTGCCTTCTTGAGGCAGCGAATCTGTGATCACCAGCTTGAGGCCCTCATGAGATCTGATCTGTTAGTATTCCCTCATGGTGAGACTGGGTGGCTGGGGGATCACAAGGCTTTGGGGCTCAACAAAACTTGTAGTCTTCATGAGTTCCTCACAAGGGTCCTTCTCTCCTGTGGTTATAAGGAGATTACACTTTCTAGTACTTTAGCTTCTCTTGTGTCACCCAAGAGATCTCCTCAGTGGTGTGATGGATTGTAAGTTGCCCTAGAGGCTCCCTGCAGTGCAGTTACCTTTAAGTAACCCGTGTGCCTATTAAGTAACCCCTATAAACTCATTGGTTCACCAGTCTGGATTTGGATGGAATCTTGTCTTTGGTCTATTTGAGGGTGAATAAATGTGTCTTTACATCTCCCTAGGAGATGGTAGACAATGGTCCCTGTAGTGAACAAAGGATGCATCAGCCTTCCATTGCTTAATGGATGTGCTCTATAACACCAGCTTTGATTGTTCAGCTTGCATATTTAAATTGCAGCAACTTCTTCTTCTTCTCCTTCTTCTCCTTCTTCTCCTTCTTCTCCTTCTTCTCCTTCTTCTCCTTCTTCTCCTTCTTCTCCTTCTCCTTCTTCTCCTTCTTCTCCTTCTCCTCCTTCTCCTCCTTCTCCTCCTTCTCCTCCTCCTCCTCCTCCTCCTCCTCCTCCTCCTCCTCCTCCTCCTCCTTCTTCTTCTTCTTCTTCTTCTTCTTCTTCTTCTTCTTCTTCTTCTTCTTCTTCTTCTTCTATATCCCCACCAAAACTACCCCCCCTCCTCTCCTTCCAGTGTCTCTCCTTTGTACTGCCCCCCAATGCACTCCTCCTTCATTTTCATTTCTATTCAGAAAAGGGCAGGCCTCCCAGGGATATCAACCAAACATGGCCTATCAAGTTGAGTAAGACTAGGTACCACTCCTCATATTAAGGCTGGAAGAGGCAACCCAGTTAGGGAAAGGGTCCCAAAAGCTAGCAAAAGAGTCAGAGACAGCCCCTGCTCCCACAGTTAGAAGTCTCACAAGAAGACCAAACTACACAACTGTAACATATATGCAGAGGGCTATCTCAGTTCCACGCAGGCTCTGTGAGTCCCTATGAGCCCAGGCTAGTTGAGTCTGTGGTTTTTCTTGTGATGTCCTTGACTCCTCTGGCTCCTCCTCTTCCACAGGATTCCCTGAGCTCCACCTAATGTTTGGCTGTGAGTCTTTGCATCTGTTTCCATCAGTTGTTGGATGAAGCCACTCTGATGATAATTGGGCTAGGCACCAATCTATGAGTACAGCAGACTATCTAAAATTTCAATTCTTCTCTTTCTCCTCCCTACCCCTCCTCCCCACTTTTATTTAGATAGGCCCTGGCTACATACCCCAGGCTGGCCTTCAACTGGCCTTCATTAGCCTCTGAGGTATTAGAAATACAGGGCCTTAACTTGGTTTCCTAACTACATTGTTCCAGCTGAGTGCAGTAGTACCTCAATTCTTCTGGAGGCTGATGCCAGAGGATTGTTGAATTTGAGGCCAGTCCACTTAGTGATTCTGTCTAGAAATAAAAAAGTAAAATTAAGGATTGAGGTGTAACTCTGTGGGAGAGTGCGTAGCAAGTTCTGGATTCAATCCCAAGGACCTCCCCACAACCCCAAATCCTACCAGGAAGAGCCTGTGCTGCCCAACAGACATGAATAATGAATAAATGATACTGTACTCATTAGTCAGTCCATTATAATTTTAAGTAATGTTAATCACTTTTTCAGAGCCTACTCTCTCTTAAATGAGCTGAGAGCAATGGAAATTATAAACTCTTGACCTCAGACCAACATCCCCCCCACCCCCCATAGCCCTGCTGTCCTGGACTCACTCTGTAGACCAGGCTGGCCTTGAATTCACAGAGATCCACCTGCCTCTGCCTCCCCAGGGCTGGGATTACAGGCACCTGGCTTCAGACCACCATACTTTAAAAAAAGAATGTGTATGGGTGTATGTGTGAGAGAGCGCATGCGCATTCTGTGTGTACGTGTGTGTGTGTGTGTGTGTGTGTGTGTGTGTGTGTGTGTGTGTGTAAGCCAGAGGCTAACCCTGGGTGTTGTTCCTCAGGAGCCATCCACCTTGTATTTTGAAACAGGGTTTCTCTCTGAGACCTGGGCCTCACGAATTTGGCTAGGACGGCAGGTCAGTGAGGCCCAGTAATCATCTTTGACTCTTCAGGCTGGGAGTACAAGTGTGTACCACCATGGCTTGCTTCTTTACATCATATTTGCCCAGCGAAGATTTCACAGCCTGAGCTACCTGCTTAGCTTCCCTTTTTCTTTCCTCTACCCCTTCCATTTTCTTTGTCCACCCCCCCCTTCACAAAATCTTGTAGCCCTGGCCTTGGACTCATAGCAATGCTCCTGCTTCAGCCTTCCAAGTGCTGAGCAACAATGCCTGAATCCAACACACCTGGCCTTTGTTTTAGAGCCAGGTTTACCTTTCTATAAATTTGCACATGTACCAAACGGAAAGAAACTTGTAGAAATTCAGAATCCTGACGCTTCCCTCCTTACACAGGGGAAAGTTTACTCAGCTTGGTGGAACAGTCCAGATGAAGCGCTCCCCGGGTCCTGCCTTTTCACCCTCTGCTCTTCAACACCTGTGACCTCTGAGACACTGAGGTGCATGTGACACAGTTTAAACATCCTCGCCCTTTTGCTTTTTCCAAATGCCATTTGTAATGGCTGGCTTGAGCCGTGGCCTAGTAAATTCGGGAAAGATACACAATGAACCAGCCAGGGTTGTCAATGTCTCAAAGGCTGAACCAGCCCCTAGAGTACATCCCTCCTTCCTTATCACACAGTTTAAAGCCAGGGCAAATAAAACAAGGCAGCATAAAGCAATCACAGGGGCCATGGTCTCTAAATGGGGAAATCATGGGAGGTGTTTGCCACTTGCTCACTTCACAGGCTTTTCATGGCTGTGAATGTCACAGTTCTTCATGGTCTCCTTCTCCTCCAGGACCTTTCTATGACTGCCCCTTGGGCCTGGACCTTTGCTGTCCTGGTCCTATGATCCTGCCTCCTCCTTTTTTTTTTAAATTGGCTCCTGTCATTCAAGTTGCAGCTAAAATGCTACCTTTCAGAGAGGCTGATGACTTCATCTAACTGCTTTCCAGCGTATCTTACCTAGTTACCTATTACCTATTGCTGCTTTGTTTATTTAGGATTTTATTTTTTTGAGACAGTGCTTCATATAGCCCAGGTTGCCTGAGACTACATATGTAGTTGAGAATGACCCTGAATTTTTTTGGCCTTTATCTCTTGAGTGGTGAGATCAAACCACTGAGCCTGGTTTAGCCGGTGCTGGGCATCAAACCCAGCGCCTTGTGTGTGTTACATATGGTTTTTACCAATTGAACTATATCTCCATCCCATTTTAAACAAAAGTCTGTCTTTCCAAACTAGAAACTCAATAGAGATCCACCTGCCTTTGCCTCCCCCTAATGCTGGGATTGAAGGCATGTGCCACTGTAACCAGATGACCAGAAATCTTTTATTATATCATATTTTCTCTTTTCAGATTCCACTCAGTCATGCATAACACATGCATGTGGGTGGCAGGGAGAAAAACAGAGAGAGTGGGGAGAGATATTTCTGACCTGAGACATTGGAGGCATCTGACTAGTTATTTCTTTGCTTAATGGCAGAATATTTTTCTACTTCCTTTGAATTATTATCAGAGATTATAAAGATGTATTGAGTAAGGAACTGATGGGTTGGACATGTGGCTTTCACCAGGTGTTGGTGATCAGTCACCCAATTTCACAATTTATTGCCAACCGAAATCAGGCAAAAGCAATTTAAGTGCTTGAATTCAGGTAGTCAGGTTTCAAAGTAGAGTATAAAAACAGTTGCACTAAAGATTTTTTTTCAAATGAGATAAAAAACAAACAAACAAACAAAAAACCAAACCAAACCAAACCAAAAAACACCTTATTGGCAGCAGATAGGGTAACAATAAACCATCTCCCAAAAAGCCTGGAAGTAGGAAATAAGGTTACCTTCTGAGAGATAAATCAGAGAGAGGGGGAGAGAGGGGGGAGGGAGGAGAGATGGGGAGGGTGGATTAGGATCAGTCAATAAGGGAGTAGCCTGAGATGAATCACCAGGGAAGGAGTCGCTGAGCACCGAGCACGTCTGTAACCTCAGCCCCAGTGACCTGCCAGGTAATCCAGGTAGTAAGCACTAGAATGTTCCTGTGAACTGGTAGGGTGTTGTCCCACAGCTCAGAGAAGACTGGTAGATTGTAAGAGGTAGACAGGGAGGTGAGTTATCAGCCTGAAGCATGGGAGAAGACCTCACTCTGAGATGCAGGGAGTTGGGAGAGGGATTGTCTAGAACTTCTCAGGAAGACCTGAGGCCCAAGGGCTTGGGCAATCATATCTGTGTGTTAAACCTGTGCTTTGCTAAATCATAGACGTGCCTCTTCCCACTCAGACTTCATGCCGTACGGACAGCAAGGGGGCACACAGACCTGAGGTCTCAGACCATCTACGAGAAGCAAGGGCCCACATACAGTGACTTGAAAGCTTGTAAGCTGCTTGTATTTCCTGTTGGGAATGCGCTTGAGTTCTCTATGTAATAGTCTCTTTGGATTTGGGTTTGTATGTGCCTACCCCGGATATAAAGTTCCAAGGGCTCGCACCTTTCGTGGGGCCTGTCCTGCGTGCCAAAGGATAGACTAGAATTTGCACAGCTTATAACCAGTTGACTCTGAAGGGCTGGTCTAAGATCAGTCCTTTATTGAGAGTAGGTAACCATCGACAAATCTACATGATTTTTGAGTGGGGGTGGGGGCCAGGGTGGAGAAGTGAGAGGTCAGGAGTGTTTACAGCTGGACTCACCTTCAAGAGCTTGTGATGACTGCCAGAGGAGATGCAAGCACTGGAGTGCTTTTCTGTACAGGGCCAGAAAATAAGCGTAGTAGGCTTTGTAGGCTTCATGTAGCCTCTCTTGGATTTCTGTTATCTCTTTCCCCATTCTTTCACTCATTCATTGTGGTGCTGGGAATCCAACACGGGAACTTGTGTTATGGATGCCACGCCCTCAGCCCTGGTTTATTATTATAACTTTTTATAGTGCCTTAAAAGCATAAAAGTATTCTTTGCTCTCAGTACAAAACCAGGCTTCCATTTAGGGAATCGATTGTGGCTTAGTTTGCCAAGTCCTGCTCACACAAGCGAGACTTTTCATCAAAGCTCCTTGAACTTGTTTACCCTTTGACAGACAGCGAATTTTTTTTAATGTTTCTTTTCTTTTTTTTTTTTTTTCCTTAATTTATTTTATGCACATCGGTGTTTTGCCTGTGTGAGGGTGTCAGGTTCCCAGGAACTGGAGTTACAGATAGCTGCTGCCATGTGGGTGCTGGGAATTGAACCCAGGTCCTCTGGAAGAACAGCCGCTCTTAACTGCTGAGCCATCTTTCCAGAGATTCTCTCAGACAGTGAATTTTTAAGCTGCCTATTCCCATCCAGGCTCATGTTGAGTACCTTTCCCTGTCTGTGGGGACAGATGGTCTCACCATGAGAACACTGGGTGGGAAGTTCCAAAGTTGCTGGGGTGTTGTGTGCTGGCAGGGAGGTGGGATGGGGTGGGGGCCAGCCAAGGAGACACACAGGTTGGAGGTGCCAGACAGGACCTGCTGTCTCACTGAATATGCAAAGAACAAGACTCACAGGAAAAGGCCCCTGGGCTGGAATGACCTTAGCTCCGGCTATCGGCTATCGGTGTCCCCAAGACAGCTCTGGTGACACACTTCTCTTTGGCCTGTAACAACCTGGTGCTGCTAAAGGCAGCTTTCCATAGTCATCCTGATAAAGGCAGATGCCCGGCTGTTTGTATAATAACCTGAATTGCACCCAGTGTGCGCATGCAGGGAAACTGGATCTTCCAGACCAAGCAACAATTGGTTTGCATCATTTCCTTCACGGGTGGGGGTTGGGGGTGGGAAAAAGGACTTTCAGAAGGACTCCAACTTCACCACCTTTGCAAGCTTAGTTTTTGAGGGGGTAGCTATAGACAATTTGATTATATTTCCTTCTTTCTATTAAACCACCTTCAGTTTTACTGACAGAAACTAAGACTGTGTAGATAACAGATCATTGACCTGAAGGCAAATTGGGCTGACAGAGCAGGGCAGCTAGCGACAGAGCCTCCTGTTTTTATCTGTTGCTGCAGTGATTGTCCTGTGAGCAGGGGACAGGGATGGGGACAGGGAGGGTAGAGAATGGGCAAGGTTGAGAAAGCCTTCAGCTCTCCTTGTCTGAATTTGCAACTTACCAATCTACTGTTGATGTCATTTGATCTGGGGGTCTTCTTGAAAACTCTTCGAACAACACTGACCATTTACAAGCAGGAGAGAGTGGTTCTGGAGGGTGTTCCCATTGATTTAGAAGTGGCCCACAGAAAAGCTATAGAAAAACAAAATGGTTCTTGAATCAGCAACCCTGACTTTGGGCTGAATCACAGGAGAGCCATCTTTCCCTATAAACCACTGGCCGGAGCAGGGCTTTTCAACTTTTTTCCACTCATGAATTTTTTTCCCCCACCCTGGTAACTTTTACACATCTCTAGATATATAGGCTGTTCAGTTTCTGTTGCTATGATAAAACACTGACCAAAAGCAGGCTGGACATGGTGGCGCACACCTTTAATCCCAGCACTTGGGAGGCAGAGGCAGGTGGATCACTGTGAGTTCGAGGCCAGCCTGGTCTACAGAGTGAGTCCAGGGCAGCCAGGGCTACACAGAGAAACCCTGTCTCAGAAAACCAAACCAAACAACCAAACAACAGTGACCAGAAACAACTTGGGACACGGAAAGAACATATTTGATGTAGAGGTCACACTCCATCACTGAGGGAAGCCAGGGCAGGAACCTGGAACCAGGAACTGAATGGATGCCGTGGAGGAATGCTGCGTACTGGCTTCTTCTCCAGGATTTGCCCTGTTTGAGTTCCTGTTGTGGCTTCCTTCAATGAGGGTCTACAACTGAGAACTGTAAGCCAAATAAACCCTTTCCTCCTCCCCAACTTGCTTTTTGATCATGGTATTTCCTCACAGCAGTCGAAACCCTAACTAAGCCATGAAGAAACTAAAGCTCTGCACTAAACTTAACCTTGTGGGGCAGACTAACTCAGTATCTTGTGACATCCATAGAGTAGCCCAGGGCACGGATGGAGGGGACACTCAGTCTCAATTCTATTGACTAGTCTCCTTGACTACCAAGAAATCAATCTCAATCTCCTCCCTCACCTTCTCCTCCTCCCGCCTGTCTGTCTGTCTGTCTGTCTGTCTGTCTGTCTGTCTGTCTGTCTAAGGATCTCATGTAGCTTTGAACTCATTATGTAGCTGAGAATTACCTTGAAGTCCTAATCCTTTTGTCTCCACAACCCATCAAATGCTGTGATGATAAGGACCTTCCTTCTGTCCTTCCTTCCTTCCTTCCTTCCTTCCTTCCTTCCTTCCTTCCTTCTTATCTATCTTCCTTCTCCACCCTCATCTTCTGCTCTCTTTTCCTCATAGGGTCTCCCTATGCAGTCCTGGCTGGCCTTGAACTCACGCTTTTCCTGCTTTGGCCTTCAGAGGGCTAGAGTTATAAACACATACTACCACGATCTGTTAAAGGCCTTACTCTTTAGCTTTACCTTCGAACACCCAGTACAGTGTCTGATACTTAATAAGCAGTCAGTGTTGTTGCTATATCAAGCAGGAACATAAATCTAAATTCCAGGGACGTGGGAAAACACCAGTAGAGTGGAAAATCCTTCTCAGCTCTTCAGGGCATGGCAGGCAAAATCACATAAAAAGCAAGGCAAGCTTGCCCCTTTTTTTTTTTTTTAAGGTAAGCCTCCCCTGGAACACACCACCCATCCACAGGTCAGCATTTGCTAGACAGTCGCTGGATATCGCTTGCATTGTTGCTACCAGCAATAATTTGTTTGTTTGTTTGAACAGATTGTTAAGATGGATTCACTTCTAAGTAACCACCCCCCCAATTTAATTACTTAGACAAAAGACTTTCACCGAGTATTTCAGAAGTTCAGACTTTTGAAGTCTGAACTATCATGGCTGCGTTAAAAACAGCATTTGTTTGAAGTTAAAACTATGAGTGAGCTCATCCTAGAATAAGAAGAAGTGCCATTCTCCCTACCTTCTGATTACTGTGGCTTGCTGGATCCAATAGCTGTCGGGAAACAACCATCTCGTTTCTGTATCTAAATCATTTGGCTCTTTTTTCTGCAAAGACCAAAAAAAAAAAAAAAAAATTTTTTTTTTAAAACCATGAACCTTTATTTTCCACAACCCAGAGACTTGTGCTATTTATAACCAGCCAGAGGACAAGAGAAGCTACAAAGAATTAAATGTCATATTCTCTTAAGAAATATTTTCTTTCAGTATTACATAAATATTCTTGTGCTCTTTTGTACTTCCTTTTTTAAAATCAGGCAACCCTGTGACATTTCAAAGTGAAATAACTACACACAATTTTTATACTGAGGCAAGGATAGCTTTTTTTTTTTTTTTAGACCCAGTATAATTAACCACAAACGACACATTATTCATTGTCCTCTGACCTTTACGGCTTAATTTCATATTCTGAAAACGCTTACTTCTAAATTTAGTAATGAAACTGAAGGAATGTTATGGTTGTTTTTCAGACCGTAGGTTACAGTGGAGTGTATGTGGCCAGCATAGTTTTTTAACATGGATGTTAAAACACCTATGTTACCTATCTGCTCGATCATGTGAAAGGCTTAATAAAAGCCCCACCTTAATATACAGCAGGAAGATCTCCATCCAAGACCCTGCGAAGTTCTCTATCCACCTGTGGAGTTCAGTTACCTGGTGTAGGGGTCAAGGGGAGGTATGTTGGCTCTCACTGAGATAGTGGACAAGAGGCAGTGACTGCCCACTCACCCCCATTCCTCCCACCCTGACCCTCCCACCATCACTTCCAAAGATCAGGAGGTGGCCAGCCTAGATTAGAGTTAAAAACAAGTTGCTTTCAAATTGCATACTCCCTTTTCCTAAAACCAAAATGCCTCCCTTCCCTACACCAGTGTGTGAAAGGACTTTCTGGGGTCCACGTGTGTGAAAGGGCTTTCTGGGGTCCACGTGTGCAATACATTCAAGGTCAAGGGCACTTCAAGGAACATAGGGGGTGTGTGGGATGAAATATGGCACTCTCTGCCCTGGTGTGTCACTGCTGGAGCTTAGGTTAGGCCAGAGCCACATGTATGGCAGTGCAGGTTGTATCCTGTTCTGGGTACAGAGCTGAAGCGACCACTAGCCATGTTAACTCAGTTCCCTCAGTTTCCTTCCTGTTCTGGAAAGGTGTGGCCGACACTCCCAAAGCTAGGCTGGCCTCCTCTGCTTGCAACTCTCTAGCAGCTGTTCTTGCCTGGCATCCCCCCCCCCACCACCATTGTTCAGGCCTCGGCCCAAACGAGCTTCTCTGATGGTTCTGAGGGTTCCCAGCATCTAAAGCAAGGCAGGCTCCTGGTGAATCTTTGCTGCATTGTTCCCCAGAAGCCAGCCGCTCTATGAGCAACACCGGGTTGCACAATCTCTTCCATTCTGTGTAAGGCAAGAAAGAAGCTAAAGAGCCAGGCGGTGGTGGTGCACACCTTTAATCCCAACACTTGGAAGGTAGAGGCAGATGGATCTCTGTGAATTTGAGGCCAGCCTGGTCTACAGAGTGAGTCCAGGACAGCCAGAGCTACATAGGGAAGCCTCATCTGGAAAAACAAAAATGAAAGAAAACAAAAACAAATAGGAAGGAAGGAAAGAAGGAAGGGAAGGAAGGAAGGAAGGAAGAAAAGAAAGAAAGAAAGAAAGAAAGAAAGAAAGAAAGAAGAAAGAAGAAAGAAAGAAGCTAAAGAATGGACAGGAAGGATGGCCACACAAGGCAGGAGCCATGCTCCTGTCAGGGCCAAATGCATAGCTGGGGAGGAAGCAAGGGGGCGGGGCTAAGTTAAGACCCAGCCTAGCTGGAAGAAATGGACTTTGTTTAGGTTTTTGCTTTTCGTGACTCACTAGGTAGCTGTGGCTGACCTGGAACTCCCCAGGGAAGCCAGGCTGACCTTGATCTTGTGGCATTGCCCCTGCCTCCATGTCCAGTTAAAAGATGCTGTTTTGAGGGACAACTGTTCCACCGCTGCTCTATTCTCCTAGTCTCTCCCTCTCAGTGTTCAGTTTTTGTTGCCAGAATGAAGAATGACTAGCCAGGTGTCGATCCCCACTCCGTATTAAACAATTGGACAATTGTTAGGTTAGAAAAAAAAAAAAAGGAAGACCTGTAATTTTGTCTGAAAGGATTAAAAGGTTGTGGGGGGGGGCAGGGAGGGGGGACCTATCCTTTCCAAAGTGCTCCCGGCCTCCCCCAGACTTCTTCTCCACTCTCTAAGGCGTTTTGCTCATAATTGAGTGAGTTACCCGTCGCAGTAGAAACCGACACTATACGAAAGATGTTCCAGCTCAGAGCCCCATTGTGTAATTGTTCATCTCTTCGGTCAGACTGGATCTTCTGCTTCCTCTGCCAACTGAAATCCAGCGCGTTAGGTCATAGCACTAGCAGGGCATGGTTTCCGCACTTCATCTTTCTCCTGCCTGAGAGCTCTGTGCCTTACACACACCAAGTGAGATTGTGATGCAACGAACAAGGAATGGAGGGAGGCAGCTGGCTAGCACCCCAGGGAGGCTGAGCTAGGTCTCTTCTGCTATGTAGACCTCCTGCTGACAGCCAAGAAGAAATAGTCATGTGATGGTTCGGAATGTGCAATCATCCGAGACTAAGATGACCTCACCAGAGTAAATGACATAGCATAAGCACACCGTACCTGTAACGTAGGGGAGGATGAACTATGTATTAGCTTTTTGTCGTTCTTGCTGATCCCCCCCGCCCACCGTGAGGTTAGTATTCTTCTATAGTGATGAGGCTCTGTACAGAAGGGGAACTTGCTCTAGGTCTTCCTGGAAGAGGTTAGAATCAGGGGTACTAGGGCTTAGTGGGGGGTGAAATCATGGTTACCATTTTTCTTCCTCAGTACAGTTAGAGCTCTGCGCAGGCTTTCTGTTCTCACAACTGGCTTGCAATGTGCGCTGCTGCTTCTGCCTGGCATGCCCTTTCCCGTGGTCCTCTCCCTCCTGCCCCGTCTACCTGGTCCTTTCTCACTTAGCCTTTACGAGCCATTTCAAATGACTTCTCCTAAGTGACTTTTCCTAACACCCGCCTCCTCCTGATTGCTGAGCCACCTGGCATGGGTGCTAGGAATCGAATTTGGTCCATTGCAAGAGCAGCACATTCTTTTATTCATCCCCATAGCCCTTTGTCTATTTTTGGTTTGGTTTTCTCGTTTTATTTAATTTTTAAAAAATTTTTATTTTATGTGCATTGGTGTTTTGCCTGCATGCATGTCTGTGTGAGGACTGGGATGGGGGAACTGGTGATACAGGTGGTTGTGAGCTGCCATGTGGGTGCTGGGAATTGAACCTAGGTCCTTTAAGAAAAGCAGCCAGAGCTCTTAACCACTAAGCCATCTCTTCAGCTTGTCCCCTTGTTTTTTGTTTCTGGTTTTTTTTTTTTTTTTTTTTTTTTTTTGTTCTTTTTCTTTTTCCCCCTCTTTCTCTTTAAGACAGTGTCTTGCTGTCAGGCGGTGGTGATGGCAGTGGCACACGCAATGTGAAGCTAACTCTGGCCCTTCAGCCTCCATCTCCCCAGTGCTAGCATGACAGACAAGCATGTCATGCATGTTATGCAAATTACCCCGCCACTGGCCTCTCCCAGCACGCCCTCGCCCAGTTTTTCCTAATGGTGAACCACACGTGTTTCATTTTCCCTAAACAGGTCTGGCGTGCTGCTCAGGTGGAAGGACTAACTGAAGCTCTTTTCTGTCTTGTTTCTTTTTTCTTTTCTTTTTTGTTTTGTTAGGTTTTCAAGACAGGGGTTCTCTGTGTAGCCTTGGCTGTCCTGGAACTTGCTCTGTAGACCAGGGAGCTCACAGATCCGCCTGCCTCTGCCTTCTGAGCGCCACCACTGCTCATCTCTCTGCTTTGTTTCTTAAAGTTTCTTGGACCTGGGAAAAGGAGAAGACCCCAGAGGGTATTTATAACCATCCTCTGCATCATCAGGGAAGAAGAGTAACTAAAAGGGAGTACTGGGGAAAATGCTTCATTTTAGAATAATTCTCACTGGCCACTAAGGCAGTTTGGTAGCCGAGTAGCTGGTTCTCTGAACACTGAGTCAACATGGGTATGAAACTGCATCCAGGGAAATGAAATCTGTCAGTGGTGCTCCTAGGCTAGGGCTGGTGAGCCGGGGGAAGGCTCTTAGGAGCTGTTGCCTTGGGCAGGGCCTTTGAGGAAGCCATTCTCCCATGACGTGTCGCTGTGTACTGCCAACCCTTCCTTAATTTGCTGCAGCATGTAGAAACTGCCTGTGAACAAACACAAAAAGAGGGGGCTGGAGTACAGCTCCAGGGCAGAGCGCATACATGAGGCCTAGGTTCCATCCCCAGTACTGGGAGAAATAAATAAATAAACAAGAACAGGCATAGGATGATGGTTAGTGCATATGATCCTATTACTTGGGGGTGAGGGAGGCTGAGACAGAAGGACTCTTGTGAGTTGAGGGCTAGCCTGAACTACATAGCAAGTACCCATTCCAGCTAGAGCCGTCCAGCAAGCTCTCTGTAACTTCCTCAAAGGAGCAAGACAAGACTCCATTATAATTGTAGTGTCTGGTAACGTAGAATATATTTGTGTGATTTTTTAAAAAAGATTATCATATACACAACAAGATATACTTTTACTATTATTAGGGTGTGTGCTGCTCTGTGGTTTCCACTTTGGATCCACACCCCCTTCCAGGTATAAAATAAATATAGCAGTTAGTAAGTTGAAACCTGGGGCTTCCAACAGAGGAGGGTTTGATTCTGACTATTTCTTTTCCTGGCAGTTTGATCTAGGACACACTTCTTAGTCATGTCTCCAAGTGAGCCTAAATGTACACATAGCATTGCCAAGACAATCTGGTAAGTCAATACAGAGAAAGCTTTTGACCTAAAATTAGCATTAAAAAACAAAAATAAAGCCAGGCAGTGGTGGCGCATGCCTTTAATTCCAGCAGTTGGGAGGCAGAGGCAGTGGATCGCTGTGAGTTCGAGGCCAGCCTGGTCTACAAAGCGAGTCCAGGACAGTCAAGGTCATACAGAGAAACTCTGTCTCGAAAAACCAAAAACCAAACCAAAACAAAACAAAAAAACCCCACCAAAAATAAAGACAAAACCTAACAACTATAGTAGCTTTTTAAAAACTTACTATAATTATTATTCTTCTTAAAATAGGGAGTTAAGATTTGACAGAGAAAAGGGTCTGGTACGGCATTAGGCATTAGGTGGGAACCCATATCTTTGCTTCAGGAATTTAGTCTAAGAATGATGAAAATCTTTTTGAACTTTGAAGTTGCCCCGAGGGGCCTGAGAAATGGGTCAGCAGGTAAAGGCACTATCTACCAAGCCTGATGATCCAAGTTCGATTCCTGGGACTCACAAGGTGAAAGGAGAGAGCTGACTCCCACAACTGGCCTCTGACTTCTACTCAGGTGCTTTGGTTACACAAACACACACACACAGACACACTCACACAGACACATACACAGACACACACACACACACACACACACACACACACACACACACACACATGTTCCTGCTCAGTCTGTATAATGATACTTTTATGTATGACTTCAGGGCTGACTCCTTGGTTGTTGGATAATCAATTGGTGTGTTCTTCCTCAGGAAGACTGTTTTTCCTGTTCTCAGCATTCCTTAGTTGCCCGCGTTTCTTTATGTAGGGTTGAGGCCTTGGTCTGTTCCCTTTCACTTTAACATGTCTGCTGTTCTTCTTCAGCTCCCGTTGGTGAGACTTTATGGGTGGAGTTCTGACATTACTTGGAGACACACACTCACAGCAAACTCCCTGGTCCTCTGGCTCTTACAATTTTCCACAATGTCCTCTGAGCCTTAGGGGTAGTAGTTGTTTTATAGACGTATCCCTTGAGCCTGGGCCCTACAACTCTGAATTTGATTGGCTGTGGTTTTCTGTAATGGTCTCCATCTGCTGCTAAGAGAAGTTTCTGTGATGAGGGGTAACAACACTTATCTGTAGATATATCATAGGCTCCAAATTTCATCTCCAGAACTAAAAATAAGAAATAAGTAAATAAAATCATTAGTGAAGCCTTTAAGACTCAGCTTCAGATACCAACCTCTATAAGTAACAGGTTTTCCTATGGGAAACATGTCCCCAGTTCCAAGCAATTGACTTATGAATAAAACATGGAGACATAGATTGTGAAGAATGCAGGGCTACATTCCAACGTCCCTGTTGGAAGAGGAAGGGGACTGCCCAAAGTGCAGGAACAGGAATGTGATGTGAACTTTTCAAAGCTGGACGTCGGCCAGCACAGCAAAGGAGTGTTTGTTCCACAGAGCAGCTCTGGCTCCTTGGTGACCACCAGTGACAAAGCACATTGAATTAGGGTTGGTCTCATGGCCACTCCTGTGCCCACACAGTCTGGACGTTTTACTATCCCTTGGAGCATTTTCAGAGGAGAGATGTCTACATTTCTGGCTAGGGCTTTCTGGAACCTTCTAAGTATTGTCTGCTGGGTACTTCTGTGCTTGTACTGTCCCGATGGATTGAGCTGGCTAAGGTGAGCTCTCCAAGCTTTTTAGCCAGATCCCTTTCAATCTTCTCTGTCAGTCTAACCTCGGTGTTTGAGTACCCTGGGTAGGGATGTCCCACTGTGGGTTGGTTGGCAGATGCTAAGAATTCACTATTGCTCAGGTTCCCTCCAGGCTATGCAAATAGCAGAAAAGACAGAATCTCTGCTTTCAAGGAATTTACAAATTAGTATGGAGAACCATATAGCCTATGCATTAAAACACAGCAATCACCAGGTAGTGGTGGTGCACGCCTTTAATCCCAGCACTCAGGAGGCAGAGGCAGGTGGGTCTCTGAGTTCGAGGCCAGCCTGGTCTACAGAGCAAGTTCCAGGACAGCCAGCGCTACACAGAAAAACCCTGTTTCAAAAAATAACAGCAATAATTAAATTAAATTAAAAGGAAAACACATAAGATAGTTCAAGTCAGGCAGACCTGATTTAAACTTACCATTTCTTTTTTCTTTTTTGGTTTTTCAAGACAGGGTTTCTCTGTGTATCCTTGGCTATCCTCAATTCACTTTGTAGACCAGGCTGGCCTCAAACTCACAGAGATCTGCCTGCCTCTGCCTCCTGAGCGCTGGGATTAAAGATGTGCACCACCACGCCTGGCTGAATTTAACATTTCTTAGCTGGGTTCTTTAAGGGTTTTGTTTGTTCGTTTTTTTAGCTGTTGTTTTGTTTTGTTTTGATCTATAAAATGGGAATGATGAAAGTAACTATCTCTGTTGTAGAGTTGTTCTGAGTATTATGTTACATGATAAAGCACTTAGTGCTTATATACAGTAAGTGCCCAATAGATGTCCGCTCCTATTATCACTGCTCAGGAAGGCCAAGTGGGATCACAGCTGGTCTGGGCTGTGAAGGGACTTGATGCCACGTCCATTATCACCCTGCTAGATTGTTTTCTATTTGTTTGTTTGTTTGTTTGTTTCGGGGCAGGGGGAAAGGGGGAGCAGTCAGAGACTGCTCTTGAGACAGAAGCTCAGTGTGTTGCCCAGAATGTCCTCAAACTGAAGATCTTCTGGCTGCTCTTCTTAGCCCTGCTCAGCCCTCAGGAGACATACTGCTCTGAGGGCCACAGAAGCAGCTGAGGAGGACTGGTTTGGGGGGTGGATTCTGGGGGCGCATTAAGCATGCTAAAGGTACACCATTCTGCCTGCCTTGGCTCTGTTTTGCACAGGATACCTAGAGGTTTGGGAACCCAGCAGCTAGAGCTACGGCTTTAAAATAATTTGCTAGGAAGACAGGGATTCAACACGGGTGCAAGTTCCTAATTGTGAAGCTTCGTGTAGATTTGCAAGATCAAAATGATAAAGCAGAAATGTTGCCCTCACGAGATCTCCTCCTCCTCCTCCTCTTCCTCTTCCTTCTTCTTTCTTGCGATCTGGTCTCATGTAGCCCAGGTTGGCCTCCAACTGTCTGCATCACTGAGGAGGACCTTTGACTACTTACTCTCCTACCCTCACTTCCCATGTGCTGGGATTAGAGGCATGAGCTATGACACCTGATTTACAGAGTTCTGGGGTCTGAGCTTAGGGCCTCATGCATGGTGGGCGAGCCTCTGAACTTAGTGAGAGTCCCTGAATGTGTAAACACTGCCTACAGCTCTAGGTAGGGTCTCATTAGGAGTTCCCTAACAGGTCCCTTGACTCTTTGCATCTGTTTTTTTTCCCTCCCTGAGAAACCTGAACCAGCCAGTGAAACAGACTTTTGAATGGTGCCCAGGGCCCCAGGAGCCTGGGCTGGAAGGTCAGAGAGCCTTGGGGTCCCCAGTTAGCTTGCGTAGTTGAACTCAGGCACTGGTGAACTTGTGCAGCCCGAGAGCTCTCCCTGTATGACACAGGGATGATTTTCGATGAGTCTTAACTGGGCTTTTGCTTAAGGTAATGTTTATTTTACAGACTTAATGACAGGCTGGCTTTCTGGGAGTGTCACAGGAAAAGAACCAGACTGAGGTCACCATCAACCTCTTCCCTGGCATCTTGAGAAGAGTGCTGATGAAGGTGAGCTTTGGGTGCGAGCCACGGCGTTTCTTAGAAGACCAAGCGATAGAGTAGTCTAACCCTCCAGGCCAATGTGCATATGGCAGCAAGGGGGATCTCCTTGCCACATTTTCTTAGTGGATTAGATAACTGTGGGAAAAAAAGATGTAGAAAGTGAGAAGCACGGCTGAGGGCCGGCAAGATGGCTCAGCCAGGAAAAGAGCTTGTAGCCCAAGTCTGACAACCCGAGTTTGATCTCTGGAACCCACGGTGGAAAGAGAGGATCAACTCCACAAAGTTAGCCCCTGACTCTTGAATGGCTCCTGTGTGGCCTGTGGTACATGGGCACCCACACTCCTTCCCCCACACATCACACACACACACACACACACACACACACACACACACACTACATTTTTACAAAATTAAAAAAATGGCTGAGTTTTTTCCCCTCAAACATTTTGTGTGTGTGTGTGTGTGTGTGTGTGTGTGTGTGTGTGTGTGTGTGT
>OU015742.1:106654418-106674160 GCA_907169655.1 Acomys percivali
TGTGTGTGTGTGTGTGTGTGTGTGTGTGTGTGTGTGTGTGTGTGTGTGTGCCATTCAAGTGGACATCAGAGGACTATTCTGGGCAGTCAGGTGTCTCTTTCTACCACATAGGCCCCTGTGACTGAACTAGGGTCATCAGAGTTGGAAGTAAGTGCCTTTGCCTGCCTTATCCACCAATCCGTTAGTCTCATTTTTAAAATAGTCTCTTGGAACTTGAAGGCACCATGGACATCACCTGCAGGTTGGAGAAACTGAAATGCAGAGAAGATAAACATCTGGTCAGCTCAGCAAACGTGCATCTTGGGCTGGGACTGGAATCCAGGGCCCCAGGGTCCTGGTCTTTCGACCTTCGTGTAGAACTTTTTTTCTTTCATTGATCCTTCCTTTTTTTTTTTCCAAAGCCTAAAATTAGGTGCGATGATCCATGAAACTCTGGGAGTCCTGATTCACTTCCAAATGCAGTTTGGCCCCTGCATGGATTGTTGTTTCAGTTAAGGTTTTCTGTGCGTCACATAAAAACACACAAATCACCACAGGGACTAAATGAATCAGTTTCAGTATCCAAGGATTACATACAGAGCACCTCCCCCTCCACCTCCTCCCTCCCTCTCCCTCCCACACCCCCACCTCCCCTTCTCTCTCCTTCTCTTTCTCTCCCCCTAGCTCTCCCTCACACCCCAATTCCATTAACATGCATTTTAAAATAAAAGACTTACATGTATATTTTGGTAAAAACCTTTAACATTTTTCCTTTTTAAAAAACTTATATTTGATCACTATGATGTTTGATTGCATTTTGCAAATTTCACAATGCACTAACCTTATAGAGTAGCAGTCTTGATGTTTCTAATGAGGAGGGGAAGGAGGGAGCACATTTCAAAAGAGGCTTTTGAAAGCATGGTCAGAGTGTTGGTGACTGTACAGGCAGTGGAATATTTATGCAGCGCTGTGGGTGTTTTGAACTCTCTGGAAGCTAACAAGATCCACACATGGACTTGATGGAAGTCCTCCAAACTTTGGACAACACAGAGGCCTTTCACAAGTCTGAACACAGTCCAAGCCAAATTATAGCCCAGTGCTGTGGTGCAAATGAGAGGCTGGGGAGATCAGAGGAAATAACCCTGGTCCTGGACCCCAGGAGGCCTGGCTGAGTGTTGCTTCTTCCACCAGAGGTTGTTTCCCTGTCTACAAATAGCTTCTACCTCATGGGGTTGCTTTGATGATAAAAACAAAAACAAAAACAATACACCTAATGTCCTAAGCATAGGGCTCAGCACATATAAGTGCGCGAGCATGCACATGCACACACATACACACACTCACTCACTACATATACATTTTTTAATGAGATGCCAATAAGCTTCTAGAGAAAGGCACATAGGAACTAATGTTTGGGTACCTAGAAAAGGCCTCCACTTGGGCAGAGAGACAGCAGGGTTGCAGCCACAGGCTTTGAAGTTAGCAAGAGCTGTGTTTAGACTTCAGCTCCAATATTTTCTAGCTGTGTGATTGTGGGCTAATGTGACACAGCCCAGGTGGAGCCCTTGGCTTAGTGCCTGGCATGGAGGGGGTGAATGCTGGCTGTTGGTTCCAGCTGTCAAAGAAAGGGGCAGTGAAACCAGAGGAGGGAGGGCGATAGGATAGTGGTAACACTAGCACTGCTGATAGAAAGCAGGAAAGCAAGCTGAACCCTGTGAGGCCTCTGGCTATCGCAGCAAATTACCACAGACTTGGTGGCTTAAAACAAGACTTCATTCTCTTACAGTTATGGAGGCCAAATGTCTAAAAACCAGTATCATCTTATCAAAACCAAGGTGTCCCCAGGGCTCCCAGGTTCCCTCCGGGGCTGGAGGAAAAGATCTGTTCCGTGCCTTTCCAGTTTATGTTGGCTGGGGGTATTCCTTGGTTTATGGTTGCAACACACTAGCCTTTGACTCAGGCTCTATGTGCCTTCTCTGTGTGTACTCATCTGTTCTTGTGTACACATGCCCATGTATGTCCTTGTGTACACGTGCCCATGTATATGTATGTGTGCATGTGCATATGTGTGTTTGTTTAAAATCTCCCTAATTTTCTAAACGATATTCATGATTACTCTTAGGGTCTATCTAAGATAATCTTGCCACCTCTCTATCCTTTTTAGTATATGTGGAGATGTTTTTCTTACAAAGTGAAGTCCTCAGAAACATTAATGGATTAAGACCTAATACCCCTTTTCTCTCTCCCCACCTCCCTTCCTCTTCCTCCTCCTCCTCCTCTTCTTCTTCATCTTCTTCTTCTTGACAGGGTCTCACTGTGTAGCCCTGGCTAGCCTGGAATTTTCTATTAGACCAGGCTGGCCTTGAACTCACAGAGATCTGCCTGCCTTTTCCTCCTGTGTGCATTACCATGCCACAGCCATCAACCTGGGAGGCAATTCCCATTTTCTTTTGCCTGAGTGATGGGACAGGATAGGAGTGTGATGATGAGGAGAGAACAGATGTCACCAGGGCAAACCCAAGCCTATGTTGTTAGAAACAACGCAGGATAGACCAGGGAGATAAATATGGGATGTCGGTGGGAATCTCATAGGTGATGTTCAGGATGACATCGGAGAAGCTATGTTGCCCAGAGGAGCCCAGCAACTGGTGTCTGGTCAGGGGCATGTTAATGGCACAGGTCACTTGGATATATAAGTAGAATAAAGAAGAGTTTGAGGCTAGCCTGAGCACACTGGAAGGGCTCAGAGCAGAGGTAGAATGTACAAAAGGCCTAGATCCCCAAGCCCTTGTGTAACCCTCCTACCCTGGGCTAGGTTGCACCACAGTGAAATAAGACACTGTCCCTCAGTTGCCACCTACTAGTTGAATGGCATTGGGTAAACCACTTCAGCCCTCTGGGCCCCATTTTCTTATCTGTAAAAGGAGGGCAGGAGCATCTTCCTGAGAGGATAAATTGGAGGATTAATAATGCAAGGTAGATCTCTGAGAACCTACTGGCTCAAATAAACTCTGGTTTCTTGTCTTCTTGATAAGTGAGGCAGGTGTTAGTCTAGCCATCAAGGGCAATACTCTCTTGCCTGGGGGTGCTGCATGACACAACATGGGGAGGAACATCTACCTTACCAGAAATGATGAGGCTCCCTGTCACAACTCGAAATGGTCCTCATTCTTGCTGTCCCCTGAGCTCAGAGGGATTCTGCTCTGTCGCTTTCTTTCCTTCTCTCTAAACGTTGTCAGCCTGAAGTGGTTTAGTCCGAAAGATAAGAGTCTCTCAGAGTGTGATGGGCCTGACCCCACTCTCACAGTCTGGCCCCACCATTGCAGTTGGTCACCTGTGACTCCCAGGAAGCAAGACCAGCAGCCTGCTTCCCTCACCTCTCACGGGATCTTGGCACACAACTCTGCCTACAGCCTGCTTAATGTCATTTAAGGGTCTGTAGGGGCTGCATAGGAAGGACTGTCAGGATGGGGCTCAAGGCAAAGAGGAGCCTGTGTTAAAGTCTTGGCTCTGCTATTTGACTTGTAACTTCAATTCCTCTTCGCAAAGTATGAAAGTAATAGTACTTACCTCATAGAAAATTTATCAGAGTTAAGTAAGATGCTTATCAATTACACAGCACAGTTGGTGGCTATTGCTAAGTAGATTTATTTATTTATTTAGTATCTAATGTAGCCCAGGCTGGCCAACAATGACATTGATTTTCTGATCCCACTACTGCCACTTCCCAAGTGCTGGGATTATAGGCCTGTGCTACCGTATCTGTTTTATTTTGATACTGGGGATAAATCCATGGCTTTTTTACATGCCAGGCAAGCAGTGAGCTATGTTCTTGAGCCTCATGAAGAAGGAAAAAGGTGAGTGAAAGAGAAGCAAAGCTTATCTATAAGAGATGAAGAGCTAAATCAGATAGCACATGCTACTCTCCTGTGACTTCTGGTAACTGGGGAACAGGCATGGATCCCCTGAGAGCTACGGGTTGAAGGTGGGAGCGCAGCAGGTGCCTTGAGTGAAGGCTGTCTTCCTCATGGGTCTGGAAGGGCCTGGAATTGTAGGCCCTAGATGAGCATTTCTCAACCTGTGTGTCGAGACTCCTTTGGGGGGTGCATATCAGATACCCTGCATATCAGATATTTACATTATGATTCATATCAGTAGCAAAACTACAATTATGATGCAGCAATGAAAATACTTTCGTGTTTGGGGTCACCACAATGTGAACACCACCTGTGTTCAAAGGTGGCAGCATTAGCAGGTCCAGAACTCCTGCTGGGGACAGTGGCCCTCTGAACAGGTACCTGTGACTCTGGGTGCTGTCCACTACAATAGAGAAGCCACATGGGAAAGCATTAACATGTTTGCTCAATATTGAGCATCCACTCATGGCCATGGAAGTGAAGCATGGGACAGTGCAGCAGTAACGAATCGAATGAGAGGTCCCCAAACAGAAGCCCACCTCCTGGGAGCTGTGAATTTGGAAAGAAGGTCTCTCTGCACAAACATGAAGGTTAAGGATCTAGAAGAGTGATTGTTATAAGGGTGTTTCCTCAGACCTTAGAAAGTAAGGCTTAGGTGGAGGAGGTAGGCCACTGGGCTGGTTTGTTTACTTGCTTGTTCTGTTTTTGGCTGTGTCTTGTTCCGGCTCCTTCATGGATCCCCTTTGTGCTGCTTCCTGGCTGGCACTACATGAACAGCTTTGTTCTGCCGTGCCCTTTCTTGATGGATTTAACTCTCTGAGGCCATGGGCAAAATAATCTTTCTTTTCTTCGTTTGTTTCTGTTTGGTGTTTTGTCACAGCAGAGAGTGTTCTAGGTTTGTTTGTTTGTTTGTTTTAAACTGCTGTTAAGTCCAATGGCAAACAGCCTTCTAAGAGACCCACAGACCCACAGAAGAGAGACATGGGGAGAAGAGGAGAAGACACAGAGGGAAAACAGCCCAACAGGACAGAGGGAGAGAGAGAGAGAGAGAGAGAGAGAGAGAGAGAGAGAGAGAGAGAGAGAGAGAGAGAGAGAGAGAGAGAGAAGAGAGAAGAGAGGAGAAGAGAGAAGAGAGGAGCCACTAGATGCTGGCATGACCAGGAAGGTGAGCTGGCTAGGGCAGCACAGAAGAGCCGGCCCTGGTGGCGCGGCTGCAGGAGAGCTGGCAGGCTGACCAGCTCAGCTACCACCCAGTCCAAGAGCCAGGGCTTAGAGTTGGCCCACCCCAACATCTACCCCATTTATGTATGAACTGTCAGAGCCTGTGAAAGTGCTGGTCCTGCAGATCCAAAGCCTCAGGATCTCCATGACAGAGGCCAGCAACAGGATATCCAAGAGGGTCCCAAATGATAGTGTAACAGAAGCCAGAGGCCTTGAGCCAGACCAATGACTCATTGCAATGGATGGTTGCAAGTAAAGATGTGTGGGGCACACTGTGACACACTGCAGCTTCCACCACAAGATTTGTTTTGTTTTGTTTTGTTTTTGAGGGAGAGGTTAGAAAGGCAGAGGATGAGTATGAAGGGACAGGGAGATGAGTGGGATTGGGGTGCATGCTGTGAAATTCACAACGAATCAATAAAAAGTTAAAAAAAAAACAGCAACAGGCAGGAACCTCGATGCAGGAGCTGATGCAGAGGCCGTGTACGGGTACTACTTACTGGCTTGCTCCTCATGGCTTGCTCAGCCTGCTTTCTTACAGAACCCAGGACCAACCAGCCCAGGGATGGCCCCACCCACAGTAGGCTGGGCCCTCATTCCCCCACTAGTTAAGAAATGGCCTATAGATTTGCCTGCTGCCCAATCCTACGGAGGCGTTTTCTCAGTTGAGGTGCCTGCCTCTCAGCTGACTATAGCTTTTGTTAAGTTGACATAAAAGCAGCCAGCACATTGCTTCAATCACCTCATTCACTCACTGTTCTGCTTATTTCAGCCTCAACTGGCTCCTGGTCCAGGCTTGCCTTCCCTTAGCTCCCCTCCCCTTTCCAGGGCTGGCATTTGGCTCCTGCCACACACCTGGCCCAAGCTGGCACTTCTGGATCATTCAGTGCCCGCTGCTCCATTTAGCTAGCACCCTGTCAGTTACCTCACCCACAGCTCCATTCTACTTTCTTTCTTTTCATGGTCAGCATAATTTTCATTTTTTGAGACAGGTGCAGCTGAGGCAGGGCACAAACTGAATATGTGGCTGAGGATGACCTTGAACTTGTGATCCTTTTGCCTCTACTCACCAAGAGCTAGGAGTGTTTGGGACTGAGCCCAAGACCTCTCACGCTAGGCAGGTACTCTATGAACTGAGCTACCACTCCAGTTTTCCACACCCTTCTGTTTTCTAACATCTTGCTGCATTTGTCTTCTGAGGATAGTTCCCCATTTGTTCATTAGACTTTTTTTTTTTTTTTAACCCTTGCTCTTGCTCTTCTAGCATAGATCCAGTACCTAAAGGATGTCAGGGATACAGTTACTGGGTCTGTCCCATCTGCTTGGATCTAGTACAGTGGTGCCATGCAGAGAGGTTAAAGGAGGCAGTAGAGCCAGGTGCGGTGGCACACAAACATAATCCCAGCACTGAGAGAGGCAGAGGCAAGGGGATCTCTGCAAGTTTAAGGTCAGCCTGGTCTACAAAGCAAGTCCAGGACAGCCAAAGTTACCCAGAGAAACCTCGTCTTGGAAAACAAAACAACAAAAGGAGACCATGAGGCTAGACAAAATGGCTGTGATCTTAAACTCTTGAGATGATGGATACCAAGTGTGTGCTACCTGTCACAGACTTCTAAAGGAGAGATTCCCCCACCCCCTCACTCCACCCCCCACCCCCCAGTCTTTCTTAGTCATTGAAGCCTCGGTCAGGTTAATAATTATGATGTGTAGACTGTAAACAATCTCTGGCCAACGCACAGTTTGTTTTGGTGTGTCTAACATGACCGACGTGCACGGGTCTAGGACTTGCCCTTCAGGTCATCTCCCACTTTTTTACTCTGTCTTGTCTTTTCTGTGAGTAGGAAAGTGTGAAAAGGAATTCTAGAGAGGACTTTAGGAAAGGAATACATCCAGGCCAGTTTGTGATCAAATGCATCTTGTGTTGGAACAGATGGGACTGACAAATACATGGCTTTTCTCCTTATTTCTCTGAACAGCTTTGTAGAAAGATGGTGGGACAAAGAGCAGGAGGGGACCCATGAACTGAATAGCTCTCAGTTCCAGACACTAAAGTAGACCCTTGGTAGACATTATCTCATTGAAGGCTCACGACGACCCCCAGACTTAGGAACTATTACGTAATTTTATAGATGAGGAAACTGAGGCAGACAAGTCATGAACTTGCGTAGGGTCATGCCCTCCGCATTGGAGTGGTTAGTGGTGCCTGCCACATGCTAATGTGGGTGCCTAATGCAGATGGGGTGATATTAGCAAACCAGTCATTTGAAATCAGCTAGGAAATCTGCTGACACTATGTGTCAGGCTGAGGCACGTGACCTCTGAGCGGGAACAAGGGCTGGCTTGGGCCTTCGGAACTGTGATTTCCTTCTAGATGCAGAGTGTTACCTAGGAAGGAAGCCACCGCTATTGGAACTAGAGGGAGTCGCCTGCAAGTCTGCTCTTGTAGGTGGTGTCTCATATTAATTAATGTTTCCAAAGCTCTTTGAGATACAAAGATGAGAGATGGCACTGCTATGGCAAGTGTGACTATATTGCCCCGAAGGCAAAAGAGATAGTCCTAAGACACAGCCAGGGCCTGGCTGACACATAGGAGGGTCCCAATGTCTCACATGACAAGGCTTGTCCAGAAAAGACCCTGTCTCAGACACAAGTCCCTTTGGAGAGTCTGATGTTCCTGAGCAGATTTCAGCCCTCACCTCAACACCCATGCTTCTTGGAAGGTTTCAATGATTAGCCTTTGTACCCGAGTGGGAAGGAATTCCAGGTTTGGGCTTGGCCAGAGGGAAGAAAATCCAAGGGCCTCGGGTCTCAGGGGTTCAGAGTGGGAAGACCACCACAATTTACTTGGGGCATAAAAATGGAGACGTTGAATGTAGGCTCTGCCCAAAGCCACTGTCTTGTTTGGGATTGGACCTTATGATGAGATAGTGTACTTCCCTAGGAAGCATAGATCTGGCCTCAACTGCAGGTGAGGACTGAGGTCATATAGAGGGATAGAAACTCCCAAGGAATGAACATAGAATCCCAAGGGATGAGCAAGGAGCAGAGAGGTATTTTAGAAGGAAACAGGAGAGTCCCCAGGGTAGGGGATGGGGCCAGGAGAAAGCAGCCAGAGTTCCACAGCTGTTGGGAAGGAGGCTTAGAATGGTCTGCCTTTCCTTTTCTGGTTCTGGGATTGAGTATAGGTCTCACTGCTAAGCATGTATTGTCCTGATGACATATGTCCCTAAGGGTGTCTCACATAGATACTGCTGCAGCCACTGCAGCCACCTCGGCCATCACTGCCTCTACCACCGCCACCACAGCTGCTTTCACTTCCAAAGTGCTGGGGTTACAGGTGCATGCCGTCATGCCTGTTTTGTTCTAGGCTGGGGCTTGAACCCAGGCTTTGGTGCATGCTGGGTAAGTACGGCCCTGAGACACGCCCCTAGCCCCCAGCTAATGTCCTTTAATTGTCTGCTCCAAACACAGAATTAGTGGTTCCCTTCTGGTGACTTCACTGCCATTTGGAGACAACCCTTAAAGGTGGGCAGGTTTATCCATTTCACATGGGTGGGGCTGGGGGTCGGGGAGTGGGAGAGGGTGTTAAGGCTCAGAGGTACAGCTGGTATGTCCCAGGTTACATAGCTAACAGTGAGGCCCTAGAACCTGCTGTATAGTGTCCAACCTCACAGTTTGAATTTTGCTACCTGAGATCAAAGTTTCTGAGCTTCCTACATATGTCACAGCTCACATACACCAGAGCCCACATACATCACAGAACATACCAGGAGTTCTGAGACACCAGGCTTTAGGCCCAGCAGATCTGATTCTCAGAGTCCAGGCTCTAACGCACAGCCGTGTGGCCTCAGGCAAAGATTTGGACTCCTTTGGATTCACTCTCCCATTTATTTCACACTTTGAGCATAAAATAAGGAGCAGACGACACCAATAGAAACCATCACAGTTACATTTCTGAGTAATTCACAGACCAGACACGGTCCTAAGCACTTCCCAGCTATTACTCTGTTTAGTGGTTGCAACAAAACTATTGCAACTTCATCTTATTGGTGAGGAATCAGACCCACAATGAGGGTAAGTAATACCGGGTCCCACAGATACCAACTGGGCAGTTACATTCCCTAAGAGAAGGACGCGTCTCTCTGGGCTTGAAGAGACCTGTAGGTCTGAAGAAGTCTGGCTTCTGACCACCCCTGTGCCTTTTATGGGTTACACAGTATGAGGGCCAGTGGGGCTTAAGGGCAGAGACTAGTTCCTTCCAAGTCCTCCCTGCCTCAGTTTCCCCCTCAACCATCTGTGGTGATGAGAATATCACAGAAAACACCTCCTACATTCTCAGAGCCTGGGATGTTTGCTGGACCTCACAGCCAGCGTCAGTAACATAACTAAGGTCGCTGAAGACTGACTGAGGCTGCTGCCTCCTGTGTGCTCAGCCTTCTGTTTATCATGCCTTCAAGAGAGCAGTGTAAGAACCAACCTCACTTGGATTTCCCACGTGATCAACTTTTACAACCCAAGCTAATGCTTAGCTGGAACCTTAAGTTATGCACTCGTCCATGGCCCTGGCCCAGAACAATGCACGTCTATCATTTGCTGAAAGTAACAAACACACAGAGGTTGAAAGCTACTTCCTAAATTCTACTGTAAAAGTTGAAACATCCATTTATGGCTCCTAGTTGATATACAATGATGCTTGAGTACTGTTTGTTGTCTGGGTCAGTTGGGATCAGTCAGAGCCAGTGACTTAGTCCCTTGGAAAACTCTGTTAATGATTTCTGTAAAGTGTTCTATTTCTTCCCCATGTGGTACTTTCTATATTATTCAATAAAGGCAGAACAAAGCCCTTTGTGAGGGACGTACATGCACAGTCACATTATAGACACAGAGACACAAGACAGACGTGTGTGTGTGTGTGTGTGTGTGTGTGTGTGTGTGTGTGTGCGCACACACACAGAACACACAGAAGATACAGTCATACATAGGGACAGACAGATTCACAAGGACAGCCTTCAGGCAGACATAGGTTCAGAGTCATACAACAGACAGAGGATGGATGACACAGGAAGCACGAAGAGAATTCAAATTTTAAATGACTCCAAGGGGAAGCACTTCACTCCTTTCCTTCATGTGACACTGATGCGTTACTGGCATCTCACAGATGGATAACACGTACAACAACTCAGGGTTTTCCCTTCTGTCTCAAGCCTTGTCATGAGTTACTCATCACATCACTATTTTTCACTGTAGCGTTTGTGACTCAATTTACTTTCCATGTCAAAGCTTTTTTTTCCTTTGCAACTTTATTGTAAGTTCTATATAAGAAATAACTGACCATCTTAAACGTTTCCCTTCCATACCCTGGAGCTGGGATTACAGGTGTGTGCCACCATGCCTGGTCATAGCTAGCGCTGTAGGTCCAGTCCATGCTTTGTGAACACTGGGCAGGCACTCTATTGGTGGGCTGTATCCCAACTCTGTGGGAGCCATGTTCAGCCGACAGGTTAGTGGCATTAAATGCTATGTTATTATGTGCCTACCACCCCCATCCAATTCTTTCCATCTTGGGAAATGGAAGAATTCTCTCCTCTAAACAGGAAGTCTCCACTCCGCTCTCTCCTTAGCTCCTGGCAACCACCATTCTACCTTCTGTCCATTGATTTTGGCCACTCTAAGTATCTCATATAAGTGGACACATACAGTATTAGTCCTTTTGAGACCAACTTACTTCACTTAAGGTAGTATTCAAGGTTCACCGCTATTGTTGTTTATATGAGAATCTTCTCCTTTACTAAGGTTGAGTAATAGTCCACATGCATTTATGTATTATCTGCTTATCCATTAACCCCTTGATGGCTGCTGGACTGATCCCATATTTTAGCCACTGTCAATAAAGCTGCTCTCAAATAGGTATACAACCATCTCTTCGAGAGCCTGCTTTCAACACCTTTTCATAGACACTAAGGACTAAACTTGCTGACTCACTACACTGCATGATCTCATTCAAGCCTAGACCTTACTTCTTACCACCCCAGCTTTCTGCCTTATGTACCACTGGTGTCTCCATCACTTTCCCATCCTTCTTAGGAGCTGACCCTGATGGCTGTCTCTTTCAGCAACCCAAACTTTTGCCTTCAAAGGCCCTGGGCCCTGTGCTGGCAGAAATTGTAGGGATGTCTGCATGTCAAAACAGAAGGCAGGAGGGTTGGTGCCGGTGACCTTTGGGTGGCTCGCTTTGTAACATCTACTTATTATACAGCACACTCAGAACTTGCACATGTGTGTTTCCATGGGAACAGAGTTGAAGACATGTATACCGGTGGGCCACTGGTCCAAACAGTTCTGAGCCCCAGCATGCACTGAAAGCCATGTGGTGTCACATTCAAATCCTTATGGCAAAACCATCCAGTCACTCATTCTTGGTCTTGGAAAGCAAAAATGAGTAACTATTCCTGGATTTCTTATCATGTAGCTCTCCTCATAGCATTCATACTTTAAAAGCTACAGGTGGTAATGATTAAAACAAAACAAAACAAAACAAAACAGGAGCCTGGGCAATATGGCTCAGTGGGTAAAGGCACCTGCTGACAAGCCTAACTACCTGAGTTCAATCCACAGGACCCCTATTAAGAGAGAACTGAGTCCTTAAGGTTGACCTATGACATATGACGTTGTGCATGCATGCTCCTACCCCTGTAAAACAAATTACAATATAATCAATTGCTTTGTACAAAGCTACCTTGGTTACACAAGGCAAGTCTAGAATACTAGAGATTTAGAAAAACCCTGTGGCCTAAATACACATTAAAAGAATGATTGGTGAGCCAGGAGGTGGCACACGCCTTTAGTCCCAGCACTCGGGAGGCAGAGGCAGGTGGATCTCTGAGTTCCATGCCAGCCTAGTCTACAGAGTGAATTCCAGGACAGCGGGGCTTCACAAAGAAACCCTGCCTCAAAAAACAAATGAATGAATGAATGAATGAATACCCCTAATAGCAGAAGGGTCCTGTGCTACTGGCCTGGAGATGGATGCCCAGCAGCCTTTGTGTAGTCTTGGTATAGGAGAGACAAGAGGCATGCTTCGCTCACCTGTACATCTATAGGTGCACAGGTTCCCTGGGCTTACAGAACTCCATCCCAGTGCAGGCCTCAAACTTGCGCTGCATGGTTTGAGCCTGCAGGCTTGGCCTAGAGGTGGAGTAGCACTCCCACCCACCCCCTCCCTTTGCCCTCCCTAGGGTGAGGCTCGGGATCTGAGTCTGGAGGAGGGAAGTCTTGACTGACTGCACTGGCCTCCCCCAAAGCTCCTTTTAGCTGTTCCGCCTTCCTGTAGCCTAGCAACCCCAGCCCCTGACAACTGATTTATTGGGAAAAAAAAAGCTTAGCTCTCCTCCTGAAGGTTTGTTTGCTTTTTTCCCCAGCTTTCCTTGTCTCCCTCCTCCTCCCTGTGCCCACCCCCTTCAGCTCACATCCCCCTTAATTCTTCTCTCAATCCGTGACTGCCAGGAGGGAGGAAGAATGGCCATTTCGCCTTCTCTCCTGAGGATGCCACCTCTCTCTTGCCATCTTTAGGTGACACCTCTGGTTCTCTCTCAATATGGTGGGCAGAGTGACCTTGCTAATAACTCTCTAGGGGGCTTCCGAGTCTGACCAGCCCCCACATTTGTATGTTAGCTCCTAACGCCCAAGGTAACAGCATGGGAGGTGGAACGTGGTGAATAGTTGAGTCTGAGGGAAAAGGAGAGGAAAGAAAGCTGCCTTCCTCTTTCCCCACCCAAGAACTCAAGACATCCTGTGTACTGAGAAGCTGCTTTCTTCAGAAGAGCCACTAACCTGCCAGTGCCTCTGTGTTGGGCTTCGAGGCTCTAGACCTTTGAGAGCACATTGCTCTTGTTTGTTAGTCACATGACTTATGGCATGTTGCTATAGGAGCTGGACTGGCTGGACATTCCCTGTGCCTGTGTCTGTCTCTCTCTTCAATACTGAGGACGGAACCTACAACCTCACACATTCTACACAAGCACTCTACTACTGAGGTATGTCGTTGTTATAAAGAAAGAAAATCTCAATCGTTTGATTTTACCAGTGAAGACTTGGGGGCCAGATGCAGGGTTTGAAAACCTGCTAGCTCAGAGACTCAGAGAAAGCATTCTTACTCTACTCACATCCCAGAAGGAGGAAAGCCTCCCCACTCAGCTCATGTCCCAGAGGAAAAACCCAAAGCCCCTTCTGCTTCTCTATGATGTCAATGTCCTTCCTTTCAGTTTAATCCTTGTCAGCTGGTTGCTTGCTATGCTTCTTGATTTAGGGTCAACTTTATTTAATCCTGTTTATAGAAAGCTCTTGGATTAAAGGTGTGTGCTAGGGCTGAGCCACACCACAAGTACTTGTCTATAGAAAGCTCTTTGGTTAAAGGTGTGTGTTAGGACTGAGCCACACCACAACAAGAAACTGGTTTTTACAGTTCAAACCTCGGGGTTCACACAGTGGGATCAAATATTCTGATAAAGTACATTCCAGCTCCTCTTTTTAAATTTTGAGACAGTGTCTTGTTTAATTACCCAGGACAGCCTTGAACTTTATAGCTTAAGCAGGCTTTGAGGTTTTCATCTACCTGCCTTAGCTTCCTGAGTAGCTGGGATTACAAGCCTGAGCCTACAAGCCTTGATATACTCCAATCTTGCATCAGACTTTTTGCTACCTCCCCAAAGAAATATCCTGAAAGACCCTTCAACAAGTCGCACACTGCCTTCTATTTTATGTCTCTCTGTTCACACTCTTACCCTCTGCCCGACTTGGTTACTGTTCTTTGTCCCCATGTCTTTGTGCCTGTTGTCCCTCCACAAGGAATGCCCTATCTGCTCACTTAGCTTCATGATAATCTTCAGGGTTTAACTTCAGCATGGGCTCCTCTGGGAAGTTTTTCCTCCCCACCACTTGGACAGAATTGGCCACACCTTCCTCTGTGCTGCCACCCACCTAGTACCTACCTCTGGGTACGTCCAGGTGTGCTTGCCCTGCGCATGCTACTTCATAGGAGATTGTCATTAGAGGGAGTCGGCGAGGGTAGCGAGAATTCTCTTTCTCTAACAAGTTTCCAAAGCTCAGCCAGGGACCTGATGCAGCACAGGGGGTGAACTAGACACGAAGGGCAAATGAAAAACCAGAGGAATGGGGAGAAAAGAAAGGGAGGGATGAAGGGGAGGGGAGGGAGTGAGGGAGAGAGGGAAGGAAGGGAGGGAGGAAAGAATGGAGGGGGAAGAAAAGGGAGGGAAGAAGGAAAGGGAAGTAATGAAGAAGAGAGGGAAGGACAAGAAGGAGGGAAAGAGAGAGGAAAGGAAGGGAGGGAGGGAGGAAAGGGAGGGAGTGAAGGAGAAAGAAAGGAAGAGAAGAAAAGGAGGGAAACAGAGATGGGAGGGAAGGACCATATGATGGACACATGCCAGAGTAAGCATCCAGAGGTCAAGGTTCAAAGTGGACAAGAGGATGAAGGACATGTGCCTTCCAGGATGAACAAGTTTCTGCCTGTGGACCAAAGCACAGGGACAGCTTCTGGAGCGGGACCAGGCCACATGGTAAAAGCCAAACCACCTGGGCTCATCTGCTCCTCCCTGTTTAAGCCCTTGCCCAGTACCCTGGGAGGGCTACCCCACCCCACTATGCCAGTGCCATCTGGCTGGGTTTGACCAGTGAGAAGTGTGTGTGGGAAACCAGGGGGTGGGTATCTTCCCTGCCTTACAGCCTTGAAAGCATTACGCTGGCTCCTGCAGAGACACGCCTGGCCGCTACTCCCACATTTGGCAGGCCCTCCTGACTCTGGACTTGGGTGCACGGCTTCCTGTAGCTCTTTCTCTCCTAGTTACTAGGAGAGAGGATTGCATTTAGCCATTCTGGGTGGCCACCTCACCTCCTAGTCGATTTCCCAGTGGCTCCTTTGGCCTGTGTTCTGGTTTTCTGGCCAAACCTTTACCATCATAAAGTTTTGCAGTATTTCTCTTTTTCTTGTAGGTCCCTGAGTAACAATGGCAGCTCAGTTAACAGAGGTGGGGGTCACTGTTTATCTTGGAGGAGATGCTCTCCTCCCCGCACTCTCCAGACTGGTCTTGAACCTGCAATGCTCCCGCTTTTCCCTCCTGAATGGTATACCCACCCCCTACACCAAACACAGACACCTAATTTATTATATAATGAGGTTGTGTGTATATTTTGCATCACATGGGAGAACTGGAGGTGTGTTTTTGGCTGGGCATGCTGCTGCTCGCTTGGCACTCTGAGGGCTCACTGTGCAAGTGTGGGTCTCGGGGGACCTTGTCTGCACCCTGCTTCTCACCTATAGGGAGAGATCTGGAGCTTTTGGCTTTAGTTCACTGAGTTCCTAATGAAAAGAGCGTAGAGGGAGATGTGGGGGAAGCAGGGAGCTGGTGAGAGAGGCAGACAGGTATGGAGAAAGGAAAAAGGAGCCTGCAGCCTGCATGCTGCGTTTAGCACAGGCTCTGTATGCAGTAGATCAGTCAATATTGGCTCAAGGAATGAATAAACAGACGGAGCAGAGGGGACAGGTGGAGTTCACAGCCCAGAAAAGATCAAGCAGGGCCCTGGTCTCTGTTGTTTCTGTTTCCGGTCTTCTCAACAGCAACGGTGTTCTAAGCTCTTTCCTGGCTTCCAGTCCTCCTGAGCACAGCTTCAGGAGACAATAAAAGCAAGCAAACAAGTAGATACACGTCATCATTTTAGTTGCTTGAGCCACAATGCCTCTGTGTCCTCCAGATGTGTAGGGATTACATTCTGTTATGCGTTGGCACACTTTATCCACTGAGCACATCCACACTTGGACATCTCCAGTCCCTCCTCACTCCAAGGATGTGAGTGTGCTGTGGGAAATGGTGGTTTCCTTGGAGGCCACAGTGCTTAACCTCGGACCTATTCTCTAGAACTTTCCTTGCTTCTGTCTTTATCCCTTCAAGACCTGGCGATCCTCATCTGGCTGTTAGAAAGGTGAACTCAGATCTCATCTCCCTTTGTCCTCCCATAAATTGCTTTCAGCACTCGCTGGGTGTAGGGCCCCCATCTCAGCAGCCTGGAGGATGTCCACATAATTGCTTAGTTGTTACTGTGAGTCTCTGAAAGAGGACTAAGCTCTAAGAACACAAAATGACCCAGTCCCTTGAACAGCCTCTTCTTGGAGAGCTCTTCTAGAGCCTGGCAGAGCTAGGCGTGTCACGACTTGCTTCTGGGCAGGTGACACAACAGAGCTGATCAAGCCGGGCTTCACCATCCCAGTCAAAGGACCGCACTCAGGGGACTACATGCACAGGAAAATGGCAACCTAAGGAATGGCTGATCACGATGGCACCAGAGGGGGCAATTCTGATGTATTCTACCAGAATGAACCTGGCCCTGAGGACAGGGGGGTGATAAGGAAGATTCTGGGCATTCTAGCTGGAAACTATGCAGTTTCTAGAGATGTGCTTGAGTGGCCTAGGGACTATAAAGAGAGGACAGTGTGGGAACTAGCTGGTAGACCTGCTGAGGCCAAAGAGCCTAAGTCTGAAGGTGGGAAAGAGCAAGACTCTGGAATGTCAGGGAAGAGGGTCCTGTGCTGAGTTTTAGAGGGACAAGAAAGAATGGCTGTTGGAGAGGAGTCCTCCCAGCCAAGGGCTGACTGTTCAGCCACAGCTGAGTCTTGAGATTCCCTTCTCCAAGCACCTTTGAGCCTTTGAAAGCCTAGGTTTTGATTGGCACTCTGCAGAAATGGGGAGGTCCTTAGTCCACTTTTGGATTTACATATGCAAAAGTAATTCAAGCATTTGTGTGTGTGTGCATGTGTGTGTGTGTGTGGTGTGGTGTGTGTGGTATGGTGTGTGTGTGGTATGTGTGTGTGTGTGTGGTGTGGTGTGTGTGGTATGGTGTGTGTGGTATGGTGTGTGTGTGTGTGTGTGTGTGTGGTGTGGTGTGTGGTGTGTGTGTTTGGTGTGGTGTGTGTGTGTGGTATGGTGTGTGTGTGTGATATGGTGTGTGTGTGTGGTATGTGTTGTGTGGTGTGTGTATGTGTGTGTGGTATAGTGTGTGTGTAGTGTGTGTTTGTGTGTGTGTGTGTGGTGTGAATGACAACTCTGAGATACTAACTACATGTGCAAGTGCTAAGGCCCAAAGGATGTTGGGAGATGATAAGAATTTGAGCCTTAGGGACTGGCGGCCCACATTTGGAAGAGCTCCGACTAGTAGCAGTAGCTGTGAGCCCACCCTCTAAGAGAGAACATTTTGTGGGCGGGACTTCAGTGAAGGCAGAGCAAGAGAGGAGAATAGAGAGGCTGATGTCACTTAAGGCCTGGTGTAGGTGGACTATGACAAGTGACACCAGGCAGCAAGGAAGTGCAGGAAGTCAGGGACCATTTCAGGAGGTAAGTGGGGTGGGCCGGAAGGGGCTGGTCATGTGTGGATTTGGGAAGCACTTGAAGTTGACCTGAAAGAGTGGGCAGGGGTTTAACAGTGCAGCAAGGGATAGGAAGGTGCAACAGATGAAAGGACCAGCCTGAGTTCTGGGGTGAAGCTGGAAGGTGAAGGACACTGGGTGCTGGGTTGAGAAGTTTAAATAAAAATCTAAGCAGTGGGATATAGCAACTGAAGACAGGGGTAAGGGACACACTGACACTGACGTGACTCAAACCGGCGTTCAGATTTCAAAAGGAAAGTCCTCTCTAGTGTGGATAGCTGTGGAGCCTGGACAGACTGTTCCTCCGGCCCAGCGATGACCTGAGGAGCTCGTTTGCTTGATGGGCCCTTGAACCTCCTTCCCTAGCCTCCTTGTAAGGCCAGGCAGGGCCTCTGATAAGGAGGGCAAGGTTACAGGGGCCAGCCAGTGGCCAGCAGCAGCTCAGCAGGTATCTTACATAGAAAGAGGATTCCCTCTCAAGTGTGACCTTATCCAAGGCCAAGCTCTTTGGGGGAGGGGAAGGGATCACACATCTCCCTCTGGCTCTTTCCTTCCCAGCTGGGCCTCTGATCTCAAACTAAGCCTTTTTGGCTCAGAGGTCCAGGGCCTCACCCTTCTATCCGATCCCTTATACCTTTGTGTTCACCTCTGTTTATCGACTCTCTTAGGGACTCCCTTGAGGATTCCAACACTCCAGCATGTGAACACCGCACTGTGCAAGCATGGTACAGGCGCATGCGCAGCGTTCTTGCCAATTTCAAAGGCAGCACAACAAACTCTCGTCTGCCACCCCAGAATCCAGCTCATAGGCACAAGGGGTCTCACCAGGAAGACATGGGGTAGTAACCATTTAAAAACATTCCCTTGTGAGCAGCTTTCCAAGAAGAGAGGAGGAATTGCTCTTCTCCTTAGCAGTGTTTGCCGGAAGTCTGTAAGGAGTTGAGTTCCAGCCCCCAAGGGAACTTGCTGCCAAGGCATTCCACCCTGAAGGAATGTGGAAGCTCTTCTGAGAAACTTGTTTCTCTCAAGACTCTGGGGCCAAGATGAAGGCCTGTTGCTGTCTAGACACAAGGAGACGCAGGTCCATCCCCAGGGGCACTAGGCATGATGGGTAATGTACAGCCACCTCTTCCTGGCCTATGCCTACTTGTGGAGGGAACCCATATGGGTTGAGACAGGGGAGAGACTTAAAATAGTGCTAATCCTCCCAGCTGCTGTGGAGCTAAGCACTCTCTGCAAGCAGGCATCCCGCCAATCACTCCTCAGAATGACCTCCTGTCAACCCCTCCTCTGGGAGGGGACACACGGCCACAGCACCCACCTAGATTGTGGGCCCTCAAGCACACAGCCTGTGCATGACGTATGCTCATGGAGGGCTAACCACACATCAGAATCCTGTAAGCATCCATCTTGGGGAATTCTTGTCACCACCTTCTGTGGTAGGCATAGTTGTCACTATTTTTTTTTTTTAAGTTTAGGAAACAGGCCTTAGGAGGTTAAGCAACTTGCTATAATTATCCAACTTCGAGGCAGAGCCAGGTAGGAATCAAGCCCGGGGCACAGATGCCAAACCTCTGAGCTGTTTCCTCTGTGATCTCCTTCAGTCACCAAAGCCACTCTTGCCCTTGGACATTTACAAGGAGCCTGGTTTATCACTTTTAGGGGATCTCTTAATATCGGAACTGTATGTTTAAAGTCCCTCAACCAGCCACCATTTAATGCTAGAGTCAGGGACCCCATTTTACTTTGCCTTCTAGTCAGGGAGATGTGACACAGAGGGCATGGTCCTCTTCAAAACCCCTATCTTTCTACCAGGCCTTTTAAAGGGACCTCAGCTCTCAGGGATGGGAAAAATGGCCTAAACAGAGCTCAGGAGATAGATGGGCTTTGGTGAAGGTTTCCTGTAAAGGAGGAAGGTGTTGGTAGATCTCACCTGCTGTTCTGTGGTCTTGAGCTACATCTTTGGCCTGAGGAATCAGAAATCCCCAGCCCCATGATGACCCCGTGCCCCGTGTCCTGGGCACCCTCGCCATGAAGTTAGGCACAGGGCTGAGCAAAGTCACAATTCTATAAAGTCTCTCAGCCTTGCCAGCCAGTCTTGGTTCCGTTCATATCTCTTGACCATCTTCAGAGAGAGAGAGAGAGAGAAAGGGAGAGAGAGAGAGAGAGAGAGAGAGAGAGAGAGAGAGAGAGAG
>OU015742.1:106674260-106687917 GCA_907169655.1 Acomys percivali
GAGAGAGAGAGAGAGAGAGAGGGAGAGAGGGAGAGAGAGAGAGAACACTGTGTCCGGCCAGACCCCAGCCTCAGCCTGAGGATCCCAAAGGCCTCAGCCACACAGGGAGCTGGTCCATATTCACTTCTTTCTTTTGTCCTCTTGGGCTTGTCATCTTAGACTTGCTTTGCCTCCATGTCTGCATAGTCCCAGGCTGAGTCCCCAGGACTAGGTGATCAACAGTGAATGAATTCAGGTCTCCAGTTAATCTAAGCACAAAGGAAGCCATTATCTAGTTTTACCTGTGAAAGGTACTGGCATCCCTCAGCTTTTTCATGGCTACACTTATCTCTTCCCTCTCCAGTGGTGATGTTCACCTCTTGTAAGCCTTTCCTCAAATGAAGCCAGATTGTAATTTAGAATTGTCCCCGCACCATGGAAAATACTAGTTCTTAGACATCTCGTCCCATCCAAGTTCAACCTGAGAGAGGAGTGGGATTTCCCTGATCCCTGAGTGTTAGGACGGAGGCAGAGGCCTGGGAGGCACAGCTCAATGAGAATATACTAAATCTATCCTCCTGGCTCTTTCAAATGTGTCCACGAACGTGGACAACTACACAGTGTACCTGCAAATTGCTTTCCATGTGAATCCAAGTTTGTTTGTTTGTTTTTTCTCTCCAAGTATTTCATTCTCCTGTCCTCTCCCTTCCCCCAGCAGCTGAGGCTTTCTGAATCTTTACCTCTGCGGAGAGCAAAGAAAGAAACAAAGGTGGCTTCTGAGGGACAGGAGGGGAATGGTAGTCAGAGATGGCTTGGCAGGAGGCCAAGAGGACTCCCAATCTTGACTTGGCATGAGTTGGTGACAAATTGTGAGGGGTTAGTTCCTTTTTAAAAAAAATATTTAAATATTTAAACATTTATTTATTTATTATGTATGCAGTGCCCCACCATGTATGCTTGCATGCCAGAAGAGGGTAGTAGGTCACATTATAGATGGTTGTCAAGCCACCATGTGGTTGCTGGGAGTTGAACTCAGGACTTCTAGGAAGAACAGTCAGTGCTCTTAATCTCTGAGCCATCTGTCCAGCCCAAGGGGTTACTTCTTAATTACTCCTAACTTCCAGTATGAAAACCGTTGGGTGTTGGCCCTGGGATAAGAGGCTGAGGTGCCTAGTTAACATAGCAAAGCGGACCCGGCCTCCAGATTCTCACAGCATCCTTCAGCTTCAGTCCATACCTGTTACAGGGCATGACTGCCATACCCCACCCTCTACCTTGAACTTTTCAGCTGAGGGGCTGGGCTCCCAGCCTCTCCCAGAGGCTCTTCCCTATATAATCAAGACATTTTGCCTCCTCCCCTGCCGCCCCACATCTGCATGGCTCCCCAGAGCTGCCTCCAGTAAACCTGCTTTTATACTTTTAATTCGCAGTGAATTACTGTGAATACTTTTAATTCAATATACAATCAATTCAATTTGCTTTTATTGGCTTAGTTTGTGGGCAGAGAAAACCTATTAAAAACTTTGATAAAAATGGGCACAGCTGGGCAGTGGCGGCGGCGCATGCTTTTAATCGCAGCACTTGGGAGACAGAGGCAGGTGGATCTCTGTGAGTGTGATTCTGGGCACACACCCTATAGGGATGTGGGCATGCACCATGTCCTTTATTTCACTAGTGGTATAAGCAGAAGCACACCAGCTGGCTTCTGTGGCGCTGGGACTGACCTCAAAGCCTCAAGCATGTCAGCTAAGTGCCCTGCCACTCAGCTATGCTTGCAGTCTAGCAGGCCAGTTTTCCAATACAAAACCTAAAGTCCATAGTCACTCTGGTTAGTTCCCCCTGTCTTAGTGCCCTGACCCATAGGCCACATTCAGTTCATTTTCATTTTCTTTCCTTCCAGGAAGATGTTGGGGAAAGAGACTTAGGGAAGCTCGTCAAGTAGGTTAGTTTGCCCTGAGCCCGTGGTAAAGTTTCCCAGATGCAGAGCTGACTAAGGCCTATGAAAAGCCTTCCCTCCCCTCGGGGTCATGGAAGGTCTTTCGTGAAACATTGTATTGTGTTTGAGAGACACTATACATGTCATCGATATCTGATGAGGCCTTGAGGGTGTGGTCTGGTTGGCTGGGCAGCTATGTGATTGCAAGCTGGGCACCGCCTGGAGTGGCATGCCAGGGTCCCTTGTCCTTTGGGAAGGAATGGTGTATCTCCCTTCAGGGAAGAAGACAATAGGGTAGCTTCCTCCCACCCCCTACCCCCCTCTCATTTGGGAGAAAAATAATACTAACCCTTGCCAGTTACAGTTGCTTACTTTGGGCCAGGTGTCATCTCTTGATTCTCAGAAGCCTTTGAGGAAGTTGTTGTGCAAACTGAGATCTGGGGAATTCAGAGTTGCCTAGAGTCAAATACCATGAAGTTATGGGAAGGCAGGGAAGGCCGGCTAACCGAACAGAGATGGATGTGAGCCAGTGACCTCAAGAATGGGGTGTTTGGAGGTTACATTTGTACAAAGTGAGGGCCATGAAGCTCCAAAGAAAATGAAAGAAACGGGGAGGAATGGGGTGAGAAACCTGTTCTCAAATGTTTGCTGGTTTCCCTCAATCTTTGTTGTTGTTGTTTGTTTGTTTGTTTTTGGAGAGGGTCTCTTGTAATCCAGGCTGGCCTTGAACTCATAGCTGATGACTATTGGAGCTTCTGTTCCTGCTGCCTTCCCCCTTGATGCTCGGATCACAAGTGAGCACCGCCACATCCAGGTTTCACGCTTGTTCGGCAAGCGCTCCACCACCTGAGCCATGGTCCTAAGTCCTCCACCTTAGCCTGAACACTCAGGAGCCATGGGAGCCGTGCTTCCTCTCCGGTTTGAACTGGCATGGGAAGAGATGCCCATGAGAGCAGGGAGCTGGCATCCTCTGGGATGTGGGTGGGGACAGTTCTAAGTCACCATCCAGCTTGGAGGCCACTGTGAGTATATATTGGTCAAGACAAGGTGATGAAATATTGATTGACATTTGTTAGCTTAATTTACAATTTAAGACATTATGCCATGGAGGACTCTAGGTGAGAGAAGCATGGGAGAATGGGAAAATAGAAGGATCCAGATGGCCCTAGAAACCTACAAGAAGAACATTATGATAGGCAGATCTGGGCCCAGGGGTCCTGCTCAAACTATGACACAAGCCAAGGACAATATGTGCAGCAAACTTCGAATGTCTACCCAGATCTAGCCAATGGACAGGACATTCTCCACAATTGAGAGTGGGGTCTGACTTTCACACGAACTCTGGTGCCCCATATTTGACCACATCCCCTGGATAGGGAGGCCTGGTGGAACTCAGAGGAAGGAGAACAGGCTACCAAGAAGAGACTTCATACCCTATGAGTATATACAGGGGGAGGAGGTCCCCCTCAGTCACAGTCATAGGGGAAGGGAGTAAGGGGAAAGCGGGAGGGAGGGAGGAATGGGAGGATACAAGGGATGGGATAACAATTGAGATGTAATATGAATAAATTAATAAAATATATTAAAAAATAAAACAAAGCTTTTTCAATGAGAAAAAAATAAGACATTATGTATGGGATTCAATTTGTATACTCTTGTCCTGAGTCCTATGGGGTGCCTAGGTAATTGTGACTTGAGAGTCCCAAGAGAAATTCTGACTAGCAAGTGTTCTGCATTGGTTTCTCACTAGAGCCTGGTGACTACAGGAACATGGATGACTCCTATTTTTCTTTTTGTTTTCCCCAAAGGCTTTGGAGTGTTCAAACACATCCAAAAGCATCGGCAACAGTACGAGGAAAGGAACTGGGCTGTAAATGATAACATAGTAACATCCGTTCTTGGAACGAGGTGCCCTTGTGACCTGCAGATCAATTTTTACCTTGAAATTGAACTATCTGAAAAGGCTTTAAGTTTTTAATTCTGGGATTTTGCCCAAGCCAGCAAGACCTATAGCCCACAGCACCTTACTCCAAGGAGTGTGTGTATCTGGTCTATAAGCATCTTTTCCTTCTCCCATGGTGGTGCTTCTCTGAAGATGCAGGGATGGAGTCCATGGGGGAAGGTCAGGATGCAGCCTTTCTGTGGTCCTATTGTTGGTCTAAAAGCTGGAATCTGCTTGACCATTGGCCCTTCCCTCTTGTTATAGGTGACTATGTCCTTGGTGCTATAGCCTAAGCTGCCAAGGTTATAGAAAGCTATACCCAGGCCTAGGGTGTTGTCCTCCCTGAAGGCAAACCTTCCCTCCTTCCCACGATGGGCACAGTCTACCCCCTCTATTTATTGTTCTGCCAAGCTGGCTCCCAGCTTCTCAAGCTTCAAACAAAGAGGCATCTCATTCAGAGCAAAGGGAAGAGCACAGGAGTCAGCCAAGTCCACATGGACACACGTCCACAAGTGACCTTGAAATGACTGTGACTGTATGCTCATGTTTGGATGAAGCCGCCCTAACTGTGCTGCCAAAAGGAGGAAGGTGGGACCCGCTCTGGCAAGTGCCTCGGGTGATACCAAACCTCAGCATAGAGTCCTACATCTCCTCACCAAGAACTGCATGCTACGGTCAGTCTCCTGCAGTCCACGCTGGAGGGCTGCCAGTCAGCAGGATGTGAGGTCAGGCCAGGGTGTGCTGTTCACTCGACTAGCAATGCTTCCTTCCTAGAACTTGTGTGGTGGCCTTGCTGCTCCTGAACTCTTGTCCAACGTCAACCATATCACACAGCTCCTACCCCCTTATGGCACCAGCCTCCTCTGTCCTTGAGGACTAAGGCTTACACATGCAAAATCATGAATGAGCATATTTATATACACCTATTGAACATGTATATATGTTCTCTTTGTCTTTCTGTGTGTCTCTTTCTCACTATCTCTATCTCTCCTTTCTGTCTGATTCTGTCTCTCTGTCTCTTTGTCCATGTCTGTCTTTGTCTCTGTCTGTCTATCTGTCTGTCTGTCTCTGTCTCTCTCCATCTCTCTCTCTGTCTCTCTCTGTCTCTGTCTCTCTCCATCTCTCTCTGTCTCTCTCCATCTCTCTCTCTGTCTCTCTCTGTCTCTGTCTCTCTCCATCTCTCTCTGTCTCTCTCCATCTCTCTCTCTGTCTCTGTCTCTCTGTCTCTCTCTGTCTCTCTCCGTCTCTGTCTCTGTCTCTCTGTCTCCGTCTCTCTCTGTCTCTGTGTCTCTGTCTCTGTCTCTCTCTGTCTCTGTCTCTGTCTCTGTCTCTCTGTCTCTGTCTCTCTGTCTCTCTCTCTCTCTCTCTCTCTCTCTCTCTCTCTCTCTCACACACACACACACACACACACACACACACACTCCAGAGCCAGTTTCCATATACTAATGACAGGGTGACCTTTCCATTCCAGGAAACATCTGTTTACCTCAACACTGGTAACTTGTTTTCTGACCTCCAGGTGAGGGATGTACTGGTTGGCACAGCAGGCCACCCTTAGGAATGGAGAAAAGCATTCTCTCTTCAGGTTGTCACAAGCCTTGGGTGGAATTTGAGCTGGACTCTAGCCCAGACTTGCCCAGTGCCTGGACACCTTTATATAAAACTCCCAGCATTAAGGCAGGAATCTAATAGGAAGGACATGCAACTGAGGAGGAGGGGGATGTTTTGAGGACAGACGAAGCTTCTGAGTCACCCCACAAGCCAGTCCATGAAGAAGTCATTCTTCCCCATGAACTTTCTGAGATGTAGGTGCAGGCTGGGTTATGCCTCACAGACTTGCAGGATCAACTGCAGGAGACCAAAGCTCATGGTATGATTTGAACATGGTTGATCCCTTGTGAAACACATGCTAAAATTTGATTGTCGTTGAAGCCACATGAGGATGGTGAAGTCTAGAGATGATGAGGCCATCAAGAGAAAGTAATGTGTCACTCACACTTCCACAGAAGAGGGTCGTCATAGAGCAAGGCTGTCCTCTCATTCTGTTTCTTTTGCCAGTTGACATTTCTTTCTATCTGCTGTCTTGAGGTCATCATCAGATGCTGAGGACTTGCTGTTACCATGTTCTTGAACTTACTAGTTTCCAGAAGATAAGAACTTCTTATCTTTATGTGCTACCTAGTGCTGGGTATTATCTTAGAGCAGCAGGAAACAAACCAAAACACCTAGTTGTGGGTCTTTGCAGTGGACCATCTTTTTAGAAACATGACTTTTGGGGGATTGTTTGGTCATGTTTGGTTAATCAAGGATGACTTGGGACAACTCTGGCAAGTAGGAAGGGCAAAGAGATCATCAACATCCTATAGATGAGAAAAACAGGCTCAGAGAGATGGAGTACCTGGTATAGAGTTAGACTGCTACCCTCCGGTTTTATTGTTTTGACAATGCTGCCATACTGCTTCTGACCAGACAGACTAACAGCATCCACCTTTACATTTCACTTGATAAAATGCACACCATTAGCGAGTCCTTTATATTTCCTGCTAAGGATCGAATATGAAATACACACAGGCTTATGTGCTTGGTTCTCTGGTGGTACTGTGGGGAGGTTCCGGAACCTTTAGGAGACGGGACCTAGTGTTGGAGGAAGTAGAACGCTGGGTACACCTGGTCCCCAGTCCTTTCCTTGCTTCCTGCTTTTTGCCCACCATTGGGTAAATAGCCTACTCTTTCATGTGGTCCTGTTGCCGTGATGCCAAGGGCTGTGGACTAGAATCTCTGAAACTGTGAGCTGAAGTAAACCTTGTGTCCTTTCAGTTCTTGCCATCAGGTATTTGTCATAACAACAAAACATTGGATTAATTTAATCATGGGCCATTTGCACCCCACCCCCGTTCTCTCATGACCCACCAGCCTTTTTGATTGTATTCTCCTAACCTTGCTTGCATAACAGATTCAGCCCTTCATGTTTGGGAGAGGCCTTTTCTCTCTCTTGGTGGTTCCCAGGGAGGTGACTCTATCCACTGTGGACAAGGTAATAGTAAACAACCAAGCGCACAGACAAGCAAACAGTACACGGGTCCAGTACACGCGCCTGGCTTAGAACCAGAGCCCCAGTCTTGTGTTTTTTAAGCTCAATGAGCTTTCAGCTTTATCATGCTGCCTCTTCCCCAGAGGGCTGAGGAAACAGAAGCAACTGCCTACAGGAAATATGCTGTAGCTTCCTCCACAGACACGGAGTTCTAGGGGAGCCCGACTCCATGGAAACGGCAGGGAGAAGAGGATGTATGCCTGGCATTTCTTCCAAGCCCACTCCAGTTCTCGTCAGAAGCTGCTGAACCATTGAGGATTTTCGTAGTGGTCAATCCTAATCCATAGTCTCTTCAAAACAGAGCAGAGGAATTGAACCACAGGATGCAAGGGAAAAAAAAACTTCCAACTGGGCAAATGCCCTCGGTGTACAGATGGGGCTTATAGTAGAGTTGTGGGGTCACTTGCTCAAGGCCACCCCACCTAGTTATGGGCACAGGGAATATTTTCTCATCTCATGTTGAATTTGCTATCAGTTGTTTTTTAACTTGGTTAAACCTGGGCTCCAGTGGTTTTCCTGGGTGCCCTATAATTTGGGAGAATAAAAGCAACCCCACTTCTGAATTGATCTTGTTTTAGTCTGTCCTCTAGTATAGGCAGATACCCATTTTTCTTTGGGAGTATTGCTCTCTCAATACATACATAATATACCAAACACCTATTTTTTTTTTTTTTTTTTTGCCCTACACTAGATCGGTTTCTATTTAATAAGTAAGACAGGCAGAGTTCTAGGCTTCAGCTAACAGAAGCAAGGGGGGCTATTTATAGTACTGAATCCTAGAATTATTAGTTATATGATGAGTCCTAGAGCCACCTGTTTGGGATCCTGAGCTGACCCTCCCAGCATCTATGCCTAGAACTGTTCTATCTGTTTCCTGTGATCCTCCTTGGACTCCAAATCTTGATCTACCGGTCCCTGTAGACCATCAGTTCTCAGCCTTGGGGGGGTGGGGTAGTCAAAGGACCCTTTCACAGGTGTCACCGGAAAACACAGATTTTTACATTATGATTCATAACGGTAGGAAAATTGCAGTTATGAAGTAGCAATGGTAATGGAGGGAACAGTTTTAGCCTAGATGCAGGAGAGTCAGTTGGTAGTGGGTTGAGGGTGGGGTTACTACAACACAAAGAACTGCATTAAAGGGTCTCAGCATTAGGAAGGTTGAGAAGAACTGGGCTAGACAGCCAGACCCATGTTATCCTGCCTGGCTGTAGCCTCTGAATTGACCAGATACTGGGGACAGTGCTTAGTACAAGGCAGCATTACACCAGCTTTTGAGTGAACGCATGGTCTGGCCTTTGCCATGGTCAAGGCTGGGCATTGTTTTTCTGTTCATGTGACCGCCCCCACCCCCCACCCCCAGCATCAGCTTTGGATTTAAAATTCCAGGCCTTTTTATTTTGGTGTCCTATTTCAGACAGGGTATCATGTAGCCCAGGCTGGTTACATGATATCTCTGACCTTGAACTCCTGATTCTCCTGCTTTTGCCTCCTAAATTCTGGATTACAGACATGTGCTGCCTTGTGTTTTATTCTAGGTTTTAAGAGTATCTGCTTTCACGGCAGCAGTTGCCTCTGCCTTTGACATTTGTGCCCACAGCAGCCATGTATCTCAGGCCAAGGCAACTTTCTGCCCTAATGCTCACCAGCTCGGTCCACCTCCTATTCTAGTTCTGTCTCTTCCTGGCCCAATTCATTGGAGCGCAGTCCATGTGGCCTGTAGCTCATCCATCATCCCAACAGGCCTTTGATAAATATTTATAACGTTGAGTCAACTCAGCAGTGGTCCAGAAATTCCAGGCGCCGCTAATAGAACCCAGAGGCCCTGGCTGTAGTCTAACCGTCCATTCCAGGCTGAAAACGCCCTCCACCCATCGCTGCACTTCTCTTTGCTCCACGAGTTTGGAAGAAACATCAATGTCTTAATGGGTATATCCTGGTGGGCATCTAGCAGTGGTTGGCAGCCTCAAGCCTAACACTTTGATCAGTGTCTGTCCAGCCCTGCATTTGGAAACAGGTTCTCTTGTCACTGGCTGGTCTGTGGAGAGGTCTTACCCATTACCCGCCCCGCCCCCCAGCTACATAACAGCATCTATTCCCATAGAAGGTAGAGGCAGAGCTAGCCTTGGAGGCTGTATGTCTTAGTTACTGTTTACTAAGACACCATGACCAAGGCAACTCTTATAAAAGAGAGTACTTCATTGGAGGATTACTTAGGCTTTTAGAGGGTTAGTCCATTATCATCATGGTGGGAACAGGGAGGCTCATATGGCATTGGAGTATTAGGCGAGAGTTTATATCTTGATCCATGGGGAGGGAGGGAGGGAAGGAGGGAGGGAGAGAGAGAGAGAGAAAGAGAGAGAGAGAGAGAGAGAGAGAGAGAGAGAGAGAGAGAGAGAAGAGAGAAGAGAGAAGAGAGAAGAGAGAGAGAGAGAGAGAGAGACTGGGGGCCCAGTGTAAGCTTTTTTAAACCTTAAAGCCCCAGTGACACACCTCCTCCAACACGGCCTCACTTCCTGACCCTTCTACCCTTCTCACACACTTGTACTGGACTAAGCGCGAGAACACACCGGCCTATGAGGCCATTCCTATCACGTGACCACACTGTTCCTTTCCCTTCAGTGCCTCTCTGCGTTCCTACTTGGGCTGTCCATTCTAGATTTGAGATTTTTCTTGGCATTTAGGAACTTACACTGAGGTGGCCTCAGAAAACTCACGTGAGGCAGCAAAGCCAAAGCTCTGTAAAGCAGAGGCCCAGGCCTTCCCAGCCAGTGACCAGCTGCCGAATTCGGCCACCATGTCACTCCCCAGCATACCCTTGCTCCAGGGCAAAACCAGGTTAGAACTTTCCCTGAATTCTCCCTTTGTAACTGGACTGCTTTATCTGTGTGATGAGAGAAAGATTTTTTTTTGTTTGTTTGTTTCTTCAAGAATGGTTGAGGGGCTGGAGAGATGGCTTGGCAGTTGAGAGTGTTTCTTGATCTTTCAGAGGAAAGGACATTAGTGCCCAATGTCCCTGTTGGGTGGCTTGCAATCACTATATAACTCCAGCTCCAGGGGATCTGACATCTTCTTTGTTCTTTTCTTTTTCTTTTTTCTTTTCTTTTCTTTTCTTTTCTTTTCTTTTCTTTTTTTCTTTTTTTTAGTTTTTTGAGAGAGAGTTTCTCTGTGTTAGCCTTGGCTGTCCTGGACTTGTTTTATAGACCAGGCTGGCCTCAAACTCACGGAGATCCACCTGCCTCTGCCTCCCGAGTGCTGGGATTAAAGGAGTGCGCCACCACGCCTGCCTTCTTTTGGCCTCTTCAAGCACCTGCACACAAGTGCACAGATGCACATACATAGACACAAATAAATATGGGAGAAATCTCTAAAAAAGGATGGTCAAATCTTTGTCTCCCATGGCAGCCTCTGAGGTGACCTGTGTGTAACAGTCACTCAGTAGTGCCGACCAACAGAATCTAGCAAAGGGGATGGGCTTCGCAGGTCCCCTGTGACAAGCTTGGAACCAGATCCTCTATCCCCTACCAAAATCTCACGATGACTGCAGTCTAGGGAGGAACTCTGAGCAGGGCCACTCAGTCACCTGCGTCTGGGCGCCCTCACAGAACCAGGAGGTTGACACACAGTCCATGTTTGAGCAATTTGTTACGCAGCAGAAGGTAAACAGTGCTTATTCCATCTTGGCGCTCCAGGTACACTGTTTGAATTTCTTCCCTCACTCCTCATTTACAACTTTTCTGCCACACGCCTCAGTTCCGAGTCAATGTTGTTGCTAGTCCAGAAGTCACCTTTGTGCCAATTTTAAGAAGAGACCCCGGGCTGGGGAATTAGCTCTGTGGTCCTCAGCTCTGAGGGGGAAAAAAAAAAGACCTCTTCCTTCAGGCACTTTGACTAGGGAGTTGTCATAAACATCCCGTCTATGATGCTACGGTCAGATGCGCTGCTGTTGAGCGGTGCCCAGACTGCTCCTGCATGGAGTACAGGGTCTCTACTCCTGATTAAACTCAATGTCCTTAGTGGTTTTGCTGGTGACTTCCCCGCTTCCCCGCTCCCCTCCTTTGGCCTCTCACCTTCACTCTGCACTGTGGACAGCTCCCTTATCCTTACAAGCTGCTGTGTGGGAGGAAGAAGGGAGGAGAGAGAACAACTTTACAGGTGGTATATTGCTGGAAAGTGCTGGCTATTATGGTGGCCATAAACCCTAGCATAGCCACGCTGGTCATTCTTATTGGTAGTCTTATTGATCTAAGCAATAAAAGCTTGTTTGGCTCATGGCTTGGGAGAGTGGGTGATCTAGCAACATGGCTGCCGTGAAGACCTCTGCACTGCCCTGTAACATGACTGAGAAGCGAGCAGGAGGAACATGAGGCAATCCCACATTTTTTTTGCGAGGCCCCCCCAACTCCCTCTAGAGTAGCATGAGTCCTCCATTCACGAGGGAGATCATCATAGTCTGCTGACCTCTTAAAGATCCCCTCTTACTGCTGACAGTTCAGTGTCCACAGGCACCCTGTAGGGGACATTCTACCACAGTGGTAGTCTTCCCTGGGTGTGGTCCAGGGTCACCCTGCATCCTTCTCATGGCCGCTGCTGTTTCTCACTTCCTGTCCCCAGTGAACACTTATATTTTAGAGCCACCTTTTGAAATTTGTTTATTTTTAGACAGAGTCTCGTGGATGACTATGAAAGCTTGATCCTCCCACCGCCCTCAGCGCCCGAGTTCTGGGGTTACAGGTATGTGCCATCACACTTGGCTAGAGACAACCTTTAAGGCAGAATTGGAACTCTGCCTTCCTGTTGACCCAGATGGCTCCCTTCCCCTACAGACTCTCCTAAAGACAGGTATGCGTCTTCATCAGAGCCACACACCGTGGCCTGGCTGAGCCTTGCCCTCTTAGCCTCTCTCAGGTGAACGAAGTGCTGCCTGAGCACCTCAGCAGGCACACTTATTTCTGAGCTGATGCGGTTTCCGCTGTTCTTGCCACAGCCCCTGGCTTTGAAAGTCATGCAGAAAGATGGCTGCCGAGGCCTCTCTTCATGCAGACTCAGAGCCGTTTGTCGCATGGGACTTTTCTTTGGTTTATTTTCTCTAGTAAACATGGGCCTCGCCTGTGCTTTCAGTCTCATGCTCTGAGCTAACCCAAGACTCTTGCTAGCAAGGCCCCTTGGCTGGGGCGACAGCACAGCCCCGTGCTGGCACCACTCTTTCCAAAAGGCCATTCTTTCCTTACTGGCTTTCCTTCCTCTCGGCCTTCTCCCCTGGCCCTCCCCCCACCCCACACCCCCCCATCCCCCTCTTTTTCTTTGCATTAACATCTTCTTCTGTTCCTTATATGTGAGTCCTTCTGTCTCATTTTGACCCTTCACATTGGGGGTTCAGCTATTACTATTTTTTAAACTACTAAATTTTCTTGTGCTTATTTATTCATGTATGTGTACACATGTTTGTACTTTTTACTGTCTTGGCAGTCTTAAATAATCAAGCAGCTCAGTGGCATTATGCACTTTTGGATTGTTCTGAAATTGCCACCACTAGCATTCATCTTGCAAAGACAAAAGTGTCTCCCACTTCCCATCCCCTTGTCCCATTACCCCTGGCTATCACAATTCTACTTCCTGTTCCTGTGAATTTGACTTAGAGATACGTCACATGGCTGGCTATTTCACTTAGCATAGACTCAGAAAAGTTCACCCATGTTGGGCCGGACCCATGATTTTACCTTTGCATAAACAGACCCAAACCTATAGCTCCAGAACTCGCCTTTCTCTTATGGTTCGCTTCTGCGTCTTCAGTTTAGCACACATGAAACCGCACCATTTACATCACGATTGTAGGGCTAGAGAAATGGCTCAGCACTTCAGAACACTGGGAGCTCTTCCAGAGGATCCGGATTCAATTCCCAGCACCCACACGGCAGCTCACAACTGTCTGTATCCGACACCCTCACACAGACATGAATGCAGACAAAACACCAATGCACATAAAATAAGAAAATAAAACACGGATGTATTCCAGTTGCCTCAGGGTTCCAAAACCTAAAGCCACGGGTGCCACCTGTGAACATTTTCATTGCCAACTTGGATTCATTTGGAACCACTTAGGAGATGATTCTGAGCGTGCCTGCCAGGGTGTCTCGGTTAGGATTTTATTGCTGTGAAAAGACACCATGACCATTACAACTCTTATTAAAACAAAAACAAACACAAAGACAAACACAAAAACAAAAACCATTTAATTGGGGCTGGCCTGTAGTTCAGAAGTTTAGTCCATCATTATAGTGGCGGCATGCAGGCAGACATGGTGCCTGAAAGGTTGCTTGAAAGTTCTCCATCTAGATCCACAGGCAGCAGGAAGTGACTAAGACACACCTCCACCCACAAGGCCACACCCACCCCAACAAGACCACGCCTCCTAATAGTGCCACTCCCTATGAGCCTATGGGGGCCATTTTCTTTCAATCCTTCACAAAGGGGGTTTCCTGAGCACGTGAACTGACAAGAGAAGACTCTGTCCAACGGGAACGGTACCATCCCAGTTGCTAGAGTCCTGGAATGGATAAAAAGAGGAAAGCCAGTAAGCCGGTAACTACCTAACTCCCCCTCCCCACGTCCCTGATCCACCGAGTTGTGAGCAAGCAGCCTCCAACCTCCACAGCTGGGCACTGCCTCCCCCCCCCCCCCCCCCCCCCCCCCCCCCCCCCCCCTCCCC
>OU015742.1:106699113-106729654 GCA_907169655.1 Acomys percivali
TGTGTGTGTGTGTGTGTGTGTGTGTGTGTGTGTGTGTGTGTGTGTGTTTGTGTGAGACACGCTTGCACCCTGCGAGGGTGCATGCATGCTTTCCTTATAACACACTATGTGGGTGGCTGTCCTTATAGACCACTCTGAACTTGATTTTAATGTTCTTAAGTTTTAACATGTTCCTAAGTGGTGCGGTTAACGTAGGAGAAGCTGGAGAGTTTGTTGAAATACAAATTGTTATATGTATGCACCCTTGGAAACTGGGACTCTGAGGACTGGGGGTGGGCTCAGCAATCTGCCTTTTTAAAGAGCTTGCCAGGCAATCTGCTGACAGGGAACTTTGGCAATATTTGAACATAGCTGTGGAAGATGGCTCCCCATCCTGCACCCGTGCTTTGAGGAACCCTCTCTATTGCTGAGAAGATAATAGTTAAATGCATTCTGGATGGAGGCCAATTCCTCAAGCTTCTTCAGTTTCTTAGACCCAAATTCTAGGGAAGAAAACATGGCAGGAGACCCTGTCTCAACCACATTATTGTCTCTTAAGAAAATGCTGTGTAATGGGGCTGGAGAGATGGCTCGGCAGATAACAGCATTTTGCGTCTCTTGTTGAAGATCTGGTTTTGGTTCCCAGCATCCACACGGCAGCTCACAACCATCTGTAACTCCAGTTCTAGTATATCTTATGTCCTTTTCTGGCCTCTGTAGGCACCAAAACATGTACGTTGTGTACATACATATATGTAGGCAAAATAGTCATGTACAATAAAAAACAAAAATAAATTTTTGGTTTTTTTTTTTTGTTTTTTTTTTTTGGTGTTTTAAAGACAAGGTTTCTCTATGTAGCCTAGGCTGTCCTGGACTTTCTTTGTAGACCAGGCTGGCCTTGAACTCATAGAGATCTACCTGCTTCTGCCTCCCAAGTGCTGGGATTAAAGGCATGTGCCACTAAACAAAATAACTCTGTGCAAAGTTAATGGGAAGAGGTCATTCATACCCTATGTACCTAGCAGAAATGGTTTTCACTCCTGATAAGCTCTGAACATCATGATGTCCCCCACACATGAAAAAAATCACGTTCGTGGTTTACCCCACACATTCAGGTAGAGGCAGCTACGCCCCAGTTACTTTCTCCCTCCCACTGGCTCTCCCCCCATCTTACAAGGCTTCTTGTACGCACCTTCATCGCAGCATCTGCTTCATTTGATGGCACATCAGGTCTTCCAACCAGCCCAGATATTTCCCTCTGTCTATGATGGCCATCCTGCGGAGAGGATGCTCTTGAGAAACTCCACCATCATGTTCAGTGAGCCTGGGCTCCGGAGACAAGCTCTGACTCCATACGTTCTATTTCATTGGAAACTGAGTGGGTTGCAAGGATAGACTGACTGATGGATTGGAACAGGTTGGTGACACGTTCATACACGGCTTCCCAGGACACAGCACACTTTGGTGGAGAAGCCAACCCCAATTTGGAGTACATAGGAGGACCCAGTAGGATACGGGAAGCAAACACTAACTCCCCTGCTTAATGCCTTTTTCATAAGGTCGGGAAGAATCTTGCCTTCCTCGTTTCTAACCTGCGGGTGGATGGACCCTGCTGAACTCACCCAAGCTTCACTTGTCATATTCCTTCAGGGGACGTGTCCTCTTTTAGCGTGCCACGGTGATTGTCTCCTAACGTCACAGAGTTAGTCGTCATCAAAATTTGGAAGGTGTCTGATGACAAGAGAAAGATGGGTCAACGCTGGCTGGCCGCGGCCAGGACTGTTGTAGCCACCTAATGAAACTCAAGCTTTAATGGCCTAATCAGAGCTGACATCAAGGCATAACACTGGGCTATTCAGAAATCTGTATTGAATTTAGATCGAGCTGCACTCCTCCCTGATTCTGCCCCGCCCCTCCCTATGTGCAGCTGGTGCCTTCAGACATAAGCCAACCACATAGAGCCACATGGAGGAGTGAGACATTGAAGGTGGCACCAGGTCCATGTTGAGGAACCACTATGTTTTACAAAGCAGTATGTGAAACCACAGGCCTGTGAGATTGATTCCTCATCAAAATTTCACTTAACCATGAATGTGATAAATACTTAGGAGCTTTAATTACTTTCTCTCCTTTTCTCTTCACTCTCTTTTTTAGGTTTTTCCTTCTTGGAGTGATTAAAAAAAAAAAAAAAAAGTACCCACATGTAATGATTCAATAAAATAAGAGAAGTCACAGAGCGACCAAGAGAACAGGTCCTCACTTTTCACACTGGTAGAAAATGCACGGAAAGTGGGTCAAATATTTGAACAAATTGTGTGCTAAGGCACCCATATGTTTTAGCCTATAGTATTTATTGCATTGTGCCAGTTGTAAAATACAGAGTAACTCTGCATGTATGTGTGTGCCCTACTGAGGAAAGAAATGTACCAGGGAATTTATTCTCATAGAATATTCTTCAATTCAGACTAGGCTTGGGACTGGAGTGTGGCTCAGTGGAAGAGCATGTGTTTAGCATGTAGAAGACTTGAGTTCAACCCCCAGTACCAAACTCAAAACAAAATGATGCTTTGGGGCCAGAGAGATGGCTCAGCAGTTAAGAGCACTTGTTGTTACTGCAGAAGGCCTGTGTTTGTTTCCTAGAACCCATGTAGTGGTTCACAGCACTCTGCAAATCCAGCTCCAGGGATCTGATCCCTTCTTACATCTGTGGGCACCAGGCGTGCACATGGTACACATACTTATATGTAGGCAAAAAATACTCATACACATAAAATAAAAATAAGTAATCCTTTTTTTTTTTTTTTTTTTTTTTTTTTGAGACAGGGTTTCTCTGTGTAGCCTTGGCTGTCCTAGACTCGCTTTGGAGACCAGGCTGGCCTCGAACTCACAGCGATCCGCCTGCCTCTGCCTCCCAAGTGCTGGGATTAAAGGTGTGCTCCACCACCGCCCGGCAAAAATAAGCACTTTTAAAAATAATGCCTTGGGGAAAAAATCCTTGCTGTGTCTTCACAATTGCAGTTCCCGATTTAGTTAGAGGAAGATTCCTGGGTCAAATCTCTATGACTTCATTTTATAAATAGTCTAAGAAGTATCTTTCTGCCATAGTGCTGATAGGCCTATACTGAGTGAGTGAGTGAGGCTGTGTGTGTGAAAGGTTGTGATGTAAGAATATGAATAGAGCGCCATCAATGAGATTATTTTGCAGTATCATTTACTGGCTGCTGCAGCACAACCAGAAGCGCCCAGTGTGTCCCAGGCCATCACCGTCCACGTGGTTACACACAGACACAGGCTTTGCAGTATGATAGAATTCTTGTGACATTTCATAATGAGAGGAACAGTCACCTCAGAGGCATTTTGGCCAACGGCTTGTAAGAACCACCCTGCTTGGAGATGAGTTCTGCATTGCAATCAGTAGCTTGTTCCAAATTTGCTTCCCTTTTGTGCTGCTGACAACTGGGTGTCTGTGGCATGGCGCATAGGACATATTTACAAAAAAGTAACTCGGTTCATAGGGAAGGGGGAAAAAATGATTCCTTTTTGAAAGTTGCACTGTACAGCAATCTTCAAACTGCTGGCAAGTGTAAACCCGATCCTTTTAAAAATGTGAGGTCTGTTTATTTATATTTACTTAGAGGTTTTGTTACTGTTGTTTTTGAGACAAGGTTTTCTGTGGGAAAGATTAAGCTTTGTCACAAGTGGAAGCAGTCTTGGTGGGCTTTACCCTTGGGCACCCCATGAATACCTTGTGACAGACTGAGTGGAGCCATCTTGGGCCTGGAATTCAGGAAGCAGACCTGGGAACCCCACCTGGGTTATTGTTTTCCTAATTGACCCTCAATGGGAGAAGGAGAGCACCCTTCCCACGTGACTCAGGCAGGTGGGGAGGAGAAAACAACAGTTTCAGCCCGGGCTTGAGCTCGTGGGGGACAGTGAACAGGCTGGACTATCACTCGGGCCAGAGAGACACCTAAGGACTCATCCTGTGGAACAGATACCGGAAGGTTCACTCTTTTGTCCCTTTAACCTTTTTTCCTTCTTGTGTAAGCTAGTTGGGTTGTATAATAAAGTTTAATTGTTAAGAAACAGAGCCAACAGTCTCCATTATCTCAAGGGGGACCTTAAACTCTGGATCCTCCTGTCTCTACCTCCCAAGTGCTAGATTGGTGTCTGCCACCATGCCCAGTTTTATGTAGTGCCAAGGACCAAATCCAGGTCTTCATGAGTGCTAGACAGCTGCCCCACCTGCCATGTGAGCTACAAGCCCAGCTTGAAGGCGATTTGTGTATGCATGCTTATGTGTATTTGACTGGGCACATGCCTGCCATGGCATATATGTCAGGGTCAGATGACGTCCATCTTATCACAGGCAGGCTGTCTTCTTGTCCACCCTTGTCTAAGAGAGTCTAGCTGGTCCACGAGCATCCACAATTCCTGTTTCTACATCCCATCTTGACATAGGTATGCTAGGATGATAGATATGTGTGATGGTTTTTACATGGGTTCTGTGGATTTGAACCCTGGTCCTTATGCTTGCACAGCCAGTACATTATCAACTAAGCCATCTCTTCAGCCCTGGGGGTATTTTTGTTTTGTTTTGTTTTTGTTTTTGTTTTTTAAGGAAAGTTGGGGGAGGTGTTTGGGAATGCTGATGTTACATACTGCAATGCAGAAGCCATGAGATCTGTGCAGAGGAACGTACATTCAAACAACTTAAGTCAATGTTCTGAGTCAGTTTTACGGTTGAGCCTGGAACCACTGGACTGTAATTTCAGCTGTTTGGGAGCCTGAGGCAGGAAGACCATAAAGGCAGTCTGTCTGGGCTACAGAACGAGTTCAAAGCCTGTCTGTACATCAGAGATTGTTAAAACAAACAAACAAACAACAACAACAAACATAAGACTAAAGCCTGGCTAGCCATACAGCTCAGTGGCAAGGAGTTTTGTTTTGTTTTTTTAAATTAAATATAAGGCCCTAGTTCAATCCCCAGTATAAAAATAAGATAGAATTCAAAAGGAAGAATAACTGTGGGGCTTGAAGCTTTAGCAAAAATGGGAAATCTTCCAGTTAGCTTACTTATCCCCCCTCCCAAACAGTGGACACTGGGCAGAAGGCTAACAATTTAGGCACTTTAACAATAGTCTTTGGAGAATTGCATGAGAATTGTAATTCTGCCAGCTGACATGGGACAGTTGTGGCTACCCATCTAAGGAACCTTTCCAGCTACAATAACCTTTGAAGTCAAATTTAGAAAGGTTAGGTGGTTTTAAGACATAGTGAAATCTGTTCCATCAAAATGCTCTTCCCCCACGAGAGTACTGTTTTGGCAAGAGCCAAATGCTTCTTTCATCGGTAACTTTTAATTCTAACATAATTATTATATGGTCACTGCAATTGTAACTATAAATTCTATTTCTCTTTCTAAAATTATACTTATTTATGAATATATGTGTATATATTTATATGTGTATATTATGTATATTTATTGTGTGTGTGTATACATGTGAGTGTACCTGTGACACAGAATACATACTGGGGTCAGATGGCAACTTGTAGGAGTCAGTTTTCTCCTACAACGTGAGTTCCTAGGCTTGAATTTGGATCTACAGGTTTGGTAGCAAGTGCCTTTACCCACTGAGCCATCTCACCATTCCCAATCTTACTTTCATAACTGTTACAGAAAAAATACATCAATCAAACAAACAAACAAACAAACAAAACAACTACAACAAAAAATACACACAGATATAGATATACTTGCAAATTTTATATTGGGGTACATGTATTAGGAATATTTGCTGGGTGATACATAGTGGAAAAGTTCGGGTCCCCAAACTCAATTCCCACCCCTTTGATTGCAGGCTTATGGCTGTCTGGAGGAAGGGGTGGGACACAGACTGGTCCAGGTGTTTTTGCTATGGCAACAGCATCAGTATCATCTCAAGGAGGACAGCAGCGCTGAATCAGTGAGCGTCAGCAGAGCAGCAAAGGCAGTCAAATAAAATAGGAAATTAAAGCGCTTCTCGGTAACAGCTGAATCCCAAGTGAGCCCTGTGTGCCCAGCAGTGTCCCTCTGCCTTCCCTCAGACTGTCCTACGCCCCGCAACAGCCACGCAATGTCTGAGTCATGGTGTGGATGCTCACAGGGTTGGTTTCGCCAACACCCACAATGCCTTCTGGAAGTGGGGCACTGCCCTTTTGGGTGGCTTAGGAAGTTGCTTAGGTTTCCTTGTGTGCTAGGCGGATTTCAGTTCCATTAGAGAGCCTGGTCCTGTGCCCTGCTGTGTAAAACTACAAAAACAGAACCGGAGAAGAAAGGGCAAAAGTGAGCCTCCGTACATGATGACGTTATCATTGATCCTTACCAGTTTCCAGACATGTGCTCCGGTTTCCCAGCCGGAGTGTGGGGGCGGGGTGGGTGGGGGTGGGGAGAAAAAAACCAAAAAACCCTAGCTGCCCTTCAGGCTTGTCTCCTCGGCTCTGCATCAGGCTAGGCAACCTTTCTCTCTAGAAGGTTAACCTCTTCCTCCTGCCAATGTGTCCTGAATATAAAGGGGACAAGAGGTGCAGCGATGGCCTGTCACTATGGTCAGCTTTGTGGAGGTGTGGCCTGTGAGTCGCTCCAAAAGTGCCGCCTCCTCCTTGGTTCACAGAGTCTTCATCAGTTTTTCACAAAGGGCCCTGCATTCTAATTGCCCACCGAGTCTTGTGATCTATGTAGCTGGTCTTCTGTCTAGGCCAGGGTGGAGTAGTCCCTGTGGGGCAGCTTGGAGCACCTGACTGAGCTGTCTACCAACTCTAAAGCCCATTACCTCCTTGGAATTCAAGACTAGAGGTAAAACTTAGCCTCAAACCAGATTTTGAATGGCTGTATTATAAAGTTCCTTGGCAATATGGCTAGAGAAGGCAGCTGAGTTCTAGGGGAGGTTTGAGGGCTAGGGAGCAAGAACCTACCCTCCCTTTATTCCTGGACCCCCTGAGTTTGTCCACCCAATATACCAGCACATAGAATTGCACCACCCATCTCTTTCTTTGGCCTTCTGGGACTCAGCAGAGGCAGACCAGTCTAAACTGAATTTTAACAGTGTTCACAGAGGCCTGCTCTGTAACCGTCCTGCCCACCCTGAGTGCGGGGAGCAAGCCTCTGCCTCAGACATTCCACTCAACAGAGGGACCTCCCTGGAGGCACCAGGGCAGGGCTGAGCTTAGGCTAGCCACATGAAAGGCGAGTGGTTCTGTTCTAGGCACATGTTGGAGACACATGGAGAGTATAGGCCATGGCTGTAAAGCAGAGAATGCAGTGGTGGCTATGCTCTCCTCAGCCCAGGCTTGCACACAGGAGGATGATCTCAGCTCTGATTGATTAAGCATGTCAACCACACCTTTTCAGACAGCTTCTCATTTAACCCCCAAACATCATTTTTTCTCGGGGGTGGTGGTGGTGGCAGGCATCTTGCTTTTTATTACAGTTGAAAAGATAGGGTCATTCCTTATAACTGAGGATTAGAATCCTCCTTTTCACCTCATCTAACCCCAGTTATCGAGCCTGACTGTGCTTGAAATTTGAATTGATCAGGAATAAAATCCAAATGATTAAAACGCCACTTGGGTAGAGTACACTTAGGGGACACTTCCATCTCTTCTCGTTCTCTGTTCCTTCAATCCCATGACTCCAGAAGCATCTTTGTTGCTGGGGATGCAGAGAGGGATCTAAGGGGAGGACTCCAGGTCTTCCTATTCCAGGAAGAGGGAGAGGCCCTGGGCAGGAGACAGAGCCTGGGGCCAGAGCAGTGGCACAGACTTCTACTGATGAGTCTTCCAGACATTGTTTAGAGAGCAGAGCGTGGGGTACACCTTTTTGCTGAAGTCTGACAAGCTGCAAGTCTCTTGCCAATAGTTACAAAACAGAACAGTACTAACAGATACAAAACTTGTTAGTGTTCTATGGCCACAGAAATGATCACCATAAGGCTATGTTTGGTTGTTATTGTTATTATTATTATTACTTTTTTGTTTTGTTTTTCAAGAAAGGGTTTCTCTGTAGCCCTGGCTGTCCTGCAACTTGATTTGTTGACTAGATTGGCCTTGAACTCAGAGATCTGCCGGCTTCTGCCTCCCAAGTACTAGAATTAAAGGCATGTGCCACCACACTTGGCATCTTATTGTTATTTTTAAATCATTCTTTAAAAATATTTATTTCAGAGTCAGGCAGATCTCTGTGAGTTCAAAGCCAACCTGGTCTACAAAGTGAGTCCAGGACAGTGAGGGTTGTTACATGGAGAGACTCTGTCTCAAAAAACCAAAAAAAAATTTTAAAAAATTTTATGTATATGGGTGTCTTGTCTGCATATATGTCTATATTTGCCTGGCCAGAAGAAGGTTATCAGACCCCCTGGAACTAGAGTTACAGACGGTTGTGAGCTGATGTGTGGGTGCTGGGAATTGAACCCAGGTCCTCTGGAAGAACAGTCAGTACTCTTAATAGCTGAGCCATCTCTCTAGCCCCCTTTTAAAAATGCTTTTGTTTTGTTTTTGGTGAGACAGGGTTTCTCTATGTAACCTTGGCTGTCCTAGAACTCACTCTGTAGACCATGCTGGCCTTGAAGTCAGAGATCTGCTTGTTTTTGCCTCCTACATGCAGTTTTTTTTTTCCAAACAGAAATCCACAAGTGAACATAATAGTGTCAAGCTCTAGTCACAGCAGCTCAGGCTGACGTCTCACAGTCCTGGTGTACAGTCCACACGAAGACATGCCAGGCACTAAGCGCCCCTCTTGCTGTTTGAACCACCAACTGGTTTACTTTTCCTTAGTAGTGATATGTTGCATTTCTGGAAGTTCTACTTGATTCTCAGTTCTTTCATAAAAGTACTGCTTTGTTGTTACATTTTAAACCCTTATCTCTAAAAATCATATTTTATTTGTACGTGTATGTGCCTGAGTGTATGTATGTGTGCCACGTGCATGCAGGTGCCTTCAAAGATCAGAAAGAAGGGGTACGCCGGATCTAGAGCTACAGGTGGTTATGAGTACCCACTGTGGGTGCTGAGAACCAAACTGAGATCCTCTAGAACAAGTATCTTAAATACTGAGCCATTGTTCCACCCTACTCTTTAATTAAAAAACAAAACAAAACATATTGATCTCACGATGAGCTACTGTGTGACATTTTTACCAACAGGGGATCACATGTAGGATTCCATACTGTTATAATGGAGCTGTCATAACTGTCCTAATGTTTCGTGTGTGTGTGTGTGTGTGTGTGTGTGTGTGTGTGTGTGTGTGTGTGTGTGTGTGTGGTCTGTATATGTATTAGTTACTTTTCCATTGCTGTGATAAAACATCATGGCCAAAACAACCATGCTGCTTAGTTTTATGTCTACTTGACACAAGCTGGGGTCCTCAGAGAGGGAGCCTCACCTGAGAAAGTGCCTCCATAAGATAAGGCTGTAGGCAAGCCTATAGGGCATTTTCTTCATTGGTAATTGATGGGGAAGGGCCCAGCCCATTGTGGGTGGCACCATCCCTGGGCTGGTGGTCCTGGGTTCTATAAGAAAGCAGGTTATGCAAGGCATGAGGAGCAAGTCAGTAAGCAACCCCTTTCATGGCCTCTGCATCAGTTCCTGCCCTGCTTGAGTTTCTATCCTTACTGCTTTTGATAAGGAACTGTTTGCTAAATGGAGCTGTGAGTGAAGTAAACCCTTTCCTCCCTAAGTTGCTTTGGTCATGGTGTTTCATCACAGCAATAGTGACCCTGACTAAGATAGCAACTTAGAGAAGGAAAGGTTTATTTGTGCTTGTGGTTTCTGAGGCATGAATGTATCATCATTGTCATCGTTGTCATCGTCATTGTCATCATCGGGAAGTGTGGCAGCAGACAGGTGCTGTGGCTGGAACAACCAGCTCATATATTAAACTGTAAGCAGGAAACAGAGAGAGTGAACTAGGAACAGTTTGAGGCTCTGAAACCTCAAACTTCCCTCAGTAACATACCCTCCAACATGGCAATATCTCCTGAATCTCCCAAACTGCTCCATCAACAGGGGGTTAAATATTCAAACATCTTTGCCTATGAGGGACATTGTAATTCAAACCACCACATCTTGTGTACATGTGAGTGTGGCTGCATATGCCTGTATGGGCATGTGGAGGCCACAGGCCAATGTTGAGTATCTTTCTCAATTTTCTGGAAGCAATTTTATTTTTGTTTTGTTGTTGTTGTTGTTTGGGTTTTCGAGACAGGATTTCTCTGCATAACAGCTTTAGCTGTTCCAGAACTCACTCTGTAGACCAGGCTGGCCTTGAACTCACAGAGATCCACCCACCTCTGCCACCTGAGTCCTGGCATGAAAGGTGTGTACCACCACCACCTGGCTGCACTTGGTTTTTGAGACAGGATCTCTCACTGAACTTAGTTCTCATCAATTCTGACGGGCCAACTGGCCAATGAGGCCCAGAGACCCTCCTGGATCTGCCCCCTTCCTCCTAGCACAGGGTTATAGACGCTCACCACCACACCCAGCATTTTACATGGGTGCTTGGGGGTCTAAACTCAGGCCTCACGCTTGCCCAGGAGACACTGACCAGGTGATTCTCCTCTCCAGCACTCAGCCCTGCAGCTGTCTTCTTGTCTTGGTGAGACACATTACTCAGGTGTTTTTAGCATGCTTGGTGCAAATGCACATATGATATTAACAGTGGTATGCAAGTGTACCATGTATAATACTTAATAATAAACATGTTACTATATTTTACTATACCATATTATTTATTTGAGAGTGTATTCCTTGCATTTATAAACCAAATATTTGTTATAAAACAGTATGTCATGATACATTTTGAGGTTGTTTTTGTTGTTTTTGAGACAGGGTTTCTCTGTGTAGCCCTTGATGTCCTGGACTCTTGTAGACCAAGCTGACTTTGAACTCACAGAGATCTGTCTGCCTCTGCCTCCTGGGTGCTGGGATTAAAGGTGTGCACCACCACACCCAGCCACTGTAGCCTTTTTTCCCCCTTCTTTTTCTCACTATCTTTCTTTGTTTCTTTTCCTTTTGAGAAAGTGTCTCTACATAAGGTTAACCAGGCTGCATGGAACTTGGGACCCTCCCTCCTGAGCCTCCCAGGGCTGGGACTATGCCGAACATTGTTGCATTTCTTGGTTGGCCCGTACCATCTAGGCTTATGTCAGCACACTCCGTGATCTTACAGTGATGCGCTTGCCTAGCTAGGTACCCCTCAGAACCTGCTTGTCATTAGGTAACACATCTATAATCCTTCTTCAGGGCTGTGTCAGGGAAACTGTCATGGGTCCAGTTGTTACATATGAGTCTCACTTAACGGGATCGTTTCATTTCACTTATGAAAGCATTAGCTACAAACCTTCTCTCAAGTTAATTTTTAAAGTCACAAATTATTAATGAGGTGAGTTCTGCCAGGGGAACGACAGAGCTGTCACTGTATTAGTCATGTACTACTTTTCCAGATTTTTATTCGATTTTTATAGACTATTCATTTGCAAGTGGGTTTAACTCATGGTTAGACTTGGTGGTCATTTTCTGTTCTGAGGTTATTCTTGTACTGTGGATTACTGTTCCACTGTGCAACGAAAACATAACTGAGCCAATTCCCTCTTCCCTGATCTTAGTTTCTTTCTCTGTAAGAAGATGGTGTTGACAGGAAGGGGTGAGGCTTTGTTATTTTGCACTAGGGTGCCTGTCTGGCCTAATGCTAGTGCTAGGATAATATCAATTTTCTTTTCCCCTCTTTATCACACCCCTCCCCCCACCCCATCTCGCTCTTCAGGGTCTCAATTAGCCCAAGCTTGCCTTGAAATCACTATGTAGCTAAGGATGGTCTAAATTCTGACTCCTCGGTCTATACTTCCTATAGCTGTGTGCCATCACTTCTGGCTTACAGGGTGCTGGGGATACAGCCCAGGGCTTCATTTGTTCTAGGCGAGCACTCTGCCATCTGAGTGGCAGACCTCAACTTTCTTTAGAACATTTTTCCTTTGGATGAATCTTTTTCACTGTCACTTACAGTCCCAAAGCAGAGGCAGCCTGATACCGCCACCACTGTAAGCACAAGTCACTGCTAACCCCTTGCCTTTTGCAGAGTGGTCCTCCGAGTGACTGGCTCATCCATCCTGTTATCAGCTCTAGAGCAGGCACATCCATTTCTCTACCTAAGTAGAATTACCAGTCTCCTTGGCTCTATTTCCCCTTGGACTTCTAACAAGATCATCTTTCCATCTTTCAGAACTCAATTAATGTTCCAAAGGCCTTGTTGAAGGATTTTGACTAGGTTTAATACACTCCAATCTTTCCTTTATGAATTTAAAAGCCTCTGGGGAGTGTACCACAGAGTGCAGCTCTCCTGGAAATTATTGGCTTTGTTCATGATGGTGTGGCTTTGGACATAGTCTTTGTTTTGGTTTTCAAGACAGGGTTTTTCTGTATAGCCTTGGCTGTCCTGGACTAGCTCTGTAGACCAGGCAGGTCTCAAACTCACAGCGATCTACCTGTCTTTGCCTCCAGAGTGCTGGGATTAAAGGCATGCACCACCATGCCCAGTTTGGATGTAGTCTTAAGTAGGCTGTTTACCCAAAAGGACATGGTACACCTCCAATGCATACACGTCCTGTGTCCCTCATCCAAAATGTATGGGATCCAAATGTTTGGGATTCTGCATGTTTTGTACATATGATATATACATATATATATATGTATATATACGAATATATCATATATGTTGAGATGCCCCGAGGTAGAACCCAAGTCTAAAGATGAGACCCACTTTTGTTTCAGGCAGACAAACAAGGGCAGGTAGTACCACACAATGTTTCAGTGGACCTATGTTTTCATTGGAACCTGTCATATGGGATCAGGTGTGGAATTTTCCACTTGAACTGCCATGCTGGTGCTGAATGTGTCAGGTGTTTTCTGGAGTTGGGACTGAAAGAGGAGTGGAGGGTGGAAGAAAGGAAAAGGTGGCGCATGATTTGGAACTCTTGGATTTAATAGGTTGTCTTTGTTGTGAAGTTGTCTCAAACTAGAAGCACCTAGAAGATGTGTTAACTCAATCCCAGCACTGTAGAGTTCACAGAATGAACAGGGAAGGGATGATGCATCATAAACCGAAGCCCAGGAGAACAGACACTGAGCGTGGCCCCTCTTGTTCATTTTTCCAAAAAGAGATGCTGGACTCCGGGAGAGGGAGGCAGGCAGTCTCCACCCCGAGCGCCCATCTCTGGGCCTCTCCTCTTCTATGGCAAGGGTAAAGGCTTGTCTTTACTAAAAGTGACAACACGCTTTCATTTGTGCTGTTTTTAGGATAACAGAGTACCTTTGCATAATCTGCTTTTCCAATGTGCTGTGAGCCAAGCAAAATGGTTGCTTGCATTCCAGTTTTATTGGTCTGGAATCTGAGTTGAGCTAGAAGATGTGGATTGTCTACCCGGGGCTCTAAGTTGCACTGTCACCCTGTGGTTTGTAATTAGACGGATGCTTAGCACGAAGGCAGCCATGCCGACCTGGATTCTCGTTGGTTTCCTTTGAGGCGAAATTTGCTTGGTGTACAATTAATTTTTAAAAACAACTTGTGAGCATTCAGCGCATTCGCAGTGTTGATGCTCACCACTGCTATTTTTGAAGTGCCCTCTCTGAGGCTTTGTGCAGAATAAAAGGGAGAGCGTACATGGGATTTGCAGCTCTGGCCTTGCTCCTGACCAGTGGCTTGTAGTTTCAGATTTAATCCAGATTTCTCTCAGATACTAGCTAATATAGAACTAGGAATTACCTAAAATTAACACCTTTTGAAAAATCAGGCTGAGGGGACATAATTCATATCTCAATATATTTTCCTTCCAAAATGGCATATTCTTCTTTGAGGGAAACTCCCTGAGTAAGTAGATGCATCTACCAGTAATCAATTATGTCACCACAGAGCTTCCTCGTCTTTGGATGGAGTTTGTCTTTCTAGCCAGGCTGGGAGCTACCACAATGCTCTCATTATCCTGGGCACAAAGCAAAACAGGTGCCGAATACACACCTGTGTGTTGGGTGGAACAGAACGGCGACCAGTGGGCCCCAGATTCCAGCCAGCATCAAGCAACTAGTATTTTCTTTCCTTTTGAAACCGTGGGGTTGGTGAGTGAAGCTATGCTTGCCATAGGGCTATGATGGAGCTGGGCAGGGTGAGTCTGGAATCAGGTCTTATCCTCCAGGCAACCCTGCCTAGTACAGGACCCAAGAGCTTCTGGTTCCCACACCTGCATATGCATCAGATGGAGGGTGAGGGCAAGGAGCAGGCTATGCTAAGAATGAGACAATCTTTCAGTAAAGGCTCTGGCCTTGTATAAACCTGGAAGCAGCCCCAAGGACTTGTGATGGTCTCTTTGGCCTCTGAGGACATGATGTATGGAAGCCAGGCTGGCTTTAGTGTCCCGGGCTGCTGCAGCTGAAGGCCTGGTGAGGAGCAGAGCTGGGAATTTGGATGAAGATCTTCTCAGGGTCCTAGAAGCTGGTGGTGGTCGGACCCACGGGAACATCCCGTTTCCGGGGGCGTCGCACGGCTTTCCACAACATCACTCCCAGGAGGCCAACTAGCAGGCCACCTATTGCCGCCACTGGCACTTGCCAGTGTAGTGCCTTGTGGGGCTCTTCAGCCTGGTCTGGGAGAAGCTGACTGTTCCGAAGGGTGTAGAGAAAAGGGCTTTCCTGGGGAGGGAGGCGGGAGGGTCAGAGGTTAAGGCCTCTATCCACCCGTCCATCTGCCCAAGCCCCATCGCTAAAAGAGCGCAGTCACCTCATGCATCTTTCTAGAGTGTCTTCGTTGTAAGTCTCCCTTCTTTACATTAGCCTGAGCCTTCCGTGCAAGGATGGGTTGGGCTGTCCAGTGGTCAACACCCAGCTACAACCTGTCTTTGGTTGCTCACCAGCATTTCTCTTCAAATATGATTTTGAAAGGCGGGGAGCTGGTTAGCTACGGTTGGGAGAATCTGGGGCTTCGTCTGGGCCTGCCTTCTCGGGTCCCACTGTTTTCTCTTAGTAAACACACACTGAGCACTGCTTCAGGGCCCTGGAGAGCTACGGTGAGCACCTGAGGACTGAAGCAGGATATTCTCTCATTGCCCAGGAGGAACAGACAGAGCAACCATGTTAAAGAGGAGAATGGTGCATGCAGACGAGGGGGCTCCATGGACGGGTGTGTGTGGAGGCAGGAGCAGGGGAGGAAATCAAGATGGAAGAGGTGCCCAGGCAGTAAGGGACCAGTGGGGCGAGGAGGTGGGGAACTTCTTCATAGGTGAAGTCGGCAGCGAACAGAAGTAAAGAGCACGCATGCGCACACTAGCAGGGCTCATGTGGGAAGTGGGCCCATTTGCCTAGGGTGTGGAGTGTGTAATAGGCACATGCTGGGCAGTGGTGACTAGACAAGGATTCCAACACCCTTGACAAGGCTGGAGTTAACTCTCCAGGACAGCCATTCAGTATCTAGAAGCAAGTGGAAGATGATGGGGAAGCAGAAGAGGAGAGCTAGAGGGACAGGTGGGCATCTGGCCAGTGGTCCAGGAGAGGAAGGATGGAGCATGGATTATGGGAACAGATGGTATCTGCATTATAAGCCACCTCCCATCCCCGAGCTCCTAGTGTAGGGCTGGGCATTACAAACGCTAAAATCCTTCTGAAGTTTAAAGGCATTTAGATAGTATTTCCAAGGCTGCTGTCCAGCATGACTCCTCTCTGCTGCTGTTGACTCCCCACTCCCCTATTCTGTGTCACTCAGAAGAGAAAGTTGTGATGCAGAGAGTGGCAGTATGTCTAAGCCCCGCCCCCACATATCCAGTCAACTCCGGCCTGGCAGGGTACTCATGTTCACTTACAGGTGAGGGGCACTTGAGTTTGGCTCGGCTGTATGTGAAGTTATTAGACGTTGTCTTCCGGCCCACTGGTTCCAGCTGGAAAGAGAAAAAAGGTATCTTGACTGTGTAGAAAGTTGAGAGCTGACTTACACGGACGGGGATGGATGCTCTTTTGGAAGGGTGCATTCAAACCAGCAACTTGTGAAGATCCACCTCACAGCACAGCAGCTCTGGCCAGAGCTGGAACTGCCTTTTGACTCACAGGGAGAAAAGGCTGTCTGAACAGGGGAGGGTCCCTGAGTTGACGCCTCTAGATTTACCCAAAAGGACGCCAAAGTCCCAGGACAGAGCGAGCAGTGAATCTCGTGAAGAGCTGGGGCCAGGATGCCCACTGCTTCTCCACTCGTGGGTGGCTGTGATTGCAGACACTGTATCTTCAATTTTATAAGATGGTGATCCTATTTACCAACTTGTCCAAGTGTGCATGGCTAGTCAGTTTCAGGAGAATTTTGAAAGCATATTGGTTACCATGACACCCTTACTACACTTGGCTTGTCAACCTTAAGAAACTAGAATCTTACTGGAGCTGCTTATGGGTTGTCACACAGATGAAAACATTTACTTGGAAATATCCCAGGGAGCAGCTGTGGTTCTGGGGGGGGGGGGGTGGTGGTGCTGCTAAATGCTTTCATATCAGACTCGGAGAAGGAGCAGGAAGCTGCTATACCCTGACCTCAGCGACTTTAGTTAGTAGCCTGTCCTAGACTTGTGCCCCAAAGGGCTTGGCAGAGGTCCGAACCCTGGCTCAGTTGACAGTGACTGTGCAGGGCCAGCCAGTTGCTGGCATTAGCTGTGGTGGGATTGTGAGGAAATTTATTTTAGGGCTTCCAGAGAAATGATGACACGGAAGCATGTATGAAGCGGGATGGTTCTGGATGTAGAACTTTTTCTGCTTTCTTAGAGCCAAGGAAACACAACCGCGCTCTAGCGAACAGACCACTAGGGACGGAATGGAGGTTAAAGGTCAAGTTGCCTGTTTCCCAGGGATGTTCTGAGAACAAACTGTGACCTTGTGGGTTCAAAGACCCTATCAGTTTCCTCTTCCTGTTAGTTCTCACCAGAGTGCATCCACTTCACCGCCCCCCCCATTCCTTCACTTGCCCAGATTTCCCTCCACCACGTTACCTGTTGTTGTTTGTAACTGGCCCCATGATCCCCACTACCTACTCCTCCCCTAGGGCATCTCAGTTAATTCTGTGGTTTCGAATACTAAGGTTGGTGTGCCTTTGTCACTTTTCTGTTGTGGCTGTCAAACCTCATCCAGACTTTCCCTCAGGCTCCTGCATGAAGCAGACCCGCCGCCTCTGTGCAGATGTCTAGGAGGCAGCTCCCACTTCCCATGTCTCAAACAGACCCCAACTCTTCTGCTATTTGACCATCTGTTCAATGTCTTCGGGCCCCGAATCCAGAAGCCCTCCCTAGTCACTTCCCTCGGCCAGTTTTAAATATATCCCAAGTGACCACAGCTCACCTCCATGGCTGTCACCCTGGTCCCAGCTACACTGTATCTCTGATCCTAGCCCATGTCTGCACGGACGGGAACATGTCATCCTCTTGTTTAAAACAGCTGAGGACATGGCCCTCGCCTGTCATACTGATCCTGGGCCCTGATTTTTGGAGTTCCTTAGAGGCTTCAAGCTCATTCCTGACTCCACGCCACATGGGTCCTATTTCTTCTTCCTGGAACACTGTGGCCCAGACCTCTGCCTGCCTGGCAGCCCCTTGACACTCAATCCACATGCCACAAACGAGGCTGCTCCTTCCGCATCAGCACCCTATGCCCCGCTCCCTGCTTTACTTCTTATAAAGCCCAATGTAGTAGGGTGTATATGACCTTGTGTTGACCTGTCTGACTTGTTTATCACCTGCCTTTTCCTGACCACACTGTTTGCACTCCACGAGAGGCACCTACAATGGTACCTACTACATGGTAATGTTGGGTAGTTGTTTGATGACTGGATAGAGGAATGGAAGTCTGCAGTGCTTGAATGGAATGGCCAAGAAGGGAAAATGTTGGCATCAGCCATAGAAAGTGGAGCTGTTTTTCTAGGACCAACCTTTCCTAGCACAGGCACTGTGGGGTACCAGTGATGCAGCCCATCTCAGGGACTGGCAAGGTGCAGTAGAGCTGGCAGCCACTGGCCTGGCAAGGTAAACCAGGTTGCTGTGGTAGCTGGTCTCTTTGAGTGTTTAGACTAGGCAAGGAAGGGAAAAAGAAAACCCAAGGCAAACAGATGGTGTAAAACTACATGGGTGGAGCAGGGATTGCTAAACTGCACAGTAGAGGCAGGGGCTTCCTAGCATGGTGGCCAGAGAGAGGAAATGGGGGCCAAATCCCCAAAGCCTTGTATACTATGGCAACAGTGTCTAACCTGCCATCTTTCTCTGGGAGGTAAGAGCCTTAGAAGATTGAAGGGAAGGGATGATCTGGTCAGGTTTTCTTTCAAACGTTAAAAAGTGCTAAGTCTAGACCATTACAGTGGCACATGACTTTAATCCCAGAAGTCAGACATAGCTGCACCAGTTCTAGACCTATTTGGTTCATATGGCCAGTCAGGGTATACAGTGGGACCCTGTCTTGAAAGAAAAAAAAAGTACCAAGCCTAAGACTACTTCAGAAAGACAAATTATTTATCAATTACATATATGTGCCATATATATATATATATATATATATATATGTATATATATTGCACATGAGAACAGTTGCCCTCAGAGGCCATACCCCTCTTGGAGGCAATTTTAAACTGCCTGTGCTGGATACATTTTTGTCAACTTGACACATGGTATAGTTATCAGAGAAGAAGGAACCACAATTGAGAAAATGCCTCCATAAAACTGGACTATTATGGCACATTTTCTGTGGGCAGTGCTCCTCTTGAGCAAGGGGTCCTGGGTGATAAACAGAAAGCAGGCTGAGCAAGCCAGGAAGCAGCTCTGCCATGGCCTCTGCTTCAGTTCCTGCCTCCAGGTCCCTGCTTGAGCTCCTGCCCTGGCTTCCTTTATTGGTAAACTGAGCTGTGGGAGACTGTAAGCTTCCTTTTCTCTCTCCAAGTTGCGCTTGCACGTGATGTTTTATAGCAGCAATAGAAACCTAACCTGAGACACCGTCCAACATAGCTGGGAACTGAACTTGGCATCTCTGCAAGAGCAGCATGCACTCTTAAGCCAGATGACAAGATGTCTCCAGCTCATTGCTGTATTTTAAAAAGTACTATTTGTGGAAGCTAACAGAGAGAGAAACAAGAAGTACACATCGCAAATAAGCAGCTGATCATTTTGGTAAAGAGAACATACCAGAAGGGTAACCAAGAGCCAGAACATGGCCAGTGCTCAGAGGGCTCCTCCTGTATCTTCCTCAGTCCTCTTCACCCAAAGAGAGACCATCATGAAAGACAACTTCTACCGCCTTGCAGTTAGTTAGCGCTTGCCTTAGAGGTAGGGGAGTGTACATGCGTGCATATGCTGTTGAAGTTCGCTTGTTCTTGGTGTGTCAGAATACTCCAGCTTATGGATGTGCAGCGGTTTGTTGATAGACATCTGTGACAGCTTGGGGTTATGATGTGTGTAGTGCTGCTATGGCAACTGTAGTATGTATCTTTTTAGTGGACTCTACTATATACTCTTCTCTCCAGGATAGGATTGTTGGGTCTCAGGAAACACATAGGTTCAGCATCATTAGATAAACAAGAGTTTGCCCAAGTGGTTGCAAACAGTCATTACATTTAAAAGTCACAAGAGGCTGGTCCAAGGAGATGGCTCAGCAATTTAAGGCTTTAGAGGATTCTCATACTCAGCCAGTGCTAAGAACTGTTGTATCGGGGTTGTGAGTCTGGAGAGGTGCTAAGGAGGAGGAGGTGCGACTACTATTTGGTATATGGTTTGCAGATAAAGGGGATTGTGTAGTGGTGGGAGAACAGGTTTCAGATGGGGAGAAACAGCTGGTTTTGACCTTTGCTTAGGTCTCTAGAGGAAGACCTGTGGGCTATTAAGCCAGGACACACAAGATACAGTGAGACTTAAAGTTCATGTGTTGTTCCTGGAGCATGCCCTAGGAGTGTCAGCCAATGCCGCAGACATTATGTCATGGGACTCTAATTATGAGACACAAATTCACCAGCTGTGTATGTGCTTATCCGGTTGGAAGCAGGAGGGAGGGAGGTTGGTGCTGTGGCTGGGCCACCAGAGGAAGACACGGACTCTTGTTTTTGCTGGGCCACTAACCGGCTGTGTGAGGCTCAGCAACTGTCTCATGTCTCTAGTTCTTAGTTACGGCGTGCCCTGGCCAGATGACCTCTCAGAGCTGTTCCAGCGCTAACAGTCTATTATTTATTTGCTGTGACTCTAGGGGTGACATTCCAGTAAGAAGATGGTTGCAGAGTTGGCAGGATGCTAGAGCTGTAAGTCTGAGAAGGTTTGGGATGAAAACATGGGGCTCTATAATTATTCCCCTAAAATTACATAGGACAAGGGACTCCGGCGGTTCCTTTTTTTTTTTTTTTTTTTTAAAGTTTGGGGCATCGCTGGGGAACCACAGCAGTCTTGTGTTACCAGTATTTTAGTTTTTGTTTTGACATTCAAGCCCCTTCAGCCTGACCTCACGGAACAAAACCCTCTCACCTGGGTGGATGGAAAGAACACTGACAGACTGACGGCAAGAACCACAGGTAACCCTTACAGCCTCAGAGGCCAATGGGCTTGCTCGTGTTTGAGCATCGGTCTGTCTGCTGAGCCCCAGGAGACCCTGGAGACGCCCAGCTCTGAGCAGACAAGGCTCAAGGGAAAAGCTGGGAAGGGGAGAACAAGAATCTTGCTTCTCCTGGCTCTTGAAATGAGCAGATCCCCTTAAGATCTTTGGGGAAAGTGGACATAAGACAGGAAATAGATTCCCATTCCATGGAGAGATGTTAAAAGGGACAAAGTTGTGTGACAGTTTGAACAGTTGTCCTTCAAAACAAAGAAACAGAGCTAGTTTTGGGAATTATGGTCTACAAAGTTTGATTTAAACAAACAACAAACAAAACCTTGTGCAGCCAGGTGCAGTGGTGCATGCCTGTAATCCCAGCACTTGGGAAGGCGGATCTCTGTGAGTTGGAAGCCAGGCTGGTCTACAAAGCGAGTCCAGGGCAGCCAAGGCTACACAGAGAGACCCTATCTTGAAAAACAACAATCTTGTGCAAATGCCAGACTGAGAGTGCTGGCCTTTGGGAGACTGAAGCAGAGACAGATACTTTGTGTTTAAAAAGCAAAACCAAAGGGAGTCAGTCTTAGGGCTATAGCTCAGTGACAGAGAGCTTACCTAGTATGTGTGATGCCCTAGGTTCCATACCCAGCAAGAAAACATATATAACAAAGCCAGTTATAGTTCTAATTCTGGCGTTTGGGAGGCAGAATTGATATACAGCATCAGGCCAGCCTGGGTTACAAGAACCAAGAAAATCAAGATAAATTGAGGAGGCAGGTGGAGGGAAAAAATCAAAGATATTTTGATGGCAATTTAGAAACCTGTGCTGAAAGAGTATGATGGAAAGTTCTGGAATTGGGCGGATAGATAGATGATGTCCATGGGAGGAAAACCCCCAAGACAAACAAGAGTGGAGGGAAGCGGAGTCGGCAATTAAGTAGGCTTACGCGCCGCTTTGGCTGCTAGAGAGGAGGCGGTGATGTAGCTAAGGAGGAAGTCAATATTGTGAGTCAGGCACCAGACGCATAGGGTTGCTGATAGGTGTGGGAATATTTGCCCAGCAGTGGCTGCCACAGACACCCTAGGCCTGAAACTACAAAGGCCAGGGGTGTTGATGGCTCAGTCACCATGGGAAACATGAAGACCAGGTGGGTGTTGGGTTGCAATGGAACCTAGATCAAAGACTGTGAGAGCACTTCATCTGCACTGAGCCAGATGGTGTAGGGATCAGGATCAGGAGTGCTGGGCGAGCACAAGGACAGCCATCCTCTCCCTCCCCCCCCCCCCCCCCCCCCCTCCCCCCCCCCCTCTCTCAAAGGGCTAGAATAGGTCTCTACCTGGGAGAACAGTCTGTGTGGATGTTCCCTTTTTGATGTTCATAGACAAACTAGTTGGAGATGCTGAGACTGGATACTGAAAGGGGGTAAGGGGGCTGCCATTTGTCTACATTGATTTTGTGCTGACTTTCTGTATCATTTCCCAGGTATGGAGACAGGCAAACAGAGGGACCATTTGTCCAAGGATGTACAGCTGGCTCTCTCATTCAGTCTTATCCAGCCTGATCGCAAAGCTATTTTCTTAGCAATGCCTAGGACCTATACAAAAGTGTGCAAATGTGTGTACACACACACACACACACACACTTTAAAAAGGTATGTATACATGGTGTGGGTATGTCAGTAGAAGTGCTTGCAGGCCAGCCTGATGACCTGAGTCTGAGGCCTGGAAACCACATGGTAGAAGAGAACTGACTCCTACAAGTTGCTCTGACCTCCACATCTACACTGTGGTGTGTGCGCACACACAAGTAATAAATCTAATATCTTAAAACATCTTTATATCAAGGGGTGGAGCAGCAATCTACAGGCCGGGGACTAAAAGCACTTGCCATCCAAGTCTGTCCTCTTGTGGGACTGGGTCAATACCCTTAGGGTGCTCCCAAGGGAGCACCCCCACTCACCATGTTGTTCCAGAGTGCAATGGACATCTCAGCATGCCCGCGTTCCGAGAAGTGGAAACAGTCTTCTGAGAAGAAGGTGAGGTCCGTGCCCCCACGCTATGACCAGAGACAAGGAGGAGGTTAACATCTGGGCGCAGCTGCCTGCCTCCGCTCCCAGCAGGGGACACAGCAGTTGCCCTCCTGTCCTTTTGATTCCTCTTCCAGCTGCTTCAGATACAGATGGAAAAAATCTCCTGGGTTTTGGATTTTGTTTTTTTAGTAAACATGAATATGTAGCTTCCCTAGTTCATCCCTGTCCTGAAAACGAGAATATGCTACTTTTTAAGGAAGATTTCCATTCTGGGGTAGGAGGTGACATGGAGGGGCACACTTGGTCACTATTCTATTGTTACTATTATATTTATTTTTTCTAAGAACATCTAAGTTCTCTCTCTCTCTCTCTGTCTGTCTGTCTCTCTCTGTCTGTCTGTCTGTCTCTGTCTCTCTCTCTCTAACACACACACACACACACACACACAAACACAGTGGAAAGAAAAGATCCACCTTTGGGAGGCTTCCTGGACAAGGCAATAAAAATGGGCTACATCCTTCTATAAGCTTCTGGAAAACAGCTGCAGCTTACCTACCTCATTCAGTGGGACAAGGGTATCCCGGAAGAAAGGCTGTACAACAACTGCAAAGTCCTCGCGCTGTATGTACCGGTGCATGTACGAGAGGCCGGAGACGCCACTCTGCGGGTGGAGAGGATGCTCAACCCAAGTGGCAAGGCTAGACATGGTCTACTTTGGCTGCCATGGGCTGGTTGTGATAGGAGTGGACCCACTCTAGACTAAAGGGACTATGCTGGCCCATGCATGGGTTCTTCCTGTTGCAAGGAACACCCACACCTTAAGAGTCTTGTGCTGGCTGACAGGATCAGAGCCAAGGGGCCCTGGCTAGAGAAGCTCTCCATTCACAGTCTCTACTTTATCCTAAGAGGCTAAGTCTAAGCCACTGATGTCGTCATATTGGCCACAGGCCCTCACTGCATGGAGTATCAGTGAGTCCTTGGCTCTTCAAAAATGCCTAAGAATTTAGGATGACAGGGCTAGAGGGGCCATGGGTTTTAGACTTTAAGTACCAAAACACAGACTATAAAATAGTTAAACTAAGATGCATCCATACTTAGAACTTCACAGTTCATCTGGGAAATGGAGGCAAAAGAGGACGGTGGTAGATACGCAGGAGTGTTAGGGGCGCAGACAGAGGGTGGGGTAAGTAGATGTCAGTAGGGCTACTATTCATGGGAAGGGAAAAATGGAAGCGGAAGCCAGGTACATCACCCTTCCCCTCATAAAGGTTAGAGGTCAGCAGCGGTCTCTGCTGGGTGACGCTACTCTGAAGGCTAATGCTGTTATTTGCTCAGGCTGAGCCTGGGCCAGGTGGCTGGGTTTTTTCCAACTGCCCCTTTTGAGTTTCCATGCCATCTTTCCCTGGATAAATACTGTGAGGGATAAGATCTCCTTTTAGGGAGCTGCTGCTTGCTCTCAGCCAACCCCTGGCAAACACACGAGATTCTGAGTCCTCACCGTGGGAGTGTAACATAGCCTCCCATCAGGGGTCCACAGGAGGATGAGAGCATCGAGACTCACCTGGAGGTTCCAGTTCATTTTCTTCAGTTCCTGCATCGCCAAGGGGTTTTGAGAGTATTGAAAGCAACTGCAGTTCTTCCTACGGGACAAGAAGTCTTGTGTGGAGGCTTCCTTGGCCCAGCTGTGTCCCGTTGACAGAAGTTTCTGTCTGTCCACAGGGTACATACAGCCTATGTGGCTCGATGGATGTGGGGTGAGTGGGGCATGACACACAAGTATACACTTGGGTCCAAGTCAGAGGCCTACCTCAGGAATGAGGTTAAAAAAAGTGGACCATGGTTGGAATGGTAAGTGTTCTCTAGAAATCTCAAGCGCAGAACGGAGGCTTGGTCCCAAGTTCTGGCGCTATCGGGTGGTGGCGGAGCCTACTTGAAGGAAGCGGTCACAGCATTGTGTCCTTTGAGCTCCCACCCACTTTCCAGCCTCTGTGAAGTAAGCAGCTATGTTCCCCCATATATTCCCGCCAAAAACTGTCTCGCCACAGGACCAAGAGGCCGTGGAGTGATAACTCTAAAACTGGGAGCCAAAATCACCCGATTCTCACAGATTGACACAAGATGCTTGTTTAACAGTTGAAGCGGGTGGGCCCTGAAGCGAAGTCATCCTTCTCTGTGATGACTATTTCACAACTATCTGAGAAGACCCCGGTGGGAGTTTTGGCGAGACTTCTTTGATGGCTCTGCCTCTGGACTCACTCCTTTCAGTCCTGAGGCTTTTCAGCTTCACAGCTGGGGAGTCACAGCTGGGGGTGCATATGTGAGGACAATTAGAAGGCTGGAGACAACCTTGGAATGTGATACCAGAATCTAAGGAACTGGAGGGGACTTTTCTTGCTAACCTGGAGACTTGATCCCCGGAGTCACCGTTACAGGACATCTATTTGTCATCAGTTAGGACTCCTCACCCCCAGATGTAGAAACTGAGTCCCTGAGACCTCAAAAGGTGGCAAATTCCATCCAGAGTCCCACAGTGACTCTTGCCCATCAGAACCTCCAAGCCCTGCTTTTGAAGACAGGATACACACTCTCTTCTGAAAGCCCGTTCTAGCCCCAAACATGGGTGTCCTGTTGAGGTCCCTTTTGGGGAAAGGTTTAATGCCTATTTTAAGATTTATTTTTATCTTATGTGCATTGGTGTTTTGTCTGCATGTATGTCTGTGTGAGGATGCCAGAACTGGAGCTACAGACAGTTGTGAGTTGTCATGTGGGTGCTGGGAATGGAACCTTAGTACACTCTAAGAGCCAGCCAGTGCGCTTAACTGCTGAGCCATCTCTCTAGGCCTGGTTTATCCCTATTTTATAGGCAAGTACTCAGAGGTCCAGAGAGGCTGTGGGTTCAGGCCCAGTTGTTCCTCAGTAGCAGAGCCAGTGTTTTAGGGATGCTCAAGGTGTCCTTGAAGTTCACGGTTCTCTGTGGAGAGTAGATTGCCAGCGTGGACCTTGGACGCAGAAGTGCTGGGGAGGCTTACCGGTTTTGGGGTGTGCCTCATTTGCTAAAAAGGAACCTACCATCCAGGAATGGAGTAGGCATGTGACTCTATAGGCACCTCCAGGCATTTTTCTGAGCCCCTAGCTTCTGGCCCTGCCCACCCCCGGCAGCCTTGCCCTGTATACTTACTGAACTGCCAGCGGCATGGCACACTTCCCGCCATGGCCCTGGTACAGGCCAGCAAGCTCCATGACCTCCACCACATTGATGAAAACCCTGGGAAGCTGCAGGAAGCAGAGGGGTGGGTTGCATGAGCTTGAGGCGGGTGCGGACAAGAAGCCTGGAGGACAGTCTTCGATGGAGCCTTGCCCTCCCCAGTATTACCACAGAAGAAACGGATGCCCCGGGAGGGGCCCATCCACTTCCTCAGGAAGAGAAGCTGAGACCCAGAGAGGTCCAGGTGCTAATAAAAGCCACAGCGGCTGCCTTCAAACCCAGGCCAGCTGGCTCCAGTGGGAGCTCTTTGCCATGCCACCGTCCGTCCAGCTTCCGAGCCAGTTAGAAGCTGCTTTGCACAGCACTGAATACAACTCGCTTAGAAGCACCCAAGGAGGGGCCCGCCACACTTGGCAGTAGTGAGAGAGCAGGGCTGCCTACAGGATCAGGGAGCAGCCTGCTCACTACATCTTCCTACCTCCTCATAAAGGATGTCTAAAGCACGCTGGATGTGCTCCACAGACTCCTTGGTCGAGTGGTTCTCCTGTGAGGGGAAAAGGAGGCTCGCTTTAGCTTTCTATTCGGGGAGGAAGAACTGAGTGGCTCCTGTCCCCAAGAGCCCCACATTCTTACATTCCTCAGACTTGGCCTGAGGGACCTGGTGGTGTCCATTTTCAGAAATATTCGATCTCCGGAGCAGAGATTAAAAACTGTTTACATGAGAGGCAGGTGTGGTAGGCCCCAGAGGAGCCTTTCCCTGCATCCTGTATCCACAGGCAGTTCTGGGTAGCTTCTGGTTCCCAGTGGCCCCTACAGTCCAGGACCCAGCAATATTGAAAGCTCCAAGGGTTAGGTCTTTCCTGCGTGCCCTAGACTCCCTGTTCTGGCCAGTAAAGGAAAGAACTGAGGGAGGCGTCTAGAAGACATGAGCCTGCATAAGGGAAGACAGTCCCACCAGGCTCTTGATGGTTGCTCTCTGTGATTCACCAGGAGCTCTGAGCTGCCTGCCACCTGATCGTGACCGTCAAACATTCTACCACACCTTCAGAGTCCTGGCAGCTGCCTTTTCCTGGCCGAATAAAATACAGGATGTCCCCAGCTTAGAACAAGATGTATTCTAAAAGGTGCAGTTTCTAAACACCTGTAAGTCTGGACATGTTTCCTCATAGAGACACATCAGGAATGGGGTTAGCTCCCAGGCCAGCTGGCTGGGGCTGGCTGGTTAACTTTTCATAGCCCTGAAGGGCAGCAAGAACACTCTCCAGCTTGGTTCTATTTTTTCCCCATTTCCATTTAGAAGACTGTATTACCTCCCCATCCAAGAGAGGGCAAACTCTAAGCAGGCACAAGACAGAAAACCATGGCCACCTATCTACCAGAAAGTGCCATCTCTGTGCCCTCAAAGAGGCCACCATTTCGGTGTGTGAAGACTAGGTCCTTCTAGACATTGGGACCCTTAGGAAAAGCTAAGTCTTTCCTGATCTGTGTGAACCAGAGGCCGCCTGGGTAGAATTAAGTACCTGGGGCCTAGGCTAGCACAGTACCCAAAAGAGAAGGGCCTGAGTTAGAGCCCATGGTAGGGAGGATGATGGGAACCAGTGATGTCATCCCCAGGTCCCCAGTGGGGCTAGTCAGGGGTGTGGCTTACCGGATTCTCACAGTAATGACACAGGTCGTTGCCCCCAATGAAGAGTGTAACCAGCTTCCAGTCTTCCTCCAGGTTGATTGTCTGAGGGGACAGATCCTGAGTTTAAGATCTGGGGACAACTGCTGGTGATACAAAGCCATGCTATCCTGTCAGCTTCTCAGATACCTTCATATTTTTTGTATCGCACAGAGAAAGCATGGGAGTGGTGGTATCCTCCATGCTGCCCTGAGATGATTGGAGGTCCCTGAACTGCGTGCGTGGGTGCGTACCTGCTCACACACAGGAGACAGGCTACTTTCCCTTCCCACATCCTCTTAAAGGGCTAGGCTGGATGTGGTCCAGGTTTTTCCCAGCTCATAAAAGGCCTCACACATTATCATGCTTCTCAAATGTGACCTGAGGTGTCCGAAGGAGTCTGTGTCAAAAGATAGAACTTGAAGACAAAGACAGGGCTTTTAGGGGCTGGATTCATAGAGGGAGAGCCCAGCGGGGCCAGCATGGCAGCGTAGGTCCAGCGAGGCCCCAGAATGTGCTTCCTCTTTCAGCCTCCACCATAAAAGGAGTCTCTCCAGGAGCTGGAGTTCCACAGCACAAGAGCAGAGCTTTAGGAAAGAGTGCAAGTGAGATTCTGAGGGGCTGGGGAGGGGAAGGGGGGGTAGAGGATTGGACTGGGCAGCCTATTTTTAGAACTCTGTGTTTATGTAAGAGGGCTCTGGGAAGCCAACTCTGGGATAAAGGGCCCAAGGCCTGTGATCTTGGCCAACTGCCTATGTTTGCCACCTTGGCCCCCTGCAGCTAGCCCCTGCCAGGCAGCGCTTCTTTGAATTCCTTTGAAGACCAGCCGAAGCAAGCTGTGGGGGCAACTGAGGGGTCTATCAGGCCCTGTGACTCCCCAGTTAAAAAGAAGAGCACCTTTTGGGGTGGGGGGGAGGGGCGTTCTGTACTCACAGGAGTGCGTCTCATCCTCTCTACCAGGGCCCGGGCCTGGGCCGGCATGTCCCTAGGGAGAAGGCAGAGAGCTTTGATGACACTGTCAGAGCTGCTGGCGGGTGGAACACCTTAAGCTGGACTCTAGGAAGGCTAACTCCCAAGAAAGTCATTCTTCCGAGTCAATCTTGGGGTTTCTGCTCCAGCTCTTTGTTATTAGGAAGCTGCCAGGGACCTGGGGCTACAGTGATGCAGACCCTGCGCCTCACTGACCTCTTGTATCTAGCATTTGGACATTCACATCAGAGATTGCCCCTACTTGTGCCGTGGCTTTTCACTACAAGCTGAGCTTGTTTGAGTCTTACTCGGTTGCCTGTTTTAAAAATAATCTATTTTATTTTTGAAAGAGTCATGTTCCTAAATTATCCCCGAGCTTTCTCCTTTTCTAGCTCCCATCTCGATATATGAGCCCCAGCAGTCAGCCCTTTGATCCCTGTACTCTTCTCCATCGTTGCTTGGATGCTGATGCTATTATCCCCCCACCCCCCACCCTGCTCCCGCCCCCCACCTCCCATCCCCTTCCAACAAGACAGGAGGGGAGAGGCAGAGGCGATATGAGCAGGATTGAGGCATCCTTTTTCTCCCCACTGTTTGCTGTAAACTAAGTACACTGCCAGCTCCTAGACCTTCAGTTATGTGTGGTGGCGGAATAGCACTCAGCAGTGAAAAGGAATGACACGCTCAGCAGCGTGGATGGCCTTAGATAACTCAGTGACAGCCTCACGGGCACACAGGTGTCAAGATTTATCAGACTGTATACTTTTGATTACACATGGTTCCTTGTGGGTCAATATACCTCAATGAAGCTGTTCCCTTAAAAAGACATAGTATTGCACTGGGTGTGGTGGAGCACATCTGCAATTGTAGCACATGGGATATAAAGGCAGGAGAACTGGGAGTTGAAGGCCAGCCTTGGCTACATAGTGAATTTAAAAGGTCAGCCTGGGCTACCTGAGACCCTGTCACAAACCAACAAAATTGAGCTGAGAAGGTAGGTGAGCAAAGGACACATGGCCAACATAAGGAGCCAACACAAGATGGCTCTCGTCTGTGTGTGGACACAATGGGCAGGTACTGGCCAGCATGCATGGTGCCATCTATGCCCTTCTCAGGGAGAATTTATACACCCAGGATTGTATGGATAGGCACAGGGTTTGTAAAGTAAAGGCAACCACAGATAGGCTTTAACTTTTAGTAGGCCCAAGTCAGCCTCAAGGGAATTCATGGCAATGAGGCTTTAATGTTCACTGGGGGAAGTGAGGGACATTTTCCACCCCCTCACCCCTCACTCCCTCATCCCCTTACCCCCTTATCCCCCACCCTCTCACCCCCTCATCCCCTTACCCCCTTGCCCCCTCACCCTCTCATCCCCTCACTCCTTCATCCCCTTACGCCCTCACCCCCTCACACCTTCACTCCTTCACCCCCTCACCCTAGCAGCTTCTTCCTACCCCTCAGGCCCTCACCATGCCCTTCTTTTCCTGTGTCCTTATCTGTAGGTCCTCCATCTTGTCTCCCACTTCCCTCCAGTGCCCAAGGCCTCTCCTTATAGCTGTTTCCACAGCTCTGTGAATCTGCACAGGTCCTGGGCTTGAGGCAGCATGCTCTGATATTATCCTGCCTCTCTAAGGATACTGTGAGCCAGCATCAGGCGATTCTAGTCTGAGTGTTGTCGTACCCAACACTGCCTTTCCCCAGACGTTAGCTGTTCTCTGTCTAGTTCCCTGACTGGACTAATTCTTTCAGGTCTTTTTGGTCTGTAATCTCTCAGAAACACAGATGCTAAAAGCATTTTTGCTGGTTGGTTAATGGAAACAAAGTCAGCTGCTGAATAAAAACTTGAAACTAAATATCTCAACGTCTGACTTTTGTATGTATGTGGACTATATACCATACTAAATAACTTCTCTCCTTTAATCCTATGACAGCTGAGAGTCAGGTACTATGGTTAACCACATTATAAAGGAGAAAAACCAAGACTCAGAGATACCAAGCAACTTGGCCAAGGTCACACAGCCAGCAGGTTTCTGAATGAAGATTTGAACACAGAAGATCTGACCTCTGTATACCTGGTTCTTACATGAGTGCTGA
>OU015742.1:106729754-106752973 GCA_907169655.1 Acomys percivali
GCACTGATAAATGACAGAGTACAAATAAGGAAAAGAGACCGATTCTTACTTAAGTCAGCAACTTACCTTTGTCACATGCCCCACCCCTCCTCCGACCACCCCCCTGTCCCCCAACCCTCCCCACCCCACAGCCTGCCCCACTCCCTTCCCTTCCCCCCACTGGACAAGAGTGATGCCTGCAGGTGTCAGCTACCTTTCCTACCACAACCTCTGCTCAGGCACAGCTGTTAAGTAAGGCAGTGAGAGAGGGGCGTGGAGGAAGGGGGAAGGGTGGAGGCTGGGGAGATGCTCAGTGGGTAAAGTGAGTGTGATGCAAGTACAAGGAACCCAATGTGAGTCCCCGGCACCCATGTAGAAGCCAGGCACCTCTGTGTGCACCCATAGTCTCAGTGTTGAGGGGGTGGAGACAGTGCACCTCTGAAGCTCACCAGCCAGCTAGCTAGCCATATCGGTTAGCTCTAGGTTCAGAGAGAGACCGGGTCTCAACATACAAGGTGGGGAGGGCGGTGAGCTGGTTCAGTGAGTGGTGCTACACACAAGCCTGAAAACCTGAGTCTGAGTCCTAGAAGCCATGAGGGAAGGAAAGAACTGACTGAAAGATGATCACGTCCCTCCCATGTGTACCCTACAACTCATCATACACTATACACACACACACACACACACACACACACATACACACATACACACACACACACACACACACACACACACACACACACACACTAAAATTATAGGGCTAGAGAGATGGCTCAGCAGTTAAAAATGTTTGCTTGCAGAGGACAAGCATTCAGTTCCCATGCCAGGCAGCTTACAGCCACCTGTATCTCCATCTCTGGGGACCCTAACCCTCTCCCTTCTGGCCTCTGTGGGTATGTGTGAGCACACACACAACCAAACACCCATGCATGCACACATGCACCAAAGTAAATATTTAAAAAATAAATTTAAGCTGGTGAGTTATTGAGAAGAATGTGGCATTGTCCTCTTGCAGGAGCATTATCTGAATTCACACACCCACACATGTCCGTACTGCCACCTGCCCCCAAAAGAAAGGGAGAGGAAAAGACAGGAGGAGGAGGAGAGGGAGCACTCACAGACCGAGGAGCCAGGCCTTGGTGAGCAAAGCCTGGGCTCCATGCTTGTGACAGTAATCCTAACAGTCACTAGGTGGAGGAGGAGTGGGAGCACTCACAGACTGAGGAGCCAGCCCTAAAGCCCAGGCTCCAGGCTCATGACAGTAATCCTAACAGTCACTAGGTGCTAGAATAATGGTCCACAGAGTCCAGTGTTTTGTAGATAAATAAGTCCTTCCTTATGCGACACTGAGGAACTATCAGGGCAGTGCATCTGCAGCTGAGCTCTGGGCCCAGGTTAGGCTTCCAAAAGGAATGTTCTCTGTACACAGAGTGAGTCAAGCCTGTGCCGTCTCCCTGGTGACAAGAACACAGCAGCAATCCTTCTGCAGAGCAAATACCTAGCACGCTCCGCTCTGTGCAGGAAATCAATGAGCCTGGTCAGGCATTTCAGCTTTAATTACCTGGGTTGCTGTCAACAACAGAAAGCCCAGTGAAAACAAACCACTGCCATGCTATTTGAAGGGCCCTGACATCTAACTCTCTCGTGTCAAAATACAGCTTACTTTTTTTTTTCTTTTCTTTTCTTTTCTATTTTCTTTTTTTAAGATTCAAGGATATGAGGCACGACAGAGAAAAACAGAGGAAGAGAAAGGAGTGGTGTATGAGACTTCTAGCCACTCTGCACATGTGACTCATGTCCCCGAGGGACAGGAGGTGGACATGGACTCAGCAGGGACAGAGACTGCTCATGCAGAAGTAGATGGGCTCCTCGTGCCTCTATAACAGTGCAGTGGTCAGAGCTACATTCAGGAATGGTCCTTCCCTAACTGGCTAGGTGACCCCGGCCGGGCGTGGTGGCGCACGCCTTTAATCCCAGCACTCGGGGAGGGAGAGGCAGGCGGATCTCTGTGCGTTCGAGGCCAGCCTGGTCTACAAAGTGAGTCCAGGACAGCCAAGGCTACACAGAGAAACCCTGTCTTAAAAGCAACAACAACAAAACAAAAACAAAAAAAAAACAAAAAAAAAAAAAAAGAAAGAAAAAAGAAACTCTCTATCCACAAAGCCCATGTCATAGTACCTGTGTCCAAGGGCATGAGGATTGCAGGAGATAATGCACACAGAAGGACTGATGCAGGCCCAGCACTCAGGGAATGTCCTGTGCACTGAGGTTATGACCCGTCTGGGTCCACATAGGGTCTTAGACACTGCTGCCCTTGCCACTTCCAAATTCCCACCTTACTCTCTTTGCTGGTCCCCGCATGAACTCACTGAGCTCTGGCTCCTTCTTCTGCCATATTGAATCCCGCCGTCTCCTCTGAGGTACCAGTAGAGAATCCCAGGACGGAAGGGTTGAACTTCTTCAGTATGTCTTTGATGAGAGAGTGAAGCAGAGAACACAGGTGAAAGGCACTGAGGTAGGCATGCAGTTTTGGGGGGCACAAGTGTGTGGCAGGAGGGTCCTTATCTTTCTAGGGCTTGCTGATTTCCTCCCCTGCAGATAGCTCCCTCTTCCCCCACTCTAGGCAGGAGGCCCTGGCCTTGGTGAGGGTTACCATGGTCATGGCACCAGGGCCTCTTGGTATGCTACTTACTGGGAAGTGTGGTATGGGTCTCCAATGTCCCATCTCCTCCAATGCTGGGGAAGAGAAAGTAACTCTGTCAAAGTCACACTGACCTGCTGCCTCCTAAACTGTCACAGGCAGGAGCCAGGCCAGAGAGATTCTGCCCTTGGCCATTGCTCCTACTGCCCTCAGGGCTAACACAAATATCACAGGGTCTCCTTGGATATCAGAAGTGGGTCATGGGAACCTAGGCCTACTCCTGAGCATGTGGTGGGGAACACATTTTCTATACCTCTTTTTTTTTTTTTTGTTCTGTTTTGTTTTGTTTTGTTTTGTTTTGTTTTGTTTTGTTTTTTTGAGGCAGGGTCTCTCTGTAGCCCTGGCTGTCCTGAAACTCACTCTGTAAACCAGGCTGGCCTCGAACTCACAGAGATCCAATTGCCTCTGCCCCCCAAATGTGGGATTAAAGGTGTGCACCACCACTGCCTGGCTTCTTATGCCTCTTTAGGGAATATTATCCATAGAGAATGAGCCAAAGAGCTCTTACCTCCAGGACAGCCCCCTCCAGGGCGTGTTCAGATTGCTGGAATCACTTGGTCGTGCTCCCGTGGCTAGCTGTGAGAAGCAAGGAGAGGCTGTAACGGATAGCAATGTGCGATGCAGCGAGAGCGCCTTCGGCCTGAGGCCCTCTTGCCGCTGCCAGTGCTCAGATTGGTGGATTTTAGGGCAGGACCCCACTGCCCTCTGTCTCTGCGCATCTGCGGTTTTCTCCCAGACTTTCACTGAGTCTTCCTGACACCCTCCCCTTCTCCCAGTGAAGGTCCTTTATTGTGCACTGTTCATCACATCCTTGGAGACAGTCTCAAGCCTGCAACAGACAACACTGGTATCCGATCTGACCTCATCGGGGCCTCATGCTTCCTTCCTGCCACCGGGGCTGCCGAGACTCTTTACGTATCTTTCCACCATTTGTTTCTGATTCTGACTCTTCCATGTGTCCATCTTGGGGTCTAACACAAAATGCTGTCCCCAATATCCAGCATCCACTTTCTGTCCCTGTGTTTGCTTCTCATCTTTGTTCTCGCCCCCCACCCCCGGACAGGGTTTCTCTGTGTAGCCCTGCCTGTCCTGGACTCACTTTGTAGACCAGGCTGGCCTCCAACTCACAGAGATCCACTTGCCTCTGCCTCCTGAGTGCTGGGATTACAGGCGTGCGCCACCACTTCCTGATGTTTCCCACCTTTCAGACCATGCAAAACGTCAGATGGAAGCACACTGACCTGTCACTCATTCCAAAGCCTGAGGTCCTTGAGCTGCTGGCTCTGTCCTTGCCCTCCCTTTCTTTCTCCTTTCCTGGAGCGCTGAACCTCCTCCTCCCAGCCCCAGAAACCTCTAGTTCACTCTCTCCCATCTCTGCCCACGTCTCTGCCTGCTATCCTTCCATCTCAAGGCCAAAGGCAAACGCCTCTCCAGTGGGGACATCCTAATCTGCAGGCTACCTCCCTTTGTTGATTCTATCTTTCTAATTTCTTTTCCATGAAGACTTCTGGAGCTGCCATCTTTTACTTTTCTTAATTTAAAAAAAAAAAAAAAAGGATTCTACCTCTGGAAGTTACCAATGTCACTCATGTTCACCATAGTCAATAAGTTAAACAAAGATTAAAATAAATAAATAAACAACTTACTCCCACCACAGGAGTCTTGCCCCAGGCTGGGGGTGCAACTCAGCTTGCCTGCTATGGGTGAAGACCCAGAACTGCTTCTCAGTACCGCACAAAACTGGGTTTGCTGGCATGTACCCATAATCCCAGCATTCCAGAGATGGAGGCAAGAGGATTAGGAGGCATCCTCAGGAAGTCTGAGGCTAGCCTGGGCTACTTGAGCTCTTCTCCCAAATTAAACAAGAAGTATTGCCTCAGCTGGGCCTAGTAGCTCATGCCTGTAATATCAGCACATGAGAAGCCAAGGCTTGCTGGGAGTTTGAGGCCAGCCAGGGCTACAGGGCAAGTTGGAGCCAGTCAGGACTATTTATTGAGACCCCAGCTCACAAAATAAAACAGAAAGAATCATGGCCCTGACCATCTTACTTCATCTACTACATCATCTCTTTCCCTTGCACCCATGCACGCGCCCCAGTAGGGTGACGTCACGGTGTTGGGGCCCTGGGGTGCTCCCCTCACTACTTTCCCATGTCCACACTGCAATTAAAATGCCTTCACTTCCATGTGTTGGTGGTGGTTTGGTTTCCACAGGAATGGACATGCATTTTGAAAGCCCCAGACGTCACCTATCCACTCATGATTCTCCTCCCGAGTCTGACTCTTGCTGTTTTAGCTGTCTTAGGCTATGAGTGGCTCACTTTTCCTTTTGGAATTGCCGAGAGAGCATGACGCACACAGCAGTAGCTAAACAGCGGACTAATGCAACTCTGCTAGGACTAAGCTCGGTTTTCCTCTGCCCATAAGGAACATGTCCTTAAGTGGGGTGAGGGGGTCTGGGCAATGCGGATGTAAGGTCTAAAACTCTTTAGGACTGGGTCGATGGTGTTGAATTCAGGCAAGTTCAGACATGTGCATCATACTGATGAGATGTTGGGGAGCAGTGGGGGCTGGAGAGAGACCTAGACCCAGTGCACAGGGTGAAGTTTAAGCAGGCCTAAGGAAGATGGGGGGGGGCTGGGATATACACTTCACGCCTGGAAGGGACTGCCTGCTGAGTGTAGAGTTGGTGATGAAGAAGAAAGAGCTGACTGTGCACAGCCAGACTGAACTCTGTGGGGCCCACCCTGGCCCATGGCTTAGTACTCACAGTCAGAGAGTCACCCAGAGCGGCCACCACCTTGATGTCTGCTGGCCGGAGCTCGTGGACTAGGAGAGACGAGCAAGAGCTGGTGAGTGTCAGCTTTTACACTGAGCCTGCCCTAGCCCACAGGTCCCTGTTCTTCCTGAGCCCAGCTGAAGGCTTTACCAGTGCCGCCTCTTCTATTCGCTCAGAACACTAAGGCTCTCAGGGCATGGGCTTGCTGGCTACCATCCAGGACTCAGTGGGTGGTCTAGCAGAGCTCAGTGTGGCTCATGTAGGGTAGGCAGCTAGGACTGCATCCTTGGCTGCACCTGTCTCACCAATGGGGAGAGAGAGGCTAAGGAGAGGGGTTGGAACTTCAAAGAGACAAAAGCATTACTGAGGGGAGAGGTCTGAGCCCCTCCACATGGGAGCTCAGCAGTAGCCGCAGACCCAGCCTCTCAGGGCCTCCAAGCCTCAAGCTCTGCTGTGCAATGGAACCAGCAAGGTTCACTCAGTGCTCTAGGTGCACCTACAGGTCTCTCACCCAATGTGGTATTTTGCGAGGCCCTTCAGGGAAGGAGCTGTGGTGGCCCCACTTACCTGAGGTAGGCATGCTGCTGGAGGGACCCTGCTCTGCACAGAAGAAGTCACTGCCCCAGTTCTAAGTCAGGAAGAAAGATATAGGACCATCACCTTCATGCAGGTGAGGTGCGCCTGAGAATAGTGCCAAAGGACCTGCAAATACACACTGGAGGGGCTCTCAGAAGACTGAGAATAGTTAGTGGTAGGTGTGGGAAATGGAGAGAGGAGCAGTGGGCTTCGGCTTACACACACACACACACACACACACACACACACACACACGGACACACATATATATTCACACATACATACATATACCTATATATACATACACATACAATACACACACAAGACACACACACACAAGACACACACACACACACACACACACACACACACACACACACACACACATACTCCAGCCCAGCAGCACAAAGTAGGGGAGAAAACACTGAATTCTTACAAGTAGTTCTGCAAAGGACATGGACTTAACATGTCTAACATGAGAGATTTTACACATCTAACATGAGTACCTTGATGGGCATTAATGAGGTTAAGCTGATTGACATTAATTATGATGCTAGAGTCTAAATAACCAGCTGTTAAAATATTTTTATAAAAATACTAACTTTTTGTAATTTTGAAGCTCCTAGCTTCTGCACATCTTCCCTATACACCTGTGTCTCCATTTGCCCACTAAACCCCGAGCCACCAATCCCTCCTATGTGCAGGGTGGATACTTGCCACACTGGATACTCTTGGTCACTGTCCTTGTCTCTAATACAGAGTGGATTTTCCAGGCAGTCAGGGTGTGGTGGGAGGTAGAAGGCACAGAAATGACAATCCTAGGAAACTGATATAAAACTGACTTTCCCTAAATATGTGCACATTGAGTGTGTTGCATCACCTCCCTACAATGGAGTGTGAGTGACTGTCCGAGGAGCCCTGGGAAAGTCATCTGAAGACAAATCTTCTTAAAACATCTCTCTTGAGCAACCAAGGAGGAACTGTCAATCAAAATACAGCTTACACTTCAAAGGGAGTAAACTGATTTTTCAGCCCAAAAAAGGAGGAGGAGGAGGAAGAGGAGGAGGAAGAGGAGAAAGAAAAAGAAAGGATAGAGTGACCATGGCTCAGGAGCATAGATTTAGGTTGCCTCAAATAACATGTTCCAATGTAGCAATGGTTCTGTGAAGTTTTTATAGTTACAGAACAAAAGAAGTGCATTGATGGAAACATCAGATGTCTGGGTTACAGTAAAGAAGGAAAATGTCCTCTCAAATGCCATCTCTGATGACATTTTTAGCTTTTGGGTTGATGGAAGCAAGTGGCCCGTCTGTTTAGTCACTATATTTTTTAAAAAAGTTTCCCCTGATAAGCACAAGGATTTAAGTTGAGCACAAAGTGGGAAAATGAAGACTTACCAAGGGGACTAAAGATAGCACAAGATAATTTGGTTCTGGATCTGCAATATTCTAACTCTCTACATCCATGAAATTCTGATGAACCTTGAAGAATCTTTAACATATATGTGGCTTTCATGTGTGTGGGGTGGGGTTGGGTGACCAATCGCCACTTTTGCTTAATCCAGTATACTAGTTTATTCCAGGGGCCTGCTCAACAGGTCACAGTGACCTCACCAAGCTGCTGAGATGTTTTATGGAGGCTAACAATAGGCAGACGGGAAAGCTACACTTGGGAAAAGTGCAATTCAAAAGCCAGCACCGTAGACATCTGATAGTTAAGCATGTTCAATGTGGCCTGGCACATACAGATCGGATCTGAGCGTGTCACATGTCACAAAGGAGAGGACACCATGCTCTGCTCTCACCAGGACTTCCCATCCTGCCATCCTGCTGTATGTATACCAAGTAGGTCCAGAGTAACACCCAGGACAAAGGTAAGTGTTGATGTTGCCAATTAATAGCACTCTACTAGCCAGGCAGGATAGCATACGCCTATAATCACAGCACCTGGGAAAGCAGAGGCAGGTGGATCTCTGTGAGTTTGAGGCCAGCCTGCTCTACAAAGCAAGTCTAGGACAGCCAAGGCTACACAGAGAAACCCCATCTCTAAAGAAAAAAAAAAAGAAGAAAAGAAAAGAAAAGTGCAATATAGTAAAACAAGCACATGCCCTTCTAGCCCAGGTTTTAAAGTTTGCCAGCACTGGAAGAAAATACCCCTGAGAGTGAAGGTCCAGAGGAAAGAGCCCAGCCCTGCTTGGTTCTGTTCACCTCTCCCCATCCAGCTATCAGCACAGTGGCCGGTCCTCTTAGTATCCAGTAAGGAAGCGGGAATGCCTGGTTGACAAGACTTCTCGCTCACACAGGAATTTGGTCACTGATTCAAGCAGGGCCAGCCAGGCTCCTTTGGGTTAACAAGAGTCAGAGAGAGACCAGGGAGGCTGGAGATGACACAGCTCCCCACCACACTGCTGCAGTTGTCAGGGGGACACAGCTGACAGTTCCTTGGCAGCCCCACATAGGCCACACTCAGTGCTTCGGTTGCCTTGTGAAAGATCTTTCTTCTAGGTGTGGCAGTTCCTGCCTCTAATCCTAGTGATTACGAGCCTGAGGCAGGAGGATCATTATGAATTAGAGCCCAGTCTGGGCTATACAGTGGGATCATATTTAAAACAAAACAAAACAAAACAAAACAAAAATCAGAAATTTAAACAAAAGCTAGGTGTGGTGGTGCACACCTGCAATCCCAGCACTTGGAGGTAGAGGCAAGAGAATCAGGGGTTCAAGGTTATCCTTGGCTACATAACAAGTTTTAGGTCTGCCTGGGGTACATGCAACCCTATCTCAAAAAACAAGTCTTCCCCCAGTCACTGATGACTGGTACGGTCTCCATGCCACAACTAGGGGAATCTCTCAAGCACGCGTACCAAATCCTCAAACCTTCCATGGCTTCCCTTCACTCTCCACCCAAAACTTAACCTTCGTTCTCAGGCATGTAGGCTGCGTGTGACCCCGCCCTGAGCACTGCTTTGACGTCATCTCCCACACTCCTGGCTCACCACATTCACGTGCCCTGACTCCAGCCACTCTGACCTCCCATCTTTCTCTCAGTTACACTCAACCCCACCTCCTGGCCCCAGCATCTGTGCTCTCTGGTCCATTTGTTTGGACTTATCTGGCCTTCCAAGCAGCGGGCATCTCTTAGTCCCGGTCTCCCCTTCTCAGACAGGCCCAGCATTCTGATGTGTCCTTTGGCCCCTCATTCTTTGTCCCATCTCCCTTCACTGAGCAAATTGCTGTCAATATCCCAAATGACCATTTTAGCTGTGCCCTAGATGCCTCAGCGCAGCAAATGGAGGGTCCCGTCTGTCCAGTCTACTGTAATTCCCTGACAGTGTATGACACATATTGCATGCTTAATGAACAGCAGTGAACTTTTGACTGGGCTCTAACTACCCAGGGCAGGGCCACATCAAATGCTTCTCTGAATCCCCACCAGCCCCCAGCATGGATGTGGACCGGCTCTAGATCCTCCAAGGTGTGGCATGGTCCATGATCTGGCAAGCCATCTTTGTTGTGTCAATCCGTAAACCCACAGAGCTCTGGAAGCTCAGAGCAGGACTGAATGATTTGTATCTAGTAAGACACGAGGTTTGGTGTGGATATGCGTCAGCTTCCTGTCAGGGCAGCCCCACCCCTGGCACAGAGTTCCTTCCCACTGAGTTTAGGTTTCCACCTTCAGGAAGTCGATGGCACTTCGTGCCCCCGCCTCACCCCCAACACCCACCTCCCTTACCCCCTCTATCCAATTCTGTAAGGCTGAACTGCTTAATTAAAAACAATGTCACGAGCCCAGGACAGCAAAGGTCAGTGCACACCGGTCACTGGTGCTTCCTTTGCTTAGCTGCTGACGTCAGGCAGGCAACGTGAGAACATGTCAGGACTATGCCCGGGCCTCGGTTCTGGACCCTTTTTTGTACATTCCAATTCCCAGTATGTAAGGCGGGTATATTTGTGCTTGAACTAACAGTGAAATCTGCACCACACCCTACGTCCCTGGCAGGTGGGACTGATTTGTGTCTCAGAGACAGAGACATGAGTCATAGGTTACCTCAATGGCTGGCTTGCTAGGGTACATGTAGTTACTGTTCCGGAAGGTTCTCAGGAAGGGCTCATCCTAGGAGGAAAGATAAATTGCACTGAGGTTATCTAACAGCATGAAAGCTGCATCTGAGCTAACCACCCTGCCTTCTAGGTTTATTTAACAGGGTTCTGCATTGAAGCAGAAAGGGCCGCATAGACAGAATTTCAGTCCTTCCTGGAAGGGTTTTTGTAAATGCTTATTAACCAGGGAGGCACAAATACAAGGCTTAGAGAATGCCCTAAGCATCCTGTGGTCTGATCTCTGTGATCTCATGTAGACTGTAGCAATTACACATCTCTACAGTCCTTGCTCTGGCTTACCTATTTTCTTCATTTCAGCCCTTTTCTTTCTGAAGAAGGGTTCTGATTATCGACGTATTTTATTATTTGTCATTTTCCCCCCCTGTCTTCTATGTGCTGTGTATCACCCCCTGTAAACTGGCTTCCAGTGTTTCCAGTCATTTTCCCCTCTTGATTAACCTGCTCGCCAGTGCCTCCTCCTCACCTATCTGCTGGTAATCAGTGCTGATACTCAGTCCTGTCAACACTCCCAGGCCACCCAGTTGTTGCAGGTGATGGGTTAATCAAAGAAGGGAGGCGGGACCTGAGAAAGAAAACCAGGGGAAAGAACAGGGGGAGGAGGAGGAGGAGGAGGAGGAAACAAAACAGGGTGGAGTGAGGCCTACTTAAGTTCAGAACCAGAAAGTAGCAAGGCAGACCTAGGGCTAGGGGAACTCGGTGAACAGGCTTGTGGTGTAGAAAGACCAAAGCTGGGCAAATGGAAACCAAGCAGGAAGAGGTGGAGGAAGCCAGACTGTTGGGAAAGGGGGCTTCAGAGATCAGCTCCAGGTGTTGTAAACTGACTCTCCACGGTAAACTCAACTGGGAGAGGTTTTATCTTGGCTCGGAGAGGGGTATGAGGAGGAAGAGGAGAAGGAGAAAGAGAAGGGGAGGAAAAAGAACAGGGCTAAAATGTTGGGGGCCTGTCTCACTGTCAGCACTCCCATCTGAAAGGGAGGCCAGCCACACTCAGGTGGTGCCACCAGTGCAAGGCAGAGAAGCTTGTAGTGGCACGCAGGATATTTAATTAGGTTCTCTCAGATCGGGTGTCATCAGGATTCGCCCCACAGTCACCCCAGGAGGGCGGCCTGGGGTACCTTCTACAAAGGATGGACCCACCCCTGTGTCCGGTTCCTGTGCCCAGAGCAATACAGAGATGAGGGCAGGAGCTCTGTCCCCTAGGCACAAGCGAGAAGGACATGTGATACCTCAAGCAGCGGAGAACTGCAGACCTAGACGTATGGAATTTGCCACAGGACTGATGCAAGACTTGGGGACGTACATCCCTTGGGACAAGATTGGGCGTGGGTGCTAAATACAATTCTCCCTCCATAGAAAACCCCTGGCTGGAGCTGGTACCACCAGTGTGCCCAGCACAAGAGAGAGCAGAAGACACAGACCATTTTTACTTTTCTGGAAGAGCTAGGAGTCACATAACTATTTATTTATGTGACCACAGGACCCATTTGTTGGGGGAGGGATAAGAGGACAGAGAGACCTTGGGATTCCGCCTTTATTGGCTCTCTGTTGCTGGGTGCACGTGAGTCAGACTGGTTTAAAGGCCTGGGGTGGAGCTGACATCATGAGAGATTCTGGCTGCTGGCCTGAGCAGGTAGAAGGCATGCGGCCTGGTTTCCGTGGGCTGCCACGGGGTAGAGTCCAAGCGAGAGCCAGCAGTTGAGTCAGCGGCTGTGGAACCAGTCTGCTGCATAGCTAGATAAAAGAAAGTTCTACACAGCCACGAGGGGCTTTTCTGTTGGGCTCTGTAGACACTGAACCCACCCTCTTCTTTCGGTAGGAGCAGGAATCTTAATACCATGTGTAGCTTCCAGGGGGAAGTGAGTTTTAAGGGTTTGGAAATATAGGGTTGGTATCTGGGAAGGGAAAGACTGGTGGTAGAGTGAGAGACTAGGGAAGCCGGTGCTTTGAAGTTTAAGAAGGGGAGGGTCTGACTCTAAAAATAGATCAGCCTCGGTGAGAGGTTGTACACATAGAAAGAGGAGACAGGGAAGTCTGAGAGGACGTAGGAATGCCATTGGGAGGTAGGAAGGGAGGCAACCAGACAAAAACGAAAACAAAAACAAACAAAATGAAGGTGCTTAAGGCTTCCCAAAGTCCAGGGAGGGACAGATTCCAAGGAAGAGGAAGTTAACTGTGACAAAGATGAAGAAGAATACAAGCTGAAAAAAGGGACTGAGCTCATTTTCCAGACGGCTCAGCTCTGGAGTTAGGGAAAAGAAGGGGCCAGAGAGACAGTTAACGTAGGGAGGTGGAGAACGGTCCACAGAGCTAATCAAGACTCAGCTAAATGTAACTCACCCAGCCTGCAAACACACCCTAAAACTACGGTATATTGTGAAGTCCCCCTATCTGGAACAGCAGAATGTGGTAGCACTGAGGCTGGGGGCTGGCGGGGGTGGGGGGAGGGTACTAGATGTACTGGCTCCCAGCTTGCTGCCTTGCCCTCCCCTCAGCCCCCATCCTTCCTGCTTGTTGCTTCTATGTTTAGACAGCCTGGATGAAAATATGCACTGCCTGGTCCCCTGTCAGAGCATGCTGAAATGCGATGGACTTCTGTATGGCTCTGAGGCACAAGGCAGGGAGCAGATGGCACCTGAGACACTGTGCAGTGAGGCTGGGCTGGCCAACAGATGGACTCCAGGGTTGCTTAGCAACAGCTTCTCCTGAGCTGGGCTTTTACAGGCTCTCCTCACCTCATCAATAGTTAGGGTGGGCTCTGTCCAGAATGGAGGAAGTAAGCTTGAAGAGTCTAGGTAGAACATTACTCCTTTGGGGGCTCCCTGCCTGCACTGTGACAGAAAGGGGCATACTTTGCCTTGGGGCTCACAGTGACGAGACTTTCCTTAAGCCAGGGCCGGGCCCCTCAATGTGGCAAACAATGTGTATATATATATATATATATATATATATATATATATATATATATATATGTTTTTTTTTGTTTGTTTGTTTGTTTTTGTCACAGGAGGAAAGCCCATGATGGTTGGGAGTTTGACACACTGGAGGGGACGCTTGTGGTTGGTAGTCAGTGAGGCTCTACTGATTATTAAAGTGCTGAGATAATTCTAGGCTGGGGAGGCAGCTCAGTTGGCAAAGTGTTTGCTACATGAACGAGGACCCCAGAGCCCACACAAGAAGCCAGATGTAGATGTGTGAGCCTGCAATTCTAGAGCTGGCAAGGTGGAAGCAGGAGGATTATGGGACTTACTAGTCAGCCAGTCTAGGGCAAGTTGGTGAGCTCCAGGGTGATTAGGAGAGCCTGTCTTAAAAACTAAGGTCAGAAACAATCAGAAACATTCAACATCAGCCTCTAGCCTCTATGTGTACATACATGCACACCTTAACATACAAGGGCACACAAATAAAGGAAAATGAAATTATTATGGTATGATGATCACTGCTTTAAATCCTCAAAGGCCTCCTACTGCCCAAGTTGTCCAAGCCCCTCTCTCAACACCGTGGGGGACACTCAGGAAGTGGCACAGAGGGACCTCATCCAAGCCCTTTCAGCCAGCATCTGATCAATAGTTGGGATGCAAGGCACTCATACAGACTGTTAGCTATACGACTTGACTCGCCGTGCTTGGAGTACCAGATCCAGCCACTGAACCCTCTGCTACCATTGCTTTTCTCCCGTCTTCCTGCGAATCTTGCCCATAGTATATCAGGTTGAGTCAGGTACTAAAGACTGAGCTGGAAAAGACATCAGACAGGGAGCATGGAGCAGGGTAGGGGCTCCTCTTTTTTTTTGGAATTCCCCCCACCCCCGCAGATATCCCAAGGGAGCTGCAAGCCTAGGCCGAGGCTCTGCCTGGTAGGGAGGGTGGGAGAGGCTGGTGGCTGCCTGACCCAGGCTGGAAACCCAGCCTCCCAGATTAGGTCAGGCACTCTGCTTTTATGGCCATTAAGGGCTCTCTAGCCTTGGCCTTATTTGGTTAAAAAAAACTATAAGACAAGACCAGCGACAGGAGCTGAAGGCAGTGGGAAAGTGGACCTGCCCCCACTCCAGGCCTGAAGTCACATTTAACATATTCCTCCTTAAAAGGAGCCCTGAGCTGTCCCTTATGCCAGTCCAGGCTGGTCCTCTCGAGCCCTCCCTGATGATAGCTTGGGCTCTCCCTTTGTGGCGTCCACTGTTGGCCTTTTTCATGGGGGAAAACACCCAGTCCAGGCTCTGGGCTCTTGGGTCCCTGTCTTGGACCTCCCACCCACATCTAGACATTTCTTTCTGCCCCACACTTTCTTGCCCTCTTGGCTTCTGCTGCCTTGACTCCTTTCTCTGTGTGGACCTACCTTTACCACTCAAATCCAAGGAAGCATTCCCTCTCCCCCGCTTCCAAGTCCATCTCTCAGCCTAGGGGTTGAGCAAGCCCACTTAGAGGAGGAGGAGGAGGAGGAGGAGGAGGAGGAGGAGGAGGAGGAGGAGGGGCAAAGCAGTCTCTCTCTTCTTACCTGGCTTGGACAGGCCATGGCTATGAATGCTTTTAGGTCCAAAGTATCTGTTTTCTTTCCCAGTGGTTCAAGCTGATCAGGGGGGGGGGAAAAAAGAAAAAGAAAAATACACCAAGCTAGTTTGTTTCTGCTGAACACTCCCTGGCAGCCTCCTGCAGCAGGAAGCTCAGAACTTCATTTTGGGGTCTTGGCTTTGACTTCAGGAAAGGTCAGATGTTGGCAGGAACCAGAGCAAGTCAGCTGGCTTCCCTGGACAACTCAAAAACACTTTCTGTGGGGCTGTGCAGGGGCTAAAAGGAGATCACATGGTTTCAGCTGCCTAGCATAAGTAATGGTGTAAAGAAAAGGTTGAATAAACGAGGGTTTTCCGCTGGTGTGTGTGTGTGTGTGTGTGTGTGTGTGTGTGTGTGTGTGTAGTGTGCATGCACATTTATAAAAAGGTGCCATGCTTGTATGTGCTCATATGGAGGTCAGAGGTCAATGTTAAGGGTTTTTTTCTACTGTTCTTCACATTATTTTTTGAGTAAGGGCCTCTGACTAAACATGGAAGTAAGCCTGCTGGATGGCCAGCATGCTCCTTAGATCTCTGTCCCCCAGCTCTGAGGTTATAGAGGAGTGCTCCCCCTCCACAGCAGCCCCAAAGATCAGGTTTACCCCTGAATCCATCCCCTTAGCCCTTAGGTAGGCATTTATGTAGACGGCATCCTGCATCCTAGCTGACAAGCACAGAGAACAGCAGGCAGTACCTGGCCAAGGCCATCTCCAGGGTTCCCTAAGGCCACGCTGTAGACTTCTGCAGATGTGCCAGCTGCTGATCCTCTGGGTCTGCCCCACATTTTGTTGGGCTGGTGCTTTGCGCTAGGCTACCCTACCAGAAGTGGTCCTTCCTCTTACCATATTGACCCAAAGGGCTCTGGAGAGTTGAGAGTGGAACTTCTGGTTTGGGAGGATGCAGTCTGGGGCAAAGAAGGATGTATCCGGACGCCCATCCTGAAACAAACACACTTCCTCAAGGTCCTGTCAGGTTAAAGGGAGCCAAAGACTATGTGATCTATGGAAATGACCACAAAATACCCTCTTCCCATGGGATCATCTGAGGAACATGAGGGCATTCCCACAGATAAAGAGCTTGGGATATCCTCAAGCCCGTATCCTCTTCTCTGGCCTCCACACTCTCCATATTTAATTTAAAAGGTGCTCTAGCTTGGGCACATTTGTATAATGCCTGCCTCATGCTGTTGAGAGTAGGCAGCTTCTCAGTTCTTGCGGGAGTCTTGGGTAGTGGATCAGTTAATATTGACATCAACCTGACAGAACTTAGATTCCCCAGCGAGACAAGCTCCAGGCATGTTGGCAAGGGACTTTCTAGAGCCTGTCAGTTGGGGCAGGAAGACCCATACTAAACAGACTGGAGCCCTGGACTGGGCAGAGACAGGAAGCTAGCTGGGCACCTACACTCCGATTCTCTGCTTCCTGACAGTGGATACAATGTGACCAGCCGCCTCGCGTTCCGGCCACCATGCCTTCCCTGTCAGGATACGTTGTGTCTTCTTAAACTAAGATGTGAGTCAAAACAAACCCTTCTTTCCTTCCTTAAGTTGCTTTGTCAGACATTTTGTCACTATGAAGAGAAAAGTAACTAATACTAAACCAGCAAGGTGTGTGTGTATGGGGGTTGAAGGTGTACTTCCTTTCTCATCCTCTGTCTCCACACTTCGGTAGAGGGGATGGAAGAAGGTACCAAACAGGCCTGGCTGGAGCTGGGCACCGGACTCCAGATCTTTCTGCAGCATCGCTCTGTTCTTCCAGCCTCCTTGAAGCTGGATGAGGTCTTGGGATAGAGGCCTTACTTACCTGCTCTGCCCACAGAGTTCTTCCGCACTGAGAGGGGGCGCTAGGCAAAGAGCATGGCCAGTGGGGTGGGAACATAGCACCTGTGATCTCCTTTCTAACTTGGGGGCGGGGCACATGTGAGAGCGACCACATGTGTGGCAGGAAGTCACTGACATAGAGCGGAATACCTGTGACTTGGGCCCCTCTTTTATGTTCTATCTGATTTTAGGAAGGGTAGGGTTACATCTCCGCACTTCTGTTCTGTGAGGCTCACAGCATCCCCAAAGGCAGCTGTGGCAATCTTATCTGCGGGAAGCTTAGCGCCTGCCTGGGCTCAGATGTTAAATGGTACTGTGCCTGCTGGTGCAGCATCTGCAGAGCCCCATGTGTCCTTCCCAGAGTATTCTCATGCAGTGGGGGCACTTGTGTTCCTGCCTTGATTGATTGTGCTCTTGCAAGGATGCCCACAGGAGTTCTTCCCCCAGAGCCCAAGGTGGGGGCAGGGGAGTGTGGGAGCGTACCTCTAAGACAGGGAGCTTGGTGTTGAGGAAAAAGGGCTGCAGTACCACAGAGAAGTCCTCCCGGGTGTCATAGCGGCCGGATTCAACGAGCTGGAGCATACTACTCTGAGAACACACACACACACACACACACACACACACACACACACACACACACACGGCAGCCGTTAGCACAGGGTATGGCGAGGGCAGGTGGCACATGGCATCTCTGTCCCTATCTGCTTGACAGGAAATCTGACTCAGCCTTTCACATGATATAAATGTTTTTTGATGGCAAATCCCTTCCCAAGAGTTTGGAAATGGGTGTATTATTTTAGGGTTTTTTTTTGTTTGTTTGTTTTTGTTTTTGTTTTGTGCCTGTTTTGTTTTAAACTTGGCATCTCTAAAGGGCTGGGAAGCAAGACCCATAAAGAACAAAAAAACAGAGAAGACACTCCAAAGGTCACCATCAGGCTCCTAGCCTGCAATCTCCTTTCTTGTGGCCTGTCTGTAGGGACTGGTGTGGGAGTTGGGGCTAGGGATATGGGGAGAAGCTGGCCTCTAGTGTGGCTTCATGGGGCACCCCAGGCCTACTGGCCAACAATGACAGCTGCCTTGTCCCCTCCTCCTGGGGGAGGCATCTTGGCCACACCAGTGTTGTCACTTTGGATGTCACTGGGGGCATTTACAACCAGGGAAACTGAGACTCTCAGTCAGGTGGACCAGAGGGAGGGGCCCAGGATGGCTAATGTCTTGCTCCCTTTCCTTCATGCCTGCCTGCCTAGCGTGGGCTCTGGGCTGCAGTAGGAAGAACACAGGAGAAGAATACAGAAAGGAGCTGCCCTCCGCCTTACCTGGTAGGATTGAGTGAAGCCCTCCAACCTGGCCAGCTCATGGGAATTCTCCCCCGGGGTTAGAACACAGTTGCACAGGACACTGTGTAAAGAAGGGAAGGCAAGAAGATCCAAAGTTGAAGCTCTGTTCAGGGCCTGCTTCTGGCTACCCAGAGCTGGGTGGGGTAACTAGGTTCTCTCAAGCCCTGGTTTGGGAACGCAAGTGCCTGGAGGGTCCGAGGCACCTGACCTAGGTGCTAGAGAAAGTGACAAGAGGCTGGAACCTCAAGTTTGAATAAGTTGAGTATTAGAATTGGTCTGCGGAGACTAGGCCCATCACACATCCTGTAAATGAACTCAGGTGGTGAGAATGCAATGTTTAGTAAAAATAAAAAAAAAAAAAAAACAAAATAAAAAATCAAACAGCCATGCATCCTCTAGTATTGAAGTAGGCACACCAGATCTCTGATACTTATGCCCTGAGATACCCTCCTCTAATGCTATCCTAACCCCTTTCCTTGGATTATGAGTTAGTTTCATTTGTACATACTTAGTAGTAAGAGGAAAGTTAAAGATGACCTTTGACTTATGATGGAGGTTTCATACCAACAAACTCAATAGTGAGTTTGAAATACTGTAAGTTAAAATTAATTTCTGGGTTGGGAGATGGCTCGATAGTTAAAGTGCTTGCTGTGCAAGTGAGAAAGCCAGAGTTTGGATTTTCAGGGTCCCCAGAAATGCCAGGTGGGTGTAGTAGCCCTCCTGTAATCATAGCCTATGGGGATGGAGACAGAGGATCGCTGGAGCAAGCTGGCTGGTGAGACTCACCATGCCAGGGAACCCTGGCTCTGACTGAGAGACACTGCCTCACTGACCAAGGAGGGAGAGTGATTGAGGATGTCTCCTGGCATCAACTTCGGGCCTTCACAGGCACACACAAACATGTGCATGTTTATCCACACGCGTGTGCTCCTCCATACAAACATGCATACACACACATACATGTGCACCACACAAACCCTGAATTGGGGAAAAAATCATTTGCTATACCTACCAAATATTGCATCAGACCAGCCCCATACACCATAGTGAATTGGCGGTCTCCCTTTGTGGTGAGGGTCTCTCCTTCTTGGGACATTGGGCTTGCTGCTGCTTCTGGGTCACTTGAGAGCATGGGGCTACGTATTTCGGGTCCAGGGAAAGACTATATTATGGGTATGCTTTCTCTTGAGGGCATGTGGCTTTTGCACCCTTACAAAGGTCAGAATCCTAAGTCAAGGCCATCTGTATTTCTAAAGCCTCAGGACGGTGCCCAGGACACAGTTAATTCTGTGAGATTTGTTAAGTGAATGGGCACATGAAGACAGTGTGAAGAATAGGGAATCACACACCTATGTACCCAATACCCAGCTAACGCTGTAGTTTAACCACACACAAATACCGCTCTGTGCTGCCCTTTTCAGTTTGGGCTACTCAGTCTCTCCATTAGTAGCCCTGGTGACTCTAGCTGTCACAGATGTTCCTGCCTAGCACCTGGGATATGGTCAGGGACAGGACCAAGGCTCTTGACCTCCCAGAAGAGAATGATGCTAGCACAAGTCCTTGTCTACAGGCATGGACAGACTATGGCTGAGGAGTCACTGCCGAATGGAAAGGCCAGATCAGAGCTTAGGGTATCAGAGCTTAGGGTGAACAGTGACTGCCTACCTGGCCTGATGAACTGGGCATTTGTCTGGGTTCTTCAGAAACACTTGTCGTATGATCCTGGGGTTCATGAAGTCCACGAGGTTGACAAGGGCTCTGGGTACCTAAAGGGAAGGCTGCAGGTGAGCAAGGGCCCCCAGGGTCTGGATAGAGGCTCCCTTTAGACTTCCGGCTCAGCTCATCCCTGAGTTCAAGAGACAGGTCCACCCACACAGGACTACTTTGTGGAGTGTTGCAGCCCACACATGACACAAATACATCAGTGGGTGGGAAGTGCCCTGCACAGCTACGGCATAGATGGCGCCTCTGGAATGGGACAATAAATGGTAAGAGTTCATCTTTGTTCAGCATCACTTAGTGAGCCAAAATATGGCGCAGTAGGCGACTTGTTTGCCAGGTGATTAGCTCATGACCAATTTCTGCCAGCTTGACTTGGGGCAACTTCTTCTGAGTCCACACGGGGATTCAGGTACCTAACAGGGCAACTGGTGGTTAGAATGCTATTTCCTGGGCATAGCAGGGGTGGTAGCGGTGGGGTAGAAGAAATGAGGCTGGGTATAGAGGCTCACTCAAGGCACACTCTGTGGTTCAAAATGCAATGCCAAGTGTGGGTACTGGCTAGCTGCTAACACTAACAGATGTCCTGGAGAGAGGCGGAAGTACACAGTACCTTTCTCCATACTTGAGACCTCTGGGGCTCAGAATGCAGCTGACTTGGGGATGAGACAGGAGGGAGCCCATGCCCTTGGCTGGCTCCACCCTTCTTCTCTGAACCGCCACGATACTGGAGCTGTAACCAAGTTACAGAAGCCCTCACTCACCTCCCTATGCAGGATGTCCAAGGCATTGCGGAGATGGTCGAAAAAATTGGCTGCAGAGTACAGATTCTGGGAAGAGAAAGGAGAGGGGAAAAAGGAAGAGTTGTTGGTTCCAGTGAGAAGGCAGAAGGGGCAGGTGTGAGCTTCCCTTCTGGGTCCAGCCCCAAGGACTTGCTTCTCTCTCCCCACCATCAGCATGTTAGCATCTGAACTGGATGCTAACATGCATGCATGAATGTGTGCATGAGTTATGTGCACATGTGTACAACATGGTTGGAGATGACTTCCCCCTAGGGTGAGTTATAGGGGCCTCTCTCAGAGAAAATCTCCAAAGACTAATGGCCAAAGTCAGGATCAGGCCCAGACCCTACCCCATTCATTACCGAATTTGTGCAGAAGTCACACAAGTCACTGGCCCCGATCATCACCGTGATGACCTTCCAGTCTTGGCGGAAGTTCACTCTCTACATTAGGAGGGAAAAGAATGCTTGTCACTTCCGACAAACAGCTCTAGGAAATCCAGTCAGCCCCTGGTGACTTCCTTGTCCCCTTGAAATAACTCAACCAGAACCTCAGAGCCGACGGCATTTTCAAGGCTTATTTATAGACCAGGATCTTGGCAACAGGAGGGACCTTCAAGGTCATTATGACCAGCAGCCACTTTCTCCCCATTGATGTAATATCCTACAGAAGGCCTCAGACAGGGGCTTCCCTGTCGCTGTTGGAATGACTCTAGCAGCAGGGAGCTCGCTGCTTTTCATGGCAGACCATTGCATTTGGGAAAACCTTAGGCAGCTAGACAGCGACCATCAATCCAACTCACGTGGTCATTCTTCATCCTTTGAACCAGAGTCTGGACTTGGCTTGCAAGGTTCCTGAAGAGAGAAAGCCAGTTCTTCCGTTGGGGAAATGTCCACATGTGTCCTCCTACCCTACAGGGCCTACACACTGCAGGCTTCCATGACACTACATAAGCTGCAGAGACTCCCGAGGCTCACAGGCCACAGGGGCTACTATTGGAGAGACCAAGTAGCCCAAACGGAAAAGGGCAACGCAGAGTGTCGCTAAGCTACAAAGGAGAATAAGAGACAGAACAGCCAACCTACCCACTCAGGAAGAAGAAAATTGGGAGGAACGGAGAGGATGGAATACATATTTAGGACTACCTCTCAACATATTCTAAAGAGATATTTAGACGTAGTGTAGCAAATGGCCTTGTGAACAGCAGCTTGGAGGCTTCCTAAAGGCTGTAGTTAAAGCCACTACTCATTTCAGCTCATGTTCATGGTCTTCTAAGATTCTACACCAAGAATCTATTTGCCTTCACATTCCTAGTCTCCAGCAGGGTTTCACTGTACAAGCCAGGCTGGCTCAAGTCCTCCACCTCTTATATTACTGGCGAGAGCCACTACAGCTGGCTCACTTGTCTCTCTTGAGTAGCTAGGATGGATCGTGCAAGGGACTGTGCAGAAGTTTAGGATGTATTCTTTTTTTCCCAGCTTCCAGGACACTGGGGCTTTGGTGCTTAGGTACAGGGACCATGAAAACATTCACATCGACACAATCCCTTCTTGTTTGTCCCAGTGGCTGTGATTCCTCACATGTGTGCGCATGTATGTGTTATTTGATACGTATGTGACCACTATCTGTCACCTGTGTAACTTGTTTTGCGAACCCATCTAGAAAGAGGTGGAGAACAAAGGCACGGCCTGCACATGCCTGGGTTTATGGCTCTTAGTATAAGCCTGCGTTGTGCGCCATAGCATGGTGGTCTCCTTGGGTAGGATAGTGGAACTGTATGTTACAAGCTATTGCAGAGCCCAGTAAACAGGTGTTGGTGCCATGCCCATCAACTAGAGGTGTGGGCTAGAATGGGGGCAGGGGACGACAAGAACTACGAAAAGCAGAAGGGGCTTCTGGGCCTCAAGAGAGACTGTCCCAGGAAGCTAGGCAGTTCTGCCTCAGCAGGCCCTGGACGTCTCCAGTCTTGTTTTTGTTCGTTCCAGTCAGGGCTTGGGGGACGATGAGACTTGCCCAGAGGCTCCCTTAGGGCGGAGGTCTTGGCTTCCATATAGTAGGCCTTCCCTGGTCAGATAGGGCAGGTGCTATGCGTGAAGCTCTGGGGAGAGAGGAGCTCTCTAGCACCATGATGTCAGAGCGAGCTTCAAAATGTGGCAATAACACTCAGTCAGTCTAACTCTTAGATGATAAGGTGTGCGAACCCTTGACCCTGGAGCTGGGTGACAGCTGTAAGGATACAGCATCCAAAGCCACTCTAAACTCTATGCTACAGCTTTGGTTATGGGGCAGCGGGGACAGGAACAAGTACCCTCAAAATCATTGCTGCAGTTGGGTGAAGTGACCCTTTGTAGGTCTCTGTGGGTATCTGAGGGACTGACCACATGCCTCCCTTCCCCTCCCTGCAGCCCCTCCCCTCATACTCAGCTTTCGCCCTAGGGACAGCCTGGTTAAGGAATGCATTTGTAGAATTGACGTCACCGGTGCCTACTGCATAGCCTGTGAGATTTCCATTAAACTCCCGTAGCATATCTGGAAGAAGAAAAGTAGACTCTAGCACATATGCCTGACAGAAACAAGGGCCTCTCTCAATTAGAATGACATCATGACAAACAAGACAAAGTCAGAAAAGTCTCTCACTTACAGAAGTTCTTTTCTCTGCTCAACTCACAGTGCAGTTAAGAGCCCCTATCAGATTTGCCCCAGCATTTCTTGGGCCAAGAAAAAACTCAAGGCTTGCTCTAGGTAAGTGGTTCTCAACCTTCCTAATGCTGCAATTCTTTAATACAGTCTCTCATGTTGTGGTGACCCCAACCATAAAATAATAATAATAATAATAATAATAATAATAATAATAATAATAATAA
>OU015742.1:106752983-106766199 GCA_907169655.1 Acomys percivali
AATAATAATAATAATAATAATAATAATAATAATAATAATAATAATAATAATAATAATAATAATAATAAAAGTCATCACCACCACCACCATCTGGGTTTTCAAGACAGGGTTTTTCTGTGTAGCCTTGGCTGTCCTGTACTCACTTTGTAGACCAGGCTGGCCTCGAACTCACAGAGATCCATCTGCCTCTGCCTCTGCCTCCACTGGGATTAAAGGCATGTGCCACCATGCCTGCCTGGCCATGAAACAACTTTTGTTTCTACATCATAACTGTAATTTTGCTACTGTTAGGAATCAAATGTAAACATGTGATATACAAGATGGTGTTAGGCATCCCTGTGAAAGTGTTGTTCCACCCCAAAGATTGAAAACTGCTGTCCTAGGTCACCTCACAGAAAGAGGAGGGATTGAACCCAGTTCTGCTGCCGATTCCTCCCCCTAAGGCTGACTGTCAGAGCCTCCTCTCCCGCTTCAGGCCTAGTCCCTAAGAATGTGCCATTCTTTTCTTGAACAGCCCCACTCAAGCCTTGGTGTTTACTTACTAGGCAAGGTGGTTACGTTCTCCAGCGATTTGTCCCCACCAGCGCTGCAGGGAGTGAGCAAGGCAGGGAAGGAGAGAAACCAAGTCAGTATATAACCTTAACCAAAGAGCAATCCCCACCGTTCTTAGAATCTGAGGGACCCTGAGATCATTCTAGATTCAGCAGTGCACTGTTTCACTGTTTCCTTCGCCCACTTGGCAGGAGCACTTAGCTGAGGACACTGAGTGCCCAGTGTGGACTGCACTGTAGGCCTTGGCCCACTCTCCTGTGCTGAGCTTAAGAGTTAGCTGTGGACCTCTCCATTTGACAGAGTAGAAACCTGAGGTGCTGGAGGTTAATTGCTAAGGGTAACCAAAACCTAGCTTGATCTGGAAACCCTGAGAACACAGATCGCTTTTTCTGCCCAGTATCAGGTAGATTCCAATGGAAGATTCAGAGGACGGGAGGAAGCTTGCTGCCTTCCAATGCCCCATCTCATTTTATCTGCCTAACCACAAAACACACTGTACAAGAGGTCACTTCCTGCCACATACTTAAAGGAAATACTTATTTCTATCTTTAAGAAAAATCTAGATGTTCAGATATTTGGGATTTACTGTTTGTCTTTCTTATGTGCCCCTTTGCTCAGTTTCAGCATGCCACTCCAGGCCAGGGGATTTTGAGAATACAGCCTTAGTTAGAACCTACTGGAAGAGACCTCTCAAAGATGGCCACAAATCAAAGTTGCTCTTCAGTCAGGGAATGATTGGGACAAAGGTAACCAGGGTGGTCAAGGGCTTAACTCTAAGCAAGCAGCTCAGGTGAAGACAAAGAAGCTGGGGCAAGCCCCACCCCCCACATCACTCAGTCCTCTTCCCCAGTGGTCCAACAGATGTCTGGGCCTGTGGTAGCCTTTGGGCTCTTGCTGTCACCAATTCTTTTCTAGCTCTACACAGAGGTGTTGCTTCAGAATCCTCTCTTCTAGCCAAAGTCACCAAATTGGAGCATTTTACACTTGGAAGGAAATTATAAACCCGTATACTGTGCCATCTGTTGTCTCTCTCAAATAAACAGGATAACATACATAAACACATACATATATTATGTACCATCTACTGTCATTCCTTACCGGTACCTTGGTGCTTAAAAAAGAAAAAGGATGGTGGCCGGGCAAGACCAACAGGCATTGCCGGTGCCCCTTTAGAATGGAATATCCAAGTATTTAAGTCACCATTTTGATCAGAACTATGCAGCAAACATGAAACACTCATGTCAGACATCTGACCTACATTAGACCCTTCAGCAAGTGTTATCTGTGACACATGAGCTTGATGGCTAGACTCTGTTTGTCTGTTGTCCCCTAGTGTGCAGAAAAGCTCGGGAGATGTTTAGTAAAGTGTGTTGAAAGAGTGTCAAAAGTGTGTGGCTGAAGTCCTGGTAAATAAAACAAAACGAAGGAGATGCATTTTGCTTTGGGTAAGTAAATTTTATTTTGGTTCATGGAACAATCCCAAACAAGCCAATGCATTTCTATCAAAGAAAAGCCATACTCTAAAGCAGCCATTCTTAACCTATGGGTCTCAGCCCCTTGGGGGATCGAATGACCCTTTCACAGGGGTCGCCTAAGACCATCAGAAAACACAGATATTTACATTACAATTCACAATAGCAAAATTACACTTATGAGGTAGCAATGAAAATACTTTTATGGTTGGGTTTCACCACAACATGAGGAACTGTATTAAAGGGCCGCAGCATTAGGAAAGTTGAGAACCATTGCAAGGAAGCTCTCTGACAGACCCTGACAGCTAGCTGACAATGAAGACATCCACAGGCTCACAGGCTCATAGGCCAAGGGGCCTTGGAAACAGCCAGACCTCTATAGGTCCTGTTCACAACCACCACCCATCCCCCAAGAATCCTTGGGCCCCTTATCCTGTGTTTATATGAGGTCCATTTTTCCTACTGTTTCCTTGGAGGAAAAGGTCCAAGGTGATTTCTTAATTTTCCTGGGATCATTTAATTGTCTGGTATTTCCAAGAAATTTGTTTTTCTCTGAGCAGTCTGCTTTGTGGACATTTCCCAGGGGTTAACATATATTCCAAGGAAAGAAAATTCTAGGATTAAGGGAAACCTTGGAATAAACATTAAACATAAAAAGAGGTCTTCAATGTATCACTTCTCAGAGCCCTTACTACGCTAGGATGCATATGAAGGAAACAGTAGGTAATCTCCAACTCAAATACCACAGAACTCTCCTCTTGGACAGCTAATACTCCATGAAACAACTCGGAGAAGCACCTGTCTGTGAATTCTGCCACTGTCACTTAGACTAACCTGGAGTGTCCACCTTCAACCCAGGTGTATTTGGGACATTTAAGACAAATACAGGGTTTTTACTTAAAGTGACAACAGTCATTGGCCTGGGTTGTTGGGATCATAAGTAGAAAGTCCAGGTATTTTATTCCTAGGAAAGACCAGACAGTGGCTGAACATTTGCAGTGCTGTGCAGGCACTCTAGCAGAAGACTGACTGACTTTGTATCTGCATCAGGAGCCCTGCAATCTCCCTTCCCGAGGGTGTCCCTTTGGAGCTGACATTTGTGTGTGCTTTCCCTCACATGATGGCAATGATGATGACGATGATGATGTCACTGCCTCCTTTAGCTGAGATTGAGAGCAGCTGCTGCAACCCAGGTCTCTTCTGGATTGCAGTAAATCCTGCTTTATCCCACCCCCTCCCCTTGGACTCATAGCATCAGTAACATTCAGGAGAGTGCCAGGTAATGGAGGTTCTGTTTTGTTCCAGGTAGCCCACAAGAGACCACTGACCTGGCTGAAGACATGTGGAAATGTGGGGCTCTGCTGAAAGGCAGTTACCTACTTCAGGGAGGAGAGATCGCCCTAGCGTGAGGGCTCATTGGAACGTCTCAGTAGGTAGGAGCTATGTGATGCTGCCTCTCTCTTACCTTGGGAAACAGGTATCTCTGGGGCTTTCCTCAGCTCTGACCACCCCACCCTGTTCCCTATCATTTTCATAGGAAGGACTGTTGAAATGAGTGCACCCTGGAAAAGGAAGTAGTAAGTATGCATCTGTGCAGCCAACTGCTTGTTAATGCGCTGCCCTCTCGTGGCAGGCTTGGGTCTAGTTTTCCCCCCCCCCGATAAATTCTTAAGCTCTTGTTAACTACGTTGAAGCATGCAAGACCACAAACTTTATTAGGAAAGAAAGAAATGGAACACAGCCAACAACGGCTCACCTGCACCCCAAGCCTGAGCTCCTCTCTATGCCTGTGTCTGGGGTGCCTTTTCTCACCCCTTCACTTGTCTAATGGCACGCTAGGTACCACTGTCTCTGGGAAGCCTTCTATTCTTGTTGGCAGGTCTGGTTCCCCTCTCTTCCCCGTTGGGAAGTTTTCACTTCTAAAGAGCACTGGCCAGGCCAGTGTGCAAATGACACACAGACCCCTCAGAAACCCATCTCAGTTCTTAACCCTGTGCTAGCACACAAGAGTTGCTTGGGGTTACCCACGAAAGTGAGTATTGGGTCTTGGCCGTTTTCTACATAGATGTATGTATGTATATATATACATAAACAGAGGTGTGACTACAAAACAACATGAATATACATACAGACAGACAAACATAGTAGCATCAACATATGAGCAAAGACATGCAAGTGGACAGGTGGAGGAGACTCAAGGACTTGGTGCTTTTCGGGCACATTTCAGGCTGGATTTGCAGACCCAGGAGTTTGCTAAGAATCTTGGTTTACTCTTTCTGCATAATTTAAAAATAAAAGAATAATTAAGAGCAAAATATCTTCTCCATTCAGTCAACGTTCACAGAAATACATAGCAGTTCCTCCGAAAGCCCCTTCTAGGTCCTTGCTCTTTGGGATTCATGCATTTACAGGAGCTAAACCCACAGCCCAGCCATCGCACACTGGCAGTCCCATCAGCTGGGAGGCAGAGACAGGCAGATCAGAGACTTAGGGTCATCCTCCTTTACATAGATAGTTATTGTCAACCCAGATTCCCCAAGACCCTGGCAACAAAACAAGTCCACAAAGCCAACAAGGTAACAAAAACACACAAACAGGCTAAGCAAACCCTGGGAAAGAGAAGGTGAAAGATTGACATTACCTATATGACAGTCCTCGATACTGTGTAGCATCAGAGAGGTCACCTTCTTGGGAGCTGATTCCATTGCCAGCCTTTGAGAACATCAAATTCCACAGGAAAAGCAACAAGTCAGAAAAGTGGGAGCTATGAGCACAGCATGGGTTCTGAAGACACGGCCCCCCAGAGCACTCACAGTAGCAAGAATGGCGCAACAATGGGGTTGAGGGGACCCAGTCTGCGACCTCCTTCCCAGCTTTGCCCTTCCTCACTACGGATGCCCAGTACTGAACTGAGAATAAGCACCTTTCCACGGGAGGGGTTTGGGGCCAACCTGGGATCACGGCTGTAGAGACTGGAAAAATCTCAAGCACTTTACAAACGGGACTGATGTCAGCAATATGACCAGCAGGAATACCACACAGGTCTTTATGGACTTAGACTAAAATGCTTAGGCTGCAGCCACTGTGGCAGAGATTGCCAATAAAATCCTTCATTTCTATTTTTCCCCCAGAGCTCAGAACTGAACCTAGAGCCTTGTGCTCGCTAGGCAAACACTCTACCACTGAGGTAAACCCCCAATACCTCTAATCTCTATTTCTTTTTTCTTCTTTTTCTTCTTAGACCTGCCAGGAAGGCATTTAGAAAGCCCCAGCTGTGCTGCCAGAAGGTGGTGCCCTGAGATGGCAGCATAGCCCAGCGTTAAAAGCGAGGAGTGGAGCATTGTCCACCATGAAAGAGTAAGGCTGCCTTCTGCACTGATGTGTAGGAAACAGGGGTTTGGGCTGACCAAAAGGGAGGGAGACTTAGCACCCACACAGGCATGGTTAGGGGAATTTTGAATCAAAATGACATATTTTTGCACATGTCAAAAAGTGAAGCTGGGTGTTCAAAACCTCTGCCAACTGAGAATATTCGGCTTGTTTCTGAAAACAATTTTTCTTGCACACCTACTTGACAAAGCAGTTGTAAAAAAATTGAAATGCTGCCATCCTCTTGGGTGGATGGAGCCGGGGCAGAAGAGTAAGAGATTGCAGACAATGGGAGCACAGGCTTTAGAGTCAGGAGGGCAGACTTGAAACCGGCCCCACCACACCCACGGCCCACTCCCTCCCCCAGGGCTCAAAAGTCCTTACGGTCAGCGAGTCTCCCAGAGCAGCTACAACTTGGATATCTGCAGGTCTCAGGGCATGCACTGAAAGATAAGTGGACATGCTTGAGTGTGGGAAGGGAGCTGAGGGCACAGCTTGCTACTTCTGCTTCATGCCAATACCAAAATCAAGACTGCATGTGTGTTTAGACCATGCAGAACTGGGGAGCCCAAACTGTGTTGGCAGGCGCTTCATACAGTTTCCTCGTAAAGGACATAAACTATGCTTAGGCTTCTGTCGGGCTAGAAGATAGAGAAATAGACTGAAGAAACATTGCAAGACATAAAGTGGGGATGGAGGAGGAGATGCAAGGCAGGGTACCACTTCAGTGCTGGTGGTCATGGTGAGATGTCCCCTGCAGCCTGAGTGCCCAACTGGACAGGCACTGGCTCACATATAGCCCACTTAGTGCTGGGTTCTAGATTTCCACAAGACTCTCAGAAAAGTCATGGCAGGCCTTTCCCTACCCTTGGGTCCTCTTTTGAAAAATCCAGAGAACGTTCTAGCCCCCTTCCACAGGCGGAGCTTGTAGATACATTTCCACAGAGCCAAGCATTTCATGAGACTCCCTGGCCTCTCCTACCTCTGGACTTCCCTGTCCTGCAGGACTTGGCCAAGCATGGACAAGCAAGCTCTGGGTCTTCTCTGTGCCCTTGCTTAGATTTTGAAAGCAGAGGGATGGGAAACAGCTCCTGGCACAGAATGCTTTGGGGCTTGCCAAAGGCCATGGTTGTGCAAATAGCCGGCTTGGCACAGGAAGCAAGCACTGGTCACAACCATGTTGAGAGGTTTTCATGTGAGGCTTTCATAGATTGCTCTGGGGGTATGTAAGCCTTTGTGAGTGGGTCGAAGGGGCTGTGGTGGTCTAAAGGAAAGTGGCCCCTTTAGGTGCACAGGGAATGGCACTATCAGGAGGTGTGGCCTTTTGGAGGATGTGCGTCATTATGGGGGTGAGGCCCAGTGTGGCTTTCCCTTCCTGCTGCATGCTGATCCAGATGTAGAACTCCCGGTTCTAGCATCATGTCTGCCTGCCCACTGCCATGTTTCCCGCCATGATGAGTAAACCTCTGAATCTTAAGCCAGTCCCAGCTAAATGGGACTGTTTTCCTTTATAAGAGTTGCTATGGTCGGGCTGGAGAGATGGCTCAGAGGTTAAGAGCACTGGCTGCTCTTCCAGAGGCCCTGGGTTCAATTCCCAGCAACCACATGGCGGCTCACGACCATCTATAATGAGATCTGGTGCCCTCTGTGGCATGCAGGCAGAACATTTTATATATAATAAATTTTATATATAATAAATAAATAAAATCTTTAAAATAAAGAGTGCCATGGTCATGGTGCCTCTTCACAGCAATAGAAGCCCTAACTAACCAGAAAAGGGCTTACCTGAGGTTGGTGGCAAGGCAGAAGGGGCCTTGTCATTGCATAACATCCAGGTTCCATAACCCTAAAAGCAAAGAGCCGATCCCAGAACATGGTTAAGGGGGGCAGGCAGAGGAGCTGGATGGCCATCTGGCTCACGCATCAGAGCCCTGGGTCCTGTACCTGGGGAGGGGCCTCCAGGGGCACTAAGGATGGCACCCTAGGTGATTCTGAACATTCGCCAAACCGAGATCCGTTCACCTCACTCTGGCCTCTCAGCACAAGAGCCAGGGCCATAACAAATGCCTCTCCCCACCCTCTGGCCTCTCCTCCGGCTGTGTGACGGGTAGCTAAGCTTGACTCTCCTTTCCACCCCATGGAAGGCGTGGGTGGAGAGATGGTTTCAGAAAAGGGAACGACTCCTCTGTGGGTTCTGCCAGGAATTCCCACCCATTGTGCCATCAGCCCGGCTGTCCACCTCATTGCCTAGTGAGCCAAAGGGAAGCCCTAGATACGCACCTGGTTGCTGTTCTTGTAGGTGCTTAGAAACGGCAAGGTCTGTGGGAAGAGGCCAGTGAACAATGGCAGGATTCGGACCAGCCTACATATGTCCTTTCCTAGCCTTCCTCATGCCACAGTCAGAGCTCAGACTCTTCCAGAAAGGCTGACCACCACGCACTCCCACCCAGGGTGCACCAGGGTCTTCTCTGCAATCTGAACCCAACCTCAGAACTCAGATTTAACCCTTAAGTAGCTGCCAGGAATATATGTGTCCTATTTCCTGCATGCAGCCTATTGGCAAAGGATATTGGGCCTGTTTCTCCACAGCTTCCCAACAGCACCCCTGTCCCCCCAGGCTGCCTGGCTATCTGACACCCACTTTGCCTTATAGCATCCCAAGTTCCTTTTTGCTTAAGCAAGAAAAAGCAGGCCTGCTCCATGCCCAGCTTCTTTTCCATGAAAGCCTTGGTCCAGTAGTTCCCAGGGAGAAGCCTGGGACCTTTTTGGGGACCCAGAGGAATTCATAGGGCTGGGAGGCTGCAGCTTCAAAACTCCAAGAATCTGACAGTTTGTGAACGGAGGCTGGAGTCGAGCTCTGCCCTTCCCTTCTGGTTAAGATCTGCTTTCTTGGCTCTGTCTTCCATCTTAACACCTTGCCCTCCTCCACTCTCTGTCCAAGCAGACATCTCTCTGATGCTTGGTCCCTTGCTCTTCCCAGTTTGGTCATGAGCCAAGGGCTTCATGGAGACAGGTTATCCCTCTGTCTTGTTTACCCTAAGAAACCGCCTATCCTTCTCATGAGAGCCACCACATCACTCTTGCCTGCCCCAAAGAGGGGGTAGCCTGCCTAGACTTGTGTTTATGTCCTTGCCATTCAGAGATGAGGGACACACTAGAGGGTTCTAGTCACTGCAGGTCAACCATTCCTCTCTGCTCAACCAAAGGGGATGCATTGGATTGTTAACCTGGAATACTGATGGGGCAGGTGGGTGGGCAAACAGGGGCTCAGATAAAGGCATGGGCTGACATGACCCATGCCATCCATCAAGAGCTGGAGGAGATGCTGTACTCATAGGGTGCTGTCAGGAGAGCCCATTCTACCTGGTTCGGACACATGAGAGGGGTTTTATTTTCAAAATCTTGTTGCCTTGTCTTGTGGCCAACAGGTTCCAGCTAAACAAAGAAGCAAGAAGATGGGGAATGATTAATAGGCCAACCAAGTGGACTGGTCAAAACGCTGGGGGCAGGAGGAGGGGAGACACGGGCAGTTGGATCAGAAGGGGGGATCTCTACCCCACAGTTCCTACCATGTTTTTCCAGAGAGCAATGGATGAGCGGGCATGAGCCTTGACGTTAAAGTGGAAACAGTCAGGGGCAAAGAAAGAGCTGTCGGGCAAGCCCTCCTAGTCACCAAGGAAGAAAGCAAGAGGGAGTTACAGAAAACTCAACTGCCCACCCTCTGGGGGCTCCTCTCATCCCCAACGCATCATTTCTTTACCAGGGTCCGAGGCATAGCCACATTTTCAAAGAACGGCTGGAGAACCACAGTGAAGTCATCCCTAGTGTCATACCGCCCACTCTCAATCAGCTTTTCAGTTTCTTTCTGCAGAAAGAGACAGAGTCAGGAGTTGGAATGGCCAGAGAAACACTTTGAAACCAGTTTTGGAGTCTGACCAGATATATGCTTTCAATCAGCACTTGAGTTCCTTCCTAAGGGGGGAGGAGGAGGGGAAGGAGGAAGAGGAGGAGGAGGAGGAGGAGGAGGAGGAGGAGGAGATGATGGGGAAATGGGGTTTGGTGAAATGTGTTCTGTGATTTCATTCTGTGGCTTCGTTCAAAGAAGCTGCCCTGTGGCCCCTTCCATCTTTGAATGTGTTCCCATCATCACAGTCCTTGGTGGTCGCCAGTCACTCAGTCAAGGACAAAACACTTAGAATCAACCGATTCTGCCTGGTACAGACCTCTGAGAGCCCTACGCAGCGGGAGAACCCTCTCTAGGCTTACCTGATATTGCCTGTTCCTTTCAACAAGGGCAGCAAGTTCTGCTGAGTTATCATCAAACTTCAGGACACAAGGACACAGGTTCCTGCCGACAAAACCAAAGAGATGTATGTGCCCCACCCTCCAAGCCCAAGGTCATCATCTTGAATGATGCAAAAAGCACTGGCCTGAGACTCAATGCATTTCTTTTAAATTGAAGGCATCAGGAATCTAAGTCTGGGTCATAGGAAGACACAGAAAACATCCATGACCTGAATTTGCTCTTAGAAATAAAATCTTCCTCCTGATTCTGTAGGAGTGATTTTTTTTTTTATGGAGCTGAGTCACCCAATGGTTATGTGAACATGTGCAGAGACACCCCCCCCCAAATGGTAACAGTGGCAACAGCAACAAATGCTAGTACACGTCACATGTTAACGGTGCCAAGCACCATGTACTAATGTTTAAATCTCTTAGCTGTCTGGGAGGTTATTATTGTCCTCATTTTACAGGTAAGAAATCTGTAGCTGGCACACTGTCATCTTAGTTATTTTGGTGGCTAAGGAAAAGAATTATGAGTTTTATGCCAGTCTGGGCAGCTGAGCAAGATACTATCTCAACACAAAAAAATAACAGGGGCGTTGGGAACGTGACTCAGTTGATAGGGTGTCTGTCTAGCACGCATGAACCCTTGGGTTCTAGTCACAACATTAAAAACCTGGCGGTGGGGGTGGGGTTGGGTAGTGGTCCCTGCCTGTCATCCTAGCACTCGAAACAGGAGGATCAGAAGTGTAGGTGTAAGTCATTCTCAGCTAGAGAGCAAATTTGAAGCCAGCCTGGAATACACAAGACCCTCCCTGAAAAACAAACAAACAAACAAACAAACAAACAGATAAAAGTAGAAGGAGCCAGGCATGTAGTTTAGTGGTAGCAGACTTCCCTAGCACATGCAAGGCCCTGAGTTTACTAAGGAGGGCTGGGGGAGATGACGGGGGTTCAGCAGTTAAGTAACTTTCTCACAGTCACACAACTATAATGCTGCTGATGGTGGCAGGGACTCGAACTCTTAGTCGTTGAATCAAACAGCTCTGCTAGTCTACAGCTCCCCATCTGGCAAATTTGGACTTTTGGCCCTGGGGGATAAGATGATAATCGCCCAGGTGGCTCAGCATAGATGTGCAGCACCACAGAGGGAAGCTTGGCCATGGAGGTGGAGCAGCACAGAGATGGAGAGGGTGGTCACAAGACAAGGAAGCCCTTGATTTCATCAACACTGACACGCTCATCTTCAAATGGGTTTGGCAAGTGCCTAAACTTCTGGTTTTAACGGGTTTCAGATCTCTTCAGTGACCAGTGGTGGGGAGGCCTTTGAGGGGAGGGGAATCTGTTCTCAAGTGGAATGAATACACCAAACCCCCTGCATGTCCAAGTGACTAGAGAAAGTGGGATCCATCAGATGAGTCAGCAGTTGAAAATAGTGCCTGACACCAGCTGTGCTTAGTAGACGCATGTCACTGGCAGGCAGCTTGTTTCTGCTCACAGCACCCTGCGCTTTCTTCTCTAGGGAACCTGTGCAGTCGGCCCATACTCCCCCAGGGAAGGTTTGGCATAGTTCTCCAGGGATCAGCCAGCATACCCCCCTTCATTTCCAAGAACAAGGCTGGCCCTTGTGAATTATTCATTCAGTCTGCAAACAGCTCCTGAGCCCCTACGCTCTGCTGGCAGTGACTCAGTGCTCACAGGCTGAGGAGGATAATCACCACACTGCAGTGACTAAAGACCACGTGTTGTGCCCAGGGATGTGGTGGGAGCTTGCACAGAGCTAGAGGGCAGGGAAGGACGGTTTGCCCAGCCACCGTGGCCTGGGCAAATGGTGCAGAGGAAGGGCTCTCAGGGCAGAATCTGTGGGAAATGTCATGCTTCAGTCAGAAAGGCTGACTGAAAGGTCATAGAGTCGTCTGCTGCTAGAGAGGAACCGCAATCTTTAGTTGGTTCTGGAGGCTGAGCGCAGAGGACAGCCTCCTGGGAGCACCGTTCTGAGGACCAGAACGCTCTGTTCTCTGGGAGGATCAGAGGATCTGTTCTCCCATGGATCCTGCTGGTTCTGATCTTACTTCTTTGTTTTCTATGGAGTGACAGTAGCCCCCTGTCTGTATTTGTCCCACCTGGAGCACACACATGTCAGTCAGCAACACTGTCCTGGGGACAGGTCTCTGGGAGGTGGTCACTATGCTCTGCACCATACTCTGTGAGAAAGGTCTTAGGAGTGGGCTGAGTCTCCCCATGACATGACCCCATTCCTAAAAGCCTGTCTCCCTTTCCTGATGAAGGAGTCCTGTGGCTGACATGGCAACAGAAACAGGAAGAGAGTCCACTTAGGTTCTTTCAGGGAGATTGCTGAGGCCTAAACTGATATTAAAAAAAAAAAAAGCCTGAGATGTTCCTGAGGGAGATCTTTTCAGGTTAAAATGTGGGGTGGTTCTAACAACCCTCACACTCCAATCCTGGGGGTTCCTAAAGAATCTGCTAAGGCCCACGGCCCTTTCAGGCACATAAACGTTCCCGCCAGACCTGAGGATCATCCGCGGGCAGCTGACTTGAGTTTCTTTGTACAGCTCCCTCAGGGCGATGATCTCAATCACCTGCACCATGTTCACAAAGGTCCGGGGAAGCTGCAGGGACAGGAAACAGTCACCAAGACAACGGCAGGCAGGACAGCACCAGCTTCTCCCAGGAGGCTGGAGCTCAGCTCTTGTCACTCCCTCCCAGGCCCACCCACTGTCTTTCTCCTTTCTCTCCTCTCTCTGCTCTCCAAAGGATGCCAGAGCATGCAGGGGGCTCAGAGAGGGGGCCTCTGAGGAGGCCACAGACAGTGGTGGCGAAGCTACTCAGTGGCCTGTGTGGTCTAACCTCTGTACCTCTGCATGGAGGATGTCCATGGCCTTCTTGATGTTGTCTGTGAAAGCTTGGGGAGAAAATCGAACCTGCAGGCAGAGGAAGAATCTCCTGAGCCCTGTGCATCACCCCCATCTCCTCCCTATCAGCAAGAATGCTTCCTAGCTTGGCTTCTCATCTTTCTGTATTTCGGTCAGAGTTAGCAAGATTGAAACAGAGGGTTAGTCTTTGGGGGCCTGAGCTAGAGCTTGAACTCATCATGACCTTAAGAAAGGGTCCGTTCTTTTGCCTAGAGCCAGGAAAAACTCTGGATTGGTTTTGTATTGACTAGGGGCAGAGCCTTAGCTACCACTCCTTTGAGCGCCTCTGAAATGGGGGCATTGGAGCAGATGCTCTCTGCATTGCATTGATCTTGCATCACCAATAGTGTCTGGTGCTACTGTCTGCCCTCTCCCTGTGGTGTCAGAGAGCCTGGGCTGAGCCTCATGCACCAGCATCAACTACTTCTAAATGCCCCAAGGATGCATGGAGGCTAAGGGGGAGGGTTTGTGGAGCCTCCAAACATACATACATTTTGATTTTTATATCTGTGGTTTTAGAATTTTTCGTGTGTGTGTGTGTGTGTGTATGTATGTGTGTGAGAGAGAGAGAGAGAGAGAGAGAGAGAGAGAGAGAGAGAGAGAGAG
>OU015742.1:106768658-106781234 GCA_907169655.1 Acomys percivali
ACACACACACACACACACACACACACACACACACACACACACACACAGAAAAAGTGATTGCAGCTGGCCAGAACACCATGGAGGTTCCAGGAGAGTTTGCCACTTTAGACTCTGCCTCCTGTGAGAAGTGTCTGAAGTCACAGGGTCGCATGGAAGGGGTGTGGGTACCCACATTGCACACACCATGGTCCAAGGGTGGCTGTGGTGCTCACAGCCTCTTACATGGTCTCTGGCCTCTGCTTCCAAACAAGGATGGAGGAAAGATGGGGCCAGGGATAGAAAATTCAGACAAGCCTGACATGAGGCATAGACGTATTCTGATGCTCTCCTAATAACAGGTTTTCTGGGAGGTGAACTGCACCACATAAACAACCAAGCTTGGCACCTCCTTTTGTTATTTTATCCACCTGATACCACCTCTCTAGCCAGGTCTGCAAGGAGCCTGCATTTCCATCTTTTATCTGAGAGATAACCTCAGGCTCATCTTTTGGAACCCACCTCAAACACCTGTCTCCTTCCTGAATGTGCCCCCAAACAGGAAACGCATCCATGGTGCTCACATCTACACTGTGCACAGTTCTCTTTACAAAGCACGAGTCAACTGTTCCATAGTCTTGATTCTTTGAGTTCGTCTCCTCTCCTAAGCTCCTGGAGGGTGGGACTGCTGTATCTTCCTCCTGGATCTACAGCCCTAGGCTTGACTGGTAGTGCATATTTACTCTGTACAGATGGCTACTACAGTGAATAGGAAATCTATTTGCAAAGGAACGGAGGTCCAGGGCTCAGATTCTGCTAGAAACCTTGCCTGAGTCCTTTGAAGCTCTCACCCGACTGTGGACTTCTCTGTCTATGGGTTTATCCTCCTGGTCTAGGGGGTCCCACCTTGATGCCCCCAGACTTACCTTGTCCTCCTTCATCAAGCTCACCAGCTTTTTGGCCTGGGCAGCTAAGCCACTGTGGGAACACACAAGAAGGAGTTGGATGAAAATCAAGGGATAGAAGGGCAGTGTAGCAGAGAGAGTAGCAACTGGCCATTGGCTTAGCAGAGGAAGGTTGGGAGCGGGATAAAGACCCACCACACAGAGCTCCATCCCCATCCAGGCCCCACTGGGGAGTACTGACTGCATGAGAAGGGCAGAGGCCTGCACGTTGGAGGGGTTGACTTTCAGTGTGTTGGTATAGTTAATGATCTACTTCTGGTTTCTCTTCCAAGCCAGGCTTGTTCAAAGTGAGTAGGTCATTACATCTTTATGTCATGTGCCACTCAACTCATGCCCATGTTAATAGATGCTATGGCCTACCTAGCGCCCAAAAGTGACATCAGCTTCAAATGGCTACAGAGCTGGGATACATTCAGGGGGAGATTGCTTGCTTAGCGTGAACAAGGCCTTAGGCACAGTATCTATAGTGTAAAAGGCTGTAGCACAGAGATCAACCTGCTTCTGGAAAGTTGCTGTGAGTCACATGACATCCCAGCAGCCTCTTGGATCAGCTACTGCTCTGCTAGATAACAAGGGTTTGAATGCCAGGTCTACCCATGACCACCTCTGAGACCGTCACCTTACAAACCCAGTACTTCCCCTTGTGAAATGGAGGAGTGTGGCCCTGCCTTCTTCATAGAGTTGAGAGAATCAGATGATGTTCACATGAAGAACTTAGTGCCTAACACAAGGCAAGCATCCTTAGAATGAGGTCTCTCGTCACTACCACTGCCACCATCTGCAAAGTTCTCCCGGCCCCATGCCCAACAGGCACAGTCAGCTATCCTCTCTCCGTCTTAACTACTAGCCCAGCTGCTCTGATCCTGGCCTTTGTAAGGGGGTGTGGTGTACAGACAAGGCCCCTGTGATCTACTCCAAGTGTATGAAGGACATCAGAGGAAGGTTTTTAGGTGGTGAGGTTGGGCTGAGTGTTCACTGCCAGGTGCGTCTGCCAGCAAAGGACATTCCCAAGAGAGCCCACCCCAACTCTGCACCCAGACCAAGTGACTAAAACCCGAGGCTCACTCAGATTTGGCCCCTGCTACGGCTTGGTTGAAGGACGCTTTGGGCGTGTTTTCTCTCCCGGTGCCAATGGAGAAGCCCTTCAAGGAGGGGTTGAATTCCCGGAGGATGTCTGGAAACACAGGGACATGTTTACCAATGGCTCCAAAGCGATCTTCCCAAGCCCCTCCTTTTGTAGTTTCCTACCTAAGCCTCTGGAGTGCTGGGGTCACACAGCCAACTGTCAAGTTCTTTTGACCATTGAGTGTGAAAGAACAAACAATAGCTTCATCCCGTGCCCCAATCCAGCTGTTTCAATGTTGAGCAGGTTGAGACTCTAACGCTGCAACCCTTTAATACGTAACACATTCCTCATGCTGCGGTGACCCCTGCAACTATGAAATTATTTTTGTTGCTACTTCATACCTATAATTTTGCTCCTGTTACAAATCATCATGTAAATTTCTGATGTGCAGGATGGTCTTAGGCCACCCCTGTGGAGGGTCACAGCCCATAGGTTGAGAACCACTGCTTTACACCCTGCATATCACATAGTAATTAACTACCCTTAGATTTTCCCTTCAGGTCCTTGTTTCTTTAGGGACTTTATCAGGAAGGACTGCTGGGGTCTCTTCCTGCATCCACTGAGATGATCATGTGATTTCTGTCTGTACTAATCTCTATATGTCAATGCACCCTTGTATCTCTGGAAAGAAACTAACTTGCATATGGTCTCAATGTGTCCTTGAATTGAATTTTTGCAAGTATTTTATTAAGAATGTCTGCATCTATAATGACAAAGGAAAAAAATTTTTTTCTACCCTTGCATTCAGTAGTGTAGGTCTGAGGGTGAGGCTTGCTTTGTGGAATGAATCAGATTTTTGCCCTCACTGTTCTGTGGAAGGGTTTTCAGGACAGCTGTTAGCTCTTCTCCAAAGGCTTGGCAGAATTCATTAGTGAATTTGTTGTCCAGTTCAGGCCTTCATCAAAAAGTTAGTTTCTTCTTTTTCTTCTTAAAATGTTATTTTTAATCAATTTTTAAAGATAGTTTTGCTAATAAAGCAATTTTATTGGCAGTTATTTACCTTCAGGGCTTGAAACATAGCATCCACCCTCTCCTGACACTCATGGTTGCTAATGAGATCTGCTGTTGTTCTGATGTGCTTGCCTTTGTGGGTGAGTTGAGATTCCTCACTTACAGCTATCAGTATTGTTTCTTTGCTTTTAAACTTCTGATATGCTAGCTGTATTACACTGTGGGAGGTTCTTCAGTTACACTATTTTAGGTTCTACATGTCTCTTAAGTTTGAATATTTTTCTCTAAATTTGAGAACTCTTGTACTATAAATTTAATTGGATGATTCTGTATTCCTTTAGAATTTATCTCATTTCCTTCTAATCCATCCTTCCCTAGGCTTGGCCTCTTGACCATATCCTAGAGTTCTTAGACACTGTGGCCAAATTATTTTTTTATATTGACATTTAATCAGAGATTTCATCAGCCTTGTCCTCCATCCCTGATATTTTTTCTTTTTGGTTATAGCTACTGGCAATGCTTTCATTATGTTATTTGACTCACTGAGTCTTTGCATTTCTAACATTTCATCCCCCCCTTCCCCCCACGACAAATCTCAATTTCCTTGCTGATTTTTTTTCGTCCCACGGTGCAGGCTTTTTTTCATCCACAGTTGTTGAATATCAATTCATGTATCTGCCTTTGGGGTGGCATGCCCCACCCTGGAGACTTGCTGATACCATCAGGGCAGAGTTCTGTCTCCCACATGCCCTGTGCTGGAGCATCTGTGGGGTCAAATTAAACAGGGCCTTGGGCAGAAGTTCTGGCCTGACCTCGCACTGTCACAGCACATCTCCACACAGATGCTCCACCATCAGGCTGCTCTCCACCTCCAGGAAAGATGGCTGAACAGCTAAGCTAAGAAGTCACGGGAGTCCACCTAAGCGGGTGACACTGTCACAGTCATTTGTAAGCCACTTTGGTGAGTTGAGCTTGAAGAAGATCATGGCCAGCCATCTTGCTGGGCCACCTCAAAGCCAAGTTCATTGTATTCACAGAAGCTGAAGTCACCCCTCCTAGCAACAGGGGACAAGGGGCTCTCATGACACAAAGTGGTACCTATTTAAATTTGACACAGCTTTCCAGGAACTAAAATAGACAGTCTGCTAAGGTGTGCCAGTGTGGATGTTGAGGATCCCTGGTGTCTAACCAGGCTTAAAACTCAAATACCGTCTTAGCTCAAGATATGTACCAAAGTGATATGTTCCAGGAAAAGCAGGAAGAATGAAAGCAGATCAACTCCCTCCCAGGCAAAATCCCTTAAGGGTTTCTAAGAGGAAAAGAATAAAGTATAAATATTGTCTGATGGCTTATTTTTTCTAAAAATGTACTTTAAGAATAAAAACGTACTTTAAGAAAAGTAAGCTAAAGATAACGAATAAATTACATAATAAAAAGCATCGCCAATAGCTCTATAACGAAGATTAAAGGCAGACCCGCAGAAAAATGTAGCCAGGCTTTTAAAAACATTATCCAAGTGGGTTGTTGGCAAAACAGTTAAGAAAGCGTTGAACCCAAAATATGGCAGTGTTTGCACAGCCAGGGCAAGGTAGCTTCATCTCTCACTGCTGCAGTTGCTGTGGGCTTATACAGCAAGGGCTTTGTGAGCAAAGATGCTTGTGCTGCACAGGCCTAGGTGAGTGCTATGTCCAGAACCACAGGCCAATGTACAGTCCAATCCTTTTTTAAAAATTGGATCATTTTAAAATTGGATCTGCCCTAATATTTAGTCTAAGCTCTCTTTTCTTTTCTCTTTCAATTTATTTATTGGATAAATACGATTTCCCACTGAAAAACACAAAAAGCAAACAAAATCGTCCAAGATTTTAATTAGCCCAGGAGCTGAGCCGGACAGCAGCCTCAGGGAAGCGGCGCCCCCTACTGTACAAAGTTGCATCCTGCTGCTTTGCGTGGCTGGCGGCCGCCAGCGGGAGGCGCAGTGGGCTCAGGGGCCCCCTACCCGTCCCAGAGCAACAGGGTACTCACTGGCCAGGGTGGTCACGGTTTTGATGTCCTCATCTCCACCCACGCTGTTGGTAAGAAGCAAGAAAGAAAATGAAGGTGTACAATGCCAGCCAAGCCCAAACAAGACAGAGTTCCAGGGACTCACCCTTTCTTTACCCATCACAGAATGCAACTTGCGGTTCTTGTATTTTTAGCTTTGCCGCCCCCCCCCCCCGCCCCCCCGCCCCCAGCTCTGATGTAGGAGAAGGGAGAACTAAGGTCTCTTTTACTGCCTTTCCCAATCCAGAGGGATTCTTTCGGGGCCAGCAGGGGACCACTTAGCCTCTCCATTGCTTAGCTTGGGGAAAAAAAAAAACAAAAACAAAACCTTTTTTGAAAGAGTGTCTTTAGGAATCAGGGTCTTCTGACCCAAGGCTAAGATTCCAAGGGAGCTCCCACTGGCTTCTTTTAGGAACAAAATATTTGTGCATTTCATGCCCCCAAACTGTCCAGCCCACACCACCTCTATAATAGGTGCCGAGGACCGTTTCAGTCGGGTATAGGTGTTTAGGTCGGGAGTTCTCGAAGTGTCAGTGTGCAGAAGATAATGCAAGTGACAAACAGAAACAAACCCAGAGGTGTTGTTTGATTTTGAGTGTATTTTGAAGATGAGCAAGCCCGGTTTATATACATATTTTAAAACGGGGTGGTTACAATATTTTTTATACAAATCAAAAATACAGGATATAGTGTAATTATGTTGTCATCAATCTTGAACAATCACTTATAAGTCATTAGATTGGTATCAGTGTATGTGCTCTCTTTATCAAAGGTCAATGTTTTTTATTACATCAAACATCAGTGAGTCAAGACAGTTTGTTTTTTGTTTTAAGCTCATCTGCCACTATCTGGGGTTTTACTCAAAACTTATCTGTAAGTTATAATATAAACTATTTATTGGTAACTAATGTTTAGTCATGCTTTTATTAACAAGTGGAGTGGAACTCAGTGGTAAACTTGACTAAATGACCCTTGGCTGTAGTTTCAAGTCAAGGGTCGTCTAGCAACTCAGTTACTTTTGAAAAGTTCTTTGATAAGGAAAATAAAAACAAAGACGGAAAGAGAAAACATTCAGAATGTTCTCAAAACAATGAGTGAGTGATAAGAGAAAAAAGGAGGGGGACTATAATTAGTTACTCCTGGCAAGAACATCAGACCCGTTTTAGGAAGCTCTCCCTTGCTAGGGGTCGTCACCTGGGTTCTGTGGCAATGTTTGTCATACAGACTCTACTGGAGGGGTCGTGACACATAGGGATTGTAGTCTTTGGAGGGCCAGTACATTGAATTTAGAAGTTTGTTATAAAAAGAACTGGACAGCTCATCGCCTACTTGAGGTACTGTTTTCTAGAAGGCTCAAGAGCCTTCTGTGCCTCACTCACCTCCAGGACAGGCCTCGGTATTGAGTTAGGACATCCAAGACATCCCCAGGCTTGGACCCAGCCCCATTGCCTGCCTGAAAAAGAAAGCAAATAGTGGGTGGGTGTTCCTGCATTTCCTCAGGAGCCACAGCTGTCCACCTGTTTGAAGGCCCATGCCCTTATCCTGGGCAGGACACCTAGGGAAGTTTTAGAATCAGATGGAACCTCCTATGGATACGCCTTCCGCCCTTCTGCCCTTCTGCCCTTCTCAGATGAGCCTAGTACCATCTACAGCTGTATCTCCTACAGGGAAACCCTGCCTGGACAGCAACTGGGAAAAACGTAAGCCTATAGCATATATTTTTCAAAAGCACATACTTGAAGGTGCTGTGTTCATTTTTGAAAGTTGTAAAATGTACAATCAAAAGAAACATATGCTAAGCCTTTCCCATCATCACATCCCACACTCACACAGGTAAGAAACAGCAGTGAGATGTGTTCAGGGCATCTCCTCTCAGGAACCATGGGAGTGCTAGACTCCAACAGAAATTCTTGGGTTATATTCACTACAGTTTGGAACCTAATCGTCACCATGTCACACGTGCTGCCTCCCCAGGAAGTCCTGAGCACCTGTGTGAGTCTCTGTGGCTTCCTGTCCTGTCAGCATCTTCCAGGAGACCATGGAAGTGGGGTGTGGGAGGGTGGGTACCAGACCTCACTCAGTGGGAAGTGGCTGGGAATCACAGCTTAGGTAAGATGCCAAGGATCAGCCTGCTCTCCCAGGGGGTTATGCACAGTAGGACCTTTGGGATAAGGAACTGCTTGGGGTCTCATGGAGGAAACTTCTAACATTAGACCTAACAGTCTGGGCCCTAAATTCTGGGCCTGGCTTTTATAATCACAAGCTGAGTGACTTTCCTCATTGGTCGGATGTAAGGAGTGTCAGACCTCACAAGACTTTTGTCATGGGCTATGGAGTGAGCTACCTTCACTGTGACTAGGACACAATTGTGGCCAGGTTTCTGCTCCTTGGAGAGCTCAAACCTGGAGATGCTGCCTGTTAACTGATGAGGGGAACAGCAGCTGGGGACAGCAGCTGGGCACAACAGCTGGACTCCAGAAGTGACCTTAAAGAGAAACTTGTTTTCCGAATCCTCTGAGGGTCGACCCCCTCAGGCACTCTATGAACTTGATTCTGTTTTTTAGAAGTGTGCATTCTAAGAGATTTGGGGTGTCACCGTGGAGCAGCTACAGAAGTACATTTGTCCATCTCTGGGGCCTCTGCTTCTTCCACTGACTCTCGTTTCTCACAGCCACCTCCCTACCCACCAGCACTTGCTCCTAGCTCACCGTCTCTCTTTGCCTGTCTGAGTAGTTCTCAGCTTTTCCACAGAGACAGAGGACTAGCTGGGTCTTTGGAGATGGCAGGAGATGCTGTCCCACTATAGACATGGGCTGTCTAACTTAATTTTGTCACTCATGTTCCCTCAGGGTACCTGCTACTTTCTGTTTTCCTTTCATCCCAGCATTGAGGCAGGAATTGTAGAAGTTGGAGTGAAAATCATGCCAGGTAAGGCATGCTAGGTGTGGGCAAAGCATGCTAGGTGTGGGCAAGGCATGCTAGGTGCAGGCAAGGCATACTAGGTGCGGGCAAAGCATGCTAGATGCCGGGCAGGGGCAACAGGGAGGGTCTGAGGAGCAGCACCAGAAACAGGCTAAGAGTAAAACCTCAATTTTTAAGGTCCATGTTTTTATGTTCACTAAAATCCCCTTTCCTAGCTGGACAGAGCAGCCTACAACTGTAATCCCAGTACTTGGGAGGCAGACACAGGAAGATCAGGAGTTCAGGGCCAACCTCAGCAACATAGTGAATTAGAGGCCAGCCTGAGCTACATGAGACCCTGTCTTGGAAGCACGGACAAAATCCCCTCTCCTACCCCTTCTTCAGTTGAGGTCACCTACCGTGAGAGAGTCACCCAGTGCTCCGATTACCTTGATGTCCGCTGGCCTCAGCCTGTGAACTAAAAAGCAAACCTGGGGTGAATGGAAAATGGGGGTTTGAGGAAGACTCTGGACCCAGTTCCCTTGTGCCTCAGGAAAGTGGCGAGATGCTCAGTCTTCTTTCGCAGGGCACACCTTACTCTCGCCAGCAGCCAACTCAGGCTTTTTGACCACTCTGACACCAGAAATGGCAGCTGCCTGGGGAGGGAAAGTCCCTGATGCCTCCTAGGACAAGGATGGATGCTAATACACATGCATCTGTGAGAACACATAGATTAGTGCTCCTCAAATTGGGCGGTGCACCAGAATTGCCTGAAGAGCTTGTTAAATCTCAGGTGACCCCCAAACTCCCAAGAGCTTCAGATTCAGCAAGCCTGTATTGAGCATAAGAATTTACATGTCTACTTCTCAGGCACTGTGGCTGTCCCCCATTCTGTCTGGGTACCACATTTTAAGAACTACTGAGGAATACGTTTTTACTTTGAAGCCAAGGACAGTTGTCCATTTCTACTGTTCCCTTCCATGTCTAGGTACAAATTGGCTCACACAACTGTGGTTGTCATTGCAAAGCCCCATTCTAGAGCCACTAAGTGTCTTTCTTTAGAGCCTTCCCTCCCCCATCATCATGCCTTGAATTCACCGCGCGCGCGCGCACACACACACACACACACACACACACACACACACACACACACACACACACACACACACACACACCCCTTCTACGTGATTATAGCCTACGTGGCCTTTCCCAGCCTTCCCCTGCTACTCTTGTGGCTAGAAGAACAATATCAAATCACAAACCCAGCTGCACACATTAACACACGCCTACAGGGCTAAGCATGGAAACTTTAAATGACCTTTTCCCAAAGAAATCAGGCTGGAGGGTGGGTAGGGGGAGGAAGCAAAAAAAAAAAAAAAAAAAAAAAAAAACCAGAAAATAAGAGCCCCTTCCTCAACTCCAGAGTGGTTTATTTTAGCTTGTGGTGATGACAGTCAATCACTATATTTTTAGGGCTGTAAGAGTGAGTTCTCTCAACGCTGACTGGTATGCAAAGGCTAAGCAAAGTATTCGGAGTTGGTAAAACCTGAAGGAGACGGACAGATTTGCCTCCAAAGCTTCAACATTTTTTATAGATTGGGGGGCGGGAAGGCAGGACAAAGCCAGGCACACCTTTAATCCCAGCACTCTGGAGGCAGAGGCAGGCAGATCTCTGTGAGGTTGAATCCAGCCTGGTCTACAGAGAGAGGCGAGGACAGCCAAGGCTACATAAAGAAACCCTGTCTCAAAAAACAAACAAAGTAAAACAGGGCAGTGCAGGGTCCTCAAGATGGCTCAGGGGGTAAAAGCTCCTGCCACTACACCTAAAGTCTCAGGTTTTGTTCCCAAGATCTACAGTGTGGGCAGGGAGAACCCCTATAAGATGTCCTCTGACCTCCAGGGTACAGCATGTGCCCCCACACATACATGTGCATGCAAGATAATATCTAAAACATGTAAAAAAAAAAGCAGCTCCAACAGCCCATACTTATCTCTTAAATTTGGTTGGATAGAAAAGAAACAATATATGTACACATATACAGTTCTCCCTTGCTCGTGTGTGTGTGTGTGTGTGTGTGTGTGTGTGTGTGTGTGTGTGTCTGCAGTGAGATTCTCTCATTGGCCACTCTGTAGGATTCTTAGCAAGAGAGAGTAGACATGCTGCAAGGCTTGTTGGGAGGAGTTGATTTATCTAAGATTCCACTGTTAAGATAGAGGGCATGCATTTCTTTGGTTTACTACTCTGTAGACCTTGGTTTGAGGTTTATTAATGCCATTGCATATGACAAAGACACAGCCTGGAAATGTAGGGGGAAAAAAAAACACTTTAGCCATTGCTGTCTTTGGAGAGACAACTATTTCAAGATAAGATTACATTTATGTGGGCTGATTAGATAATGCTATCTGGGACGAACTGTTCACTACCTTGAAAGAAGTTTAACACTCAGCATTAGCTCGTGGGCATTTCTGAAGAACCCTTATCAGAAGGCCATCTAGGCTCTGGTGCCGTGTTATGAGCAGTGGGCAGTGACCAAAGACGAGGAACGGCCTTAGCCTGTGAAAAGCTATCCTCAGGGGCAGTGCTCATCAGGCTGCGGTGCCAGGCTCCTGTAGCTCAACAGCTTGAGCCACGCAATGCTGAAATCTAAAACCTAAGAAGCCAGTGTGCTCTCCTTGTTAGCCAGGCCTTCCCAACCCATTTGCCCTCCAGTGTTAAGAATTTCATGAAAAGATTGTCACAACGATGGTAATTTGCTGCCATTCGACTGCAGCTCCATTTCTGCCTTTGGTGATTTTAATCTAAGTGTTTAATGGGTAAATGGGCACCTTGCACGTAGAGAGAGTATAAGGAATGTATTAACCTCACTAAGAGATGACACAGGTCTGAGGCTATGTATATGCCAGTTTCCTGGATTTGATTGTTATATATTGTATCCATGTATTGAAAGGCCACCCGGCACCTGAAAAGTACTGATTGTTACTATGTATTCATTATAAACATATTAATAAAACATAGTAGCTAGAAGTAAAAGCTATGGGTCTGTGATGGTAGTCTTAACAGGTTTCAAAGCTTTGAATAAAAAAACTTTGGGAGCAAGGAGGGGTACATGGGAAGGTTTGAAGGGAGAAGAGAAAGAAGAAATGATATAATTATTTTTATCTCAGAAATTACAATGAATTGTTTAGGGAGTAATAAAAAATAAAGCCTGTAAGTTCATTATAGATGGGATTTCCCCCCCTAAGCATTTTTGAGACATTATTGTCTGACTCTGCTGCCATGGAAACTATGGATACAGAAGGCTGACTCCATTGACTTTTCTGTTGGACTTTCTCATTTGTTATACCTCAAAGGATGCTGACTTCAAAATAATGTCCTCAGATCTACTGTCCACTCCACTACTCTCATTTTCTACTCACCTTGTCTATGTTATTTGACCTATCAATAGAGGCCCCAATGTCAATTACTCTATTTTTACATATTAATTAGGGTCGCAATTTCCATAGTCCTATTTTCATTTTTAAAAGTTCTACTTGATTCTTTTAGTGGTTCCTTCATCAACTCTTCATTTTTGTTTAAACATATTATCTGTAATTTAAAAAAATATTGAGAGAGGAAAACACTTAGATAAATGAGCCTCTTACGGAAGAAATTGAATTTGACCAGTGGACTGGATGCACTGAGGGCCAGGCAGGCTATTAGTTCCCATGGGGCAACACTTCCTGCTGATGGTAGGCTACTGAGAGTTTAGAAAGACTCCAGCAGAATCAATGAGCCACATCCCCTATCACTCCTCAATACCACTCATTTTTGAAGAGAACAAAACAAACCTTTAAGTCATCAATAGACCCCAGTAGACTCTTAAAGTCATCAGGAGGGCCAGCTAGTATCAACATTTCATCAATGTTTATAAAGCCATAAAACACTTTGCAAATCCTACATGTGTATGGACTGGGAGGGAGACCTTGCGGAGCCTTTATTCTTTATTGAATTCCAAATGCTGATTGGCTATAAAAAAAAAATCACTTGCACTAACTTTCTACATCTCATTTCCCAAAGCCCCATAGATGGACAGATGAGGGTTCATCACCTACAAGCTCTGGTGTGCGATACAAATAGGCACCCAGGGCACCAGGGACCATGACCTGTGATGACAGGCAGTATTGTATTTCATAACATCAGTTTTGATCTGTGAATCTGTGGATTGAGGGATACATGAGGAAAAGCAACTACAAAAAGGGTTTTTAAAATAATTTGGAAGGCAAAGTAGTTATTTTATGCCATAGGCTTAGTAAAAGACATTTGAGTGGTGGTACCATGACCTAGTTTACATATCAACTCTGAGAATTCATTGGATGAATTTGAAATTCTCAGTAATTCAAAGCTGCTTAGTATTTAGTACTTCCTCCTAGTTGCTAAGCCAGTGGGGCTGTAAGAAGATGGCCAGCTCTACCAGGGTATGTATCGTTTCAATTAGAAACCACAAACATGGTCTTCAGGAGAGGAGAAGAACTTACAGAAACATCAAATAACAGTAAAAGGAAAATAGTAATGTGGTCCTTCGCTGGGCTTCTTCTTCTTCTTCTTCTTCTTCTTCTTCTTCTTCTTCTTCTTCT
>OU015742.1:106792761-106822338 GCA_907169655.1 Acomys percivali
AGAAGAAGAAGAAGAAGAAGAAGAAGAAGAAGAAGAAGAAGAAGAAGAAGAAGAAGAAGAAGAAGAAGAAGAAGAAGAAGAAGAAGAAGAAAGATCTGGAAAGAATTCTGAAGTATGAACACTTCCCAAGTTCCTTCCCCCACCTGGTAGCATCTTCTCGTGAGGTTTCACATAGGGCATTAGGATTTCTGGAAGGACCTGACATTTAACGTCCCCAACGGTGTGTCCTCTTCACTACCACTCTACGAGAATTTTCAGAATTTGCTGATGAAGCAACAGAAAGGGCCCAGAGAGACTGAGTTCTGCCCAAATGCCAGTGCCTCTTCAGATTTGAGTAGGGGTGCAAACTGCAGCCAGAGCTGGGGTTAGGGGGAGCACACACATGGGAGAATTTTCGTCTAGGTGTGTGCAGATAAAACTGCTCGCCACCTCTGCCCTACGTGTGGCACACAGAGCTCACATTCACTGTCTGAGGGCAGAGAAGGCAGATGTTGCTAATGTGGCCCGTGTACTCTGTGGGCTGCACAGCAGAGACTCTTTCCAACACGGATGTGTCCTGGGTGTGTGGTCAGGAGATGCAGAGGAGGTCCCGGAGATCACAACAGCTCCCCGGACACCCCCCCCCCCCCCCCGCCCCCCCCCCCCCCCCCGCCCTGCTCCTTACCTAGCAGGAAAGCCCTCCCCCTAAGGATCCGTGTTGGTGAATGTGGCACTGACCTCAGTGGTCTTAGGTAAGCTAAACACTTCAAACCAGGGCCCTGCCTTCCCCGTCCTCTAATGGGAACACAGAGCTCAAAGGTGTGGAGGGCGCCCATTGGTGCCCATTCTTCCACAAGCCCTCTGAGGCTAGCTGAAGGTCACCATATTCTTTTGACAGAGGGAGAAAAAAATGTGACTTATACCAGGAAACAACCAGAGGTGGGAGCAGAGCCAGAACCACACTCTCTGACACCCTTTGCCTCGCCCTAACCTGTCACATTCCTGATCATTCATGGGCAGATTCAAGCCTGCAGGAGCTGTGGGTGGCTCCGAGCAGAGTTGTGGGTGGCCTGGTGTGCTGCCAGCGAGGAAACTGGGGAGCTGACACCCTTGGGGGACTCCTCTCTCCCTTCTTGGGCTGCATGGGCCTTGAGGGATTTATCAGGGAACTATGGGCTTGTGGGTGTTTTGGACAAGTCCTGATAGACAGGTGACTTCCCGTCTGCAGCGTCCTTGTGACACTTGCTGTACCCCAGGCCCTTGATCTTGAAGGAGAAACCTTCTGCTTCCCTGTAGGTGCTAGCTCCGTGTGACCCTTGAGCAGGTTAGGCAGAACTGGGTCAGTAGCATGGGGCTATATCACTTGGCCACCTGATAAAGGTGGTTATTGCCATTCCAGACGCCAACACTGAGGACAGTCAACCACGGGATCAAAGGAGAAAGGGAAAGGAACCTAACCCTCCCGTGCTCTAGTCAGATGTTCCTCTCACATTGCAGGACTTATCTGTTCCCTGGCCCCCGCCCTCCCCCAGCCCCCCGCCCTCCCCCAGCCCCCCCCCCCCCAGCCCCCCACTGTCCCCACAGCCCCCCACCCTCCCCCAGCCCCCCACCCCCCAGCCTCCCACCCCCAGCCCCCACTGTCCCGACAGCCAGCCTCCCTCTTAGCCATTTGCGGCTGTACTTGGCTCATTATCCCTATACCCTTTGCTCACAAAAGGCCTCTTGCCAAGGATGTCTGCCCTGCCTTCTTCCTATACACCACCTCAAAGCGACTTCTAATCCCATCCTCAGGGTCCCTCCTGACCTTGTGGTCCATACTGCATTTGGGGAACTGACGGCACATCCCTGCTGTCCAAGTTGCCATGTGCCCTTATTCTAGTGACTGATCCCTTCTCAGCTATACCTTGAACTCCATGAAGACAGAGGCCACACTTGGTGTCTCTTGTCTCCTCTAGCACTAGGCAGGGCAGAATAAAGTCACATGGTAGAGTAGACAGAGGCTCGAGGTTTGGCTGAGCTGGCACAGCCAATGGTATTACCGTGAGAGAAGGTGGTAGGAGGATGGGCCCCTACTAGGGAGCCTGGGGTCTGCTCTCCACCCCTCGTGGGAGAAAGGCTAGCAGTGCCTCTCAATCTGTGGGTTGTGACTCCTTTAGTAAACCTCTATCTCCAAAAACTATTTATATTCCAGTTTATAACAGGGACAAAAGTACAGTTATGAAGTAGCAACAAAAATAATTTGTGTGTGTGTGGTTTTTTCCAAGACAAAGATTCTCTGTGTAGCCCTAGCTGTCCTAGAACTCTCTGTAGACCAGGTTGGTCTTGAACTCCGATATCTGCCTGCCTCTGCCTCCCAAGTACTGGGATTAAAGGTGTGGGCCACCACAGAGAGTGAAGCATTTCTAATCCAAATAAGAAGAAAAGCCAATTTTTATGGCTGGGATTCTAAATACGGCAGCACCAATGGGAAAAATAATGGCAGAAGCTCCCCAACACCCTGGAAGGGCATCAAGCTTTGGGGGTACCTTCCATCCACTAATAATCCCAAAGGTCCTGGGGAGCGTTGGGGGAACCTAAGAAAGCCTATCATTGTTACCCTACAGAGATCAACACACTAAGATACCCTGAAGCAAGATACACTGACTGAGTGATTTGTGTTTGGGGGGAGCTGACACCCTGAATTGATGCAAGCATGAAACAAAGAATCTAATTTGAGTCCAGGTCACCTCTCTGAAGACCATGCTGGCTCTAGGTACCACCCAGGCCTTTAGACCTGCATGGTGCCACCCAAGTGAGGAAAGTGAGTGGGAACTTCGGAGGAGCCTGAGCCCTGAGGTGACACTGGGGAGGAGCCTGCGCCCTGAGGTGACACTTGAAGCAAGTCAATCACTCGATCTCTAGGCACATGGCTCTGCCTCTGGGAAAAGTAGGATGGAACTTCTCCCGAGGTCCTGCCAGTGGTGGGTCAAGCTTCTGGGCACTGAGCTTGGCCAGCATCCCCACTGGTGTCCCACACCTCTTCGTTGGTGCAGTTAGCAGAGGGAAGCAAAGGCAGTGGCTGTCCCTTTGTGAATCAGCCCACAGGCTGGCACAGGCCTCACATCTCCACACTCACCATACTGTTCCAGATCCTGAGGGCGAGTGTTGTGGGATCGTGGGGTGAGGACCTCTTCTGGAAGAGATGAGGTAAGAAGGGACTCTGTGTTACACACACACACACCCCACACCACACCAAGGATATACTGGCCTCTACATACTGATTGATCCTGTAGAAAGGGCTCTGTCCCCTAGCCCTCCCTCAACAATGAGTTGTACATTTACAGGAACACTGTCTGGGGTGAGGATTTGGAGGTCAGGGCTGGCAGGAGCACCGTGGATCTCTGCTTGCTCTGCATTGTTATAGAGCCTCTAAAACTGAACTCAGAACAGCAGGGTGCCAGAGATGTGACTCAGCTGTGGCCTGAATGAGGAAGTAAGGCATGAGCAGGGGGTCTTTTCCTCCTTATGAGCCACTGCCTTAAACAGCAACTAAGTCTTAGGGGCAGCACAGTGATGCTAAGAGGTAGCAGCTGAGAGCTGTTCTCACCTATAGCCCTGAAGGCTCAGAGGCTGCAGAAATTCTGGTCAGCAGGCACATCCCTCCCTTAGTGCTATACAATCCATGTAGCCCCTTGGCCAGTAATCTTGGGGAGAAAGATGTAAATTCCCTTCTCTAGGGATGGAGGTAGAGGGGCACACACAGGAAAATGTTAGAAGTGCTGGCCTTGAAAACACCAACCTCAGTAATCACAGAGGCACGGGGTACCCAGGTCTTCCCAAGCCCCAGGCCCTGAGATTTTCCCCACGAGTTAGCTCATGGGATCCTGATATCAACTCTAGAAGGATGCAATTTTAATAACAGTCCTTCTTTCACAAATGAGAAAACAAGGCATGGAGAAGTCAAACCACTTGTCTGAGCTCACACGGTTGGCCCATTCCAGAGCAGGGCTTTATAGGCCAGGCTGTCAACCCTGGGTCCCGCCTCTCCACTTTGGAGCTGCCCTGCCTCTCAGAGTTCTCCTGGGGCTGTGAGACCCTGTGAGGAAACTGCATAAGAAAGGGCGAGAGAGATTACTTTGGTATTATCTCTGAGAGTGTACACCTGGCATTCACCAGAGGCTGGGGCTTCTGTGGAGGAGGGGCTGGAGGTGGCAGACAGCAGGTGTGTGTGGCCCAGACTTCCTCACTGTCAACAATTCATATTCTTGATGCCTCACATAGCTCACTCACCAAGGCTGGTTCTATCTCATAGAAGAAAGGCTGGAAAACCACTGCAAAGGACTCATGCCTGTTGAACTTGCTGGAGGCCAGGAGATTCTCCCAGGATTCCTGAAGGGAGAAGAGAGTGCATGCTCATAAGCCCGAGCCAGCCAGGGTTGTTGAGTGCACCAGAACCCCTCACGCATCTTCACGCATGGTATACAACCATACGCTGCTTAGAAGCCTCCCCTCCCCCTTGCCTTACAGTTTGGGGTTCTTGAGAAATGAAATTGGGTTTTCACTCATCTCTGAAGCCCCAGCACCAGGGCATCCCAGGCAGAGAGCTGGAGACGCTTCTCTAAGAATTCAAAAAGTACAAGACAGCCCTGCATGCCATGGAGGAGCCATGTTCCCCTCGGAGGGCTAGGTCTGCAAAGGCACATGCCCTTAGCAACCATTCCCCGTGAACTCAGTCATCTCTAGAGTAGACAGTGTCACACAACTGCACTTACAACTTTGTTGAAGGCAAATCGTGTTAACACACTCCGGGAAACACTGTGTTTTGAGCTGCTTACCAGCTCATATGTAAGAACAATGGCTTTCCCTGAGCCCACGACGCCTAGGTGGCCTCTTTGGTCAACGAAAATGTACGGCTTCGGGAGGAGTCACGGCTTGCCTCCATACAGGCACCCTCTGGATGAAACAAACCACACACACACACACACACAGCAGTGCCAGCAACAATGGCAGCAAACAAAACAAAACACCAAACATTTCAGAACTAACCAGCAGAACCATTCACTTAGCCATTGTCAGCACGGCTCCTCCCCCACTCCCACACATGCTCCGCCTCCTCCTTATTATAACAGTATGAATTCATCATAGGAAGTTCTATGACGTTACCTCTCATTGGCTCCCAGCAGTCCTGAATTCAGTCAAGTCTTATTACAGCTGGCTTAGCTCTTGGTGCCCACCACCATCCCTGTCCTCCACATCCCCAGGCCCCCCTTCTTGTGCCCCTGCCCTCCCTCTCCCCCCCTTCCCTAATCCCTCCAACCTCCCCCCCCAACTCTCCCATGAGCCAGCAGCCTAAATCCCAAGAGATGCTCACCTGGTAAGACCACTGCATGACAGCCTTGGACAACTCGGTTGCCTCCTCTGAACAATTGCAAAGCTCTGGTGCAGGGCTGCGGATGAAAATGAGCAAAGCATGATAGGTTATCCTGGTGGGCTAGGGCTATGGGGGTGGCGGGAGAGTTGCTCAACAGGAAGGGGAGGAGGTTGCGTGCAGCCTTAGAGGCTTCAGGAGAAGAGAGGCAGATGGTGAGCATGAAGGTTGGGGGTGTGCATGAGGGCTGTTAGTGAGGGTTTATTCCGCTTATATACTCGGGATCACAGTCCACCGAGGGAGGCCAAGGCAGAAATTCAAACTGGGAGGGAACGTGGAGGCAGGAGCTGAGGCAGAGGCTACAGAGGAGGGCTGCTTACTGGCTGGTTCCTTATGGCTTGCTTAGCTTGCTCTTTTTTTTTTTTTTTTTTAATAGCACTCAGGGGTGCTTAGGAGTATTCTCAACCACAATGAGCTGGGCCCTCCCCCAATAATCACTGAGTAAGGACATGCCTTACAGGCTTGCCTGCCTACAGGCCCATCTTATGGAAGCATTTTCTCAATTAGCGTTCCCTGCTCTCAGATGACTCTAGCTTGTGTCACGATGACACAGAAATAGCTAGCACAACTGAGCCCTTGTCAACCTGACACAAAAACACGTCACTCGCAGTCAAGCCACAACCTTTCCTTTCTTGTCCATCCCCCACATCTCATATGAATAAATATCACAGTATGAAACATATCACAAAGCTTAAAGTCCTACAGTCTTTACAAATTCAAACACTTGAAAATTCCATCTCTTAAAAAAAATCCCAACTCTTTTAAAATACAAAGTTTCCATAAAACTCCAACATCTTTTTTCTTTTTTTTTTTTTTTTAGACAGGGTTTTCTGTGTAGCCTTGGCTGTCCTGGACTCCCTTTAGAGACCAGGCTGGCCTCGAACTCACAGCGATCCGCTTGCCTCTGCCTCCCGAGTGCTGGGATTAAAGGCGTGCGGGCTAAGTACTTTCTTTAAGAGGGAAAAAGCAAGGCACACTTGTACCCTGAATAAAACAAAACCACACCCCAATTGTGTAACTAACCCAGTGTCCAATGTCTAGAATCCACTCACGGTCTCCTGCGGTGCCAGGCTACCCCGGAAGGCCTGAGCCTTCTCTCCAGCTCCGCCCCCTGCACGGTCTCCTAAGCTCGGGCCAGCTCCACTGTATACCCTGCTGATCTTGTCAGCTCCAAACTTCTGGGGTCTCTCTCGGCATCTGGCTACACTTCACCACCAGCCTCTCACTCTCCGAGGCTCTCTTCAGGGACGCCATCGCTGCTACACAGTACCAAACCTCAGCTTGGCCAAACCTCCGTGGCCTCCTCGTGCCTTTAAAACCGGTACCACCTGGGCGGCTCTTACACTACCAAGTTCACGGCCAGTGTGAAGTGCAACCTGGGCTGGAACACAGTTTCTGTGTGTGAACTCTCAATAAACACCGCCTCCCTCCTCCCCGGAAGATTTCACCTCAGCCACGCTGCTGTTGCCTTAATCGCCCCTAATTTCTCAGCTCCAGCACCAGCACCAGCACCAGCACCAGCACCAGCACCAGCACCAGCACCAGCACCAGCACCAGCAGCAGCAGCAGCAGCAGCATCAACTTCACCAACCTCAATTATCCCCGCAAAGCAAAGGTTTCTCTTTACTTCTGGTATCTTATTAATCACAGCTGATACTCCGGCCCCGGCTGACCAGAAACCGATTCTTAGTACAAAATACGCAACACCCCCGACCCGGATGGAGTCAAACGGCTCTCAAACTTCCTTTTGAAACTCATAAGGCAGACCTCCGCCGCTCACCCTGCACTCAAGATCAGTCTCCAAGTTCACCAACCTTTGAACATTCAATGGCTTTTCTAGGCCAAAGTTTCAACCCCCCCCCCCAAAAAAAAAAAACCATCACGGTCAGGTCTATCACGGCACGTTAGGATCACTATTGCTGTGATGAAAACACCACATCTAAAAGCAACTTCGGGAGAAAAGGATTTATTTGGCTTACATATCATGAATCCCACTCCACTGAGGGAAGTCAAGGCAGGAACTCAAACTGGGCAGGAACCTGGAAGCAGAAGCCAATGCAGAGGCCATGGAAGAGTGCTGCTTGTGCCTCAGGCTTGCTCAGCCTGCTTTTTTTTTTTTTTTTTTAATAAACTCAGGACCACAGGCCTAGGTCTATTCCCACTCACAATAGGCTGAGCCCTCCTCCATCAGTCACTAACTAAGGAAATGCCCTACAGGCTTGCCTGCAGCCCCGTCTCATGGAGGCATCTTCTCTATTAGAGTTCTTTTCTCTCAGATGACTCTAACTTGTGTCAGGTTGGCACCAATGGCCAGCTCAGGGTGGAAGGCGCCCCCACAGAGCCCTTGTCCACAGGGTCAAGATGTGCTGTGAAGATCTTCTTCCTTCCCTTCCCACGTGCTCCCCACACGCTCACCGCCCCAGAAACCACAGCCTTGCTTCCTCTCCTGTTCTCCCTTCCCTTCCTTGCCTTCAGAGCCCCTCCTTCTCCCAGCTGCCCTCCTTCCTTCTTCGTATGAACTCCTTCCTCAGAACAAAAGACAAGATTCTGAAACCAAAGCAAGAATCCTATGGGAAAAAACTCAGAAATACATGAGAATCAAGTTCTGAGACATGAAAATACACTACGCTTTTTTTTTTTTCCTGGACACTTTCCTGAAGTGATACTTGACGCTAGGGACACTTTGCTAAGTGTGTGTGTGTGTGTTTAAGACTGTCTCATGGAGGAGCCCGGGCCGGCTTCAAACTTGTTGCGTACAGGTGTGCCCTCTGACCCCCGTCTCTCTCTCCTAGGTGCTGCGACTACAGGTGTGTTTCATCATGCCTAATTTTATGCTGGAGATGGAACCCAATTTGTGCATGCTAGGCAAGCACTCTACCAACTATGGTTTAAACTCTCTAATCATTTGGGGTGGGGGCGGGGCTCCACCACCGCATCAACCATCTTAAGTATTGCCAACAGTCTCACCAACGCTGCCACTCAGTAGTGCTTACGTGCACCAGACAGCTACGGAACTCTCCAGTCCCCACGCCTGGCTCTCCCTGGGGATCTGTGTATGCGGAGAGCTCACGCAGTATTTGAAGGGACTCTGTGCAGCCTGAGCACAGCTAACATGGCTCTGCAGGCCTTACCCTCTTCCCCTATTCCCTCTGCTTTGCCTAAAACCGTTAGGTCACACTTCTAAAGCTAGCCCTCGCCGTCCAGTCCCTTATTTGGCCAATTCCTCCTCCTGAGATTGATGACAAAGCTCCAGCTCTCAAAGTCCTACAGGCCAGCAATCTGGCTCACCTTTGGCTCACCGAAATAACATGCCCAATTAGAGTTAAAGACCTCATCTTAGCACAGCGTTTCCCCTTTTGCCTTTATAAACCAATATTTTCCTAAGGCTCCAGTCGGTCTCTTGTCTATCCAGAGGCAGTGTTTGTCCTCCAGGACAAATACCCCTCACCACTCTCCCTTGCACTTTTTCTCTCCTCTCCTTGCTTCCCTTGTTCCTCCTCCATCTTCCTCTAACTCCTTTCCTTGTCCCTTTGTTCCTCTGGGGCAAATAAATCTCCTTTGTGCTGAGAACATGGTCTTAGAGTGTCTTGACAGACTTCGAGGTCCCTGCAGTACTGGCATGTGACAACCACACAACAGATGATGCTCCTACTCTACACACACACACACACACACACACACACACACACACACACACACACTTATTTATTTATTTTTTTACCTTAATCCAGTCTCTTGATGCTGATGAGCCATGGTCAAAACCTCAGAGAGATCCACCAAATTCACAAACGCTCTGGGGATCTAGGAGATATGGGGAAACACAAGAGATGTGGGGTGGGGGTGGGGGTGGGGGTAGGGGAAGGGACATGAGCATGTGCTAAGCTGCCATGGCTGCCTATGGCCCTCTGGATCTCTGTGGGCCTTGTTTGGGGTCACCCTTTGGAGGGTTTGGATGAGGTTGGTCCTCTCAGCTGTGTGTCTTAGAAACACACCTCTTGCCTCTCTCTCTGGTGGTCAGTGCAGGCCAAATCCTGCAGAAGCTCAGAGTGCAGGGGCAGGTGAGTGCAGGGGCAGGTGAGTGCAGGGGCAGGTGAGTGCAGGGGCAGGGGAGTGCAGGGGCAGGGGAGTGCAGGGGCAGGTGAATACAGCAGCAGGGGAGCTATCTCAGCTCCTACAGAGGCCAGCCTCAGTCAGAAAGCAAGGGCCAAGGCTCTCTCAGGAGCATCCCTTTTCAGGGTGGGTAGGAAGATAGGGATCCTTCAAGCTTTCTGTGCCTGAGAGTCAACCAAATCCCGCCTCAGTTGCCCTGAGAAGGGTTTCAGAGGGCACCCCAAATGACGCTTGCCTCATGTTCCACGTCCCAAGGCCCCCCGAGGTGCTGGGGAGCCACCATCTCACCTCTTGGTGCAGGTAATCCAGTATCTCACACAGCTTTTCCATGTGTCTCAGCAAGTGCCTTTTCTGCGAGAGAAGAGCTGGGATGAACAAGGGGACAGCAAGGAGGAGACAATGTCGGGGGACACAGACTCAGAAGGCCCCACAGAGACTATGGCAGATACTGAATGGAGGCTGTGGTTCCCCACAAGTGTAGAATCCCAGAGCTGCTTCACTGTGGTTTGGGCTTTGGGTCCAGTCTCTGTTTCTCTAATTCATCCTCTACCAGAAAACCAGCCAACCTCCCACTAGGAAGGTGGCCACATCACAGAAGGACAAGCCCAAAGCTGGAGCATGGAGAGAGACACTGAGGAGCCTCTGATGTTCCCAGCGAAGGGTGGACACATCCCAAGGGCCAAGGGGGTTGTTTTTATCTGAAGAAAATCAAATCTGAAGAGGTAACACGATCAATCTGGATTTAGGGACCCAGCCAGATCTCAAAACTTCGAAAAGGGGACCCGGCACGATTGTTCAGTGTGTAAAAGAGCATCTGCCACTCAGCCTGAGGACTTGTTTGACCCCAGGATTGTTCTTTGACCTACACACACACACACACACACACACACACACACACACACACACACACACAATGTAATCAATAAGATTTAAAAATAAAACAAAACAAAAAAAGAGGTAAGGTGGCTCCGTAGGTTAAAGGCACTTGCTGTCAAGCCTGATGACCCAAGTTCAATTCCCTGGACTCACATGACGGAGGGAGAAAACTGACAGGTCCTCTAATCAAGGTCCTGTGATCTTTACACACATACCATGTTATCTTGCATGAGCGCACATATAAACACACAAAATAAATAAAATATAATATCTTTTTTTACACCCCACACTTCCCGCAGGCATGGGCCAACTGTTCCTTCTCTGGCTGGCTGGGAGCAGAAGTGCTCCTGACGCTGGAGTCTTTCAGAAGTGGGCATATTTGCATAGAATTTATCAACTGAGTCTTTGTTATCTGAAAATCCCAAATCTGAAATGCCCAAAAGGTTTTGAATTTTGGATTTCTGACTAGAAATCCAAGTGGGCTGTTTGCCAGCTCCCTCCTCCTGCCCTATGTCACATTTGCCTTCAGCAAGAGAAAGAATCCCAGAGAGAGGGTTGACAGGACCCCATTACTGGAATGTATAAATCCATCCGCTCGGTCCCTCCTAGCACACACAGCCCTCTCCCCCCTCTTTGCAGGTGAGAAAATAAGCGACTGAGATCACCTCTAAATTCGACCCCTGGTTATCATTTCAATGTGAGAAATAAATAAAACTTAGGAGGAGACAAGCCCCTCAGCTGACTGCAGACTAGCTGTCCCCTGAGGCAATGTGGCTTAGACAGTGAGACAAGGAAGGGCAAGAGGCTGTGCTCTTACCCAGGGGACAGGGGCGGAGACTCTAGAGACAGCTGCCAATCACCAGGTGAGGGCTCAGGGACTGCCGCCTGCCACCCGCGGCCCATCCCTGCCTCTCCTCTGCTCCTGCTTTGGGGAGAGGCTGGCCTCCCAGCCCACCTGTTGCAATGGCCAATGATAAGCATTCTGTCTGGATTCTTCTGAGCCCTCGGAAGTGGGTCCAGAAATGTCTCTGTTACTCGTCTGTACCACACTCAGGCCGTCCGTGCTTCCTAGGGGACCTGGAATGTATGGTACCTGACTCCTGAGTGTGGCCTTGCTGTAGAAACCCCTGGGTCAAGGGTTTGCTTCTGGATTTTGGGGGAATCTATGCTCATCTAGTCATCACAGGCCTGGAACGGGTGTCACTTGGCTCACCAACTGCCCCTGACTCCAAATCTTCAAACCACTGTGGTCATGGTTGAGTGTGTTGCTTCCAGAACAAAGGAAGCAGAGACCCCTGACTTCACGCGATGAACTAGAATGTTTCTTGTCCACTCTATCCCCTTTCCTTGTTCTTTCCTATATTTTACAGTTTTTGTTACAACCTTTTTGACTTACCTGTGAGGACTCACTAATGATCCAAACAAACAAACAAACAAAAAAACCCTAGGCCAACAATTTTATATGTGCAAAATAGTGGAAAATTTGAAAGAGACAAATGGATGTCAGTCAGCCAATGCTGAAACATGGGGCAGCAAATTCATACTCAGCAAGAATAGGTCTAGTCTGCATCAACCTTGACAAGGTCTTGAAAATATGTGGTTGATGAAAATGCACACTGCACACCTATATGGAAATGTCACACTGAATACATTTTAATGAAAACAAGGAATATTAAAAGTAAAAAATAAAAAGACTTGTGTATCTCTTGTGGAACTTAAAATTAATTTTAAAAAAAGCCAAGTCACATAAATGGGACACGTGTACTTAGAATGCATCATGTGTATTCAATGATGCTTAAAGGGACAAATACATTAAAGGCAAGAGACCATGTAAGACTGCTTGGCTGCAACTTAGAGCACAGAGAGGACATCATGAACAAATGTAAACATCTGTGAACGCTTTCTCATACACTGAAAAACAAAAATCCAACACCAGCCTGAGTAGACTCATCACAGGTATGTTAGCATGTCAGAGGGTGAGTTTACATGTGGTATGATAATGTGTGAGAAGCTGAAGAGTATGCAGGGGAATGCAGCAATGTGAAAATGCATGCTTGAATCTCTCAGTGCATACATACATACATACATAATCCATGGCTTAGCATTAATACACACAATGACCCCCAGAGAGAACAAACAGCGTGTGTAAATTTCACTTGGCACAAGTGAACAGAAACTCCCATCATTTGTGTGCAATGCACTCAGGAGATCCGCAGGAACAGAGGACAAGGAGAGCTGGCCAGGGAAGGGGAAGTTTTTTTACCATGATTCTCCTGGGGTCCCACCACACAAAGCTTTGATAGTGGCCCAGGGATCAGTGGAGGTATGCAGCATTTAGAAGAAGGCAGGATGTGGCATGGGAGGGGCACATCAAGCCATGTCCTGACAGGGGTCCTGAGCTGGGCTGAGGGGTCAGTAGGCAAGTCATGGTAACTGACAGAGACAGCTCGGGGGCAGCTGGACTCCTCCGGAAGGGTGTGTGTGTCATCCATACAGCCACAGCCTATATTCCCCAGCTATGCCTACACTTTCAGCCAACTGGCGTTGGTCTTTGATAAATACTGAGGTTGCAATCTGGGATATAATTACCTACACATATATTACTTAAACCACGTGTTTGGTTCCCAGGAAAACCAATGAGTCTGAATGATAAGACCCACAGGTTGTTTGCCTTGGGTAACCACTAGCTTCTGCCCCCAAGCTGGGGACTCAAGGTTAGTGTGAGGAAAGTGTGTGCATCCTAGGTCATTTTGTACATTTGTGTGAAGGCAGAATAAGAGAGGCAAAATCAATTCTTAACTAGCTTGGAAGCTGGTTCTCTTTAGACATAAGAAAATCATTAAAGTGGTTTCTCTAGGCCCTGGTTTATTTTACTAATGTGAGAGACAGGTGAGGATATAAATCTATAGTAGGATAATATTAAATGTAAAAACAACAACAACAGAAACCTCGTCAAGTGAGGAAAGGGCTTACAAATAAGAGAAAATCTTGGGCAGCAGATCCTTTTACAGGGGGTTAACATTCACAATATATAAAGGAGTAATAAATGGAACACCAAAAACCAAATTGACTAATCAACAAATGGCTGACACACCCAGATACAGCTCTCAAAAGAAGTATAAATTGCCATTAAATGCATGAAAAAGCAATCAGTATCGTAAGCCAACACAGACATACCAACCAAAATTACACTAGTATTCCATCATATCCCAGTCAGTCAAAATGACTCTCACCAAACAAACAGCAACAAAAGCTGGAGGGGATGAGGGGAAAGGGACTCCTTGTACATGACAGGTGGCAGTGTAAATTAGTGAGCTACTGAAAAGCAGTGGAGAGGTCCCTCAAAAGATGCAAAACAGAACTACCACATGATCCAAACCCAGTACTCCCAAAGGATCCTAAGTCAGGATATATTAGTGACATCTATACATCCATGCTTCTCATGGCACTGTTATGGAATCAGCCTAGGTGTCTGCCACAAATGAATGAATAAAGACAATGTGGTATATCTACACTGTGGAATCCATAAAGAAGAATGGAATTGTGTCATTTGCAAGAAAGTAGGTAACCTAGAGATCATCAGGTAAGCAAAACAAACCAGACCTAGAAATACAAACATACATTTTTCTCTCTCATGTGAAATCTAGGTTTTTTTTTTTTTCTTTTTAAAGCATAGAAGTAGAACAGGAACTATTTGGCAAGAAAGGAAGGGAAAATAAGGAGGAAGGAGAGAGAGTAATGGGCATGTGGAGGAATGATGAAGCACAGTATATACATGTATGAAGATGCCACAAGACCATTATTTTGAACAATGAATATAACATTAAATTTTCTGTTACAAGTTTAAAAATACAAATTGAAAATAAAATAGATAGTGGATAAAGAGAGGCAACAGGGTAGGGAGCAAGTGGGGAGGGAAAAAAAGGTAGGGATTAGATTTGAGGAAAGCAGGGGCAGGGGAGAGGCCAAAAGGCTTGAAGAGAGAAGGGAAACCAAAGGCAGGGCATCTCTGAGACAAGTTGGAGACATGTAACAGGGTAGGCTCCTAGGAAGATATGGGGTGACTCTAGCTGAGACTCCTAGTAGCAGGGGTTATGGAGACTGAAGAGGCCACCTTCTAACCAGGCAGGACTCCTAGTGGAGGGAGGGGAACACCAACCCACCCACAAAACCTTCAACTCAAAATTCACCCTGCCTACAAGATGTGCAGGGATAAAGATAGAGCAGAGATTGAGGGAATGTGTAACCGATGCCTGGCCCAACCTGAGACCCTCCCACGGGAGAGCGCCAACCCCTGACACTACTAAGGATACTCTTCTATGTGTACAGATAGGAGCCTAGCATAGCTGTCCTCTGAGAGACCACACCCAGCAGCAGATTAAAATAGATGCTGAGACTCACAGCCAAACATTAGGCAGTGTCGGGGGGTCTTATGGAAGTATGGGGGGAAGGACAGAAAGACCCTGAGGGAACAAGAACTCCACAAGACGACCAACAGAGTCAACTAACCTGGGCCCAGGGGATCCTGTGTAGACTGAAGGTACAACCAAGAACCATGACTGGAGTAGACCCAGGCCCCCGACGTAGACATAGCCAATGGGCAGCTTAGTCTTCATGTGGGTCCCCTAGTAAGGGGAACAGGGGTTGTCTCTGACATGGACTCTGTGGCCTGTTTTTCAGTCACATCCCCCTGACAGGGCTACCTTGCCCAGGCTCAGTGAATGAGGGTGAGCTCAGTCATCATAAGACTTGATATGCTAGAGTGGGTCGTTGGCATGTGGGGGCTCCTCTTCTCTGAGGAAAAGGGGAGAAAGAGATGGGGGACAAGGGTGGGAGGGTAGAACCAGGAAGAGAGGAGGGTGGGGGTGCTACGATCAGGATGTAAAGTGAATAAATAAATAAACTTACATAAAATTAAAAAATTAAAGCATTCTTGGCTCTTGTGATGGTTATAAATGCACAACTTTAGGCATATATTTATGACAGCATTTAATCCCACCCAAATCATAACACACAAAAATGGTTTAGAAGGTCAATTTGATGTTCTGTCTACATTATCACACTAAAATATTGGCAGAAAAGAAGCAAATATGTATTATTTTGTTTATTTGTCTTCTTGAGAATCCACACATGCATCCACCCGCCCGCCCATCCATCCATCCATCCATCCATCCATCCATCCATCCATCCATCTATCCATCCATCCATCCATCCATCCACCCATCTGCCTGTCCGCCCATCTGATTCACATATTGACCTGTCCTGACTCTGAAATAGGAGGCCTCATCCCCAGCTCAGTGGACAGTGCTCAGACAGGTTTAGCCCCTTCTCCTCCACAGCAGCCATCCCTCAGCCTCCCTCCCTTCCTCCCGGCCTGCGGCTCACCTGCTGAGCAGAGGGACACAGATGACACTGGCTTGTGTTACTGAAGAAGACAGTAATTAGTTTCCAGTCATTCTCCAAGTCAAGTTGCTGCAGCACAACAACAAAGAGACAGTGGTAAGAGCCTGGGCCACAAGCCTGACTACCCATGGTCCTCAGTGTCACGCGCCGACGACCTGAACGGTTGTTGTTGGCCTCAAGCATCGGGTCCTCCTTCCTTCCTTCCTTCCTTCCTTCCTTCCTTCCTTCCTTCCTTCCTTCCTTCCTTGCTTGCTGTCTACCTGTGTCTGTGTATGTGTCTGTGTCTGTGTGTCTGTGTCTGTGTCTGTGTCTGTGTCTGTCTGTCTGTCTCTCTCCAAAAGTAGTACTTGGTAGTCTAATTTGGAATGACTGCTTTATAAGGCAATCTGGACCTCGTATTAAGGGGTATACCTTGATGAAACAAATTTTCCTTTTCAATATCAGATTGAACCTAGGGTCTTATGTACGTGAAGTAAGCACTCTATCACTGAGTTACATACAGCAGCTTTCTATTTTGACGAATTAAAAAATTTAAATTATGACAGAATGTCCCACTTAAGCTTACTCTGAAACCCGACAGGCTTTAAACTTATGATCCTCCCGCCTCAGTCTCCCAGTTAGCTATGATTACCAGCCTGAGCTACAAGGTCCAGCTCTCAAAGGATATTTTAAGACCATACAAGATTTAGCCACAATGATGCCTTGTTTGTAGGAATGACAACTGGCAAACAGCATAAATATCTGAAGCAATGCATTATTACATAAGGTGTGCTACACTCATGTAAAAGAGCCACTATGTGGCTGTTAAAATGATGATGGAAACTGTAATGAATATCACCAGAAAAACAGAAAAGTTGACCACAAAAAACATACATATCCAGTTTTATACAGATATACATTGTTAGAAAAAATGTGGAAGGAATGATATACAAAGTCATTACTAGTAATTATGTTTTTGGTATTAGACTTAAAGATGGGTTTAATATTACATTTGCTTTCTGAGTTTTCTATAGTGCACATATGACATGCATAACAAAGCAAACTCATTTTCTCAGGCAGCACTGTGTAGCCAGGGAAGACTGTGAAATCTACCTCAGGGCTTAGCTCTAACTGAATGCATGAGCTTGGCCTGGTCATGTGACTTCTTGGAATTTTAGCTTCTTCATATTTAAAATTACAGGGTTGGGTTCAGGGCTGCCCAGCTATTATGCAGAACAAAGACATTCTGAATATCAGTATTTCAGCTCACTATTGCCAGGGAGACTGGAGTTTGCTTGTTTGCTTGCTTGCTTGCTTTTTGAGACAAGGTCTAACTCTATACTCCAGGCTGGTCCCAAATTGCCTAGGGTTTGTGTCCTTGGCCTCCTGAGGGTAAGTCAGCATCCCTGGCTTTGACAGGATTTAGAGTTGCCTAGGAGATGCACCTCTCTGCTTGTCTGGGAGGGCAGCCCTAGAAAGCTGAGGAGGGAAGAGCCACCCTAAACATGGTTAGCGCCATCCTGTGGGGTAGGGGCTTAGACTGAGTAATTAAGAAGGGAAAAGCCAGAGGGGCACCAGCACTCATCTCTCTTTGCCTCCTGATTGAGGGTCACAACATAATCAGGTGTCTCACACCCCAACTCCATGCCTTCTCCATTATGGTGAACTGCATCCCCCACAAACTATGAGACAGATTAAATCCTCCCTCCCTGGTTGTTTCCCAGGGATCCTCCCGTCTCCTCCCTCTCCTGTACTGGGGTGACGGCCACATACTATTCCATCTAGTTATGGCACAGGTGCTGGGAGTTGAACATGGGTCCTCAAGCTTTCACAACAAGCATTTCTCTGACTGAGCCATCTCTCCGGCACTGTGGTAATTATTAATAATAGCAATCATAGCTACGGTGATAATGATGGCTAACTGGCTTTTATTGAGCTTCAGCTATGCCAGGCACGCTCAATACATCACTCAATCCTCTATAAACCCTATGCGCCAGGCTCTCTCACTACTCCCCCATTTCTTAAACAGGAACACTGAGTTTAAGGGATGAGCAGAAAGCCTAGGTCATAGGCAAGCTGATCTCTTTCTGGAACCCAAACACCTCCCTATGTGAACAGTCAGTTAGTCCCTCTGCTGATCTGCAGTTCTACAGAAGAAATCACTCTAAATAAGTCGTTCTGAACAAAGCTACTCACTCTTTCCTCTAGGGACCTTCAAGTGTTACAGTGGAAAGGGCATTTTCTAAGAGGCCAGGACACATGAACTGTGCTCATGGTGGGCTGGCTCCAGGGTCATCATCACTCTGGGTCTTGGTGTCATGGCCTTGCAGAAAACCCAAATGGCCCGCCCAAACCAGAGTTTGAAAGCCTCTTACCGGGTTCTCTTTCAAACGTCTCACCAGCTCTTTAGCCTGAATCCACAAGTCTCTGTGGTAGAGAGGCAGAGAGGCAGAGGAGTGGAAAGAACAGTCAATACAGTGAAGCTGATCCCCTCACCCAAACACAGCTGCCAAACTCTGATCCTGAGGCTACCCTGAACCACCCTGGCTTCTGGGGTCCAGACTTGACCTGACTTTTAAAGCCAACTGAAATCAGTAGGGGGAAGGTGTTTGGACATTGACTGAATGAAGGCCTCTATTTTAAAGCCCTCTGACTGTTGGCAGTCAGTCTCCTCAAGTCCCTACATACCCAAGGCCAGCAAAGGTGTTGCAACCCCAGAGACAGACAAGAATGCAACTTACTCAGTACTGTGGGCTACACCACTCCTCCCAGGAGAGCATGTGGGCATCAGAACAGAAGGGTTGAAATGTCTGATGATATCTGAAAGGACTAAAAAGAGAACCAGGGGTCACTTCTAACAATGACTGTTTCCCTAGGGTGACAAGACAGCATGGCTGCCTCCATTTCAAGGCACAGCCTTCACACCGTGCTGTGAGGTCGCCCCTGAGGCAGACCCTGGAAAGCGAAGGGAGCTAAATTGAGCATCTGTCTAGGTGGGCCAGGCCCAAGGTTGCGTGTTCTCCAGGCATTCTCTCCTTTACTCCCGGGGAAACTGAGATGGAGACATCAAACAAGCTATGTCAGGTCTCCCAGCTGACAGAAACTGCTGGGATTAGAACCAGAGCTCTGGGCTGCCTTCCTGTCTTCCTTGCTCCTCGTGAGTGACAGCAGGGTGGGGGAAGCCCTGGGGAACATGCAGAGAGCATGTCGCCAAGCTGACAGGCAGAAGGCCGCTAAAAATAGTGCTGTCAGGAGTGTTTAAGTCGAGTCTTGCTCCTGAGAGAGGACAGGGCAGAGCAGGGAGGGGGGGCTGCTGAGGGAAGTGCCTCTTTTTGCCTTATCCTCAAAGAGCCCCCAGAGTCTGTGGAACCAGGGTCCAGAAGGCTGCAGGAGAGTTCTCTGTGGAGGAACACACTCTGCAGATAACGGGCAGGGAGAGAAATAGAAACTGAGCTGGAGGTCAAGGGACTGGGTGCTTGGCTTCGTGACCTCAGCTGGCCACCTGACGCATGCTCTTCGGCGTTGCCATTTTATCCCACACATGTGAGCTGGGTTTCCTCATCTGTGACAAGCTTGCAGGATCCCAAGCCCACGGATGGGAAATGCAGAGCTTTGGACTCGGTTCAACATGGTAAGAATGGCATGCGTGAGGGGACTACTTCATCCCTCGAGTGAGAGTGGTTGCCAAACGCCAATGAAAACACAGGAACACCAACCCATGGCAGTAAGTCACTCAAAGAACTGTTGCCCAAATTAAAAGTGGTCAAACTTTACCTTAAAAGTTTTCACATACAGCCGGGCGTGGTGGCGCACGCCTTTAATCCCAGCACTCGGGAGGCAGAGGCAGGCGAATCGCTGTGAGTTCGAGGCCAGCCTGGTCTACAAAGTGAGTCCAGGACAGTCAAGGCTACACAGAGAAACCCTGTCTCGAAAAACCAAAAAAAAAAAAAAAAAGTTTTCACACACACACAAAAACTTCTCTGTCACTTTGTCTCATCTGCTGGGTTCTTGGTCTGTAGTTACTTGGTCTTTCTCTGGGTTCCATGATGGTAGTGGGACAGAGCAAAAGGCAAGGCATGGGAGATAGATGCTCTGCATTTCCAGGGACCCTGCTACTTACTGGACACACACATGGCCTTGGAAAAGTCCATTTATTTAACATCAGTTTTTCCATCTGTTAAATGGCCCCCTGCCTGGGAAGGGTGTGGCTTGATGTGGAGGTCACTAGGGTGCTCTAAGACTCTGGGTGGGTTGAACCCAAGTCAACCCCATCATACCCTGAATGGGTCTGGACATCCCTGGATTGCTTTCTCTGCAGAACTCCTGCCATGGTTGTCAGTAATGGCTGTCAGCCATGGCATGTCTTTCTCTCTACTCAGGGTACCCGCGGCGGCTTCAGAAGTCGGGGCGCCGAGGGCTTTAGGTACAAGATCTGCCCTCCCTGTCACCTCTGCTGCCCTTGGCCCAGGCAGGATTCCCAATCACCATGTGCTTAAAAGGGGGGCGATTAGAGGTGGCAGGGTGAGGAGGAGAAATGGAAGCAAATGGGAAGCCAGGCAAAGAGACAGAGTGGTATTGGGGGATTCAGGGTCCAAAGCACATTCTCAAACTGACCATTTTCTTTTTGCCTGCCATTTGGACAGAAACAAGTCCAGTCCTCGACAGTGCTGTGACAGACACCAAGTCAGTGAACACTGCCTCCTGCCTCCTACCGCCCTAGCACCTCACCTGTCAATCAGGTGACAGGAAGGCTGGACAGTGGCCTCAACCTTCCTTATTGGATCATGAGCAAAGGAGGGGCAGACTTCCCATCTCTGTCCTTTCTAAGAGCCTAATGCATGCCAAGCCCTTTGTGTCAACCGCCAGGCTCAACCGTCAGGGACCCAGCTGCATGCTCTTGTTCATTACCAACAGAGTGGCAGCTGAGCCTCACATCTGCATGGCCAGCTCACCCCACAAGCAGCAGGCAGGGGACACTCTACCCAGGCTAGCTCAGCAGCATTAAGGGACTCAGGGATTTAGGCTAATGCAATAGTCACAGAGGTCCTCTGTCATCAAATGAAGAAACCCAGGCCACAGAGATGGGTTGTCACAATTATTACCACCTTCTGTTTTCTTCACTGCATTTTCTGGAGACTAGGATATGTTTTTATGGCCGTTAAGAGAGATATTATAGAATAAGGTTTTATTTTACAAATAAATGGAAAATGATGCTTGGATTTCCCCAGGACACTTTCTCAGGTAAGTGCCATGAATCCATTTCTGAGGTCTTGCAGAAGCAGGAACCCACAGGGCTTTGGTCCAGCCCCTTCCCCCCTCCCCCAGTCCTTTCACGCCCCTTAATCTTAACCCATACATCACTCATGATTTCTGTTTAGGACATGTGGCCTTCTATCCCCCACCTTGGCCATCTCCTTCCTAGGACGCCTTCCCATTTTCCCAGGCAGTGGTGATGAAATGAACAATAAAGTACATCTTCTTTATTAACAAAGTATCTTCAGTGCAACAGGGGTGGGGACAATCTGGAATGTGGCCGGAAAGCCAGGACTTACCTGTCATGACTCCCATGCACACATGCTGTGGTTCTTTCTCCATGCTGTAATACAGTACACAGGATCAGACTGCACTTGTCACACATGGAAACCCTCCCCTTGGTCATCACAGGCCATTTCCCAACACACTTTGGCCTGTCCTTGTTCTGAGGACAGAACAAGGGACAAACAGCTTCCCCTGGACCCTGTTCCCAAGCTCTCTAGTCCTGCCCAACGTTGAGGGAACATGAGCCCAGTGTAAGATGACTCTGGTCCAAACCCTGCAAGGTCACCCAAGAGCAGAGGTAGGAGGCCTTGTGACAGATGCAGGGATTCCACTCTTCTGGCCTTTCCTGCTTCTTACTCATTCACCCGGAGGAGCCACAGGGAGTCACAGGCTCTGGGTGGAAGCTCGGAAGGTTCTGGTCACTGCTGTGTCCCTAAGCCTTAAGCGAAGACTTTAAACTCCCTGGTCTTTGGTGTTCTCCATCAATCAAGCAAGGAGTTAGAGGACAGTGTGAGGGGGATGTCCCAGGATAGGTACCTTTGAAGCTTCTCCATGTTGAGCATGCCAGGGCCTGGAAACTAGAAGAGACACTTGGTGTAAGTCGGCTGGGGGAGGATGCACAACACAGGGAAGCTACGAGTCTATAGGAGGACCAAGTCCTTCTTGCTCATACCCTGCTCCCTAACAGCTTGTGTGTTGGACCCTCACAACAGATCTGCCAACAGCTTTCCTCACATCATAAATCACGTTTTATTCTATACTGAATCAAAATACCGATTTATAGTAAAACCCTTTATGGTCTAAGGATGACTTTTTTGTCTCTGTCCCTTTGGCTAGAATGTAAGGGCCACTGAAGGCAGCTGCTTCCATCTCTTTGTGTTTGACTCGATGTCTTCCACCTACTTCAGTGCCTGGCACATTGTAAGCACTCGGTGGGTCAGACTGAAGGGGGCTCAAGTCTGCCAGCTTGAGCGTATAGTTGCTTGACGGGTAAGGAACCTACGGTTGCCAGATCTCATATTTCAGACACTGGAAACACAACAATTTGAAACCTCCTGATTTCAATGTTGGCAGCTAACTGAACTAAAGGCATGCTATGGGTTAGGACCACAGATTTGCTTCATCTGTAATTAGCTGATGGGAAGCACATCTTGTCCCCACAGGAGAGGTGATGGTCAGGAGAAGAAGAAAGAAGGGAGGGAGGAGAGAACAAGGCGGGAGGTGGAGATGCTCATCTGGGAGGTTCCAGAAACCACAAGAAGGGCCACCATTCTTTCTCCTCAGTTCTCATTACTGAATACCTAGCCAGTACTATGCCCTCGAGGTTTCAAGCCAAACAAAATACAGGCTCTCCCTGCAAAGAATCTAACAGAGGCTCCCAAATAAGTAAGTGCGTCTTCATTTCAGAGACTCGGGAAACTCAGAGCAAGACTGTCAGCCCTAAAGACCAGAGTCCCTTCAGAGAGGTCAAGCCTGCAGGAACCAGGAGTGTCAGCCTCAGCAATTTTGTTCCCAGGCCCCCTTTGACACTGTTCCCATGGTGAGCATCTTCTGCTCCATCAACACACAGGGGAAAGCTCTGTTGGCCAGATGCCAGGGCCCCAGCGCTATTTCCCAAAGTCAAGCCTGCACCTCTACAGCTTTCTACCGGCCTCTCTCAATCCCCCAGTCCCTGTCATTCACAGATGCTCAAAGACTGAAGAATGCTCTGGACCAGGCAGCTATTGCACACTGTTCAGGCAGAGGTGGCATTCCTAACGATGGCAGGGTGAGCATCCCAGGCAAGTTCCAGAAAGGCCTTGTTCAAGAGGAGTGGGGAGAGAAACTTGGGGGGGGGGTTTCAGGAGCACTGGGTCGCCTGCAGTGCCCCAGGGGAGTGGGTTGAGCCACCTAGAGGAAGAGAGTGCAGGCTGGAAGAAGGGCCTGAGGGAAGGTGAAAGCTCCCTGACTCAGGTGTAAAAGGTAGAGGAGCTCTCTGGGAGAGAGGCCAAGCAGTGACAAGTGCTCTGCTCAGCTGGGGTCATGGGGACTTGAAGGGCAGCGGGTTTCTGCTTCTTGCTAAATCCAGGGTAGGTGGCATGGGGCGGTAAGGACTGATAAGAGCATGTAACAATGTCCTTGACCTTCTAGGCTTCTCCCACATAGTTTTCTCTGTTCCACCCTCCCCCCTTTACAAAGCCGTATACAACATACCACTTAGAGTTTATAAACAAGAAGCAAGCAAAAGGTGCCTAATACCACTAATCATTAGAAAAACTAAAGTCAGGGCTGGAGAGATGGCTCAGTGGTTAAGAGCACTGTCTGTTCTTCTAGAGGTCTTGAGTTCAATTCCCAGCAACCACCTGGTTGTTCACAACCATCTATATTGGGATCTGATGCCCTCTTCTGGCCTGAAGGTGTACATACAGATAGAGCACTCCATATATATAAAATAAAATAAAATAAAATAAAATAAAAAAATCTTAAGAAAAAAAAATAAAGAAAAGAAAACTAAAGTCCAAACCACAGTGAGATGTCACCTCACGCCTGTTAAAGACAGCAATCAAACATGGGTCTGGAGAGATGACCCAGTGGTTAAGAGCACTGGCTGCATCTCAAAGATCCACCTGCCTCTGCCTCCCGAGTTCGAGGCCAGCCTGGTCTATAAAGAGAGTTTCAGGTTAGCCAGGGCCGCTACACAGAGAAACCCTATCTTGGGGGTGGGGTGGGGTGGGGTGGAGCACTGGATGCTCTCCCAGAGGACTTGTGTTGGGTTCCCAGCACCTATATTGGGTGGCTCACAGCCATCTGTAACTCCAGCTCCAAGGGATCTGATTCCTTCTTCTGGTCTCTTAAGTCACTCGTATGGTAGATATACACACTCAAACACATACACAGAAAATAAAGTCTGAAAAAAAAACCCCAAACCAAACAACAGCACCAAACAAAAACAGTAGAAAATAAGCATTGAGACTAGAGGGGTCCTGAAGATGGCTCAGCCATTAAGGGCTAGGCTCACAGTCAAAAATATAAGAGAAAATAGAGAACTTGGAACTCTGTGCATTGCTGATGGGATTGTAAATCATGTAGCCTCTATGAAAACTAATACAACAGATCCTTAGGAAAACAAATATTTTTAAAGACAAAATACCACTGTATATCTCAGACTGGCCTGGAACTTGCTGTCTAACCAAGCTGGCCTCAAATCTTCCTTGATTCTGCTTCTTTTTTCTAAATTAGGATTACAAGCATGAGCCATCATTTCAAACTTCCTCAAAAAAAGATTAAAAATATAATTGTCACGTAACCTAGTATTGTATTTCAAGGTATCTTTCCCAAAGAATGGAAGTCAGATTACGAGAAGATTGCACTAAGGGTTTTTAGCAAAATTTGCAATAGCCAAAAGGTGACACAACCCCATGTCCATGTGTGAATGGTTAAACAAAATATGGCATATCCATGCATACAATGGAATATTAACCACCCTTAAAAAGGAAGCGTCCGGTGCAGGAGGAAGTTATGTTGAACAACATACGCTATTTATATAAAGACAGATACTACATGACTTCAAGGATGAGAAGTTGGGGCTGGAGAGATGGCTCAGAGGTTAAGAGCACTGACTGCTCTTCCAAAGGTCCTGAGTTCAATTCCCAGCAACCACATGATAGCTCACAACCATCTATAATGTAATCTGATGCCCTTTTCTGGCCTGCAGGTGTGCATGCAGGCAGAGCACTGTATACATAATAATAAATACATCTTTTTTTTTAAAAAAAAAAAAGGATGAAAAATCTCTAGTCAAACTCATGGGAAGTAGAAATGTGCTTTTTGTGGCCTGGGAAAATGCGAGATGAGTTGTTACTGAATGGGTGAAGAGTGGGCTATACAATGAGAGCATACTTTATGTTACCAAGTACACACTTAAAAATGACTCCAATGGAAGCTCAGAGCTGCCTGTGAGACAGAACACACAATATTTGTCTTGCTGGGCCTGGGTGATCTCACTTAGTATTTTCCAATTCCATCTATTTTCATGCGGATTTTGCATTGTTATTTTTCACGGTGGCTGAGTACAATTGCACGGTGTATGTGTACCACACGCCCATCATCTGTTCACTAGTTGATGGACAGCTAGGCTTTTCCCGTTTCCCTGCTATTGTGTGAAGAGCTATTTAAACATGGATATGCAAGTGTTTCTGTGGCAGAACACAGGTTCCTTATGTCCAGGAGAGTTGTGGAGTAGCAAGAAAACTAAAGAGAGAGAAAAGAGGTTTTAAGAAGAGGAGAAAACCAACAGAACCCATGATACATGAAGGGAGAAGAGGGAATTACAAGAGGGTGGAGGCAGGGAAGTGAGGGGGGACAAAAGGCTGCATCTCTGCTGGATGTGGACATTTCCTTGTCACTACTTCCTGCATTTATATTGCATTAGGTATTATAAATAAAGATAGTAAATTGTATAAGTTCATATTTACCACAGTTATCCATTTTTATTAAAATCAATGTATTTTAAAAATCATTTTATTATTTTATGAGTCTTTTGCTCCATGTCTATCTGTGCATCACATGTGGGCCCAGTGTCTGTCAAGGTCAGAGGTTCCCTGGGACTGGAGTTTCAGATGGTTATGAACTGCTGTGTGGGTGCTGGGAATTGAACTTGGGTCCTCTTCAAAAGCAACCAGTACTCTTAACCAGTGAACCAGCTCTCCAGCCACTCAATGTATTAAAAAAAAAAATACAAAGCAGACATGGAATTTCCTTTATCGTATGAAGCAAACCTTAAAAGATTACAAAATCTGAGCAATGACTGAAATTCAGTATGGAGGTTTCTTAAAAAGTAAAAATGAGTTTTCCATGTGAGCCAGCTACAATATTCCTAAATATTTATCCAAAGGGTTCAAAGTCAGCATATCCAACATAGTTACACATCACTGCCTACTGCAGCACTGTTCACAACAATTATATTATGGAACTATCCTAGGTATCTAACAGCAGAGGAATGGGTAAAAAAAAATGTGGTTTTATATACATAGTGGAATTGTTTTCAGACATAAAGAATCAAGCTAAATTGCTGAGAGATGTAAGCAATTGGAGACAATCATATTAAGTAAGTTAAGCCAATCTCAGAAAGACAACTGCCTTGTGTTTTCTCTTGCTCGCAGTCCCTGTATCTGACTTAGATACATAAAATCATGAATGAACATTTGAAATGAAAAGTAGAGGTGAAAGGGAATGGAGGGGACCAAGGGTGACTAACAGCAGGGAGGGAGGTGAGAAACAGAAAGAGAAATTGTAAATATAAAGATACAAGAGATGTAAGAGGAATATGCTCAATAAAAATAAGTGCTTGTAAGAGATTTAAGCAATATGCTTTAAACCGTATGTCAAAGATCATGGGCAATACTTATCAGTGGTATTAACTTATTAATGAGAAACCCCAAACATCCCCTTTCCTGAGGTGAACCTAGGCATTCATCTGATTTTTCTTTTTAAACATTAGATCCTCTAATGTTTTAGACTATCTTTGACTCACGCTTTGACTCACACAGTGCTCTCTCCCAAGTGCAGTTGAGGATGACCTTGAATTTCTGATCCTTCTGCTTCTACCTCCCAAGTGCTTACATCACTTGGCCACACCCGGCCTCAAATGGAACATTATGCCAAGACATCAGGACCTTATTCCTGGTGTCACCAGTACCAAACGGGCTCCTAAGCCAAGCTATATGGAATACTTACAGTTTCCAGGTTGCCAATGGCTGCCACAAGTTTAATGTCCGAGGGTCTCAGAGAGTGGACTGTGAAGATAAGAACCCATGAGGCAAGGTCAGATCTACCACAAGGTAGGCAGAGAACGCCCTACGAGGGTACGCAGAGCAGACCCACACCCTGCGGCCACTGAGGCCAGATCTGCTGGCAAGTTCAGAATCCTGCACTCACTGAGAATGCTGGAACCCGTCCTCAAGGGTTCCCTCTCCTCCGGAGGGCAGAATGTTAACCTGGACTTGGCCTCTCCAAGCCTATGTCACCTGGCCCTCTGCCTGCCTCTCACCTTCCACTCACCCATGACCCTGCATTTATGAACTACCATTAATAAGTAACAAGCTAAAATTAGGGCTATATGGATACCTAATGGTTGACTGTAGCTTGAAGATTACCAGAGAATAACTCTCAAAGCCAGTGACCACAGAAAATCATGGAGTGCAAATTATATGCAAATGATACACATCTCCTTAACCCACATGGGTGTATTCCTAGAAACCAGTGGCCAAACTTCCTGGCTGTGTGATGGGGGAATTTAAATGTAAACTTCTAAAAGACGTGATTTTTAAAGAAAGTACATCAGTTTTTCTTAAAATAAGTTTAAGTAGAAGCCCTAGTAAAGTCACACACACACACACATACACGTGCGTGTGTGCATGCACATCCATTAAACTCAGATAGCTACTTAACATGTAAAGCTGATTTATAGCATCTGGGTCTTAGGGAAACCTAATGCACAGTAGGAATGACTAGAATGGCCAATGTGACTACACGGCAGGAATGGGGAAGCCAGATGAATGACGGGTTCCAACCCCCAATTCCTAGGACACTGTATCCCTCAAGGGAGTCAAGGAATAGGAGGTTGTCCCCTTGTTGGTTTTATCTTTCAATGTTGTGATGTCTCTGTCCTTATAGGAGTAGCCAAGGAGGAAACAGAGCAGTGATTCTCAACCTTCCTAATGCTGGGACCCTTTAATACAGTTCCTTACATTGCGGTGACCCCCAACCATACAATTACTTTCACTGCTACTTCATAACTGTGATTTTGCTACCGTTATGAATTGCAATGCAAATATCTGATGTGCAGGAGATCTGATACGCGACTCCCCAATGAGGTTATGACCCACAGGTTGTCAACCGCTGGAATAGTATGGTGAAGGGCTGAGGAAACATGGGATGCCCAAGAGGTAGACGAGGAACGGAAGTAGAACCTCTGTTGGCCACAGACCCTTGCCTGCTCACGGCCAGCGCAAACATACCTGACTCAGAAGGCACATCCAATTCTAACTTCTTTGGCTTGCAGGGGAATGGAAAATTCTTCAGGGCCCGCAACTGAAACCAAACACCCCAAAACATCAATTTCCATGTCCTGAAGTATTGCCTGCTAAAACACTTGGTGTAAAAATGACCCTGTCCTTGGCTACCTAGGCTCAAAATCCAGAAGCAACAGTTGCCCGTGGTCACATTTTCCCTGGTGGGGGGGGGCACACATCTCTTGATGAGGATTTTAGAAAGCTGCATGTGCACACATTAGGATAGTATGGTGGGGAGGGCAGGTGGGTGACAAAGGAGAATAAAAATCAACTCTTGGGGTGACGGATGATGAAATGCTCTGGGAAAAGAGAGCTGTGGCTGTAAAACAGCAGTGTTCCCAGGGCTGCTCAAACAGTGTCAACATTAATGCTTGTTGTGGGTTTTCTATTCCAACTTTAAAAGAAGGTCTAATCAAAGGACATAGTGTATTGAGATTAAATATAAAAATATAATTTGGTGCCTCATTTGTCTTTATCTACCGTTTCTCTCTTACTTTGACACAAGGAAGAACATGAGGCATTGTGCGTACTTGCTGCTGCAAACTGGGTCAACATGAACCCAGGAGCCGCTTGTGTCTCCTCCACACTAAAGTATCCTGATCCCAAGTGGATCTCTGAGAACAGAGGAGAGACACAGTGACCGGCATGCAAGTCTCAGGGTGGCATAGGTCTCTTGGGTACTGGTACCAGGAATCCAGAGTGGCTTCTTTGTCAGAGTAACACAGAAGGCTGTGGGACATGGAAGGTGCCAGGGGAGGTACCCTGGCAGGAAAGGCAGGCAGTGCATGAAGCCCTCACTGCATCTCACAAGCGTAAGTTAATTTCTCGTGAATTACTGATTACAGTAAGAGATACACTTACTCCCATCTCTTATCTCATGAGCCTTCTGGGAAGACCTCACCCAAATGCCTTCGGATAACTTACAACATCTGCTTCAAGGTTCACAGTGATAACACACCCCATTTATAATGCTTGCAGTACACTTCTGGGAACCACCCGCTTGATCTACAAGGATGATGAGCCCCAAATTTCAGGAGCCATGGTAACGTTCTGCCAGGCAGCCTGGCTGGCCTGGGGAAGCAGCTCCTTTGGCCCATTCTGTTAAGGCATTAACAAGGGGCCACCAACCTGCTCGGAAATTTGAATTTGTTTTTCCAATAGAAGAGAGCCCACCTCCCCAGCCCATCACACACACACACACACACACACACACACACACACACACACACACAC
>OU015742.1:106822348-106849227 GCA_907169655.1 Acomys percivali
ACCCCTCTCTCTCTCACCGGGGTGAAATCCTTACCATTTGCTGGGGCTGCCATGCCATTACATTCTCTCCAGAAGAGCTATGAGTTTGGGAGGACCCTAAAAATGAATAAAAATAAATATATAAGCAAGTAAACAGAAATATATGTATATGTGCATTTGTGTGTGGGGTGTGTGTGTGTGTGTGTGTGTGTGTGTGTGTGATGGCCAGTAGTGTCTTCCCCAACATTCTCTGCCTTATTTTTTGAGACAGAATGCCTCAGTGAGCCTGGAGCTCACCCATTTCACTAGATCATTTGGCACATAAGTCCCCCTGAGATCCTCCTGCCTTGACCTTCCACCACTGGATTACGAGTGTGCCACCATGCTCAGCTATTTTACACAGGTCCTAAGGACTGACCTTAGTCTATACAGACTAATCTCCTGATTTTAAAGTTGAAATTCATGCTTACCCAAATTTGTACCTTTTACACCCTTCGCCTAAGCCCAATTATCTGCATGCCCAGATTTGTAATGTCCTTTATCTTAGAAAACCACAGATTCCATTTCTCTTTCAGTTTGTTTATATGGTGGATGACATTGATGGATTTCTGTATGTTAAACCATCCCTTCATGCCTGGAATGAAGCCTGTCTGGTCATGGTGAACGATGTCTTTCATATGTTCTTGTATTTGTTTTGTGAGTATTTTATTGAGTATTTTTGCATCAATGTTCATAAGAGAAATGGGTTTGAAATTCTCTTTTTTGTTGTTGTTGAGTTGTTGTTGAGTATTTGTGGGGTTTAGGTATCAACATGACTATGGCCTCATAGAAAGAATTTAGTAATGTTCCATCCATTTCTATCTTTTGGAGTAGCTTGAAGAGTATCAGTACTAGCTCTTTTTTGAGCTGGTAGAATTCTGTGCTGAAGCTATCTGGCCCTTGGCTTTTTTTTTTTTTTTTGGTTGGGAGACTATCAATGATTGCTTCTATTTCTATAGGTGAAATAGAGCTATTTCATCTGTTTATCTGATCTTAATTCAATTTTGGCAAATGGAATCCATCGAGAAAATTGTTCATTTCCCTTAGATTTTCAAATTTTGTGGCATAAATGCCTTTAAAGTTTAAAGATTCCATTTCTATAGCTCTCATAGTTTGGAACAGCATGATGGTACTAATATATCCCATTATTAGAATTGTTGCTAGTAGAATTTTTAGGTCAAGGTGCAGAGGTATTGTCAGAGAGGGGCTGTCACTCTATGTCCTGCATGGGAGCATTATCAGCTTGCCATCCTGCTTCCTTGCCAAGGATCGTAATGTTGGAGAGATAGCTGCCACTGGTTGGAGATCTAGGACAAAGCAGGGAAGGCAAGAAGCACACTAGAATGCTCTGAAGGGCAATGAGACTGTAAAGAGTTAATCATAGGGACTCTCAGCAGCCATGACTGTGCTAAGTACCTGGGCACCACGGTCAACTCTTGAGGGGTCTTGCTGAATTGAGGCAAAGGAGAAGAGGACAAGATAGGCAGGGAGACCACAAGGACACATTCCTCACCCCAGGGTATTCAGGCCATATAGCCCTGGCTGGTCTGGAACTCGCTATATAGATCAGGCTGGCCTCCAACTCACAGATCTTCTTGCCTCTGTCTCCTGAGTGCCAAGATTAAAGCCATTCACCACAATGCTGGCCTCTGTGTTTTTTTTTCCGTGTTGTGACACTATCTTGATATCTGTCTTAATAACTAGTTCCACAAGTAACTTGATAATTGATCCTGGATTTAGAGTTTTTGCTTCCTCTCACTCTTTTTTTTTTTTTTTCTCCCAGCTCTCGGCCTAGTATACACAGTACATCCGAGGAGCAGCCGACAGCAGGAAAAGGCAGATGTGAGCTGGGAGACAGAGCTTGACTGATTTTCCACCCCAGCCTTCTTCTGCAGCTTTACTTCTTGACCCTGAGAATAATTTATCTGGAGTTGCATGAAGGAGAAACAGTATATTTCCAGTTCCTACCCACAGAGGGGCCGCGAGCAATGGCTTATCACCCACCTCCAGACCCCATGACTCTTAAAATTCCCAGAAGCCAGTGTTCTGAGCAGAAAGGACCCTGCGATAGGAAATCAGTGAGGTCTGGACAAGTGTGGAGTGCTGGAAAAGACTAGGACAGGGTCTGTGGCTGGAGGGCAAGAAAGAAACGGGTAACGAAGAAATAGAGGGAGCTGGACTTCAAAGCCACAAATGCCAGGCTAGCCCATGGGTTAGTGGGGACCATGACCAATCTTGAAGAGATAAATTTTAAGATGCTGTTACTACAGTAGTGGGAGAGATGAGTTAGCAGGGCAGAAAGTGGAGCCCATTGAGGATCTTCCCAGGCTGGGACAGCAAATGTAAATGTATGAGGTAACCACAGCTTCCATACGGCTCCTCCATATCAGGCACTCTTCAGCGCTCTTACATAAAATAACTGTTTTAATCCCAATGACAATTCTACAAGACAAATGCCATAAACTCACCATATATGCAGCAAAGTGAAGCCCAGAAAGCTCAAGTTACACTAAAGTTGACACAGCTAGCAACTGGTGACAGAGGGACTCAAAACAAGCAGCCTAGCTCACTCAGCTACAGGAGCCATGTTTGGGAGCAACAACCTGAGTATAAGCCACATGCCCAAGACTAGACCAGGTCTGACAAAGGCCAGATAGTCCATGTTTTAGATTCTGTAGACCCTAAGGTCTCTTCTATGACATGACCATTCTATTCATGATTTCAGTATTGTGACAGTAGCCACAAGCAATACACACACACACACACACACACACACACACACACACACACACACGTTAATATTCTACACAAGCTCCACATGTCATAAGATATTTTTTCCCCTTTTGGTTGTTAGAGCCATATAAAAGTGTAGAAATCTTCATGGGTATCAGCAAACTGATTCTAAAGTTTCTATGGAGAGGCAAAAGACCTCAAATAACACTGAAGACCAATACAACAGAAATCAAAACTTACTATAGAGTTCTATAATCAAGACAGTGTTCAGTTAGCAAAAGAATAGACAGATCCGTTGGAACAGAATAGAGGCCAGAGAGGCCCAGAAAATATAGTCAACCAAATCTTTGGCAAAAACAAACAAACAAACAACCCAGAGACAATATAGTGGAAAAAATGGTCTTTTCAGAAGTAATGTTGGGACCGGGCATGGTGGCGCACACCTGTGATCCCAGCACTCTGGGAGGCAGAGGCAGGTGGCTCTCTGTAAGTTCGAGGCCAGCCTGGTCTACAAAGTGAATGCAGGACAGCCAAGGCTACACAGAGAAGCCCTGTCTCGAAAAACCAAAACCAAGCAAGCAAACAAACAAACTGTTGTAATGTTGACTTGCTAGACATAGATACGCTCCCTCCCCCAAAATGTGAAAATGTCTTTTAGCTCATAAGTTGCACAAAAACAAACAGCAGGCTGGATCTGACGCATGTCCCTAATCCATGATTTACACTGGGCCTGAAAAGAGGTCATCCAGATAGGATAGAAGGGAAGACCTCTAGTGACTAGCTCTAGCTTTCACAGGGTGGGTGAAAGACCTGAATGTAAAAAAAAAAAAAAAAAAAAAAAAAAAAAAAAAAGCATTTAAAGGTGATGGGAAAGCAAAGAGAGGACCCTAGAATAGACAGAGAACCCCCCCAAACACAAATAGGCAGATATGACCTTCAAACTCAGAGGGAACCCAGAAGTCAGAGGTGGAAAGGGGGTTAGGAGACTGCTCCTCAGCATCTACCTGCAGCTCTGGGTGTCAGCAGGGCTGGCCTTGCTCAGGCAGCTCCCAAGCCAGGACCAGAGCAAAGACACGGGCTGTCCCTTGGTAGACTAGCAGCAGATAGCCGAACAAGAATAGGCGGGCTGTCCAGAGCGCTGGTCCAGGCAGAAGCTTTGGGTGTCAGACAGGGCTAAGAGCTTAGACACCCCAAGTCTTGTCAACCTCCCCAAGCCTCAGTTTCCTCATCTAGTCCATCATAAGATGGTCATGGAGATGTCTGCCTTGCACAGCTGTAACAGGGACTCTGGAGGCTTCACCTTCCCCGGGAGGCATTGCTGAAGGCTTAATAGTTAATGGAGAAGGGGAGTCATTTTCGTCAGTGGTGTAGACACTGGTAAAGTTACAGTTAATGCTCCCTCTCCTGCTCATCAGACAACCCTATTTAAAGTCAGTGGGTCACAAAACCAAAACAGATGTGCAAGTGGAAAGAAAGCTTGCTGGTAAAAGGGTGGGAATGGGAGGGGAATGAGAGTGGGTAACAGGGATGAAAACGACCAAAATTCATTATGTACATACATGAAATTGTCAAAGAACAAAAGGAAATTTAAATTTTTGGATATTTATTTTCAGTGTGTGTGTGTGTGTGTGTGTGTGTGTGTGTGCGTGTTTTGCCTGCATGTGCGCCAGTGCACCACAGGCATGCCCGGTACCCACAGAGGCCAGGAGAGGCCATCAGATGCCTTGAAACTGGAATTACAGAGAGTTGTAAACCACCACGTGGGTACCAGGACTCAAACCAAGGTCCTCTGGAAGAAGAGCCAGTGCTCTTGCCCACTGAGCTATCTGTCCAGCTCCCTAAATAAATACCTTCTACAGGAAGTAGATGACACAAGACAAGGATGAGTCGCTGTGATTTCCATGGCCAGCATCAGAGAGGCCGCTCACTTAGACTCTATAGCCTGAGATAACCCATGACTTAGTGTCTGTAGCCTGAGATAACCCATGTAACTAAAGGCTCTAGATTTCACATTTTCAACCTGATGGCAAGAGTCTCCAGGATAACTGCTCTGGGCTGTCAGAGAGGCTGTGTCGTCTCAACCCTCATGGAAAGTTACAGCCCTTTGTCCTGTCCCCACTGACTCGTAGGAGGCACTTAGGCCTCATCCGTGTCCTGTGCTTTTGATCAGATATGTGGAAAGAAAATTCTGTCAGTGCTCCCCCAGTGCCTGAGGCATTGTGGCAGAAACCATCAAAGCACTTGTGACATCACCAACCCCAGGCTTGGGATCTCAGGAGAATGCTTCCCTTCTGGAAAACTGTTTACCATCCGGCTCCTGCATCTACGGGCTCCCTGAAAAACTCCCACCCCAGTAAGATTAGTCAGGGAAAAACACATGTATTTTTCCACCCTGCTGGGAATAAAAGGGAAAGCATCTGTGTGTGCCCCAGGCACAGGCCTGGTAGAGGTCAGTCATGCAAGTTAGAGCTGCAACCTTTGGGGTTGGGAATTAAAAAGGGTCCATTATAGCTCCAGGCCTTAATGAGGTACAGAGACTTCTCCCTCAGTGATTTCCTCCTTTTAACGCAGAAGCTCTCTATTGCTCTCCCAATACTAGACACTGCCCCTCCCCACCCCGAAAAATCCAGGCTCTACTGGACTGCATGGGGCCTAATATGCCAGACATCAATTACAGAATTCTCCTTGGGTGGCGCTCATGTACTTCCAAGTTAATAACTGGACTCTATCCAGCAGCTGGCCACAGGGAGGTGGGGTGATTTTACTAGACAAATTAAGGCAGGACACCCACTCTAATTCACAGATTTCCTTGATGTCTGTCCACTTAGGACATATCCGGAGCACAATTTTCCATAATCTATCTCTTCCTTGAGGAAGAGCAGCTCCCTCTGGCAACCTTGATGGTGCACTCAATCTTTCTGTCTCTTGACTTCCTCATCTATAAAATGGGACTGAGCCAGGCTTCCTTGCTTTTTCCTCCTGGGCTGCTGTGAGGATCAAAGAAGAGGAAAGTGCTGTGTAGGCAAGAGCAAAGATCACCTCCCAGGATGAAAGGAAGGTGCATTCTTCAGCAACTGGGAAGAAAATCCAGAGCAATAGAAGTGATCTGAGTCATGCTTTGTGGCGCACTAAATTCTTGGGCTCTTTGTAAAGGGTGATGTCTTCACAGCAAGCCTAGGGGCAGGGGTTGTGACCCTTTAGAGCAGTGAGCCCTTCCTAAGGCTACAATCCGTTGATACAGCTGCTCATGATGTAGGGCCTCCAACCATAAAGCTATTTTTGTAACTACTTCATAACTGTAATTTTGCTAGCTGTGAACTATAACATAGATATTTGACATGCGGGATATCTGATATTCAGCCCCTGTGAAGGGGTCATTAGACCCCAGAGCGGTCGAGATTCACAGCTTGAGAACCGCATGTACAGACTCAGAGACCAGACCATCAAGGGAAATGCGGGCTTGAGTTTTGCTGCAATCCTCTAAAGCATCGTGCTGTGCCCTAATCTATAAAAAGGAGGGTCAATGTCACACAATGTCTCCCTTGTGGCCTCCTTGACTGTATGCAGATTCGATACTCCTTAGGGTGGTTGGCAAGTCTCACTCACACGCAGGCAATACAAAACGCTGTGGTGGCCTGTGAGCAGGCGCCAACTTGTGACCAACTATGCATGCTGAGTCAAAAGGCTGACTAATACCTGACTGTGGCTTCCAACCTCAGAATTCCAGGCGTGCTGGGAAGCACGAGCATCCTTTTGTCACGTGGTGCGTGAGCAGTCGCATGTCAGCCAGTAGAAGGTGACACTGAAGTCGAGAGAGACTGATGGGCTGGCTTCTGGGTATTTGTCTCTGAATTCTGGGACAGCGGAAGGGGTGAGCCTGTGTAATCACCTCGTTTGCTTCCCCAGGGAACGCTGACCTCATGGCTTAATAAACTTAACAAAGACACCCAATAAGACAGCTAGCAGAGAAGTGTGTGGCATTCAGTTCTCTTTAAAGTGAGTCTGGTGCGCATGCTCCGAGGCCACGGGCCTTTTGATTGGACGTCGTAAGAAGTTTATTGTGTGTGTTACGATTTGGATGTAAATCATGGCCCCACGGGACTGTGTTTGAATGCTTGGTCCTCAGCTGGTGGCACTGACGGTTAGAAGAGGTTTCAGAACCTTTAGGAGGTGGGACCTAGTTGGAGGAAGTAGGCGGCTTGTGGGAAGGAGGGCCTTCCTTGCTTCCAGGTGGTGCTCTCTACTTCTGGGTCCACAGACATGTGAGGAGACCAAGCCACAAGGTCCTGCAGCTATAAACCCTGCCATGCCCTCTTCCCCTTGATGGACTGCACCTCTCAAACCCCAAGTCCAAATAAATAATCGTCCCTTAAATTGCTTCCTGTAGGAATTTTGTCACAGCCACAAGAAAGCAAACAATAGAGTCCCTGAATTAGCACCATATGGAAATGTGTCCCTTGGCTATGCCTACACAGCCACCATTTCCAGCTGCCCTTACAGTCGGCATAGGTTTGCCTTCAGGCTGGCCAAAGAATCAACAATATCATTCCATTGAGGGGGAGACACAACCTCTAGTCTGACGGCCATGAAAGTCATCAGAAATGAATTGAAAAGTCATGACCCAGTGCTGTCTAAGTTTTCAGTGTCTAATGACAATGGCCAAAGGAAGACACCACCCACTACTTGGGGTGGAGGCCAGTGCCCACTCCTGTTTCCTCCATCTTCTCCTTCCCAGCCCTACCAACATCATGCGCTCTAAGGGGTGGCAGTAGCACTCACAGGCCAGGCCTTATCCATACTTGGGTGTTTTGCTTTTGGCCTATACATTTTTCTTGACTTTGTTTTGCATCAGGGGCAGGTACTGACTAAGGCCAGAACAAAAAGGCATGGATATCTCTTAAAACTAAGTGTGTGGGGTGGTGGTGGTAGTAAGGGAGCCCCAAGAGGAGAAGAATCTCAAGGAAGTTTAAGGGGACCCTCAGGTTTTTCCATCAGCAAGGTCTCCTTCCAGAGGCTGGGGAGGGGGGGTAGGGGAAGAGGGGCATCACTTCACCTACAAGAGCAAATGGTGGCCCAAGGCAGGAGAGCCGCGTTGGTCTTTTCTGGAGTCCATCAATCCTCCTGCTCAGAGACAAGGATGTAGCTTGGTGGGAGAGCACTAGGTGTGCTCACTTACTCTCTACTTCCTCTAAGGACGCCAAGCTTCGATCCAACCAGCCTGCTTGGGGGAGGGGTGAGCTTTGCCTCCTCTAAGCGGACCTGTGTGCCTCCCTTCCTTTGCACCCCTTGCTTGTTCTTCTGGGTTTATTTCAACCCCTACAGAACCCTCTGGGTCTGCAGCACACACCCCCTTAGGACTTCTCTAGCCCACTTCCACCCCTCAGCTCTTGGAATCCTACTGCTATTTTCACAGCTCTTTGCATCTCTGTTGGTGCTTAATTTTCCTCCAGTGACTCCATGAGATCTAGTGTCTCTCCCCAGAGGATTTCGCACATTTTGTTTTTGCATCTGCCAATAAGGCTCAGCCTGTCTTGGGTTCTCCCAAGGGTACTCAGATGGCTAATTGACAGTAGAAAAAAAAACCCTGCAACTTGAAGAAAATGATGATTGACAGTTAAGTCCTAAAAACCTACAAGATTCAGGTGACATTCCAGGAAAGTAGACTCTTGAGCCCTGAAAGAAAAGCCCATACCTGTGCTGGCTGCTTGGAGCAGGAATATGGGGACAAATGTGTGTGATGGCAAGATTGGGGGCAGGGACCGAAGCAGCAGAGACAGAGGGAAGCGTGTGGCCTCAGGGTCCCAGGAATGGCTCTGCTGACTTCTGGATAAGTGACCCAAGCCAGTCCCTTCCTCTTTGTGTTAAGAACTTGAAGGAGACAGGGCGCAAGAATTTCTCTAAGATCTGTTTCCACTCTTAATTGTAATGATAATATTTCTAGAAGGTTGGGACAGGAAGGGAAACCAAACTCCAGGCAGGACTCTGGTTCCTCGCAGACTCAAGACTTGCAGGCTTGCAGCGTTGACTCACTTCACTCATGTCAGATGTGTAAACACGCACTACCACTTCGTTCAGCTCCTATCCTTGGCTTTGCACTGAAAGTATCACAGATGCAGCACCAAAGCAATGAGTTGTTACCCACAGATCTGACAGCCTTTTAGGGGACTTGTAAGCCATTTGTGGAAAATCCATTGTGGAAACTCCAATAAAATCTGTATTTTATTACACATGGTGCTTTCCTGACAGCTCACTGTGGCCAAGGACAGTTTGAGATAATGCTGTTTCTGCATTTGAAGTTAAAGTTTTCAAACAGGGATCTGTTCTGACGTGTCTGGTTTGTGTGCTTAGATCCCGTTTCCCCACTGGGTTCTAGCACTGGCCAGATGAGTGGCCAAGGGCCTCGGCTCTGAACTGGGGACTGACTCAGCCTCCTTTATTTACTAGTTGAATGACTTTTGATAAGCTAGCAAGCCTCTCAGAGTTCTCATCGGTACAATCCATCTTAAACGGGAGTTGCTATGTGCTGTCAGCCCTCTGTAGCTGGATGTCCTGAGCCCATGGATTCCACCACTGAGGGTTGAAACTATCTGATCAGAACTGCGCAGGTGTCGCAACTATTTGGATACATTTCCAGTTCGTTTTGTATTGACATCTACCTAGATATGGGTTAAAGCACCCTGGAGCTTATGCATGTGTCTGTACACATCACTCTACACAGATTACACAGGAACTTGAGCATCCTCAGACAGGCGTATTCTCTGCTAGACCCAGGGAGAAGCTGTGTGTCCATGGCTGCCAGAGGGTTTACCTCTTCTAGGAAATGTCACACAGTGAATCTAGCTTGAAGTGACTCTTTACTGGCAGTGGTCTCTCTGATTCTGAAACACGAACCTTTATATTTGTATTTTCTCCAAAATTGATCACCTCCAGTTCAGGCCCCAAAGACTATCACGGGTGGATTTTTCAAGGAGGCTATTATAGAAAACATAACCAACCAACCATAGAGACGCACAGTGTCCACGAGTGAGAGTTAGCATGGAGAAAATAGAGCACAGATATCATAAACCTTTGTATGCTGAAATTACCAGACAAAATTTACAGTTGTTTTTCCATACTTGAGGTTTTTTAAAATAAGAAGTCAAAATTACTAAGCTATATTTATGTAATAATTAAAATATGGCTTAACATACTACATGTAATATAGTAATACATACTGTATATTAAGCCAAATCAAATGAGTTTGTGAAGAAGTAAATTAAATAAAAAAAAAACAGTTTTCAAAATCTATTTTTATCTGCTTTAACAGCAAATTAGATACATCTGAAAGACAATGGAAAAGCTACATGTGTAAGTACCTAAAAGGATGGTGGTATTGGGAGAAAGGTGACAAGGTGACATGTGACAGGAGAAAGCCAAGAGAAAGACAGAATGGGTGGCTGAGAAGTCTTAAAATGGATGACAACTTTGAGACACACCAGGAAGACCAAGCGAGGAATATACAGAAATAAACTAGAAAACAAACATATAACATGGACTTGTATGTGTGTGTGTGTGTATATATATATATATATATGTATATGTATATATATATGTATACATATACATATTTTGTGTGTGGCATATGATTGTGTACATATTTGTATGGGCATGTGTGTATATGAATATAGAAACTGGAAGTTGCCATTGAGTATATTTTTATATCATTTTTCTACCTTGCTTTTTAATGTATTTATAACTCATTTATTTATTTTGAGGCACAGTCTCTCACCGACCCTGGAATTTGCTGGTTTCTAGAAAGGCTAGCTGGCCAGCAAGGCTCAAGCAACCTCCCAGTCTCTGCCTCACCGCCACATGCCTGACTTCTTATGTGAGTTCTGGGGACCCTAACTTAGATCCTCATGCTCATGCACCCTGCAGTTTATTTACTTGAGCAATCCCCAGCCCAGACTATGGCATTTCCCCTTTATCTTTCATTCTCCTTGGATCAAAGCCAGCTCTGGAACCTGCCTTGGCCCCAAGAAGCAGCAAAAGTGATGCTGGGGCGCGGGTATTAGAAAACCTCTTGTGGACTTTATTTGTGTTCTCTTGTGGGGGCGAGGGGGAGGCATGGGTCATTATGTAAAACATAGGCTGCCTATCAGAAACACAGACAATGTGGAAATGAACCAAGAATGCCAAGCACCCAGACACGTTGTTTTCCATTAGTTCCGTACTATACTATGGGAATAGAGTTGAGCTGTCCTTGACAGGAGTCTCCCAAATTTCAGATCCACTGAATTGTGAGAAAATACAGCGATGGCTGCTCGAAGTAACTAAGCTTTAGTACAATTTGTTATATGGAAAAAAAAAAAAACCTGTTACACAGAAGATTGCTCATCCAAAAATTGGTTCTTCAGAAATATTCAAATGGACAAACTTCTGGTACAATAAACAAAAGAGAAGGGAGTTGCTTAGGAGTGTAGCTCAGAGGTAAAGTGCTACATGGTTAGCATACATGAGACCCTGGGTTCAATCCCCAGCATGCCAACAGGCAAGGAAAAGGAAACAGATTAAGTCTCAAATAACCAATATCAACTCCCCTCCCCCCGCCACCCCTCCCACAAAGAGGACAAGATGGCTCAGTGGGTAGAGGCACCCACCAGGCAAGTCTGACATCTGAATTTGCTCGCCAACAGTCCACGTGAAAAGATAATACACATGTGCTTCTAAAGTCCCAGCACTTCTCAGGTAAGACAGGAGGAGGAGACAGAAGGTTCTCCCAGAAGCTCACAGGCCAGCTAGGCTGGAATACACAGCACTGCAGAAACAGAGAGACTCTGCCTCAAATGCAAGACAGAAGGAAGCAACTGACTCCCAAAAGCTTGTTCTTTGACTTCTGGCAAGTATACATCCACACATTCTCTGCCTCAGTGTTGCCTCCTCCCTGTCTGTCTCTCTCTCACCACATATATACGATGATGATGATGATGATGATGATGATGATAACAATAACAATAATAATAATTTAAAAGTAAGGCCATGAGTACAGAAGCTGTAGATATTTAAAAGATGAAAACAGAAAATTTGATTTTAAGAATGATCTAAATTTTGGGGGGACAGGGGAGGTGGCTCTGTCGGTAAAGCACCTGCCATGTAAGCATGACGATCTGAGTTTGATCCCCTGCACCCATGTAGAAGCCAGGTGCACAGCACACATCTGTAACCTTGGCACTGGGTGGGGAAGGAGATGCAGGACAGGAGGATCCTTGGAGCTCCTTTGCCAGCCAGCCCAGCTGGGACAATGAGTTTCGGCTTCAGTAAGAGACAGCATCTCAAAACAGTGAGATAGATGGAAAACCTATTGCAGAAGACATGCAACATTGACCTCTGTTTTCCACATGTATGCACACATGTGTGCACATGCTCCTAGACTTGTAACATACACACACACACACACACACTCAACATCCACTTATGAGCTGCCATGTGGGTGCCGGGGATTAAACTCGGATTCTCTTAAAGAGCAAACAGTGCTCTTAACTGATGAGCCATCTCACCATCCCCCATTTATTATTTTTAATATCTTTTTTCAAATCAGGAACAAGATAGAAGTTTCTTAGTCTCACCGGGAATACAGATTGAGTCGCCCTTAGGATGCCTGGAGTCAGATATGTTTCAGATGTTGGTCTCAAAGTGCTTCTTCTGAATTCTCTGCCCCATGCTTTCTACTAAAAAACTCTTCCATTTTGGTGCATTTCAGACTTTGGATGTTCAAAGTGAACTCACAACAAAGCTCATAGCAAGCATCACATTTGCTGATGAAACTGTGTAGAAAGTCACTGAGTTGTGTAGACTTTGGGTCTGGTTAATTTGAGTGTTCTCTGGTTAATTTGGGTGTTCTAACTTATTTGCAAGTCCTTTTTAAAAAGTACCAACATTTATAAAATTAAAAAGAAAACACTACCAGTCAGAACTTGGAAGATAATGACGCCTCCAGCCATCTCTTCTATGAGAAAGTTGAGACAAGGTTTCAGACACCTCAGAAACACACAAGCATGGATGCATGAGAGAAGAGCTGAGAAGGAAAGGACAGGACCACCAGACTGTGAGCAGAGAAAAGTCCTACAAAGAAGCAGGTAAAATATAAGAGAAATTAGCTGTACTCCAAACTCACCATGTAAACAGCAATTTTACTACTCTATGCCTATAATAAATACTTTTAAAATTAAAAAGTTAAATCTATTTGCCATACAACATAAATATCATCCACCTTGGGATAAATTGATCAAAGTACATGTAAAACCTCAACAAGGAGACTGTATAAACTATGAACAAAAATGTAAATACATGGTTGGATTTGCATGACCCAATTGTGTAATACAGTTTATCTCTCCCACCTTGATTCATACTCTAGAAAGAAATCTTTATCAAAGTCCTAAAAATGGACAAGCTGATAAATTTATAAGAGAATTCAAAGCCAAAACACCTCAAAAGATGGATAAATGGAAAATAATTTTATCAAATTATAGATCTTACCACAGAGCTACACAGTTAAGGCAACATACTACAGGCAGAGAAATAGACAGAAGCTTGCTGAGCACATATGACCTCTAACCTGTGAAACAAAAGGCTCGTGGAACCAGTAGGAAATGACTGGCTTTTCAGTAAGTGGTGCTGACACAGCTGGGTATCTGCATTGGCTTCCTCTCTTACACTAGACACAACAAAAGTCAACCCAAATGTACCGAGAGTAACCTAGACGGAGCAGCAAACATAGAACGAAGTGTGTGATGTTCTTTGTGACTTCAAGGCTGGAGCTTTTAGACAAGACACACAGAGTTACCAACCATACAGAAAAGACTTCCAAGTCATACCTTAGGGATTGAGACAGAATATACATTAGGATTCTGACTGCCATCCACAGCTACCTGACGTCACCCTTCTGTCTCTATTGTTTTGTAATTGCTTCCAAGTCAGGACCAACTAGAGCTCTGGCTCTCAGCCTTCTTAACACTGCATCCCTTTAATACAATTGGTTCCTCATGTGGTGATGACCCCAACCATAAAATTGCTTTCATTGCTATTTCATAACTGTGATTTTGTTACTGTTAGAGATTGTGGATGCAAATAGTTTTGGAGACAGAGGTTTGCCAAAGGGTCACAGACCTCAGGTTGAGGTCCACTGAACTAGAGAAAACCAAATACTCTCATGTAAATTGGCAAAGATGCTGTACTCCTTAGCCTGCCTCCAGCTTCCTCCAGCCAACATCCCATAGTCATGTCCAACCTGAAGCCCCTGCTTCTCCACCATCAAGCTTTCCCACCCCCTGCCACCCTTTGAGTCTATGAAATGGAAAGTATGGCTTCTTCCAGCAAATTCCAAGTACACAGTCTACAATTCCCATTTGCGAGTTCATCACCTAGTTCCACAAAATGAGCTCTGCCTCTCTCCATGAGGAGAGCAGAAAGACGAGCTTGGAGTGGGAAAGGACACTACTGGTCTCCCCAGAGACTCTCTGAGGCCACTCGCTTACCCTAAATGAGCAGCAGGACTTTGAGGTCCCAGGCAGTGTAGCCTCTAGCCCATCTATACCTCTTCCATTGTTCCAGGGCAAACACCTTCTGTTCCAGGCCCAGGGCAGGAGGCCATGGTCAAGGCCCTTGGCAGCTGAAAAGATACTGCCTTCCTAAACCAAGGAGGATGGGGCAGAGAGGGTGTGGCAGGAGCACACCTGATCACAACCTTGGCATCACTTATGTGGCTCAATCAAGGCTAGGTACTTGATACAACTAAAACCTATGGGCATCGTTAGGGTTTATCATGCTGATCTGCCTTTATCTGTCCTTAACAGAAAAACTGAAGGCCACAGATAGCCATGACCATGACTTGATACACCCATCCTAGTCTATTGACTGAGGTATTTGGAAGATTGAACCCAGGGCCTTACACTGATTAACGAGCAAATCTCCAGCCACCAACACTCCATTATAAGGAAGGGGGATTAAGGTCCAAATAGAACTTTTCCAGGCCACACAGCACAAAGTGATAGAAATCTTAGAGACTCTTCACTGCCAATTTCCCCCCTACCCCCATCCACCCCCAACCAGAGTATGCAACTTACCTGGGCTTCTCTCCCAAGACCTGCCCTCCCCGCATCAGCCTTCATTTGTCCTACAGGCTGACTCCGCCTCCCATCCCGTAAGAGGCAAACCAGCCTTCTTGTGTTTTCACTTTACATTTGGAGCTTTGTCTCAGCAGAAGGGCACTTCTACCTCTGAACTTCTTGGTTAAGCAAGCAAGGACACAGATAGGACTGAATATCAATGACTTAGCAAATGTCATGCTTACCTTGTCCCAGCAGCAGCAGCACCAGCAGTCCCGCAAGGGAGACACCTGGCCACGGCTCCATGGCTCAGTGTCAGCAGGTGTCAGGGGCCTCTGCTTCCACAGATGGATGAGTTAACACACACTCTCCTGCTTTTATGCTCCTCTGGGATCTGATAGTACACCTGTTGTAAATTTTACTGTGTTCACCTTTGAAAGGGGGCAGTGGCTGGCTGTAAATGATAAATATTAACGTTTAGGCAGAAGCTTGATGACAGGGGAGCATGCTGTAGTCATAGACACCCAAAGATCAGGACTGTGTGGCAGCCTCCCTTCTTCCTTCCATGATGTCAGGGGTCCAGATAGGGCTGGTGGCAGAAGCAGAGCTACAGAGAATAACATAAACTTTGGCATCCCACGTGGTGAGCAGGGATCCGCTCTGTAACCCGACCCTGGGGTCTGGGGCACATCCCTGAATTTGACCTCATCTCTGGTTTACAGAAAATAAAAGACACAGAGAACAAAAGTGCTTCATGGCCACTGTAGACCCATCAAAGCAGCTCAAACAAGGCCTTTCTTAGTGTGAAATATGCCAGCACCCAGTCTCAGGCACCACCAGGCTCTCTAGCTTGGACCTGGAGGAGGAGATTTATTTCAATTGTCCCCACCCCACCTCCCAATGCACTGATGGACAAAAGTGGCAGCCAGCATAGAATACATGCATTGTCTGCATGTTGAACTGCGAGATGCAAAAGGCTGCGAGGTGGGCCAGCTGTGGAGCTCACTCTGAGCCCATCAGCAGTTTCTACTGGGTGCGTGAAGTAGGGAATGCTGGCTGAGACTAAGCTGGGGCACACTGAGCTAGAGTTTAAAGCCTGAGTGACAAAAACTGTTGAGGTTGACACGTTCATTCTTGTCCCCCAAATACCAAAGACTGGGTTCTTTCGTTTATATGCACAAGTATGGACAAGTCACGTTTGCCTCTGCCCACTCTAGGACACAGTAGCTGAAGGCTCGCTCCTCTAGGAACCCTGAACTGGTTCCCATGACCTAACTCATAGCTTGCCTTCTTCTCTGACTCAGCTATTTTTTTTTTCATATATATCTTTACTGTGTTGAGTCTAAAGTGACGACGAGCCGGGCCGCTCTTCCTTTACAAAGTCTTGTATTTAGGATGTTGCCATCCCTTCTCAGCAGCTCAGAAAAATGTAACATGGCTGACCCTGGATCCCAGGCTTAGTCTCAGCCTTTGGACTTTGTATGGGTGTGGAGCCATGTTGTGGAGGGTAGCCACTGACACACTAACCCTGTATGCCATGTCTAATCCTTGAAATGGATGACAAGCTCAGAAAGGGAAGGAGAAACTGTACCTGATGCCAAGGTCTGGGGGGTGGGGTGCTGTTTGAGCACAGATATTCTCAGGAGTCTGGATTCTTGTCACCATCACTACACTGCCCACAGAAACAACCTCAGACTCACAGCTGCCACTCCAGTAGAGGAGCTAGAACCACCCACTTTGTGCTGCCAGCAGCCTCGAAGAGCACCACCAAACTTCCTTGAGTGCAGTGAGGGTCCCTAAGTCTCTGCTCATGCTTAGACCCAGAGAGGTAGGGCAGGAAGCGTGATGGGGCAAGGTCAGAAACTCCTGCTTCCATCTCTGGCCTCTTTGCTGTATTGCTGGCCATAACATGTCCTATAACCCCTTTCACATCTAGAAAATTGAGACTAGTTTAACCATTTTGATCTCTGAGAGGCATTTTGAATAAGACAGTCTGAATTGTCTTTTAGACCAAGGAAATAGTGGAGTCCCAAGATTAGTAAGGTAAGGAAGGCAAATTTTCTTCTTTCTTTTCTTCCTTCTTCTTTCCTTCCTTCCCTCTATTTTATTTGAGGGGTAGTCTAGAGCAAGACATGGCCTCATACTGTATTCCAAGTTACTGAGAATGTGTGTTGTATCCCAGGATGTCCTTAAACTCATAACAATCCACCTTAGCCTCCTGGGTTATAGGATTACAGGTGTGAGCCACCAGCCCTGGATTGGTAAATAACATTGTGGAGGCATCTGCTAGTCTGAATAACACTTGATATCTATAAGACCTGTTACATGTGATAAAACATAGAGAAAGCAGAGGCAAGCAACTGTCAACTTCATCACTTCCCCATAAATTCTTGTTCTCTGAATTTTTTTTTTTTGCTATAAAATGTGTTAAGAGGACAAATCCTAAAAGAGGAAACCTGCACCATTGCTTGTTTTATCAAAAATCTCTGTGTGTGCCCTTTGAGAAGGAAATAGACCAGTGAATTCACATCTTCAGAGTTAGATAGCATTCTCTGCTCAGAAGACTTCTTGTAGACAAAGCAAAGTAGTTGCTATTTCCTAAGAACCCACTAGGGGGTGCTAGACCAAATTTCAGGCTCAAGGCCCACACAGATTAAAACAGCTGGGCATGGTTGCACACACGCCTGTAAGTTTGAGGCCAGCATCTTCTACAAAGTGAGTCCAGGACAGCCAAGTCTACACAGAGAAACCCTGTCTCAAATAAATAAATAAATAAATAAAGAAAGAAAGAAAGAAAGAAAGGAAGGAAGAAAGAAAGGAAGAGAGAAAAAGAAAATGAAATGGAGTTGTCTCCAGCCAACATTTCTGATATCACATCTATGTCATATTTCTGAGCCTTTCTACAGCACCTCAATAGCACAAACCATAAATGTAAAATCAGAAAATTTAAAATAATACTGAAACCAAAGTTCTGGGGTCTGGGGAGATAGTTCATTGTTAAGAGCACTCTGCTTGGAGGGATCCAAGATGGTGGTGCCAGTCACACACCACTTCTGATCAGCAGGATAATCAGGACTACACAGCGACCTAAAGACCAAACTGAGAACAACAACAATAACAACAAAAAAAAACAACAACAAAAACAAAAAAACAAAAAAACCACCAGTGCTGCTGATTCCCAGGTGAGAGAGAGACACACTGTGTGGAGTATGGGTGGGTTTGGCCCCTGGCCACCCAGCTAAGCCACAGAAAAGTCCCAGAGGACAACCCCCATTAGCTGCCATCTTGAGAAAGACTATGAAACATCTGTGCAGCTTTGGGCTCTCTCCATAAGTCTGCTACTTACCTGATCTGGGACACAGAGAAGGCAGGCAGAGCTGAGTCCCAGTGCCAGCCACACTCCATATTAGCTGCCATCCTGTGAGCAGGTTCAGGCTAGGATCTCGCTCTGCCCACTTGAAGCTTACTGGCCTGACACAGCTAGGACATAGAGCAGACAAGCTGAGCAGACCTGAGCAGGCCACACTCCACTTTAGCTGCCACCCTGTAAGCAGCTCTGGGATGGGATCTATTTCCACCCTCCTGAAGCTTACTGGCCTGACAGAGTGAGGGCATAGAGCAGACAGACTGAGCAGAGACCTGTGTGGGACACAATCCACATTAGTTGCCATTCCTTGAGCAGCCTTAGGCTTGAATCTCTCTCTGCCTGTCAGCTGCTAACCAGCCTAGCATATCTGGGACACAGAACAGATAGGCAGAGCCCTGCCTTCTTAAGAAGGCTTGTGGAGTACCCAGCAGCTTTGGGCTCAGATCCCTCTCAGCCCCTCAGCTGCCTACCATCTGGGACACAGAGCAGATAGGCAGAGCTGAGTTTGGCCTAGGCCACAACTCACATTTGCTGCCTTCTCAAGAAGGTCTGTGGGGCACCCGAGGAACTTTGGGCATGGATATCTCACAGTGCCCCCCCCCCCAGATCCTTACTGGCCTAGCATATCTGGAACACAGAGCAGATAGGCAGAGCCCTGCCATCTTGAAAAGGACTGCAGGGCACCTGAACAGCCTTGGGCTTGGAACACTATCAGCCTATTCCTCTCCTGACTGACTCAACTGGGATACAGATAGGGAACCCAGCTGAGCTGAGCTGAGCTGGGTGCAGGCTCCAACACCCACTGTCCACCATCTTGAGGAGGCCTCTGGGGAGCCTTAGCAAACAACTTTTGGCTTGGAGCTTTTGTTGCATCCTCCAAACTGACTGGCCCACATGGGACTCAGACAGGAACCCCATTGGAGGAACCTGTAGGCCTGATAACATCAGAGACAACCAGATGCCTAGAGGCCAGTGCAAGAAAACTAGCAACAAAACTCAGAGTCATATAATACCACCAGAAACCAGTCATCCTACAACAGCAAGCCATGGAGATATGAACACCCATGAAGCACAAGAAGAAGACTTTAAAACTGAGGTGATTAAAATGATAGAAGCCTTGAAAGAGAAAAATAAATCACTCAGAGAAATTCAGGAAAATACATTCAAACAAATGAAGGAATTGAATAAATCCTATAAAGAATTACAGGAAAATTCAATCAAACAGGAAGAAAATAAATAAATAAAACTATTCAAGACCTAAAGAGACATTAGAAGCAACAAAGAAAACACAAGCGGAGGCAATCTTGGAGCTGGAAAACATAGGGAAGAGAACAGGAATTGTGGACACAAGCAACACCAACTGAATACAAGAGATGGAAGAGAGAAACTCAAGGGTGGAAGATACGATCAAAGTTATCAATACATCAAACAAAGAAAACATTAAAACTAAAAGGTTCTTGATACAAAACACCCAAGAAATCTGGGACACTATAAAAAAGGCCATATCTAAGAATAATAGGAATAAAAGGAGAAGACTCCAAGCTCCAAGGCCTAGAAAACATTTTCAACAAAATCATAGAAGAAAACTTCCTCAACCTAAAGAAATGTCCATTAACATACAAGCCTACAGTACTCTAAATAAATTCGACCAGAAAAGAAAATCCTCCCACCACATAATAATCAAAACATTAAATGTACAGAACAAAGAATATTAAAAGCTGCAAGAGAAAAAGGTCAAGTCACATATAAAGGCAAACCCATGAGAATTATACCTGACTTCTCAAAAGAGACTATGAAAGCTAGAAGAGCCTGGATGGAAGTCATGCAAACATTAAGAGACCACAGATGCCAACTCAGACTACTATACACAGCAAAACTTTCAATCACCAGAGATGGTAAAAATAAGATATTCCATGACAAAACCAAGTTTAGTCAGTACCTAACCACAAATACAGCCCTATAGAAGGTACTAGAAGGAAAATTCCAACCCAAGAACTATACCCAGGAAAGCACAGGCAATAAATAACTCCACATCCACAAATCCAAAACACAGAAACACACACACTCTACCACCAACAACATCAAAACAAAAGGAACTAACAAACACTGGTCATTAATATCTCTTAGCATCAATGGCCTCAACTCCCCAGTAAAAAGACACAGGCTGACAGAATGGATATGAAAACAGGATTGATCATTCTGCTGCATATAGGAAACACACCTCAGAAATAATGATAAACATTACCTCAGAGTAAAGAGTTGCCAAACTGTATTCCAAGCAAACAGACCTAAGAAACAAGCTGGCGTAGCCATTCTAGTATCTGACAAAATAGACTTTCAACCAAAACTAATCAAAAGAGATGGGGAAGGTCATTACATCCTCATCAAAGGAAAAATACACCAAGATGATTTCTCAATTTTGAACATCTATGCCCCAAATGCAGGAGCACCCACATTTGTAAAAGAAATGTTACTAAAACTTAAGCCACACATTGAACCACACACATTAAGAGTCAGAGACTTCAACACCCCTCTTTCCACAGTAGACAGATCATCAAGACAGAAACTAAATGGAGAAAAAATTAGACATCATGAAACAAATGGACCTATCTGATATCTACAGAACATTTCACCCAAAAACAAAAGATTACACCTTCTTTTCAGCACCTCATGGAACCTTCTCCAAAATTGATCACATACTTGGCCACAAAGCAAACCTCAACAGATACAAGAAAATCAAAATAATCCCTTGGATATTATCAGACTACAATGAATTAAAGATGGAACTCAACAACAAAAGAAACAACAGAAAGCCTACAAACTCATAGAAACTGAACAACTCCCTATTCAATAACATCTGGGTAAGAGATGAAATAAAAAAATAAATTAAAAACATCCTAGAACTCAATCTTGGTGTAACTCTAACCAAGAAAGTGAAAGACTTGTATGAAGAAAACTTCAAATCTCTCAAGAAATAACTTAAAGAGGATTTCAGAACATGGAAAGATCTCTCATGCTTGGAGATTGGGAAAATCAATATAGTAAAACTGGCCATCTTACCAAAAGCAATCTCCAGATTCAATGCAATCCTTATCAAAATACCTACACAATTTTCTACTGACCTTGCAAGATCAATTCTCAACTTTGTATGGAAAAACAAAAAGCCCAGATTAACTAAAACAATGTTGTACAATAAAAGATCTTTTGGAGCAATCTCCATCCGGAATCTCAAGCTGTACTATAGAGCTTGTAATTAAAAGAGCATGGTACTGGCATAGCATTAGGCTGGTTGATCAATGGAATTGAATCAAAGATCCATAAATAAACCTACACACCTATGGACAATTGATTTTTGACAAAGAAACCAAATCCATACAATGGAAAAAAGATAGCATCTTCAACAAACGGTGCTAGTCAAACTGAATGGCTACATGTAGAAAAATGCAAATTGATCCATATTTATCACCCTGCACAAAACTGAAGTCCAAATGGATTAAAGACCTCAACATGAAACAAGACACACTAAATCTGTTAGAAGAAAAAGTAAGTGGGAATAACTTCCTGCACAGAACACCAATAGCTCAGGCTCTAAAATCAACAATTAATAAATGGGACCTTATGAAACCAAAAAGCTTCTGTAAGACAAATGACACTGTCAACAGAACAAATGACAGCCTACAGACTGGGAAAAGATCTTCACCAACCTTACATCTGACAAAAGGCTAATATCCAAAATATATTAAAAAATCAATAAATTAAACACCACCAAACTTAATAATCCAATTAAAATGGGGTACAGAACTACGCAGAGAATTCTCAGCAGAGGACTATCGAATGGCTGAGAAACACTTAAAGAAATGCTCAACATCCCTAGTTATCAGGGAAATGCAACTCAAAAAGACTCTGAGATTCCATCTTATACCTATCTGAATGGCTAAGATAAAAACAAAACAAAACAAACAAACAAAAAAAAAACCAAAAACCTCAAGTGACAGCACATGCTGGCAAGGATGTGGAGAAAGGGGAACACTCTTCCATTGCTGGTAGGAGTGCAAACTTGTACAACCACTTTGTAAATCAATCCGGTGCTTTCTCAGGAAATTGGGAATTATTCTACCTCAAGACCCAGCTATATCACCCCTGGGAATATACTTGAAATATGCTCCACCATACAACAAGGACATTTGCTCAACTATGTTCATAGCAGCTTTACTTGTAATAACCAGAATCTGGAAACAACCTAGATGTCCCTCAACTGAAGAATAGATAAAGAAACTGTGGTACATTTATACAGTGGAATTCTATTCAACTATTTAAAAAATAGAGAAATCTTGACATTTGCAGGCAAATGGATGGAACTAGAAATGATCATTCTGAGTGAGGTAACCCAGACCCAGAAACACGCATGATATATACTCACTCATAAGTGGACATTAGCCACATAATACAGGATAACTACACTACAACAGAGACTAATACACCAACCAAAGACCATATATGATGTGGACCTAGACCCTCTGCTCAGATGTAGTAGATAGGCAGCACAGTCTCCTTGTGGGTTGCACCTATGGGGAGTAGGAACTACTTCTGACATGGACTCTGGCACCCAATTTTGATCACTTTTCCTTGGGCGGCCTTGCCAGGCCACCGAGGATGAGGATACAGTAGTACAAATGAGACTTGATAAGTAGAGTTCAGATGTTAGGGGAAGAGGGCTCCCCTTTCTGAGGACTAGGGGAGGTAAGGAGAGGGCATGAGGGAGGGAGATACAATCGGGATGTGAAGAATTCAAACTGCAGAACAAGCACAGGAATAGCTCTGAGACTGGATGAGACATGAATGTCTAGGCATAGACAATGCTTCTTGTTGGCTACAGAATCCATGTGAATTATTATTAGATGCCATTCTTCATACGGCATGAATGAAGATTTACAGATGCCTTTTCCCTGCATATACAAAGAGCAGAGATCCACTCTTAATTGTTCTGTGCATCACACACATCTTATACATTTATAATTTTAGGACTATATATATAATGCTTGTGAAAAATAATATGTTTTCCGAACAAAAGAACCTGACACCGACACTAGATCAGACCTGAGAGGATTCGCTCCTCTCAGCATGCTGGACACGGACATCCTACATCCTTCATGTTCCAGCTTTAAGAGCTTTGGTTGCTGTGCCTCATCAGAACAGGTCAGCTTGCAGGACAGCTTCAAAGAAAGCTTCCAATCCCAACTGATGCAGCATTTTAGACTGTCCTACACAGGACTCTAATTAAGCATAGAATTTTTCAACATTTAGATACTGGACCACAAATGCTATTCCTAGCTTGTTTAATCATTTTCCCCAGTTTTATTTTGGTCCCTACATAGGTATTATTTCTCCCAAGTCAGCTGGAAGAAACCTTAAGAGAATGACAACCCATTTCCCTTAATGAGGTTGGGTAGGTTTTGTGTTGCTTTCTTGAGTGATGTTTATTTTCATTGGGAGTTGGTTATGAGCTATTATTGGCTTTATTTAAAGAGAAAACAAGGTTGGACTTAGGGATGTCTCTCTTTTCCTTTATCTTTCATTCTTAGGTTAGAGTAGGGGTTGAAAAGAAAGAAGAGAGAATATAGAAATATAAAGGGACAATAGGACGAAAAGTAAATTAATGAATCTACTCTGCAACTTAATGCCTTAATTGTTACTCACAAGGTTATTTTTAATTCACTGGTACAGAATTTTATATGTAGATGCAAAATAAGTTTAATTTTAGATACTTTGGTATAGAACTCAAATTTAAGATTATTCTTTACACACTTTATATATATTTCTACTCTAATATGCAGTATTGTACCCATCCAACTCAAGTAGAATAAAAGGTTTACTTCCAATACTTTGAAAGTGCTACTGCAGGCTATTTAGGATAAGTAAGTTAATTGTTGGTCCATCAAATCATGTTCATATCAGTAACTAGTCTATTTTTAATCACAAGAATATACATCCTGGGTGTAACAGATAGATATGATTCCTTAGAAAGATAAGGTTAAAAGGTCTTCAAAAACCTCAGAGACATACAGAATATGGCATTTAAAGATGTTTTTATTATTTCAAAGATAGATTTACAATGAGGTAGGTTAACTCCTGGCAATACCCAGCCTACTTCAAAGAAGATGATGAGCATCAAAGAATGCCTTATAGAGATGGCTTCAAATGTGGCAAACCAGCCACTGGGCAAAATGTCCTCATTTCTACCCAGACAGAATTCTGCTTAAAAATAGGCAAGCTTGGATGCCAGCAGAATCAATGGCCAAATTTTGCCAAGACAGGGTAAGCAAATCCTTAATAGTTCCTGCCTTACAAATATGTCTGTCAAATATATTGGGCCAGAAGGCTGAAGATGATGCTCTACCATTATAGAGAATTTTGGGTGACTGTCAGCAAACTGTCTCTGTCACCTTCTCATTTGGTAAGCTGCCAACCTGCACTTACTGTTTACTGAGGTAACCAATGTTATTCCTTCTCAAGTCTCTGATGGTGTTGAAGACCAGATAATTTAGTTTTACAATTAATCTTAGTTGTTTAGGGGTTAAGATAGCTTAAGGTCTAGATAGATGTTTTATGTCGATAATGATGAGATACGATAGATATTGACTTACCTTCAGAATTTTAGACTCACCAAGGTAGGAAAGATGTTTTCTTCAAGGCAATCAAATACAAATAGCCAAAACCCTATGAATGAATATATTTATATTTCTTGATTGCTTCATGGTTCTTCTTGATGTAGGTAGTTTATTATATATGTGTATAATGATATAAATGCATATGTAAAAAATAATTTAAAAAATGAGCCAGGTGGTATTGGCGCATACCTTTAATCACAGCACTCGGGAGGCAAAGGTAGGTAGATTGCTGTGAGTTTGAGGCCCCAGCCCGGTCTACAAAGTGAGTTCAGGAGAGCCACGGTTACACAGAGAAACCCTGTCTCCAAAAGTCAAATAATAATAATGATAATAATAATAATAATTGTAATAATAATAATAATAATAATTGTTTAAAAGGTAGTTTTCAAACTGAAGGATATAAGTAATTATTCTCATGAATTTAATTTGATAAATGAGTACCCCACTTTTAAAAAAACAGACTACAGAACATCTTAAATATAACAATGGTAAGTAAAGTGCCCAGGAAATGTGTCCCAGCTCCATGTTGTGAAGTGTGTGGTTCTTAGCGTGCGTCACAGTCAATACTGAAAAACCACTATCTTAGTAGAAAACACAGAGGTCTGCTTTGTCTCCTGGTTGACGGTGCAGCTGCCCACAGTTTGTCTATGTTACAGAGTATCTAGAAACAACTGCTATGGTTGGTTCTGGGCCACGGAAGAAGGGTAAGTGAGGTCAAGCTTTCTGATGACTGTGGACAGAGCTTGAAGTGGACTGCCCTATTTCTTCATCACGAAAAACCAGATCCCCTTAAGTGAACTGAGACAACATGACAGCAATTTCTCACCAGCAGGCCATCATCTCTGATGACCTGTTTCCTGGTACAAGACTCAGGCACACGTGAGAAAAACAGTCGACAGTGCTGGGAAGTGGGCTTTTTCAGCTACACATGCGCAGAGACTGCTCATCAAGATACTAAAGACATGGACTTCATTAGGGAACAAAGAAAGGATCACGATTTTTAAATATCTCATTCTTATTAATAAGTAGTGAAAGATTGATGTGGCAAATCCCAGCAGAATAGATGTTCCCTGAAACGGGACACCTGGTCGACTTTGATCTCTGATGGTCCCCAGAGTCTAGGCCAGGGCTACTGTAGCAGGCATTCATTAAGTGCTGGATGAATAAATAAATGAATGAATCCTGGAATGAAGCAGAGACCAAGACCACTATAAAAAGATCAGCTCACAGAACAGACTAGAAAAGATGAAAGGAATACAAATAATGATTGAGGACAGAGAGCTGAGGACACAGAGAATGTTTTCCTTGCCCATGAAGCACAAAGGAAGGACACAGGTGGTGGATCACGGCCTTTCTCCACGGCTATGCCTTTATTCACCTGCGTGGTGGTGGTGGTGGTGTTCTCAATCCTGGCTACCTCTTGGAAGCTCAAGGAACTACCAGGCAGCCAGCACTGAGGGACAAAGATGACTTTCTGTCTTGCATCAGACAAGTCAAAAGTCCACCTGGCAAGAAGACAGGCTATTAACAGCTGGCAAAAGATATGGTCTGGCAAAATTCTGGGCTTTTATTTCTCAGAGGTCATGGGGTAGATGGAAAAAGGGCTGAATTCTGGTGCCTAGAAAATCCCAGTGTCTAAGACCAGGATGTGTAAGCTAGAGTTCCAGGTCAGCTATGCCACCCGTTGTCACTTGCAGACTCTTTCTCTTCCTCATATACTGTGATATTGACAGCATGAATTTTCCTTGGCAGTGGGCACACAGACATATCCATGGTGTTTAAAGGAGGGTTGAGCTGACCCACGCACTTCACGCAAGCAGGATACCCTCTTTCTACAGCAGGCATTAGTGCAGAGAATGCACTATGGCTGGCTGACCACTGTTTACAGGTGGAGAGTGAACGCGTCTCTATAGTAGGAGCCCTGGTAATCTGTAAATCATTGAACACTCTAATTCACTCTAATTCTCTCTCTCTCTCTCTCTCTCTCTCTCTCTCTCTCTCTCTCTCTCT
>OU015742.1:106849237-106878639 GCA_907169655.1 Acomys percivali
GAGGCCACCTAATTAGTGTGTGTAAGAGGAGGCTCTGATCCACGTCTCCTCTCCCAATCATTTCTCTCCAGAGTTACTAGTGCTGTGGCTACTCATCCTCCACGAGGGAAGCAGAAGCAGGCTGCTGATCCTGAGCTGAGGGAGGGCAGCCTTTAGCTCTAATACCAAATAGGATAGTAGACTCACCGGTGCGATTCTTCTTTCCCAGGTGCTGAGTCTGAAAACTGGGGTGCTGGTGAACCTGGAGGTAAAGCCCCTTTTTTCCTGACACCAGAAGACTCTTTTCTCTCTGGCACTATTTCAGAAGGACCAGAGACCTTAACAGTATTCTACAATCCATCAATAGGAAGGCCGGTACCCGGCTTTTTGGTCCTTTCTTCTCCCCTCCCTGAGGACAAGTAGGACACCTTGAGAATAGTTCAGAAGGCACTCGGCCCCTGGCAGTCACCTGGACTAGGTTTTCTCCACCCCTCCTGTGTACAGAAGAAAACCGAGGCAAAGAAAGAGGCTTTTGTGAGGCCCACCCATGAGTAAGAGCAGCACTGGTGGGTTGGAATCTCTGGTCCAAGTTCAACGCTTTTTACCCTATCATTGCTCAGGGCTGAATCACTGTGACCATGGCAGCAATGGTGTGTTTAGTCCAGTTTTATCAATAAGAAACTTAAAACGCACAGAGGACTAGTAATTGGCTTAGGGTTGCTTAGCTACTAAGGATAGAACCCAAAACTCTTGCCTGCCCCCCACAGCCAGGAAGTGGCCAGTTACAAAACCCATGCTAAACGGCACCAGCGTGAAGCCTGCTGCCCATACCTACCCCACCTCCTCTATCATGGGTTCCCTGGGAAAAGGCTGATGCAGGAAGTGCTCCCCTAGATCTCCCAGAGCCCAGATGCCTGTCTGTGGTAGAAAGCTAGGGAGCCAGATGGCATAGAAATTTGATGTCCTGCCCGTGACGTTCGTCTTTCCTCTCTGCTTGAAGGAGCTTCACGTCCAAAGAGAACAAGCAAACATCCCATTGGTTCCCTGGGCACCGCAGTATTTGCTACCGTGCAGCAAAGAGCCTGGGTGCCACAACCCCAAGCATCCTTCTCTCAGCCCACCTGCCTCCCTGCCTGCATTCACACTACAGCACCTCCTCAGAAAGCGTTGGAATAGAGAGAGGGACAGGAGCAAAGATCCTAGACCTTGCACATGAGGGGTGACTCTCGCCTGGGTTTGGCAACAGTTCCTGCAGACTGACTGAGTCAGCTTACCAGCCGAGAAGTCCCTCTGTCCGCGTGGCACAACAGGTACAGAACAGGGCCTTTGGGCCTTCAGCTGTGGGGCAGGGGATCACTGTCCTTTATGTCACCAGCTCGGTCAGGGCCTGGGCTACCGACACCCAGGACACCAATGTACCTGTGGGTGTTAATGGCGTTGGCAGTACTGTATGGGCTTGTTTACTGTGCCCGCTCAGTTTCAACCTGTTTACTTTTGATGGCAGCACGTGGGGAGAGTAGGCAGAGAGGGGGAAGTGCTGAGAGGAAAGATCTGCTGTTTCCTGTTGGGCTCCAGCCATCAAGATGTCTGAGGTGAGGACTGGACAGCTCACTAAGAAGCTGTTCCTTCAAGTTCTGTCTCCCCAGGGACTGCCCAAGCACTGCTGCCTCCAGGCACTTCTGACTGGCATCAGCCTGTCTGTCACCTGTCCTGTCTTCACTTCCCAGGTGTGGGAAGGACTTGTTTCTTGCAGAAAATCGAATTCCCAAGATCTACATCTTTCTATCCTAAGCTTATTTTCAGACTAGGCATTTCTGAAAATAGACAGTTGTGTGTGTGTGTGTGTGTGTGTGTGTGTGTGTGTGTGCATATGTCTCTGTGTATGTTGTATATATATGTTTTATGTGTGTCTCTGTGTGTTCGTGTTTGTGTGTCTGTGTATATATGTGTGCATATATGTATGTGCATCTGTGTGTGTTGTGTGTATGTTGTATGTGTGTATATATGTGTGTCCATGTATATATGTGTGTATATGTGTCTCTGTATGTATGTGTGTGCATATATTATGTGCAAATGTCTGTGTACGGGTGTGTCTACATGTATTTATATATGTTGTATCTGTGTATGTATATGTGTGCATGTGTGTTATATACATGTTGTATGTGTATGAGTGTGGCTATGTGTCTGTGTGTTATGTATATGTTGTATGTGTGTATATGTGTGTATATGTCTCTATGTGTATATGTGTGTGCATGTATTACATGCAAGTGTGTCTGTGTGTATATGCACGTGTCTTTGTGTGTGTATATAAATTGTATGTGTGTGTGCCTGTGTGTATATATATATGTGTGTATGTATGTGTGTACATGTGTGTCTATGTGTGTATGTATGTGTCTCTTTGTGTTGTACACATGTTGTATGTGTGTACATATATGTTGTATACATGTAGTGTGTGTCTGTGTGTCCTGTGTATATGTGTATGTTGTATATGTCTGTGTGTGTATATGTCTCCATGTGTGTGTCATGTATGTATGTATATATCTGTTATCTGTATGTATGTGTTGTGTGTGTGTGTGTGTTCTGTGAGTATTTGAATGTTGTATATGTCTGTGTGTGTCCGTGTGCTGTAGGGGGTGTTGCGTATGGGTGTATGTGGGTGCGGGTGTTCATGTGTACATGTGTGAGAACAACCCTAGGTGTTGCTCATCTGGCACTGTGCACTTTTAGTTTAAGAGTGAGTCTCTCATGGCCTGGAGGTTGCTGAGTAAGGTAGAGAAGCTGGCCAGGGAACCTCAGGGACTCTCCTGTGTGTACCACACCAGCACAGGAATGACAAGCTGGCACCACCAGCCACACCAGCCTTCCAACCTACCTTTAAATCTATAGAAATACTTAGAAAACTTCTGAGAGCAGGTGATAGAAGCAAATTTTATTTTATTTGTATCTGTTTTGAGATAGAGTCCCATTGTGTATCTCAGACTAGCCTTGACCAGGAGCTCTTCCCGCCTCAGCTCCAGGGTGCTGGGATTACAATGGCATGCCACCATGCCCAGCCTTAAAGCTGGCTTTTTGTTTGGCTTTATTTTGTTACTATCTTAATGTTTCTGCTCTAAAGACAAGTTACTTTAACCCAAGACACAGAACGTCCTTGTTAATTGACATTTGGGGGTCTCTTAAAGGCTCACATGGACAAGAACATGAAGCAACATACTTCTCCAGCGGTGGCTGGAATTTCAGTGTGCTCCTTGTGAAAATCATGGACACTCTCTCACTTCTTTCTGCTCACTTCCTTCTTTGCTTCTGAGACAGACCTACATAAAGCCAACATCCCTCTTTTCTCTCTGGCCATAGAGACCTGTGTCTCCTGTATCTTTATGAGGCTCCAAACCCTTGCACTGAATCAGTTACTACCTAAGTCCTATAAGGGTTCCTGTAGGTTGACCATCCCAACTCACTGCCAGGTGGCATTTCTAACACGTGTTTCACTCACCTGGTTCTGTCCTTCAGTGTGGCTTCTGTTCTCACTCCAACAGATGTTCCTGAAGGTCAATAGTCTGTTGAGTCTAATGGACAGCAAAGGATAGTCACATCTTCTCGTAGTGGGCTTCTCTGCCAAGTGTGACAGGCGGCCTCTACTGCCTTTTTGAGATACTAGGCCTGTCTGGGATTCGTTGTTCCTTCTGGCCACTCCTCCTATTCTCCTGGTTCTAAAGGCAATCACAAGTAGCTCTCTGCTTAATTCAACCATTGCCACATTTCCACTTCTAACCAGACATTTCTTCTGAGCTTCAAGCCCCATAAACTCATACACTGACTCAACACCCTCACTTTGATGTATGTAGCTTCTTCAGATCCTGGGAGCATAGAACTGACAACCATTCTTCCTCCATTGTTTTCAACCCCACAGGAAACAGCGATGGCCACTGCAGACAGTCCAGGAAACATCCCCAGAATCCCCTGCCTCCTCAGTCCCCCCAACTGTTCTCCAGTTCTTGGACGGAGCTGGGCCCAGCCTACTGTCGCTGCCTACTGGCTTGGTCAAATGGCACCAGCTCTGTTTCTACTTCTTATGTTTCCTTTCTTTTCTTTCTTTAACTATATCAACCTGAACAATCTTGTCAGTGTGCAAGCCTAATGTCACACCTGTATAAAGCCCTTTCAAAATGTCCCCATTGCCATTCAGTGAAAGACCAATCATGTCAGCAATGTCCATAAGGCCCTGTGTGCCTTTCCTCCATCCTCAAGTCCCATACTCTCTCCTTGTTTACACACACACACACACACACTACACACACATATACACAAAAAATACACGTACACACATACCCATATACACACATATACATACACATAAAACATACACACAAACATATAGAGACACATGACACATGTGCACACATACACACACATATATATATACACACATATACACACACAAACATACATATACCCACATACACACCCACACACAAACTCAAACATAGACACACATATATACATATACACATACACACACACAAACATACACATCCAAACACACACACAGACATGCACACATAACCCCCCACATGTATATATACATACATACATACATACATACATACATACACACACTCCAACACACACATACATATATATACATACACATATACACACACATATACATACACAAACACACTGCTGGGCTCCTGTATGTCCTTCAACCTGAGGCTGCTTGTCCACAGATAATCCTGTCAGACTAACCTTAATTTGCAAGGGGACAAGAGCTGTGGCTTGCTGCTGTGTCCCCACTATGCCTCATGAGGCCCGATGTCAGTAACTACTAACTAACTGTATAAATCTACTCCCACTCAAGTCATTGGGGGCCCCTGTAAGCAGAATCAAATTTTACCTCTCAGTAGCTTAACTACCCTGTCCTCTCTGGCAGGCTGCTTAAGGCTCCATCGCATCACCTACTTCACCTTGATAAGGACCACACAGCTGGCCAGGTGGAGCTACCTCCTTTGCTGAAATAAGCAGATGCTGTATTTCACTCATCAATGTGACCCCAGCACAGCTCCTAATACAATAACACCCTATTGAAAACAGGGTCCTCAGATTTGGTCTCTTGAAACAAAAAGTAATACATTGCTTTATGAGGGAAGAGATGCTTTTGGTTTCTGCTGGACTGAAAGAACTCTCTTAAACCATGCCCCTGAAAACCAAGAGAACCTATCATCTTCCCTGTCCTGTAAAATGTGGATAATGAACCTGGCAAGGGATGCCAAATATTTTGCCATGTCAGCGCCAAAATTCCCACCCTAACAGAACACTTGTCAATTAGAAACCCCACTGCCTCTTCTCAGGTACCCTTGAACCCCTGCAGATTCAGATGTGACTGCAGATGGTTCTCTCCCAGCTGTAAGTTTATAAATATGCTTTACTAATCTGCTAATTGGTCTTGTGGTTGGTTGGATGTTTTGCTATAATCTTGAAGCTGTGGCTTTAATCTTGCCTCACCTGCTTATCACAGAGCTCTTGGCTCTTGGCTCTTGTCAGGTTGCAGGTGCCACTTAAAAGGCTCAACTCCACTCCCTCTGCTTTGAATCTCTTGACTGCTATATTGTCTTGTCAAGTCTAAGTATTTAGTTTGGGGAACCTTGCCCTGGAGCTGTGTCCTTGGTGACTTGCTTCTGACCTTCCTTTCACCCTCTGTCCTTAGGTGTCATCATGCCATGCAGAGGAGGATCACAAAGTGGAATGGCAGCAGGATTCTTAGCAGCTGGTCTCCCAGACTGGGAGCTTCCCTCAGACTAGATCCCCACCCAGCCAGGACAAATAAACCCAGAGAGAATTGTCCTTTCTGTTTGTTCACTTGGCCTGAGAATCTGATTATTTGAAAGAGATTGTTTCTCTGACATATTCTGCCCATGGGAGACTGAGTTCCCAGGTGTCCAGCCATGAGGTCAAGACTCAGACCAGAGACCAACTAGATAACTTCAGCTAGAAGTAAGCATGAGTCTGAAGAAGATGGAAAAGAGGAGGCATTAGAGGAGGAGGAAAAATGAGGAGAAAGAGAGAAGAAGAGGAGAAGGGGAAGGAGAAGAAAAGAAGGAGGAGGAGGAAGAGGAAAAGGAAGAGAAGGAAGAGGAGAAGGAGGGGGAGGGAGAAAAGGAGAGAAGAAAAAGGTGCCTAAGTGCCTAAGAAGAAAAGATAAGTACATTGCTGAAGCTCATTGGCCAGTGAACTTCAGGTTCACTGAGAGACCATTTCTCAAACAACAAAGGTGGAACGATCAAGGAAAGGCACCCAGTGCTGGTTTCCACATGCACAAGCACACATCACATACACTATACATGATGAAACTAGGACTCAAGCGCCTTCCACACATCAGAGTATAGACACTGGAGTTGGACCAAGACCCTGAAACCATCTTGTGATTGAGAGTGACTTGGCTACGGCCAGACCTGTCAGGTTTGCCAGCATGAGGATGTGTCTGAAGATGTGGACCCTGGAGAAGACCAGTACAGTGGGGCAAAGACAATGAGGAGCCCAGAAGATTCCTTGTGACCAGTTGACTAAAGCATCATGTGGGTCAGAAAAACACAGGACAGCGAACCTCTGCAATGACAAAGTCCAAAAGCCACCCCAGCACCCTCCCCGCCCCACCCCAGCACCAGAGCAGAACACTGATCTTCCATACATCATGCCCTGAGAACCTTGATGGTACCAGACAGGGCTGCCAAAAGCCAGAGAAGCCCTTTCCTAGCCTTTCTTCCCACTCTCCTATCCCCTACTCCTACAGCAGCCTGACTTTCCCAGCTAGAGAGACAGGAGGAAAGGAGGCATCCAGTATCAAGAGTTTTGATATCCACGTGAAAAGAACGTAATCTTGCCTTAATCTGAGCCCACGGTGAAAACAGTCTCAAGATGCCACCGCACTGAGACTTTGTCTCTATAAACTGATAAACATCTGAGATAGACTCAGAGGAGCCATATCAGCCCAAGGCCAAAGACAGGGGCCAGCACGTTAGGCCAGGCTGTTGTATTGCAAAAAACGATCACTGATGGAAGGAGGGAGGGAGGGAGGGAGGGAGGGAGGGAGGGAGGGAGGGAGGGAGGGAGGGAGGTAGACAGAGAGAGAGAGAGACAGACACACACACAAAAACACACACACAGAGAGAGAGAGAGAGAGAGAGAGAGAGAGAGAGAGAGAGAGAGAGAGAGAGAGAGAGAGGATATTCCTGCCAGAGGGCACAGAAGAGTTGGAGGATTGGTGACAGTGGCGCAATGGTCTTGCGGATACCTCCAAGTTCGGTACTTGGATGGTGCAGCTTCTGGCAGATAGATGATCTGCAAGACTCCTGAGAATTATGCCAGGGGAATTGCCTCATGGAACTGGTACTCAGAAGGTATCATTCTTGTTCTCCTTAATCTCCGTTGCCTCCTATTTACGGTAATATGGGTGTAAGGGAGGTACATGCCTTTAATAAATCCCTAATAAAGTAAATAAAGTAGAATTGTTAAGGAACCAGAAGCAACAAGTCGTGCTCAACATGGAGCCTGATGGCTTCAGTAATTTCTTATGATATGAGGGAAAACTCAAATCTCGAGGATATAGAAATGCTGTTTCAGAGTATCAGCAAAATTGCAAATGCTATTGAAAAACTCTTTCCTGCTTTATACTTGAGGGAATTTTCTGGTTTTCTCTGTCTTTTTATTGTATTTCATTCTTAGACAGATTGGAAGAAAGGCTGATAAGATAGGAAAACCAGAAGTGTCAGTAAATTCCATCCTTTTGGAAAGAATTTCAGACTTGACTGAACAGCTGGAGAGAGTGTGGAAAGAAATTGAAGGGCTGGAAAAGCAAATAGCACCTTTGATAAAAGGAGGTGAAGAAAAAATGGAAACTAGAGAAACAGGAAAGCAAACAAACAAAAAATGTTTGGAGAAAAATGTTCCGATAGAGGAACCCTCTAGAGCCACAAAGACACCATCAGCTTTTCCAGTTACTATAAGACATGTGCCTGCTCAAAATGGTGCTGAGGGGTATGATGAAATGACATGGCATCCAATACATATGTTGGATTTAAAACATTTTAAGGAATCTATCATCAGGTATGAAATGCATTCATTTTTTGTTAAACAAATGTTGAATAACTGGGCTGTTCAGCATAGACTTTCCCCCCAAGATTGGGAAGGTTTGGTTTCAGCAGTATTAGAAGCAATGCAACAATTACAATGGTTATCGTGGTGGTGAAGTGAAGCCATGAGAATAGAACAACAAAATATGACAAAGGGGATAAATGTTGATCAAGATCAATTGCTTGGTAAAGGGTGTTTTGCTGACTTAAGAGAACAAGTTCAATCTGAAGATAGAGTAATTGAACAATGTCATGTTGCAGCCTTAAGAGGTTGGGACATGGTAGAGGAACCTGATAAGACAACCATTCCATTTACTAAGCTATTTCAAGGATCTGGAGAAGTCTTCACAGAATTTTTGTGGAGGTTGGGTACAGCTCTAAATGGAGCCATACCAGATTCTGAGACCAAACAGGAACTGAAACTGATCAAGGCATTACAGAATGCAAATACTGAATCTAAGAGGGCAATTAAACCATTAAAGGAAAGAGGAGCTCCATTAGATGAATGGGTAAGAGATACAGTTAATATTAACTCTCAGGAGCACCGAAACAATATTATAGGACAAGCTATAGCCAGAGGTCTCAGATACCACAACACCTGGTGCTTTAATTGTGGAAAAATTGGTCATGTGCAAAGAAACTGTAGAAGTAAAAGTTCCAGACTCCAAAATAACCATCACAATAACATGGAAGAAAATATTATGCGTAGGAGAGAACAAGGAGCTTCTGGCCATGATGGTAACGAGCCAAGACTTCCAGGGTATTGTACTGTGGGAAAGGAAAACATTGGCCTAGGGATTGTTAATCTAAAAAGAGATGTGCAAGTTAATATCTTGCTGATGGGAAACAGCATGAGGGGCCCAACAGCTCAGGGCCCCACCAACAATACAAGCCAGGATTTCCTTGGCCAGTCCAGAAGTAACAGACTTGCAGGAAAATGAGGATTAGATATCAATGACCTAAAACATGCTACTAAAAGCAGTGCAGCCTTGGATCTGGCCTCAGATATGTCTCTTACACTATCCCCACAGGTTGAATATTATAAAATAAGCACTGGGATTTATGGTCTTTTGCCTTCAGGGTCAGTGTAGATAGTGGATTAACTTCTCAAGGCTTTATTGTGCATCCCAATATTATTGATGAAGATCGTTAGGAAGAAATTAAAATCATGGCATATGTAAAGAAGGAGATGCAAAATAATGTAGGGGATAGAATTGCTCAGCTGTTACTCTTTCCTTACATTAAGGGCAAAGCTGCTCCAGTAGAAAGAACAGGTGTATTTGGGAGTACAGAAAAACGTGTGTTCTGGCAAACAATGGTTAATGATCAGAGACCTAAATTAATAATACAAATGGATGGTGTTGAAATAGAAAGTCTGATAGACACTGCTGCTGACATCACAATTATTTCCAAGAGTCATTGGAATCCAGATTGGCTGCACCAGAAGGTTTATACAGAAATTATAGGAATTGGTAAATTATCTCAAATAAAACAAAGCATACAGTGGATTAAGTGTGTGGGACCAGAAGGGCAGACAGGGAAGATGAGACCCTATGTGGATGACATATCCATAAATCTATGGGGAAAGGATCTCTTACGATAATGGCATACTCAGATTAATATTCCTGCAATTACAGAGATAAACAATGATGAAGCTGGATGTGAAGTGGTACATGCTTCTGGAGAAGATATTAATATGAGTAATCAGGAGCAAACACAAGCTATGCCCATTGTCCAAACACAGAACTTCTCAGGTATTGAGTTTCCAAATTTATAAGAGGGGCCACTGCTGATATACCAACACTCTTGCCCCTAACAGGCCTGTGTGGCAAGAGTAGTGGCCTATAACAAAAGAAAATTTGCATTTAGTACAAGAGCAGCTGGAGGCTCAGCATACAGAAGAGTCTACCGGTCCTTTGAATTCCCCTGTGTTTGTTGTAAAAAAAAGAAGTCAGGCAGCTGGAGGATGGTAATGGATTTGAGAGCACTGAATAAAGTAATTCAACCAGTGGATCCTTTACAGCCTGGAATTCCTTTATCTTCCTTGTTACCTAGGTCATGATCTGTAATGGTGACTGATTTAAAAGATTGTTTTCTCACAATACCTTTACATGAGAATAGGGAAAGGTTTGCTTTCTCTGTACCTAATTTTAACAGCAATGATCCTATGAAGAGATACCATTGGAAGGTACTTCCACAGGAAATGTTGAATAGTCCAACTTTGTGCCAATATTTTGTGCAACAACCACTAGAAATAATTTGTAGGCAGTTTTCTCAAGCTATCATTTACCATTACATGTATGATATTTTCTTGGCTGATGCTGATGCTGATGCTGGTACTTTAGAAAAATGTTCAAGGAAACACAAAGAATTCTGCCATGCTGGGGATTACAGATGGCTGTAGAAAAAATACAAAGAGGAGATTCAGTTACCTATTTAGGCTATAAAATAACTGAGCAAAAAAATTCGACCTCAAAAGGTACAGATCCATAGAGATCAATTGTAAACTCTTTATGACTTTCAAAAATTAAAGAGAGATGTTAACTGGCTAAGGCCTACAATTGTATTAGCTACCTGTGAGTTAAATAACTTGTTTCAAACATTACAAGGGGGTTCAGATTTAAACAGTCCAAGATGTCTAGCAGCTGAAGCAGAAAAGGAGTTGATTCTGGTAGAGCAAAAACTACAAAGGGCATACGTGGATAGAATTTATCCTAAACTTGGTTGCATTCTGGTTATTTTACCTTGAACACATTCTCCTACTGGGCTCCTTATGCAAAGGGAAGATAGAATCATGGAATGGATTTTCTTAGTGAATAAGCAAAGTAAAAAATTGAAGACATACATAGAAAAAAAATTCTGAATTGATTACAAAGGGTGGGATAAGATTGCATCAACTCTCAGGAACAGACCCAGTAGAAATTGTAGTGCCTCTTACTAATTCTGAGATTATGTCATTATGGATAACCAACAAAGATTGGCAAAGGGCTTGTAGGAACTATTTGGAAGAAATTAATAACAAATACCTGAAAAACAAACATATACAGTTTATAAAAAGGACTAATTGGATCCTTCCAAGGATTATAAAGAGGACACTGATTCCGGGGGCACCCCTATACTGATGCAAATAAGTTGGGTATGGCTGATTATAAGTCTGATAAAATGACTAAGGTGATCAAAAGCCCATTTATCTCAGTTCAAAAATCAGAAATGTATGCAATCCTTATGGTATTGTTAGATTTTCCTGAATATCTTAATTTAATTACTGATTTTCAATATGCAGAAAGAGTTGTTTTGCATATAGAAACTGCTAAATTTATTCCTGATAACTTAGAATTAACTACATATTTTATGGAACTGCAACAGGTCATCCAAAGCACAAACTGTCCCTTGTATATGACTCATATTCAATCCCATACAGGTTTACCAGGTCCATTGGCACAAGGAAATGAGGAAAATGACCAATTATTAATAGGAAATGTGTTTGAAACCTTACATGAAAAACATCATGTTAACTATAAGGGTTTGAAGGAAAGAGTCCCATCACTTGGCAACAAGCCCGAGAAATAATTAATAGGTGTCCTATGTGCTCTTTATATAATCCGATCCCATTACCTGCTGGAATTAACCATAGGAGTACCAAAAGGAATAAAATCTGGCAGATGGATGTGTTTCAATTTGCAGGATTTGGAAGATTAAGGTACATGCATCATTCCATTGATACATATTCAGGGTTTCAGTGGGCAACTGCCTTAAGTTCTAAAAAGGCTGATTGTGTAATTACTCATTTATTGGAAATAATGGCAATTATGGGAATACCTATACAAATTAAGACTAACAATGCTCTTGTATATGTGTCCCATAAGATGAAGAAATTCTTTACATATTATAATATAAAGCACATTACTGGTATACCACATAATCCTACAGTACAAGCAGTTGTAGTAAGAGCTAATCATACCTTAAAAGAGTTGCTTATTGGGGCTGGAGAGATGGCTCAGCAGTTAAGAGCACTAACTGCTCTTCCAGAGGTCATGAGTTCAATCCCAGCAACCACATGGTGATTCACAACTATCTAGATATTATCTGATGCCCTCTTCTGGCCTGCAGGTGTACATGCAGGCAGAACATTGTATACAGAATAATAAATAAAATCTTAAAAAGAGAGAGATGCTTATTAAACAAAAGGGAAGGGTAAAGACCTCCAGGGACAGATTAAATAATGCCTTGATGACTTTAAATTTTATTAATGTTGGTGATAAAGGGACGACAGCAACTGAGAGACATTGGATTATAGAAAAGCTGAGGAACTGGGACAACCAATATACTATAAAGATCTGTCAACAATTTGATGGAAACCTGCAACAGTTTTGAGATGGGGACATGGTTATGTTTATGTTTCTATAGGGAGTGAAAAAATATGGTTACTGAGAAAACTTATAAAGACTATATCTGACAAGCGAAGAACTCCTAGTACCTAAAACATAAATGTGTTCATATAGCAAGGAAATCTTAAGGGCTTCCTGGTCCTGATAACATGACATTCTTTCATATAGCTTAGATATTACAGCTTAAATGTATAAAATTGATGGCTTACACCTGCTCAAAAATAGGGCAGATGTTTATCTTTAGATAATTTGTACACCTTGCATATTCCACATATATGTAGAAATAAACCTATACTAATACTTTTTAAAGTTTGCTTATTTTCAGAGCAAAAAAAAAGATAATAATGAAGACAAAGCAGATGGCCCAGGTGATTCAACCTCGAAGACTGCCTCAGCTACTGTTTCCTCAAGAAATTGCATGCATGTCAACATTAACAGGGCTAGCCCAAAAAGACTGGACAGAAACAGATACAGCTAGCTTTTCCAGTGCTTGGCCAATATCTTGTTTTTTCTAAGGATACCGAAAAGATGTTTTCACCCCCAAACAGCAAAATTTTGAGAACATGAAATCCCCATTCCCAATAAGTATGGTGAGTGTTTTTGGTGGGTTACCAGTGTTTGTTTGTTACAAGTTGTAAAAGTTACATTTAGGGATTTCTTTCTCCCTCCTATCTTTTCTCTTATCTTTCTATCCTATCTAACATTAGGGGGAAGGAAGGAAGGATAAAAGGGGAGGATATAGATTTATAGGATAAAAAGTAGATTATTGAATTGACTAGCTTCAAATATTTTACATTGATATTGTAGATTGATAGAAATTTAAGACTATGTTATTTAACTCTTGCTTTATGTGTTATATGTTGATAAAAATTTAAACTATATATTGTAAGTTGGTAGAAATTTAAGATTATTTTGCTCAACATTTACTTAAAATATTGTACATGTGCAACTCATTTGAAAAGATGATGTGCAATTCTAATCTTAAGAAAGCTAACTTATAACTAGTTCAGGATGGTTGGAGATAAAAGTTGGTAGTTAGTCACCTATAAATCTTACTAGGACCTAAATTAATAACAGAATAAGCTTTATCTAGTCTCTCATATATATGTTAAGCAAATAGTAAATAGCTTAAACAAACAACTTTGTTTATCTAGATACATTAAGATAGCTAGATGAGTTAAGTGAATAGTAAATAGACAGATATTTACTAAATAGATATGAATATGCATAATAGTAAGTAGAAAGATGGTCTTCAAACATTTCAGAGATCTATATACTTTGACATTTAATAATAAAGGGCTTTTCTGACAGAGAGAGACCCACCTACTCCTGACAACACCTCCAATCTACTTCAAAGGAGATGATGGGCATAGAAGAAATAAGTGTGGCAGAATGACCATTGGACCAAAGTACTGTTCTTGTCTCTAGTGGTGATGGCAGACTGACTGCCCAAACTGTGAGTATAGCAGAGCACAGGGTAACTGGCTGTGCAGCCTTACAGGGACTGGCTGGACCAATTCTTCAAAACTCCTGCTTCATAAATATGTCTGTCAGATATATTGGGCCAGAAGGCTGAAGACTGGATGCCCCAACAATAGAGAAAAATCCATGACTGTCCAGTCAACTCTCTCTGTCCTGTCTGGCTTTTGGAAGTTGCTTGTCTGTGCTTCCTTCATATTAGATAATACTTCCTTCTTGGATCTCTGATGGGGTTGAAGTCTAGATAGCCACAGTGTTACTATAAGCTTTTGTTTAATAATTAAAAACACATTTATAGACTGATAAATATAATTTTTAATAAGGAGATTTTAGAAAACTTTGGATACTAGGAAAGGAATCACTTTGAGAGGATAGTGGAATACTTTCTCCAGGATTGTCAAATACAAAAGGACTGAGTTATGTACATGTAACTTGTACCTAACAACTCTGTGTGTGTGTGTGTATGCACACACACACACACACACACACACACACACACACACATTAATCCTGAGTTTTTTAAAAATTAATTTATTCAGGTTACATCTCAATTGTTATCCCCTCACTTGATAGCTTGTGGCTATTGTGAAGGGTGTAGTTTCCCTAATTTCTTCCCCTGTATGATTGTCGTTTGTATATAGGAAGGCTACTGGCTTTTTGGAGTTAATTTTGTATCCAGACATTTTGCTGAAGGTGTTTATCAGCCGTAGGAGTTTTCTGGTGGAATTTTGGGGGTCACTTATGTACACTATCATATCATGTGCAAATAGGGATAATTTGACTTACTCATTTCCCATTTGTATCCCCTTGATCTCCTTTTGTTGTCTTGTTGCTCTGGCTAGAACTTCAAGAACTATATTGAAGAGGTATGGAGAAAGTGGGCAGCCTTGTCTGGTCCCCAATTATCATGTGTTTTTTTTTTTCCTTTCAGTTTGTTTATATGGTAGATTACATTGATAGATTTCCGTATATTGAACCATCCCTGCATGCTGGGAATGAAGCCTACCTGTTCATGGTGAATGATGTCTTTGATGTGTTCTTGTATTCATTTTGCAAGTACTTTATTGAGTATTTTTGCATCAGTGTTCATAAAAGAAATTTGTCTGAAATTCTTTCTTTGTTGAGTCTTTGTGAGGTTTAGGTAACAAAGTGACTGTGGCCTCATAGAATGAGTTTGGTAATGTTCCATCCATCTCCATGTTTTGGAGTAGCTTAAAGAATATTGGTATTAGCTCTTTTTTTTTTTTTTTAAAGGTTTGGTAGAATTCTGCACTGAAACCATCTGGACCTGGGTTTTTTGTTTTTTGGGTTTTTTGTTTTTTGGTTGGGAGATTATTAATGACTTCTTTTATTTCTGTAGGCGAAATAGGATTGTTTAATTTGTTTATCTGGTCTTGATTCAATTTTGACAAGTGGAATTGGTCAAGAAAATTGTCAAATTTCTCTTAGATTTTCAAATTTGGTAGCATATATGCCTTTGAAGTAGGATCTTATGATTCTTCATATTTCTTCAATGTCTGTTGTTATGTCTTTCTTTTCATTTCTGATTTTGTTCATTTGAATACTGTCTCTCTGCCTCTTAGTTAGTTTGGCTAATGGTTTGTCTATCTTGTTAATTTTCTCAAAGGACCAGTCCTGAGCTTGATTATTTCTAGATGTCTACTTCTCTTGGGTGTTTCTGCTTCTTTTTTTCTAGGGCTTCCAGATGTGTCATTAAGTTGTTTATATGGGATGTTTCCAATTTCTTTATGAAGGCACTTAGTGCTATGAATTTTCCTCTTAGCACTGCTTTTAATGGGTCCCACAAATTTGGGTATGTTGTTCCTTTATTTTCATTGAATTTCAGGAAGTCCTTAATTTCTTTTTTTATTTCTTTCCTGACCAAGGTGTCATTAAGTAGAGAGTTGTTTAGTTTTCATGTGTGCGTAGACTTTTTGTTATTTCTATTATTCTTGAAGTCCAGCTTTAGACCATGGTGACCTGATAGGATACAAGGTATTATTTCAATCTTATTTTATCTGTTGAGGCTTGCTTTGTCACCTACTATATGATCAATTTTAGAGAAGGTTCCATGAGGTGCTGAGAAGAAGGTATAATCCTTTGTGTTTGGGTGAAAAGTTCTGTAGATATCCGTTAAATCCATTTGATTCATTACATTGGTTAGTGTCATCATTTCTTGGTTTAGTTTCTGTTTCAATGACCTATCCTTTGGTGAAAATGGGGTGTTGAAGTCTCCCACTATTAATGTGTGTGGATTGATGTGTGGTTTAAGCTTTGTTAATAGTTCTTTTACAAGATTGGGTGCCTTGATTTGGAAGTGTAGATGTTTAGAATTGTGATGTCATCTTGGTTGACTTTACCTTTGATGAGTATGAAGTGTCTTTCCTCATCTCTTTTGATTAATTTTGGTTGAAAGTCTATTTTATTAGATAGTAAAAGGCTACACCAGTTTTCTTCTTGTGTCCATTTGCTTGGAATACCTTTTCCCTGCCTTTTACCCTGAGATAATGTCTATCCTTGTGGCTGAAATGTGTTTCTTGAATGCAGAAGAATGTTGGGTCTTGTTTATGCATACATTCAGCTTTTCTGTGTCTTTTTATTGGAGAATTGAGACCATTGATATTGAGAGATATTAATGATCAGTGACTATTAAGTCCCTTGGTTTTGATGTTGATTGCAGCAGAGTATTTGTATGGTTATGTTTTGCAACAGTGAAGTTATCTATTTCCTGTGTTATTTTGGTTGTAGTTTGTCACTTCAGGTTGGAGTTTTCCTTCTAGTAATTTTGGTAGGGCCAGATTTGTGGATAGGTACTGTTTGAATTTGTTTTTGTCATAGAATATCTTGTTTTCTCCATCAATATTTACTGACAGTTTCTCTGGGTATAGTGGTCTCAACTGGCATCTGTGGTCTCTTAGGATTTGCCGGACCTCTGTCCAGGACCTTCTGGATTTTATGGTCTCTGCAGAAAAGTGGTGTGTAAATCTGATAGGTTTGCCATTATTTGTTGCTTGGCCTTTTCCCCTTGCTGCTTTTAATATTTTTATTTGTTCTGTACATTTTGTGTTTTGATTATTATGTGGTGGGAAGATTTTCTTTTCTGGTCTATTCTATTTGGTGTTCTGTAGGCCTCTTGTATGTTTATAGGCATCTCCTTCTTTAAATTAGGGAAATTTTCTTCTATGATTTTGTTGAAAATATTTCCTGGCCCTTAGAGATGGGCATAGTCTCTTTCCTCAATCCCTATTATCCTCAGGTTTTATCTTTTCATGGTGTCCTTGATTTCTTGGATGTTTTGTGTCAGGAAGTTTTCAGATTTACCATTTTCTTTGACGGTTGCTTCAAGTTCTATGATTGTATCTTCTAGTCCCAAGATCATTTCTCTATCTCTTGAACTCTGTTAGAGAAGCTTACCTCTATATTGCTTGCTTTCTTCTCTAAGTTCTCTCATTCCCATCTTTCTTCTGTCTGTGCTTTTATCATTGTTTTCATTTTTAGATATGAACTATTTTATTGATTTCCTTCATATAATTGTATTTTCCTGAATTTCTTCCAGTGCCTCTCTATAGGCTTCTTCAATGTCTTCAACTTGTTTGGCCGCATCTTCTTGCATTTGTTTATGGATTTTATTCACTTCCTCAATTATTATCTTCATTACTAAGGATTTGAGGTCATTTTCTTGTGTTTCAATTGTGTTTGAGTTCTCAGGGTTGATTTCTTTGGGATAGCTTGGATCTGGAGATGCCATTTTTTTTTTTTTTGGTTTTATTGTTTTGTGTTTTTTATGCTGGCCTTTAGTCACCTTGCTGTCTCTGATATTGGAAGGTAGCTTCTGGAGTCCTTCACTGGTCGTTGAAAGCTGTTTGTTGGTGAGTTACTACAGGTCAAAGGGCCCTTGCCTGTGGGGATCAGGGAACTCTTCCCTGGAACAGGCCGGTGACCTGGTTTCAGCTCCAGGGGACTTTGCTCCACATGCTGGGCTCCCTACTGGGTCAGCAGAGGTAGATGCTGGTGCTCTGCAGCCTCAGGATCAGTTCCAAGTAGTGTAGGTAGAGCTGGTTATGGTTATCCTATCTTTGGCTGGGCTTTGAATACCCTGCCCTCAGGCCTTGGGGCTTTGGGTCCTAGGCTCAGATCACCCTAGAGTGCCTGAACCCCTGCTGGCTTCTAGCAATTGTTTAGGTTTTTGCCTGATCCATCCAGGCAGTGGGGCCTAGGTTCTGCCTGCCAGAAAGAAAACAGATACTGCCTTCTGGTTGTTGTAGGTTGGCTAGATTTCTGCCCTATCTACTTAGGCCTGCCTAGCCTCTCCTGAGAGTGTAGAAGGCCTTGCTGGGCTGTGGAGACTGGCTTGGCCAGGTCAGGTCTGCCCAATTGTGCAGGAACAGTCTGCTAGGGCAGGTCATTGGGTTTCTGTCTGGTCCCATTTAGGCACAGCTGTGGCTGGATAACGTGTCCACAGTTGCCTGGGTCCTTGTGTGGCACCTGGGTCTTTCTGTGGACTGGCACAGGGTGGGTGGGAATGAGGTCAGATCCACCCATTTTCCTGAGATTTCCCCAGGCCAGAAGGAACTCTGGTGCTTCACTACCCACAGTTCAGTCCCATATACCGAGTTCATGCTATAGAGTATGGTTGCAGTTCACAGGCAGGTTCTGGTCCAGCCTTTGGGGACTGAGCTCCCATCTTCCGTGGGCCGTTGGATGACCCTAGGCCAGACTCACCTGTGGTCTTCACTGTGCAGACCTGTCTCACCTAGGGTTTTCCAGGTCTTCCAGACTGTAGCTCCCAGTCAGGTCCCTAGTATCCATCCTGTAGATCAGATACATTGCCATCTTGGAAAATCCATGTCCTGAGTCATATATGTATATTTATGTATATAGTTCTTGGGTTTTGCCTATTTTTTTAAAAAAAAATTTAATAGAAATGGGGATGTATGAAGAGAATGTAATCTTGCCTTAGTCTGGCCCATGGTGAAAACAGTCTCGAGATGCCACCCCACTGAAACTTTGTCTCTACAAACTGATAAACATCTGAGATAGACTCAGAGGAGCCATATCAGCCCAAGGCAAAAGACAGGGTCCTGCAACTCAGGCCAGGCTATTGTATTGCAAATTGACCATTGATGGAAGGAGGGAAAGGGGGGAGGGTTCCTGAGGAGGGTGTAGAAGAGTTCAAGGATTAGAGATGGTGGTGTAGTGGTCTCAGGGATACCTCCAAGTTTGGTGCTTGGATGGTGCAGCTCCTTCTGCCAGATAGATGATCTGTACGACTCCTGAGAATTATACCAGGGGAATTGTCCCACAGAACTGATACCCAGGAGGTTTCATTCTTGTTCTCCTTAATCTCCTTTGCCTCCTATTTAGGGTAGCCAGGTTGTATGGGAGGTATACGCCTTTAATAAATTCCTAATAAAGTAGAATTGTTAAGGAATCAGAGCCAACATACCCATGCTGGCTGATCTTGTTTCTACTTGATGCACAAATCAGAGGTATCTAAAAGGAGTAAAACTTAATTGAGAAAATGCCCTCCATAAGGTCAGGCCTTAAGGCATTTTCTTAATTAGTGGTTGATGGGGGAGGGCCCAGGCCATTGTGGGTGGTGCCATCCCTGAGCTAGGGGTCTTGAGTTCTATAAGAAAGCAGGCTGAGCAAGCCATGAGGAGGAAGCCAATAAGAAGCACCCTCCATGGCCTCTGCATCAACTCCTGCCTCCAGGCTCCCACCCTGTTTGAGTTCCTGTCCTGATTTCCTTTGATGATGAACAAAGATAGAGAAGTATAAGCTGATAGACCTTTTCCTCCCCAACTTGCTTTTTGGTCATGGCTTTTTGTTGCAAAATAAACCAGCCAACCAACCAACAAAACCCAGAATCCCTAGCTGGACAATTTCACATTAGACTTCATCGCCTGGTAATAACCCCTGTGAGAATGGATCCAGACCATGGACTAGCCAAAAGTGTGTTTATGTCTAGCTTCCTGGAGTCAGTGGTTACTCATGTTTACACCTGGCCAGGTAGGCTAGTCTCCTATAGCTCATAAGTGTCCTCAGCCTTTTCTTGCCTCTGTTGACTTCAAGCTGCAGCTCAGCTTGTCTGAGTTGACTGTTCCCCTCATTCCATTTGAAAACTTGAGAACTCAGATGTCATGAAAGCTCATTACTGCAGCTCTCTATCTTACAGGTACAGTACAACACCCATGCACTTGTGAAGCCACCAAACTGCATCACCCAGCCCTGGGGTGCTCTCCCTCGAGATCTCAGAGACCATATTCTAGCCACGAAGTGTGCAGCTCAATGCAGAAGATTCCTTTCCTTGGCCCTCTCAGCTTCTTCTGCCAGTAAGATCCCACCTGCTCTAAGGCCTCTAGGCCCAATGTAATTAGCCCAGGAAGCAGATGTCTTGAAAATCAAGCGACTGAGTCCCAAAGGTGACAGCAGTTTAAAGAGGACAGTCATCTGTTCATAAAGACTCAATGGCTTCTCCCCTCTCCTCCCACCCCCCACCCCCGCCTTCTCTCTCATATTGCCAGAGAATGAAGCAATTCTTTCTGCAATTCAAGGCTGAGTCCCGAAGTTAGCATCTCTTTCCTTTTCCTCCTTGAAGGCTGGTGCTCCAGGTTCCCTTAGACCTCTTCCCATGACCCTCCATAGGGACCAACATACACCTGCCCTGCATGACTCAGTGTCCTGCACCCATAGGAATGAGCCTGAGAGAGGCAGGGAGTCAGTACATACCTTCTGAGCTACTTCTATGCACGCCAGCCATGGCCTCCAATCTCTAGAGAGCTTCCGTTCTAATCAGCATAGGGAGACATTCATTGGTGTCACTGGTAAATGCCAGGTGGTAATGGGCAAGTATAGCCAGGGGCCCTCTTCTAGGCTCATCTTAGAGCTCTGTGATGAAGGGACTTGGGGATTTCCAAGAAAGGCGGGAGTGATTGCAACGGAGAGGTGGAGAGGTGGAGAAGAAAGCTCTCTATGCCTGAGTTAACCTCTGTGCCTTTATCCCAAGAAAACCTAGAAGCCGGGTAAAGACTCATGCACCTCAGGCCGGCTTCAAACTCACTAGGTACTAAGGATGCTTCCTAAGCCCCTGAACTTAAACCCTTAAACTTCTGAGTCTCTTGCTCCCACCTCCCAAGTCTCTCCATTCTTGCTATGTCTACCACACCTGTCTGATGCATTGCATGCTGGGCAAATGCTCTATCATACACCCAGTTTCTCCTCATGTTTGGATGGCTTCATGGACCATAGCTATAGAAAGAGAAGGATGGTCGTTGTGGTCCACCGCTTAAGACATGAAGGAGCTTTGCTGTGTGGAGATGGAGGGCATGGTAGAGATTTTCAGGAAAGAAAGCGGTGCACTGTAGAAAGGGAAGGACAGATTTCTGATCTGGACACTCCCTGGATATCGTCTTGTGCCCTGAGTAGGGATCAGAGGACCTAGCTGAGGGTTTTGAAGAGAATGCTGAGGGAAAGGCAGAATGTAAGCTTAGATGGCACAGTAAGCCTTTCCCTTGAGAGATTCCAGAATTCAAAAGAGGGCTGGGGGAGCCAGTTGTGGTGGCACATCCCATAACTCCTGCATTGGAAAGGCTGAGGCAGGAGGATTATGAATTCACAACCAGCCTGTCTCAAGAGGGGAAGAGACATCATGAGAGAGCATGTGCATGTGTCCTGGGCTAGAGCTACCTGGGAGTCTGGTGAGGCCATTCAGACTGTGGCTGAAGAACTGTTGTCAGAACCTGGCTGTGAAGCAAAGACCTACAAAGCAGACGGAAGAGAAACAGACCCCAAAGGTAAAAGACACACTTCAGAGATAGCTCAGTGGGTTAAAAAGCTCGCCACATAAATGTGAGGACCTAGGCTTGGGTCCCCAGAATCCATTTAAAGCCAGACACAATGGCATATATCCGTAATGCCAGGACTCCTGAAGTGAGATAGGAAGTTGAGACAAGAGTCCTCTGATCACATCTGGCCTTGTGCTGGCACTTAGGCATGCATGAGTGTGCTTACACAAACACACATGAAAAGGAGTTTGGTTACGGCAGGGAATCAAGAATCTAAAGCTTGGAAAATGCTGAGCTCAACATGGTTCATCGGAATCTCAACTTGGCTCTCTATGCATAGGCCACAGTCCTCACCTGAGCATCCTGCTTGCTCACCACCATTCCAGAGAACATCATGGTACAAGCAGGTTCAGCTCCTCCCAGCTCACACTCCCTGCTCCCTGCTCTGTTTTGGTGTCGCATTCCCAAGGTCTAGGGCCCATATGGGTGGAAAGAATTCTCTGCTCAGTCAACACTCTGTGCATGTTGGGATTTCTTCGAGACAACTTCTACTTTTGATGTCATCAGGGAAAGGAAAAAGTGTGAGGTGTGGTCCCCGCCCTCAGAGGCTTTGTAATCACCTCTTTGAGAGATAAGATAAGATCACCATCGATAATGAAGTCTAGAAACTTTGAGAAAGAGGAGACAGAAACGCATAGTGTTGCTGAGAGCAGAGAGAGAGAGGGGGGCAGCCCTAGGGGAAGCTGTTTGGAGCAAACCGACTTCAAGCCCAGTCTTGAGGAAAAGATGAGGTCTGACCGCAAACTCAGGGTAGCCAGCTGTAAACACACAGATAAGGGCTCGGCCTGGCAGAACTGACTAGGAAGGGCAGGTCTCATTCACAGAGGTGCAGTGAAGTATGGCTGCTTTCATCTAGGTCCCATGGTCCCAGAGCCAGGACATGGATGGAGCACTGTGGGCCAACGCCACAGAACAGATTCTGTGAGGATTTAGTCCCTAATCGGGTCACCTGAATTCAGACAAAGACACTTAGACACATGGGCTCACTACACAACACTAGGGTAGCTGTAAACCATAGTGCCAACATTGTCCCTTCTTCCCTCTGACCATAGCAAGAAAAGCTCACTTCTCACCTTGACCACACTTTGCATCCGTCTTCCTCTTCCTACTTGGTTTTCTCCTAGCTGCTGGGCACTGCTGGTTTCTTTCTGAGGTCTGGTCTGCTGCACAGGCTTCTCTGGAGAGCATCTCCCAGGACACCTCACTACCCACAGGACAGAGGCAGGCTCCTCCCTTTACCTCCTGGCCCCACCCATGGCTCCACACACCTCATTTCCTGCATCATCTCCCAGTGTTTCTTCCTCCGTTGGCCTTTCCACTCCTCATCCCAGGTGTTTTCTTAGTGCCTACAGGTGAACCTTTTCCTGCTGAGAGGGCTAGTGTGACTCCTGTGGTCTACCAGAAGGACCACAAGGCCCTCTCTAGTCCCCCCAATGCCCTCCACAATCCAAGACCTGCCCCCTTGGCCCAGGTGGGTGAAGACTCCTGTTGACCTAACTAAGCAATTCTGGTGCCTCTTTCTGTCCTCTCCTCAGCAGTATCCTGGCCAGAATATCTTCCTCCTTCAACATCTGACCAGTTCCTTCCCAGCCTCTAGGTTGACCAGTTCCTTCCCAGCCTCTAGGTTCTCCTCAAGCTCTGTCCGTCTCAGATGGCTGAAAAATAAAGTACAAGCCAGATAACTCTGACCCCATCCCTGCTTTGCCTTTTTCAAGGAGTGCCCTGACCAAGCCACTGCGAATGCTTCACAACAGAGAGCTCTTGCCTCCAGCAAGGAGGAGCATGCGCACTCCAATCAGACCTAAGGAGTGCTTGGCACTGTGTTCGCCTCCTGTAGTCTGCAGGAGAACTTACTCTCGACATTTGTTTCCAGGTCCGGCTCACCAGCTGCAAGTTCAACTTCTTTGAAAAGAAAAATCTAGATCTAGAGCAGGGGTTCTCAACCTGTGGGTCAAGACCCCTTTGGGGGATCAAATGACCTTTTCTTTTCTTTCTTTCTTTCTTTCTTTCTTTCTTTCTTTCTTTCTTTCTTTCCTTCCTTCTTTCTTTTCTTCTTCTTCTTCTTCTTCTTCTTCTTCTTCTTCTTCTTCTTCTTCTTCTTATCATTATTTTTTTTTTCTTTTTTTGTTTGTTTTTGGTTTTCGAGACAGGGTTTCTCTGTGTAGCCGTGACTGTCCTGGACTTGCCTTGTAGACCAAGCTGGCCTCAAACTCACAGCAATCAGCCTGCCTCTGCCTCTCTAAATGCTGGGATTAAAGGCGTGCCCACCAAGGCCCGGCCAAATGACCTTTTTACAGGGGTCACCTAAGACCATCAGAAAACACAGATATTTGCATTACAATCCATAGAAATAGCGAAATCGCAGTCATGGAATAGCAACAACAACAACAACAAATTCATGGTTGGGGGTCACCACAACCTGAAGAACTATATTGAAGGGTCACAGTGTTAGAAAGGTTGAGAACAGCTTCTCTAGAACATTCTATCTCTCTGACAACATGCAGATTAGCCATCTGTTATAGGTAGCAAATGCCTCTAACACAGGACTCCTTCTATACACAAAAGGTATTTGTTAAGGAAAATGAGGATCCGCCTGTCCTGACAGCACACACTTTGCTGTGGCTGGAGGTGCCCCTGCTGCAACGCCGAGGAATGCCTTGTCTCACACTCACGCCACTTCGGCCTCTCCTTGTTTCCTCCTGCTCCTCAGCATAATGATCATGGGCAGGGAGGGGCCTAGGTGAGTGGAAACGAACCTCAACAAGGACAAAGAAGCAGTTGCTCCCCGTGAAATTGACGAATCCGACCCCGCCAGCCTGGCACAATGAACTGATGCCCAAATATGTACAGTAAACTCGGAGGTACTGACATGGCGAGAGGCCTGAGGTGAGATTGCTAGGGTTTTATATTTTATTTCCCTAAAGCAAGATCAAAACCTGCCTGAAAGAATGACTTCCTTTTTTTCTTTCCTTTCCTTTTCTTTCCTTTTCTTTTTTAAATCAAGAAAAGCAAAATAAGGCTGAGGAAGTGACTCACTCTGTAAAGGGCTTGCTGTGTGAGCAAAAGGGCCAGACTCTGACCCGCCAGAATCCATGGTTTTAAAACGAAGTCAGGCATGGCAGCATGAGCTGATTGCCCCAGTTGCTGGGACAGACAGGCCGATCCACCAGCCTCTCAATCTAGCCGATTTGGCAAGCTCCAGGCCAGTGAGAGACCAATGAGAGACCAACAAAAGTAAACACTTGAGGTTATCATCTGGTCTCTCTCTACACACACACACACACACACATACACACATACTGCATTTCCTAGCGCTGTCCACTTGCCAAAGTTGTGTTAAGGGGCAGGAACATGATGGTTTATAATTGACTAGGTTTAAAACTCATGCTATTTGTGAAGACTTTTAAAAATGTCTGGGGAACTCATGCTATGCCATCGCTGCATACAAATTGAGGCCTTGTGATCATTTCATTATATTGTTTTTAATAAAGTAATATCTCAAAAGTTCTTTCCTTCTTATGCAAATTTCTGATTTGCATAAAATACCAAGCCATCTCACAAGTGTGTGACTGGTGTGAGTGGGTGGGGTGGGGTGAGAGTAGGGTGCAATTTATTTTCCCAGAGCACTGGGGGGGGGGGGTTCCCTGCTAAAGTCAGTGAACCAGAAGAGAGACTTCAGGCAAATTATTCTCTGCCTCAGTTTACTTCTCTGGATCCCATGCTACTATCAAATTGCTGTGACAAGTATCTATCTACATACTAACCTGTCATCACATGCTTGCTTTTTAAAAAAGTTTTATTTATTCTTTGAGAATTTTATACATTGCATGCTTTCTGTCAGAAGAGACACAGAAAACTGTTGTTGTCCCCTACTTGGCAAATAGATAAATAAGTGGCAGAGACTTTGGGAAGGACAAGTGGACATCATTCACAAAGCCTGAGGGTAAGGCTGGGTGGCTTGTTCACTAAGGCAAGCTGTCCTTGCAAGGCGGAGGCCGGATTCCATTCAGAGCCCTCCTTGACCCCACATTCCAGGCTCAACAGCCTTCTTCACCTGCCAGAAAAGCAAAACAAAAACCCTCCTACAGGAGTTTCACATAAGCTTGCTCTATCTCTTTTCTGAACTTGGCCCTGGCTACAGACGTATCTTAAGAACTATCCAGAAAGACTTGCCTGAGAGATAGACTTTGTCCAGACCCAGCTCCCGATCCCACAGCCATGGTACAGAGCTCTGACCGAAGACCTTTGCGTCACAGCACTGTCATGCTGCCTGGTATTTTGAGAACATGTTAATGTTAAACGAGGAGACATTTAAATGAGATAAGTCTGTACTTTTAAATGCAGGCTTCTGGCTTCTTTGAAACTGTATGTGATCTAGACCATAGAGGCCCATAATCCCACTCAGCTATAACTGGCCAGCCTCAACCCACTGTGTGCACTGTCCAAGCGCATGACAGCTCCCACCTGCCTTATCGAGAGTTTCTACTGCCGCGATGAAACACCATGACTCAAAGCAACTTGGGGAGGAAAGGGTTTATTTGGCTTACGTGTCTGTATCATAGTCCATCAAGAAAGGACGTCAGGGCAGGAGCCCGGAGACCGGAACTAATGCAGAGGCCATGGAGGGGTGCTATTTACTGGGCTGCTTCCCAAGCCTTGTTCAATTTGCTTAATGTACTGCAGGACTACCTGTCGAGAAATGGAAGCACCTACAATGAGCTGGGCCCTTGCACATCAATCATCAATTTTTTTAAAGCATCATAGGCTATTCTGGTGGGATCTTTTCTCAGTTGAGTTTCCCTCTCCCCCAAACGGCATAAAGCCAGTCAGCACACCACCCTTCCCTCTTGTCTCTCTGATAAAGCAGCTGGGGGTCAGTTTCCAGCTAGGGCCTTGCCGGGCTACTGGGGCTATTTGCATCTCAAACTCTATCAGACGGTGAACGCTTCCTAAATGCCTGCCCTACGCGTACTTCTGTAGGTCTGATTGCATCCGGAAGGCCAGCTTGTGAACTTAACTCTACAGAGTGTGCTCTGGAGCCAGGGTCCCCCCTGCTCCCCCATCACTTGTAGCCGCATGTTTCTGTTTTCCCCGGACGATGTGGGCAGTGTGGTGAACTGCTGGGCACCCTGGTCTCGTGAGGTTAGACTCTCTGATCTCTCCTCTCATCCTGAAGGGGGAGTTTGCATACCTAGTTCTGAAAGTTGACGTTTTCAGAGGAGCATTGACTGTAGAAACCTGTCTGTGTTGTGAGGAAGGGAAGGGACAGAAAACTGTGTTGGGACAAAACCTATGACAAAAGCAACTTCTGGAAGGGTCTATTCTGGCTCATGGCTTGAGGGTGCAGTCTATTAAGACAGGATGGCATGGCTGCGGGAGTAGGAAGGCGCCTTTAGTCAGGAGAGCAGGGGACACTGGATGCTGGTGCTCAGCTGCCTGTTTCCTACAAAAAGCCAGAGTGAGCTCGATCAGATATCTACTGTTCAACTGTGGTTTTAAAATCCTAGTATCAGCCCTTAAACCCCATTCAGGATTTGAGATGGAGCAGTACTCAACGGGTGGTGGGGGGTGGGGCGGAGGGAATGAAAGGATCAGACATTACAAGAGGCCCTATGGCTGGAATCATATAGCCTCCATGAGGATCACCTGCCTCCACAGGCTCTGACCAGTACTAGCTAGAGTCACATAGCGTCCACCAGCACCAACCAATCCCAGTTAGAGTCATGTAGCCACAGAGATAGGATTCCCCTAGAAGACTTCAAAAGAGCCTGTGAACTCCTCCTCATGGTGGCCACCCTTTGTTTTTTATATACTATTTGAGTCTGGGGCCTTCCTCCAGTGATTTCTGGACTCTTCCAGTACCACCCAGGTGGTCTCCCACCCTCAACCTAATTTAGAAACTCGACCCTTGACAGACACACCCAGAGGTTAGTTTCCATGGAGATTCTAAATCCCGTGAGGTTGACAGTCACGATTAGCTATCATACCCTATGATGTGGGAGTGGGTGTGTCAAGTAGAGCCTAAAGAAAGGCTATAGGCACCGCACCTGCTTTACCGAGGAAGTGATGAGAAAAAAAAAAATGGATTCCATCAGCCAGGACTGTTACAGTATAACAGTACAGTCTAATGTACCATCACTGGATGAGCAGCAGGTACTTACGTGGTGCCCACTGTACATACACATGGCAATGTTCCAAGCACACATGCTGTCTCACTAGTTTTAACACACACACACACACACACACACACACACACACACACACACACACACACACACAAAATAATCAATGGAAGCCATAGGAATACAGATCTTAAGCAAAGTGTTATCCAAACATGGAAGAGGCTGCCTTGGTGAGCAAGGGGGCTCTCCGTGGTTAAAGAACTTCAATGGCGATTGGAGAACTCTCCCTTTAAAGGATGAGCATCTAGAATGATTTCTATGGTCTCATTTGCCCCAGGTATTCTAGGACTCAGGTAGTTTAAGTTCAGGGGGCTCCGCCAGAGCCGAGGTAGGAAACTGAAGACTAGAGAACCAAGAAAGGAAGTGGGGAGCCTGATGTTGGGGCTCCCTCTGTGCAAAAAAAGTGAGTCTGTCTGATACAGGCTGAGGCAGCTGTGGTGGTTTGAATGAAAATGGCCCCCATAGACTCATGTTTGAATACTTGGTCTCCACTTGGTGGAACCGTTTGGGCAGAATTAGGAGGTGTGGCCTTGATGGAGAAGGCGTGTCGCTGGGGGCGGGCCTTGAAGTTTCAAAGGACTCAGTATCATTTCCAGTGTGCTCTCTGCCTCCAGCATGTGGATGGAGACGTGAGCTCTCAGCTCTTCCTGCCTTCATGGACTCTAACCCTCTGGAATTATAAGCCCAATTAAATGCTTTCTTTCATAAATTGCCTTGGTCATGATGTCTCACCACAGCAATGGAAAAGTAACTAACAGAGCAGCCAAAATGCACATTTACATAGATGCTCTCTGAAGCTCCTGCAGGCTGGTCTAGGTTGAGAAATGCACAAAGATGATGGATGGTGCATATGATGACTGACAGGATCTAGAATAATCTAGGAGACAAGCTCTGAGCATGTCTTTGAGGGATAATCTAGATTAGAAGCTGTGGTGGGAAGACACCCTGGATGTGGACAGTAGCATTTACAGGATGGGGTCCCAGACAGAATGAAAAGTCACCTGAGTGTCGACATCCACTCCCCACCCCCGCCCCATCTCCTGCTGCCACGCCTCCATCCTTCCTTGCCATGATGGGCGGTGCCCTCAAACTGTGAGCCAGAGCAAAATTCCTCCATCACTAAGCTGCTTCTGTCACAGCAAAGAGGAAGTCAGAAGTCAATGTTGGGTGTCTTTATTGTTCTCACTGGACATGGAACTCACTAGCTCAGAAGGAACAGCTGGCCAATGAGCTCTAGAGACTCACCTGCTTCTGCCCCTGCAGCCCTGGGCTTACAAACATACACCTGGCCTTTAAAAACTTGTTATTAAATGTGCTTGCTCATTTGTGGGCATGTGCACATATGGATGTGTGAGTAGCATGTGCTTGTGTATGGATGTGTGTGTGAGCATGTGCTTGTGTATG
>OU015742.1:106878813-106891557 GCA_907169655.1 Acomys percivali
CATGTGCTTGTGTTTGAATGTGTGTGTGTGGGCATGTGCTTGTGTTTAGATGTGTGTAGGGGTATGTGCTTGTGTATGGATGTGTGTGTGTGTGTGCTTGTGTATGGATGTGTGTGTGTGGGCATGTGCTTGTGTTTGGGTGTGTGTGTGTGTGAGAATGTGCATGCCACAGTACAAGTGTGAAGGTCAGAGGGCCACTTGCAGAAGTTGGTTCTCTCTTTCCACCATGGGGGTGCCAGGGATTGAACTCAGGTCATCAGACTTGCAACAAGTGTCTTTACACACTTAGCCATTTTGCCAGCTCAGCACCTGGCTTTATGTGGGTGCTGGGGATTTCAAAGCAACCTCACTCAAGTGCATATGCAGTAAGCATCTTAGCAGTCACAACCCCAGCCCTTTCTTGAAGTTTTGATAATGTGGGGATCTACATTTCCTATCTCTATATGTATTAAATCATGATATAAAATTAGTTAAAACAAAGTTTGAGCTGAGTTTGGTGACTGACCCCGGGAATCACTGCACCCAAGAGATGGAGGCAGGAGGATCACTGAAAGTTTAAGTATAGCCTGGCTACATAGTGAATTCCAAGACTGGGCAACAGAGTGAGACCTTTCTCAAAACACACACACACACACACACACACACACACAAAGAGAGAGAGAGAGAGGGAGAGGGAGAGAGAGAGAGAGAGACAGAGACAGAGAGAGAGAGAGAAGAGAAGAGAAGAGAAGAGAAGAGAAGAAAAAAGAGGAAGAAACAAAGAAAAAGGTGGAGGTGGAGGAGGGTGGGAAAAATAATCTGAAAGCTAAGATCAGAGACAGAGAAGGAAAACTGCTCCACAGCCCATACCTGGCCAGGCCTGGGCAAGATGGCAGCCAAATTCTGTTCTGGCTGTAGCATGGTGATCAGGTGCAAGGGGCTCCGTTCTTCTGGAAAGAGACCATGACAAAACAAACCTGGAGGTACCAGACTTGGTCTCAAATGACATCTCAGTGTCCCACCATTCTTAGATCTACCTCCCACAAAGATGGCCACTGTCTTGAGATTCACTTGAGCCACACTCCTCACTCCAGCTCAGGAGAAAGCCGAGACTTCTGCACTCGCTGTGCCTGGGGAGCCAGCCCCATAGCCAGCTCCAGTCCCCGGGTCCTCCTGCCACAGCCCTTAGCATGTCTACTCTAAGACCCCCTAAGTGAGGAACGGTAATGGGGAGGCAGCATGGTCCTGTCTGCAATTTCCACGTGCCTCAATAACTTAGCTCTGCAAACACATTCAATTAGTATCATCTACAGACTGAAGGAACTGACCAAAAACAGTGGGGTGGCCTCCTTTAATTTCTGTGAACTGCCTGAAGGCCAACTGTGGCGATTGAATAAGAAGCTTAGTCACCAGGGAGTGGTACTATTCAGCATTAGAGGGTGTGGCCTTGTTGGAGGAGGTATGTAACTAGGGGTGGGCTTTGAGGTTTCTGAAAGCCAAGCCAGGCCTGGTGGCTCTCTCTTCCTGTTGCCTGCAGAGTCAGGTGTAGAGCAACTTCTACAGCACCATGGCTGCCTGAGTGCCACCACACTCCTTGCCATAATGAGAGTTGACAAAAACCTGTGAAACTGTAAACCAGCCCCAGATTAAATGCTTGCCTTTCTAAGAGTTGCCATTGTTATGGTATCTCCTCACAGCAGTGCAACAATGACCAGGCACCAACTCAACAGCTGCATACAGGACCCATGCTCCCACCATTCTGTCTCATCTTGCCCTCCTTTGGGACACACCAACATGGTATCATTTTTTTCAAGGTCAAGTATTAAAATAAAACTTCTCTAAACTGTATATGCTCTCCAATATCAATTCTGTTTTTCGTGTGTGTGTGTGTGTGTGTGTGTGTGTGTGTGTGTGTGTGTGTGTATTCAATGTTTAAAGTTTTTGACTAATACCTTATTCCCCTGGAGTTGGTTCTTCCCTTCAGCAGGTTCTGCCGCCACCAGTTAAAAGACCTTTTTTGTACCGAGGACCTTCATGGAGCTAAACCCAGCGATCCGTTGTGATCTTTGTCTTACTGAAGCCACTAGCAGCATCTGATCAGTCAACTACTCTCTTTAGTGAAATTCCCTTGAATGCTCGTGTGGTTTTTTTTTTTTTTTTTTCCTCCTCTCTCTTTGCCCATTCTTTCTAGGTCTCTTTTGTTAATTCTCCCTTCCCAGTTGAGTGCAGTTGCTTTTGGTTCTGGCCTGTTTCTTTCACACTCAACCCTCACACCCTAGGTAATGATACTCATATGACCTCCTGTGCTGTGTGTCCTCTCCAGAGTTCTCCTGGTGCCTCTCCAACATGCTGGTGAGCATCTTCAGCTAGATGGCTGCTCCCACCTCACATTTAGCACATCCTAGTTGATGTCAACAGCTCTACTCCCAGGGAAGCCCCATAGTCACCACTACACTTGCTTCTGCAAATGACAATGCCATAGCCTGAGAAAGCTATAAAAACAAGGTCCTGAATGGCAAACAAAAGCAGGCAGTTTCTAGAGCAGAGTCAATACCTGAGTAAAAAGAATGTCTAGAATGAATTTCCCATTTTTAATAGGATTTTAAAAAGTAGATATGCTGGGAGGTGGTGGTGCATGCCTTTAATCCCAGCACACGGGAGGCAGAGGCAGGGGGATCTCTGTAAGTTCGAGGCCAGCCTGGTCTACAAAGAGAGTCCAGGACAGCCAAGGCTACACAGAGAAACCCTGTTTTGAACCCCCCCCCTACACACACACACACAAAGTAGATAGGATAGCAATAGAAATTCTGGCCCCAAAATCAAAGGCTTGATTTTGAGGTAACTATTGCCATGGAAGTGGAGAGGGAGAATCCGTAGCAAAACAGACCGTATATTCTGGTAGACGTTGTGCAAACTCTGGACAGTTCCTGATACCTGCATGAGATGTGCTCAGGAACCCATCAAAGAACAGACAGGCAGAATTGAGACTCACACCATTACTCAAGAAATGAAATTATACTTGACGAAGTTCATTGTCTACTTTTTAAAAAAAGAGGAGAATAAATGCAGCATTTTGCAGGCGCTATTTAACAAAGCCCAAGGTTTCTGCAAGTAAAGAATCATAATGTGCAGAATATGGAAAATTATCCAACATATGAAAATGTGACCCGATTTTAAGAGGAAAAGCAGCCAATAGATCCTGAGTTATTTTATGCTGTTTTAGAGAGAGGGAGAGAGAGAGAGAGAGAGAGAGAGAGAGAGAGAGAGAGAGAGAGAGGGAGAGGGGGGGGGAGAATATGCATGTAGAGGCCCACTGTGCCACGGCACGTGTTTGGAGGTCAGAGGACAGCTTCGTGGGGTCTCTCCTCTCCCTCCCACCCTCATATGGGTTCTGGGGATTGAACTTGTGTCATCAGGCCTACACAGCAAGCACTTTTGTCCACTGAGCCATCTCCCTGGCCCTAGATCATAACGTCAAAGTAGCTATCACAAGTTTGCCTCACTAACTGAAGGGTTATAACTTTTCAACACAGAACTTCAGCACAAAGACCAACTTTGTTTAAAAGAAAACTAAGTGGAAACAGCAGGACTGAAATGGACATGATCTGGATTGGTTCAGTGACAGAAAAAAGTGAATGATCTTTTTTTTTAAATTTAAGTAATTTATTCAGATTACATCTCAATTGTTATCCCCTCACTCGAATCTTCCCGTTCTCCCTTCCCTCCTCCTTTCACCATATTCCCCTCCCCTAGGTCTGTGACAGAAGGGGACCTCCTCTCCCACCATATGACCACAGCCTATCAAGTCTTATCCTGGTAGCCTGCTTACCTTTCCTCTGAGTGCCACCAGGCCTCCCCACCAAGGGGAAGTGGTCAAATAGGGGGCACCATAGTTCAGGTCAGAGTCAGTCCCCGCTCTCCACACAACTCTGGAGAATGTCCTGTCCATTGGCTAGATCTGGATATGGGTTCTAGGTTTACTGCATGTATCGTCCCTGGTTGGTACCATAGTTTGAGCAGAACCCACTGGGTGCAGATCCGCCAGCCTTAATGTGTGTGCATGCATGTTCTAAATCACTCAAACCAGGCTACCTCTGAGCTACATCTCAGCACCCTCCCTTTTAGGCAAGGTCTCCCGTTTCAGCATCCTCAGGAGTTGGAATACAGACATGTGTCACCAGGCCCAAAAAGAAGCTCCCTTTTTTGTGTTTGTTTGTTTGTTTGTTTGTTTGTTTTGTTCTGTTCTGTTTTTCAAAACAGGGTTTCTGTGTATCCTTGGTTGTCCTGGACAAGACAAAGGTGACAATAGGTCAGTGTGTGGATTTAACAAGTCAGGGATCCCAACCAAGAAGAAACATTTAGAAAGGCCCTCTGGTAAGAAAAAAAAAAAAGCTTGCAGAGTGTTTTAAAACTCAGAGAGCAAGGCGGGCAGCTCCAATGCTGGAGTGTCTGCTGCAGGCCCTGAGTGAAGACTCAAACCTTAGCCATTCCTATCAGCTCACAGGGACAGTGTCTGCAGAGCCATGCCTACCAGCTCACAGGGACAGTGTCTGCAGAGCTAGAACCAAAGAAAGGGAACCATCTGCACTGTGTTTAAAGTGCCTATGAGGATATCTAAGTTCTAGGATCAGACATACAGGGAAATAAGGTTGCCATTTGCATCCTGTGAGACCCCATACTTCGTAGTGCTTCCTGAGTTGGGATCTAGAATGTTCCTTCATTGGTTCCTTCATTCATCCATTTCTCAGACTGTCAAGCATGCATGAATTCCAGCTGGGCTTCAACCACTGTATCGTAAACACAGCCTCATCCTGAAAGGCAAGGATGGACTGGTGATGTGGGATCAGATGTGTCTCATGGGTGGGGTGGGGGTGGGGCAGGTGGGGGCGGGGTAGGGAATCAGGATGCGTTAGTAGAGTGAGTTCAGGTAGTTCCTGTCAGAACTGAATGCACTAGAAGGGATGCCATGGAGGTGGAATTCGGGCAGTGGGTAAGGACGCAGCTCACAGCTGTGAAAGTAAGATGGCCTTGTGTCCCTTCTCCCTTCACCCTTCATGTGGTAGCATCTTGTTTGCACTCTGTGTTACCTCTGTGAGACATCACAGCTGTTTGCTGACACTGTCAGATGACTCCTACAAGGCCTTCTGCTGACCTGCTGCCCAGACTCATAGGAAGGGATCCTGGAACATATGCGAATTGTCAATGTCTAATCAATATGGATCTGACCTCAGTGCGATCGTACTTGGAAACGCCAGCTCATGCTGCAGCTATTTCAGGTATCTCACCACTCCATCCTTCTGCCTTAGGATTGTACTGGCAATCGATGAGCAGTGGTCAGTGGTTAACTTGTTGTCATTTCTGTGTCCCTGTGGGTGTTTGGGAGCCATAACACAATGACAATTGTTAGGTGTGAAACTTCAGCAGGGTAGGTTTTGGTCTATTGGATGAGAATTGAAATGAAAGTAAAATTGTAGACCAGGCTGACCTTGAACTCATAGCGATCTGCCTGCCTCTGCCTCCCTGAGCATTGGGATTAAAGGCACGCACCACTGTACCCAGCCAAGTTTGCATTCTTACAGCATCTGTCCTGGTGAGCCTTGATTGTCAACTTGTCACAGCCAGAGGTATCTGAGAGGTAAAGTCTACATCAGGCTTCTTGGCATAGTTTTTTTGTTTGTTTGTTTGTTTTTTGTTTTTTGGGTTTTCAAGACAGAGTCTCTCTGCATTATCCTTGGCTGTCCTGGACTCACTTTGTAGACCAGGCTGGCCTCGAACTCACAGGCTCCCCCTGCCTCTGCCTCCCGAGGGCTGGAATTAAAGGCGTGGGCCACAACACCTGGCCACCTTGGCATAGCTTTTAATCTATTTTATTGGTTCTTATATCTACCTCCCTTCTCCACCCCAACATCAGGCGGGAGAAAAAGAAGATTAGAAGGGGAAGCGGGCATTAGCTCTTTTTTAGACTACTTCCTGCAGATTAGGGGTGTTGAGTTCCTTGGGGAAGACAAATCTTTGTCTTGCCTCATCAGGATATCTCTCAACTTCTTGTCTCTTTTCTCTTCACCATTTGACAAACCAGCAAGAGCAGGAATGAGCAGGAAGAACAGCTGCACCCTTCTCTTGGGACTCTGATCTTCCTACACCCTCTCCAGAGCCCCCCCACCCACCCAGAATTAAGCTATCCTCAGCTGGTAGAGTCATGCCTGCAGCTGTGCAGAAAATAAGTAGGCAGACCCTAAGTTCCCTGTCTGGGGGTCAGAGAGGGATGGAGGGACTGGAAGGCCAGGAGGAGAGAGAGGAAGCAGAGGATGCAGGCAGAGGAGAGGAAGCAGTGTGGACCATGAGCATGTGGCCATGAGAGCTGGCCTGATAGGACAGAAGCAAGTAACACAGCACGGGCTGTGTAGCTGGGAAATAGCAAAACAGCTTACAACGGTGATACCTGCCCACTCACTGTGCTTTAAAGCTTTTATAAATCCAAGAGGCCTCTGTCTCAATTATTTGGGAACTAGCTGGGGTAGAGAAGCCCTCCTGAATCTAATATCCCTTCTACAACACAAGCAGGTGTTTGTGGGATGCGCAAGAGGACAAGCGAGAGAGTGAGCCAGTAACCGAGCCAGCAAGAAGCCTTCCTCTGTGGCTTCTGCCATAAGTTCCTGCCCGGATTTCCCCCGTGATGAACCTGGTGAGCCTGCTGTAAGCTGGCTTTGATTGGAGTGGTTTATCACAGCCACAGAGATGAAACAGGACCATTTGTTAAAGTTCACAGAAAGTCATTTGAGAGCAAAGACCCGTGGCTGATCCCCAGGGAGCGACTGTGTTTCCGTGTATTGTAGCAAACTCTCTGCTAGTCTCCAGGTCTGATCTGGTCATTTATTTGAGTGCTCATTCTACTTTAAAAGTTTTACTTGCCGCATTTTGTGTTAAACAGGATGGGATCCAGTAGTTCCCACCAGCAATATGCTAAAGTTCTGACCTGTGCTACTGTGGAGACGCTGCCCCTTCTGTGTGCTGTATATTTTGCAGTTCATGGAAATTGCCAAGAACAGTAACTAATTAGGCTGAATCATGGCCAGTGGAAACAAACCGCTGCTGACTGTTTAGGCTTTTGATATGGAGCCTTTGCTCAGGTTCCCCAAACAGGTAGATCCTCCTTTAACTGGGGGTGGGGGAAGTGGGGGTGGGGGGTGTTTCAAATAGCTCTATATGTTTTCTCTCTATTAGAAGGCTGCTAAACCAGAGTCTATGGTTTCTGTTTTCATTAATATATTTAAGTCCTGCTGATGGAAAGATAGCTCAGTGGTTAAAAGCACTGGCTCCTCTTTTGGAAGCTCCTGGTTTGGTTCCCGGTACCCTAGTGCTTGCTGCACAGCTGTCTGTAACTCCAGTTCCATGGATCTAATGCCCTCTTCTGGCCTTTGCAGGTACTGCATGGTACTAAAAGTACATGGTGACCTTACATATACACAAATATCCACATACATAATATTTTTTTAAATTAAATACTCTAAAACAAAAAAGAAGAAAGATAGAAGTACAGAAAGAAAGGAAAGAAAGAGGGAAGGAAGGAAGGAAGGAAGGAAGGAAGGAAGGAAGGAAGGAAGGAAGGAAGAAAATTACCATTGGCGAAGGGGTGGGTGCAGTGACAGGAGGCCTGCATGGTTACATGTGACCGCTGAGCAAATACAAAGCCACGGGTGGTGCTTCCTAACCTGCCCCACTCTCCATTGCTTTCCCGAAGGTTTGCTAACACACCTCATTTTTCAAGGAGGTCTAGTTATAGGGGGTCACTTACCTCCACAAAGAAGAAATTCAAAACCATCCTGAGAAAAGAAGATGAATGTATCCAGAATTTGTACAAACTAGGGGGAAAGCAACTCCAATGCCTCCCGCCTCTTCTGTAGCCACCATTTTATAGGGCAGATGGGAAGGAAGCCAGGAAACACACGCGTGCTAATTTGTCAAAACTGTGAGATCTACTTAGGAGGCAAGTTCCTCCTCCGGCTGGCATTCGGCATCAGCCTTTCCCTTCCCCATCAGGAGGCCCACAGAATTCCTGGGAAAAGTTTAATTCTTTGGGACTCATGTTTCAGTAGTGTGATAGCCTAGGGGAAGGACCCAATGTCTCCTTCAGATTAATTCCTCTCCCGTCAGAGGCTCTTCGTTTAAGATGTCAGTCTTGAGGCTATGAGGTGATATGGTGGAATTAGTATGTAAATTCCTGAACTGTGCCCATGCCTGGAGCAAATATAAACGGAGTGCAAGTAGGAGCCAAGGTTAGAAGACGCTTGGTGCCAGGTGACCGTGAATAAGAACCATTTCTGAACAGCCTCTTAGCTTTGTTGAAGGGCTGGCATAAGTGACTCCATGTTGGTTGTTGATTTTGACACAGGGTCTCACTATGAATCTAGCTGCAAACTCGTGCTTTAGGCTCATTACTACTGGGACCCGGGCACGAGTCAGGTGCGGTGGATTTCATTCTGCCTGTTTTCCTTGAAGGCATCACTGTTTCACTCTCCAGTGGTTTGGTCTCAGCTGGACTTCGTCACCGAGATAAGTTCAGTGGCCTGATCTGAACCCATGTTGTGGAGGGTAAATGACAGGCACCAAGGAATGGAGGCCAAAAAAAGCCCTTGTTAATGAAGTAGAGAGAGATTGGCTCTTATGCCAGGTCCACCTGGCATCCATTGTTGAGTTTAATTTTGTGACCTCTGTGGGTGGCTTCCTTGTACTCCTCGGGATCTTCTGAAGAATGCAGGCAGAAGAAAGGAACAAGTAAGAAACAAAGAAAAACAAAGAAAGTAACAAGAGGACCGCAAAACACAACCCCAAAGAGCAAACATGAAACGAGAAACTAGTTTGAAACTCAAGTGCTTATTGCAGTCCTTTTCATGGGCTGCAAACAAAGCTGAGCATGCCAGGAGGCAGAGGAGTAGCCCAGGGTTAGAATTTTCCAGAAAGCTCAGCAACTGCCGAACATTGCAGTTGCCTTTGCTCAAAGACGGGTGGTACTATTAGGAATCCAGGAAAACAGCTGAGAAAGGACGGTGCTGCTCACAATTGAAGTCTGGAGGGCAGTGGTAGAGTCTCTATGTACATTGGGTCACTAAACTTAGTATTTATGTTTGTAACAGGCAATATCGTATGATATATATGTAGCCTTGACTGTCCTAGATGCACTTTGTACACCAGGCTAGCCTCAAACTTACAGAGATCTGCCTGCCTCTTCCTCTCTGAGTGCTGGTGTCACAGGCACACAGGCTCACACCTTTAACCTTTAGGTATATATAATAACACTTGAGGGGCAGAGGAAGATGGATCTCTGTGAGTTTGAGGCCAGCCTGTTCTATCTAGAGCATTCCAAGCCAGCCAGGACAATATAGTGAGAGTTTATCTAAAAAAATAAGACAAGACAAAAATAACCCTTCTACAATTTTACTAAAACCACATCAGCATTCAAAGAAAGTCTAGTTGCTTTTAGTATAAGACAGTTTTAAAACCCTCACGAAAAAGCATAACATATCTGGAAAACATTTTAAAAAGAACAAAAATGTGAATGATGTTTCCCTCATGTGCATCTGTCAAAGACACACATACAGAGGATTATCCCGCATATGTCATAAGATATTGCCTGTTACAAACATAAATACTAAGTTTAATGACCCAATGTACATAGCGACTCTAACGCCGCCCTTTTGTGAGCAGTACTAGTTTTATCTTAATTTTATAATGTATATACATGCCAAATTGGACATTAAAAATGTAAATATCATAATAATTTATAATAAAATGCATTACATACTAGCAGTGAATTAATGTTGACTGACAACTTTACCATCCCCCCCCCCAAAAAAACTAGCCCACCTCAACAATGACAAAGTATTTTTAGTTTGGTTAGCAAAAAATAGCTTAGAGATTTTTCAAAGCATCAACAAAGGCATATTCTAGTAGAGTTTTTTTCCTTCTAAAGTACCTTCTTGTCAGGGGGTGGGGGTGTCACATGTGCCACAGCACACATGTGAGGTCTAAGGAAAACTGATAGGACTTGGCTCTCTCCATCTGCAACCTGGGTCCCGGGGCACTAAACTCAAACATGGTGGCAAGAACGCCAACCCACAGAGCTACCTGCCAGCCCCATATTTTGACAACATAGTCACCCTTTAAATGCAAGATATTAGCTATCTCTCTTCTGAGTAAGGCTTAATTACAAAGACTATTACATAAAGAATATGGTTACTCAGCCTAGATGCTCCTGTTTGGAAGGACTGGCATTTCCTGTAATCCCACTGTGACAAGGAAATATAACATGAAATTCCCTGACAAGTATATACACTCATTATTTTACATGTGTCATAGCCTTAGTAAAGATCCCCTGCTTATCAGCTGTATATATGAACATTCCTGGAAAAGAAAGCCATGGCTATAAGAAATCCTCTTCATAAGAGGATTTATAAAGTACATGATTTAAGGGTATTTAATTAACATACTGTGATTTTTGGTCCTCTCAAGGGTAACCTGACCATTCAGAAAAATAAATAAAATTTAATTTCTTTGTAAAATCTGCTTTGGAAGGAAGTCCTCACCAAGATCTACATGATCAATACACAATTTTGTAACTTAAAAAAAAGTTAAGACTCAATTAATGCGGTTTTACATGTTAAAAAATAACTTTATTTTCAATAAAGCGTTTTAGATGCCTATCATCCTTCTAAAATCTGATGCTTTCAAGACATTCTAATGTTTTTATAAAATATACTCAATAGGCTCCCAAATATCTTTTTGTTTGTTTGTTTTTGTTTTGTTTTGTTTGTTTGTTGTTGCTTTTGGTTTTTTGTTTTTCAAAGCAGGGTTTCTCTGTATAGCCTTGGCTGTCCTTTGTAGACCACGATGGCCTGGGACTCACAGAGATCCACCTGCCTCTGTATCCAGGGTGCTGGGATTACAGGCGTGCACCACCATGCCAGGCTCCAAATACCATTTTAATAGGTTTTATAGAGCTAAGGCTGCCTATGTGTATAAGACAGTAAAGATCCTTGAACAGTGAAATCCAAACTGTATTTATGACAAACTAAGAACTTAAAAAAACTTTGTTGTGAATTATTTCATAATCTCTTAAGATTGCTTTATTCTCAGCCTCAATTTCCAAAATTGTCATTTGAACGTGCCGTGTCCTCAATCCCCAGGTAACAGACTGTGCAGAGCCCAGCCCGAGAGGACCCGTCTACCTCACAGCTCCCCGAATCATGAAGAGGAGATGGAAAGACTGCAAGAGCCAGAACACCAGGAGGCCTGCTGTGAAACGGTCTCTCCTAGAAATGTCGGCACGGACAAGACTAGAACACCAGCAACGTCAGCGGCCATGCTCAAGTGGAAGGGGCCATGGTCCCACCTCTAAACAAAGACCTGGGAGGAGGATTAACCTCTTCCAGGGATGAGGACCAGGCTTGGTTGTTCAATGTAGAGTGGTCAGTATTGAAACCACGCACGCACCCACGCACCCACGCACGCACGCACGCACGCACGCACGCACGCACGCACGCACGCACGCACGCACGCATGCACGGACACCAAATAGTATCAGGGAAAAAGAGGCTATCAACTTGAGAGTAGAGAAGGGGAGGGGTGCAAGGGAGGGTAGCTGGGGGTGGGGGACTGGAGGGAAAAGGGAGCGGGGTGATATAATTCTATATCAACTAAAAATACTTTTTTAAAAAAGAAAGTTCTGTGTATTTGCCATTCTACTAAGAAAGGTCAAAGTTAACATTTCAATATCTACAGTTAGCCCAGATAAGAGAAAGCCCTTTATAATGTTCATGATTTTTAAGGGATATTTTAATTAACATGAAGTGTTTTTAGATTCAAGGGCTGGGGGACTGGACACAAACAAGTGAATGATGACCTAAGTCCAAACTTCAAATGTTTTAAGTTAGGCGTGCCCATAATGATCACTTTTAGCATGCACTGAGTTTTCAACAGTGTTTAGGGATGGGTGGACAACCACAGTGGTCACTCTTTATGGTTATCTTTAGGACATTTAAGGGCAAATTGGGTTTTGCCTCAGAGGCTCACCTCGATGCTGCAGGAAAAGATGGCAGAAGAGTGTTGTGCCTCTGTGTGTGCTGCTTAATGGGGACTTCCTTCCAGAGTGTCTGCAGTAAGCAAGACTTCCTCTCATAGGCATCCAGGGACTCCCAGTGGCAAGGGTTATGGGGTGGCACAAGGTGAGAGGTGACCTTGTGGTATGCCCAATCCAACCCGGAAATGAGATGTGTTTCTATGTGGGTCACTCTGAAACCATGGCAAGCCCCTTAGCATCCTCTGGAGTAGGCTAGAGGGAACACTTGTCCCTTGTCTCTGGAGTCTGAAGAACTTCTTCTTCTTCTTCTTCTTCTTCTTCTTCTTCTTCTTCTTCTTCTTCTTCTTCTTCTTCTTCTTCTAATGTTTAAAACTTTATATTTTATAATGTAATTTTCAAGCTTACATTAAAGAAATATTGGTGTAATCCTGTCAACAGGTACATTTACTGAGTTTACTTTTCTCCTACAAAAAGGGCCAGCTTACTGACATGCTTTCTAGTTGATAACTAATTTTTTATTTGTTTTTAAACAACAACTTATTATATGTATTGCAATAAAATTTGCAAGTGAAATAACTGAATAATAGAATAATTTAATACAGTTTTAAACAAAATAAAAAATAATAAACATTTGTGCAACTATGTTCATAGCAGCTTTATTTGTAATAGCCAGAATCTGGAAACAACCT
>OU015742.1:106891567-106901946 GCA_907169655.1 Acomys percivali
TTTTTTTTAAAGTTGTGTAATTCAGAGAGCACTAAAAGGCTTCCTTGCTGAATAGTCAGAAAATAAGTCCCACCAAGGTGGTGTGGACTTACTACTTTCTAAGCCTACATGAATTACAGCAGGATATCTCAAAATTTGTTCAAATTTAAATATAAACAGTGTGTGTGTGTGTGTGTGTGTGTGTGTGTGTGTGTGTGTGTGTGCTGTATATGCAGAGGACAGCACTGGGTGTCCTGCTCCACAGTACTGCCTTGAAACAGCTTTCTCATTGAACCTAGAACTCACCATTTTTTTCTGCTAGACCAGCAAGCCCCAACAATTCCCCTGTCGCTGACTTACACTGGGTTACAGACATGCATGTGGCCACACATAGCTTTGACTTCCAGCGCTGAAGGCTTGAACGCAGGTCCTCTTGTTTGCACAGTGAGTATTCTTACCCCTTGGGCCACCTCCCCAGCCTCCAGGTAAGTTTTCAAGAATCAATCTTCATCCTACAATGAAGGCAGAAACTAATCGGCCATCAAAGTCTCAGACAGCAGAGATGGTTTATCTTTTATGAACTGATGCCACCAAGTGACTCAAGACAAATCTAAATGGCATTCATGCCCCAAACATGGAGATGAACATTAAACCAACGTCTAAGAGCAAATGCCAGAGCAGGCTATCTACAAAAGCCGAGAGTATTCTGCCAACCAAAATCCCAACTGCCCTGTCACTTAACAAAACAATCATTTAGCTAGAGCTCAACAAGCCGTCACCACAACAGGCATTTTAAATGTGCCTTTTACAAATTGGACCAAGAACATAAAGTAAACCCCAAGGTCCACACAGTGAGAGTTAACCAAGACCCTGGTTCACAAAGCCGGACCTTAGGATCAAAATCCAGACGCTTTGTTCCCTCTCCAGCGCACCATCACATGCTTATAACAACTGATAGCCAAGGGTCAGAGAGAACCAGAGCAAGCCTGTGCTGAGTTCTAAGCGCAGGGTGGGCCAGCTGGCTTCATCTCGGGGTAGGGGTGGGGGATGGGCGGGCTTCATCTCGGGGTAGGGGGTGGGGGATGGGCGGGCTTCATCTGGGGGTAGGGCATGGGGGATGGACCGGTGTTTGGCCAAAGTGAGGCTGGAACTACTCCTCCTTTCGTCTCTCTGCCTTTTCTTTAGCAGGTTTACAATTGTATGGGAGAAGATTAAACAAATCCAGGAAATAACCGTGTTAATTTGGCTGTGTGATAAGCTGTCAGAACCATGTGAAATCCTGCGGCAGGCTTTAGTCCCTCCCTGCGCCCCAGCAGGTGATCGGCTGACCCATTGTTTTAGGGTTCCTGTTTCTACTGCTAGAGGGGCACTCAAGGGCACAATGTCTCATTTTAGAAAGTCTTTCCCAGGAGGACTTCTGCATAGTGTCATGAACCCACAGTGGTTCTGCTTGCGATGTGTAAACTCAGTGTAAACAGTGCTGAGGTTTTTTTGTTTTGTTTTGTCTTTTGCTTGTTTGTTTGTTTTTGTTTTTAATCCTTTGCTGAGATAGTGATATGTTCTCCCGACCTCTCTTATGATACTGAGCAGTGACTGTAAACCCAGCTCCCAGCTGGCGCTGAGGGACTACAAGAGGAAGGGAGCAGTCGATGTTCAGTTGGGGACATTAGATAAATGCCTTTCCAATGCACATTTCAACTCATAATGAATTTATCAGGATGTGACCTCCATGGTAAGTTTTGGTCCCTCACATAAGTGTATTCATAAAACATTTGTGGGTTGTATCATTGTCCCATGTCCTATGTACTTAGAAAATGCCCTTGAGATCCATATATATACGTCATAGCAAGTGCCAGAATTTCCTTCTCCTTCAAGGCTGAATAATATTCCACTGCATGGACATACCACGATTCGTTTGCCCATTTCATTGCTGCTATGACTCAGTCTTGCCGGCAAAAGGCAACAGTCCTGTTCGCCAAAAATGTTTCTCATTTAGGCTGCTAGCCACAGCATTCTCCCTCATCACGGGAGCCTTTCTCCCTCCACATTCGGAGCTGTGTGCACAGGAAAACACCTGTGTGAAATCAGAGGACACTGGGAGGACTAGATTTCCCAGAAGTTTCTAGTCTTCTAGAAGGCAATACTGAGGAGGGTAAGGCCCCAGAACACCTCTTTGAAGCAAGACAGTGTCCCCCCTCACCCCCGCTGCTTCCCCCCACACCTCCACCCCCCAAGCCCCCCACACCCCAACCTGCAGCTGAAATTGCCTGAGGGAAGAGAAGAGACAAGGACCATATAGGAACATCTCTCACACACTACCCTAATAAACCTTGCCATGTGACATCAGGCTGGCCAGCTGCGGTGCAGAAGAACAGAGGGGTGTGGCCACCTGTTGGGCACCAGGAGAAGTGCAGCCTTGGAGCTCTGGAAAGCCTTCTCCTTTGTAGAGGGTGTGCCCACCACTCAAGCCCACAGATGAAAGAGCTGACATCCCTGTAGGAGAAACTAGATGAAAACCAAAATGCACAACAAAAAGCAGCCCTGACATCCTTCATCAAGTGGGATTTATTCAATGCTAAAAAGAAAGAAGTGACTAAGTTGTCAAAAGACACAAGAGCCTCAGAAGACTATGCATCATAGGGTACTTAAGGCACAGAGACAACGAAGAGATCAGTGGTTGCCAGGGGACACTCAGGTCACAGAGGACTTTTAAGGCAGAGACACTACCTTGAGATCCCATCTTGATGGACACGTGTCTGTGACGTACACGATCACGTGCTACTTGAGCTCATCAGAAAACCGGCTGTTTGCCCCCCTGCTTCAGACCCAAGCATCATTCTCTCAAAGTGTCCTCCAAGACTCCCTGCTCTAGAGCAGGCTAGCCCCTTGTAACTCTGTAACAGGGAGAAAGGAAAACAGCAACAGCTGAGGGTATTAAAAAACATTATACTCCCCATCCCCACCTCCACCCCCCACCCCAGGGGCAGTCATGGAGGGAGAGAAAGATAAATACAGAAGAAAAAAAAAGGAGAATAAAATAACAGCAGGATTCTGAGAAATTTATTAGGAGTCATATTATTAACTACCTACCTAAAATTACATAAACACACATAAGCTGGTGTATAAATATTCACGCACAGTTCAAATGGGATTTTCTTGTCTGAGCTGATAACATTCCCCCTTACAGCCACACACCAAATAACTAAACCTCCAACACCAGGCATGCAAAGGCCCCTTTAGAGTTGTTGGTCAGGGCTGCCCAAGAGACTCCCAAAACATCATGGGCTGTTGCCTCCCAGAAGTGGAAGTTAAGTCCCCATTGCTGAAGACACCATGAACTTTGGACACAGGCCCCAGAGGACCTGAGCTGGCTCCTGGCCTGAAAGCCTCCTCCCTGAGGACTAGCTTCCATAGTCTTCCACCAGAAGGCACCATGCAAGCTTCTAAGGGAAAGGAAGCAACCCTCAGTCCTATACAGCTACGGCGCCTATGGAACCACAACAGTAGTATATTTTAAAAAACACAACAAACGTTATCATTTTAAAATCTATTATGACAACACCATGCCCCTGAGAACAGCTGGAAGATAAGCTGTGGGTAACAGCTGGAGCCACTGTTTATCCTGTTACCCTGAACTGTAAGCTCATTCCTGGGGACTCTGGCTGACTGCCTCAACTTCCTCGGCATTCAGCGGGATGCTCTAGGCGCCCGATTTCATGATGCTCCCCTCTACCTGGCTCCTCGCTGTTCTCTTGCCTTTGCTTGCTATAAACTCGATACACTCTTTCATTTACGTTCATAATCACAGCTCTCACAGATCACTCTCCAGGCCATACAAGATAGTATCAGCACACTCTTGGTGAGACTCAGAGAACACACACCAAGAGTGAGCCCTGAGACACAGACTTCAGCGTAACCTCCCCGACTGTGACACGTGCACCACACATGCAGAAAAATGAAATTCCGGGTACTAGGTGCTCGGGTTTTCAGAGCCTAGAACTGCTCCTTTAAAAGTAAGAGGTAGCTTGGTCAATAAGTGCTTGCCTTGCAAGCCCAGAGATTTGAGTTTGAGCCCCGCCCTCCCGCAACTGATGGGAAGAAAGCTAGGCATGCTGGCAAATGCTTTTGGTCCTACTGATGGAGAGGCAGAGGCAGGTGGAGTCCCCAGTGTTTGCTGGCTAGGTAGCCTAGCCTACTTAGCAAGTTCCAGGTCAGAGAAAGACACTGGCTAAACACACACACACACACACACACACACACACACACACACACACACACACACACACACTGTTAAGACAAAGCAAAGAGGAGTCCCAGTGTACTTTTTCTTTTCCCTCTTTCTTTCTTCTTCTTTCCTCCCCCTACCCTCCCACCCCTGTTGTTGTGTTTTCAAGACAGGGTTTCTCTGTGTAGCCTTGGCTGACCTGGACTCACTTTGTAGACCAGGCTGGCCTCGAACTCACAGTGATCCACCTGCCTTTGCCTCCCTGAGTGCTGGGATTACAGGCCTGCGCCACTACGCCCGCCCCCAGTGAACTTTTTGCCAGTTACTCAGCACAGGCTTAAGAAACCTCTAGTCTCTTCAGAAGGAGGCTCAGCCCCCACTCTACTTAGCTCTTTAAGTGAGTGGCAGGGTCACCCTTAATCTGGGTCACCATTTAAGGCAGTTGCAGGAAAAATCCTCTGCATAATAAACCATTTTAAATGTCGTCTTCTTGGGTCTCCCTGGGCCACCCACTGTCTCACCCAGTGTATTTATGTTTTTATCTCTAAAATTAGCTTGTTTACAGACTCCTGCAAGTCACACCGATAGACTGCCAGCTCCACAAAAGGCAGAAAATCTGTCCCTCATGCCTAGAACAGCAAGTGGCACAAAATAGCAGCTCAATAAATATTTGCTGACTGAATAAGCCTGTTACTGACCAGCTGGATCGCCAAGGGTAAGGCAGTTACACCTTCCTGGACCTCAATTTACTCGTCTGTAAAATGGGCAATTACGCTTCATAATTGCACTCTCTTGCCTCAGTGCTCTGCGTGTCCTAGCCAGGATCAGAGTGACCTTGTTTTCTGACTCAAGGGCTTCTTGGGCCATAGGATGACTGAAAGGTTCCTAGGAGTAACACTTCCAGTGGCCTGGAGTTGCCTAACTCATGCCGAGGGGTGTGGGGTGGTAGGGTGGTGGCGGGTCTTCAGATCCAGAAGGAGATGGGTGTTGTTGGGGGTCCCTTCCTCAGGATGGCATCTCCATGAGGGCAGGCATCTTGGATTGCACTGACTCCTATTGCCACATGTGCAGAACAGTGCCCAGCATGCAGCAGCTCTCTAGATGGTTCTGGAATGAGTACGGAATGGCACATGCCAGCTGTGCATGTTTCCATTCCTGGCTAAGTGCTGTGTGGTATGAAAACAACAGTAGAGCAAGTCCCTCCCACTGGCAGGGCGCTCTGCAAGCTGCTTGCACTTGCCTCATCTCATCTGACCCTCATGACAAGGCCATGAGATAACTCCCATTAGGTCCCATTAGCCCCAATTCGCAGAAGACATAGCTGAGGCACAAAGGCTTTGAACTGCCTAAGGCCACAGTGCAGGTGATTGGCAGAGGCTGGTCTCAAAACCCAACTTCTGTCTCCAGACTCTATGCTGCTGCTGCGGGCGCCTGTGTGTGACTGGCCACGCAAAGCTCTGAGTGTGAGTGTGAGCAGCCAGGACGCCGAGGAGCGGGGAGGAGGCGGGTGGACAAGAAGAGAGTACAGCCACCTGCTACAGTGTGGGCTTCTGGAGTGCTCCAGTGAGGAAAGACCAGGAAATAGGCGGGTCCTCATCAGGGGCCTGGTGACCCCAATAAGGGGGGGGGGCACGTGCAGGAAGTGCCGGGCCTCACGTAGGCACTGACACTCTCAGGCTCAGACATGCCCAGCTCTTTGCAGGTTCCTCACGGGGCACAGATGCCAAAGATGTGGGCAAACAGGTTTGAGGAACACAAAACCAACTCAAAGCTTTCTTCTCTTTCTTGGACAAGGCCCCGGGCCTGACCCACCTCTCTTAGGCCACAAGAATCCTTTCTAAAATGGTGTTTGCCCCCCTCTTGTCTTTGTCAAAGTCATTTACGTGTCTCTCTGAGCCGATCCTACTTACTTACACACAATGTCCACGGGGCCCAGACTCTGCCCGGCCCCTGCCCCTGGAAGTCCACGATGATCTACGTCTGTCACTCCTTGACTTCCACCCCAGCCTTTGAGAGCCCTTTGGGGACCCTATGAGCTCTGTCCTGCCATTTTCTCTCTGTTTTCTTCTCCTGAGGCACCTTCATCTTCATCTTCAGGGTAGAGTTGGGCCTTCCACCCTGGCCAGGGTCACTGGCACCGTCTTTGTAATTGTCAGCTCCTAAGGGGTGGGGCTCAAGGCCCTGTACCAGACCTCATTTGGTTTTAGGGGTGTCACAGCTGCTGGTCACCCTGTCTCAGTGCCCATTGGAGATCCCTGGGGTACCAGCAGCTTAGCAAAGGCCCTCGAAGCCTTCCCACCAGAGGCCAGAGATTGGTGGAGGTGGAGGAGGTGATGAGGAAATGGAGGGCAGAGTGTGGGGCGGTGGTAAGGACAGGTGCTTACCCACACACTTGCGGTGTTAGTCACCTGGGGCACTCAGCAGAGCAAAGGTCACCTCAAAGCAGGTGTCGGGACATGGGTAGTGGGCAGGAGGGCCACTACAAAAGCTGACATCAAAGTGTCGAAATGTCCTCCTTTCAGTAACGATGAAACTTCCCCTTGTCGACTCCCCAGCAAGCCCCACCCCAGCCCGAATTGCCAGTGGAGGAGTGCCTGCATCACTCACAGGCCAGGCTGTTGGGTTTACTGTTCAGGAAGCATGACTGAGCCCCAGAAACATCTCCCCCTCCTCATCCCACTCAAAGATCAGACCTCCTCATTCTTGCTTTATTGATAGATTTGAGCGCAACTTATCCTGTCTGAACATCTGGAAATGTGCTCCCAGAGCAATACCTGGATGCCAACTGTTCCTAAGAGGGGCTAACAGTCAATCATTGACCGCAGTAGGCAGTGACTCCTTACTCTTTCATGCTCCTGCTAAGCTCTTGGTGACTTCACCAGGCAGTTCCCTGAGATGGTTCTGGAAGCTACAGTGAGATGTTTCTATGCCTAGATGGGATGGCCATATGCCTCCTCCTGCCTGGAACAGTCCTATCTTATGTCTGCTATCTCAGAATCATTATTGACAGACCGTCATGATCCGTATCCTAACTTGATTCTACATTGGACTCCTGCTCATGGGCCCCTTCTCAGAAAGAGCTCCTTACAGGAACAACTGGGCCAAAAGAGTCAGACACTAGAGGGCACCAGTGAGCTGTGTTTGTCTGTCTAGTCTCTGGCAAGACACTGGTCATGGAGAAGGGCAGGTGGAGACCAGCTGAGGAAAGTGTCCAGCTCCTTACAGAACCAGAGCTTGCTGAAACCAAGCTAGAAGTCACCTCTTCTATCTGACCCACAGAAAGGGCCCAACAAGGCATGGAGATTCATGAGGAAAGAGAAACACTGGTCCCAGTGCACCACAGCCGGGCCAGCCTCCTGTCAGGCCCCACCTTGGGCTCCACAGTATGGCTTAGTGTACTCTGATTTTGATGGGCACGGATGCAGTTGCATCTCTGATACTGGTACCCAAGTGACCATAGGCACATTTGCAACTTCTCCAAGCCCAGTTGACTCTTGTAACAAGAGCGTCTACTTTCCCAGGCTGGTGTGAGGACGTGCCCTAAAGAACATGCAGCCCGGGGCTTCATGCCTGGCACCTAGATGAGCCGTTCTCGTGGTGGTCAATGATTTGAAATGTCCTTAACCTGGCCAACTTGTCTCTGCATGGATAGGTGCACCATTTCCCCAAGAAAAATTTTTGTTTGGGAGCAGGGAAACAGGTAGATAAATAATAGAAGTCACAGATGCTTCAGTCACGGAGCCTCATTCAGACTGACAGACAGACAGATAGACATCCATGCATAGGGTAGAGAAAAGACACTGGTTTTTCCAGTATGGTTCTAGATGACAACCTTTGCCCTGATGTGTTATTAACAGCCTCCCTTCACTCTTCTGGTGTCCCAGTTTGGAGAATAAACTATATGATGCTGCCTACTGGGCATCAGCTATATGCCATGGTTGATGCCAGGCACAGGGGATGGACAGGGACCTCCGGTCTCACTGCTATGGGGACACAGACCAGGAGAAGGCAGGGCTGGCTGTGCTGCTGGAAGTCCCTAAGAACCTGCCAAGGAACATCTTCAGAGAGATCTACCTTTCTTGGGTTTATTTTACTGATTTACAAGAGGTCTGGCAATTACTATAGACACTGTCCTCCTAGTACATGAAGTAGCAAACACTTTGTTCAGCATCAGAGTATTTTAGTCTTTTTCTAGCTCTATAAACTGCTTTAAAGAAAATCCCACTATGCAGCCCAGGCAATGCTCCTGCCTTGGACTCCTAGGCATTAGGGAATTTTTATTTTTCATTTATCTATTTGTCTCTGGGTATGCTGGACAAATGTGTGTGTTCTCCACCCCATGCACAGATGTGCACCTACTGGTGCAGGTCAGAAGGGGACAATTTGCAGGGGTTGGTTCTCTCCTTCCACCATGTGGGTCTCTCGGTCAGATTCAGGTGGTCAAGCCTGATGGTCAGTGCCATGATAGGCTGAACCATCTGGTCAACCAGCGCTGGGGTTATTAAAGGCATGTGCCATGTCCAGCTAGAAGCAGCACTAATCCATTTTCTGTTAAAAAATATTTTTTAAATAATTACTTTTAAAAATCCCATCTGTTCTCTTAGTGATATTATAAACATCGGGGTTTTTTTGTTTGTTTGCTTGTTTTTTCTTTAGAAGCAGATCACAGTTTTCTTTCTTTGTTTTGTTTTTATCACGGGTTTCTTCCTCATGGAAATTGCATAGCAGGAACATGGCTATGGTCCAGGACCACACTCTGAGCTGAGCTACCTATCACTCCACGCTAAGGCCAGAAACACCTGTGACACTGGGGCGTGGGGGGTCGGGGAAGAATAGGGGAAGAGAAAAAAGGACATGATGGAGGAGGTGGTGGTGTTCCCAGAGTTGGTGAGTTGTTTTGCAGGAGGATGGCACCCTGACCCAAGGGCTACAGACACACCGGGCAAGAACCAGAAGGCTTGGGAGGCGCAGGCTGCTCACGCTAAGCCTCTCGCCAGCATCCCATGACCCACTCTCCCAGGCCCTTGCCTGTGAGCCTCCCTGGCCTTTCTGAGCTAGGTCCCCTGAGTCCTACTCAGTTAGCATGGGGAAACACATGTTGGGGGATGGGCAAGAGAGTCTCCCTATCCATCCATCAATGTCACATAGGAACTTTGTCCCGCTTCTCAGCAAGGCATGTCCTGATCCCATGCCACAATATCCTGGGTGACTAGATGAAAACCCAGGAGCTCCTCAGCACTGGAGGAGCTTTGCCTTATTTAGACACTGTACCCCCAGAGGAAGGAGAAAAGGAAGGAGGAGGAGGAGGTGACAAGTAGCTAGGCACCGAGGAGAAGGAAGGAGGCTGGAGAATTCTGAGAACTAAGGGTCAGGATGACATCATCACAGAGGGTTTGGCTGGGGTCAGTGGGTGGGGGCGGGGCCCGGTGGCTAGGGCTTGTGGGTGACTCATCTATAGGAATGGGCTTCGTGTCTGTAGAAGTCATTTATTTAGTAAGCCATTAATTGTTTCGACACTCATTTATTGAGTTGTTATTATGCTTCAGGCCCAAGGACCAGGCTTCAGAAGAGAGAGAGATCACTGCCAGGGCTGGGAGCTCATGGCCCAAAGGGGAAAGAGAGAGATGAGGCCACTGCTACATGTGGGTGTGTGCAGGAGCAGAGGGAACGTGTGACAAGAGTCCTAGCGCATGGCAGGCACAGAAGCAATGGACTGGCTCCATTTGGAGGAGGTAGTGGCCAAGAAAGGCTCCCCTGGGAGGAGAGGTAGGGAAAAGGGGATGCCTAAGCTGCGGGGGGAGGGGAGAAGCAGAGATGGGTAGGAAGAGTATAGACTGGAGGGCTGGGGGGGGGGGGGCTCAGGAGGTGTAGGGAATTGATGGGCACCTGAGACAAGATGACAGAAGTAAGACTGAAGGCTAGTGCCATGGCTTGCTGCCAAGCCTGCCAACCTGAGGTTGGTCCCCAGACCCCACTTGGTGGCAGGAAAGAGAACCAGTTCTGGAAAGTTGTCCCTTGATTTCCATATGTACTCTAAGGTCCATAAGTGAGCACACTTGCATGTATATACACACACACAATAATACACACACACAATAACACACACACATACACACACACACACACACAGAGAGAGAGAGAGAGAGAGAGAGAGAGAGAGAGAGAGAGAGAGAGA
>OU015742.1:106901956-106917239 GCA_907169655.1 Acomys percivali
AGAGAGAGAGAGAGAGAGAGAGAGAGAGAGAGAGAGAGAGAGAGAGAATGACCAAACAAACAAATGTTTAAAAAGGAAATAGAAAAGAGAAATGTCTATGGAGAAAGAATGGCCACAGGGTCCTCAAGTAGCTGAAATGCTACTTTCATCTGTGAGGGCCCTGGAGGTGTAGCTACCTTTGTCACACTCAGGACTGGCTAGTATGACCCTGACAGACTGATTCTTGCTGGAAGGTATGGCTCAGGTATGGTCAGGCTTAGGATCATCCCATCCAGCCCCACCCTTCCTCAGAGGTAGCCCAGTGTGCCCAAACCCCCTATAGACGGGAAGAATGCGCCTTAATGGAGGGCAATGTTTGCCGGACCCCACAACCAGCAGTAGCAGACTCCCAGCAATTGTACTTCCAGCCACTTGGAAACCCCGCCCTGTCACACCTGAGGAGCCCCAGATTGATCCTGAACAGTCATTGTTAGCATCATTCAGTGTCCTTCATAATGGCCAAAGCTGACGTCACTCACTCCTGGCCAGCCCCATACTCCATGTTGGACCAAGGCTCTTTTTTCCCAAATGGAAGACTGCTTCTCAGTGTAGAGACCGCCACACTTTATCCCGGTCCTCCAAGCCTCTAGGGAGGGCATCTGCGTTCCCTTTTAGTAGCCAGACCACATGCAGCCACAGACTCCAGGAGGGACTTTGAGCCTTGAGATTCTTTTCTTCAAACAGGAGACCAGGTACAAACCTTTTGAAAGGCTTCTGCAGAGGTGTCCTGGGCCCCTGAGCAGCCTCTGTTTTTCCAGAAGAATGAAGCCACCCCACCTGGCCATGGGTACCAACACCACCCATTTCTTTCAGTCACTGAAGTCCCAAACATATTTGTGTTTCTCTTGCTAACATTAGTTTGAGTCTATTTCAAGGGAAACTAAGTTGTCTGCCCACTTCTGATTCACACCCACTGAGCTCATCAAAACCAGAACAATTTGGTAATAGCTGCTGGGTTTACTGGATGCCCTCTGGGATCCGTGAAAGAAAAAAAAAAATCTCCGTTCCTCAGAAACAGGAAGTTTCAACAGAAGGAAGGAGCCCTTTGCAAAAAATCAACATTTGAATGGTCCCTGCCTGTTGGAGAGGCACTTTCTGTGTTCACTACCACCTGGTCACAACACTTCTTTCCTTTGGCTGGTCAGCAAACATGGATTCAATCTAGCACCTACTGTGCGCAGGGCCCAGGAACACTGGGGAATTTTAAAGAGGACCTTTTGCTTGGGGAGGGTTTCACTAACAGAATCCCACACACTGGGTACAGAGGGGGGTGCTGGGAGCTGGGAGGCTGCTTGTAAACTCATTCTCGAAATTCAGGAAGCCTTCCTGGATTTACGGGTGGCTAACTTTCCCCTTTGTCCTCCCCTGGCTGTCCCCCTGTTTGTCTGTGTCTGAATCACAAGCCATGTGTGGTGGCTCACCCCTGTAAACCCAGCACTGGGGAGACAAAGGTCAACTGCCACAAGTATAAGGCCAGCCTGAGCTACATATAGTGAGTTGCAGGCTAGCCTAGGTTACAGAGTGAGTTTGTCTCAAAAAACCAACAACACAATAAAAGGATATTGGTCGGGGGTGAGTGGGGTGGTCCATGACCTTATGGTAATTATCCCTTTAAATGTCTTTTCTCAGCTAGGTACATTCCTGTAATCCCAGCACATGGGTGGATAGATGTTTAGGGCCATCTTGAGCTATATATTTAGCTTGAGTCTAGCCTGTGCTAGATGTGTCTGTGTCTCAAAAAATAAAAATAAAAAATAAATAAGTTTGATTTCAGTACAGGAGTCTGGAGGAACGGGGGTAACAACCAGTGGGACATGTCTTCCTTTTGGTCAGCATCGGCAGTTCAAGTCCTGGATGAGGTTAACACAGGGCTGTCTACAGAAGGACGGTTCCATGCAATGACCACCATGCCACCAGATCTGGGTACACGCCTGGCCACTTCACTTCCTATCGAGGTGATATAGCCCCAGGTTCAGCTTCTAGAAGCCTCTGTTCCCTCAGAAGCAGGGGGAAGATATCTGCATCCCAGGGAACATGTATGATGATCCAGGAAGTTCATCCGTGTCAAGGCTGGGACACGGCGAGTGCCCACGAAAAATCCAAGTTGTTTTTCGAAGCTTGCTACCTCCTGGAGCTTCTTCCCACAGAGAAACTAAGGGTGCTCCCTCACAGCTCTCTGGAGAGGAGTCAGCTAGGCAATCTAAGCAACAAACACATGGGCTAAAATACCAGGTTCCTTCTAGCTGGTAACTGACTGCTGACTGCTGGGCCCTAAGCCCTAGGCCAGGGCCACTAAGACACTACAGCACATCACAGAGTGTGGGCAGAGCTAACCCTCATCCGGCTCATGATCTCCTGACCCATTGCTGTGCCCAAAAGGCCCTTTAACCTAGATACGGTGGTGCCTGCCTACATTCTCAGAGCACCGGATTAGACACAACAGAATTAGAAGCTCAAGGCCAGCCTTGAATGTTACAGGAAACCCTATCTCAAAAACCAGAGGTGCTGGGAAGCTGGGAGGGAGGGTGATGGCTCTGTTTCAAAGGCATGCAAGTCTGTCTTGAACTTGAGGCCTATCCCCTAGCACTCACTCTTGGGACTTCACAGTATGACAGAGAAAACAGGCTCAGGTTCAGGCTGAGCACAACTTGGAATCTGATCCTGGAGGGGAAAACAACTGCACTTTGGCAAGGCCTGCGTCTCAGAGGAAGTCCTCGAAGCCCATGGCAAGGCTGGCCCAGGAACCAAGGGCTCTGCATTCTAATCGCAGCCTTGATATCTCCTGCTGATGGAATACTAGCAAGTCATGTGGCGGGGGTGGGGGGGCACCTATAGGCCAAAGTGGAAATCATGTGTTTGATAAACACAAGTTATCTTGTTACTAAGTCCAAACAGAGTCCTGCTGGCCCCCCTTCTGGCTAACACACTTCCCTGAGTATTTGGGGGTGAAGAGAGAAGTCCTGGCAGCTTTCGATTCTGCTGTCTCTACAGTGCCAGCACCCTATGCACGCCCACTTCAGAGCAGACGAAGGGTGCATCTTTTCTTAAGAAGAGGAGCATTTCCTGTTTTGGAGGAAGAGGGATGGGGCTCTTCCTGGATGGACTGCATTGCCTCTTGAACAACCCCCCCCTACACACACACACACACTACCACACCTCCCTCCCCAGATTACTCACTCCTGGAAATATGACTGATGACACTGGATGAGTAAGAGGCTCATGCGCGTCACAGCCTGACTGCTGGGAGGGTGAATGAGTTCAGTGCTCTCTAGAGCAGAGCACATAGCTCTGCAGCAGGAGTCCAAGCAACACAATGGGCCTGGTGTGTGTGTGTGTGTGTGTGTGTGTGTATGTGTGTGTGTACATGTGTTTGTATGCATGTGTGTATGTGTACTTATGTGTGTGCATGTGTGTGCATATGTGCGTGTATGTGTCTGTGTGTATCTGCTGTGTCTGTATGTGTGTGTATGCATGTGTGTGTGTACTCATGTGTGTGCATGTGTGTGTGTATATGTGCGTGTGTGTGTCTGTGTCTGTGTGTGTGTGTGTGTGTGTGTGTGTGTGTTGTGTCTCATGACAGAGGGAGGCTAGCCTTTATTTAGCAATGAATTAAATACAAGTCCTGATCCCTTGCTCTCTTTTCCTAGCCCCTAAGTGATGCCAGCCTTTCTCAACAATAGGTAACAGCCCTAACACCTTTCTAGGCAAGTGGGCACAGAGGACTGACTCCTTTAGAGATCTCCCTGACTATTCTTCTGATCCAGTTACCCAGTCCCATGCCAGCAAGGTGAGGTACAGCAGCAGTCCTGGCTCTGGAGGCCCACCCTTGGCTTTAGGAAGCCTCTAACTGGAGTGATTACCCTTGCTGGGTGCCTGTGTGCCATGGGCATGTGTGTGTTTATACTTTGAGGGACACCCTAATTCACAGTGTCAGTCAAACAAATACTTTGGATCTGCTTTCCATTTTCCACGGGCCTCATTTTGGAACATTTAGTGGATGTGGGATCACAGCAAAGGAATGTATTCATTCAGTGCATTTTGAAATGTCTCTTTAACATTCTTGGAGTTACAGTGCAAGCTGAGCATACTAGTGGAGGCAAAACAAGACGCAAGCTAGACTCCCCTGGCACTTGGTAAATAGGGCTGAAACACCAGTTTCCCCATACCTAACATGGGCGTAGCCAGGACACAAATGGTATGGAAAATAACACCAGGACCGTGAAGCATGAGGCAACCCCACCTCCATGCTCTCTCTTCTATGATTCCCAAGCAGCCACTGCTCCAAACATTGTCCCTCACAGACCTTGAGGACTGCTGCTTGGAACCTTCAGGGTCCCTTTGCCTTAACCTAGAGGAGAATAGAAGGATGTGACCCAACCCTTTGGGGACAGAGGTACTAGAATTCAGAAGAACATATTATGGGCTGGGCATAGGGGCACATCTATGATCCTAGCACATGGAAGGCTGAGGAAAGAGGTGGATTAGTTTGACGTTGGCCTGAGCCACATGTAGAGTCCCTGCTCTCAAAATTAATTGCTTGTCAGCACGTTGATATCTCAGGCATGGGCTAGGACAGCAGCGAGGCCGGGGAGTCAACTATCCAGGGCTCCCATTAGTTCCACCCTGTTAGCTCCTGCGCCATCAGAGGGGGACAGGCTGTCTCTCATTTCACATTTTCCAGCATCACCCTTGGCTTGCCAGTGGTGCCCTACAAGGTGGGAAGGAACCTTGAGTAACCAGTAACTCTGTGTATAAGAGATAACACCCCCCAATAACTCAGTGACGATTCTTGATGCTAGAAAAAAAAAGTGTGTTTGTGTGTGTGTGTGTGTGTGTTTGTGTGTGTGTGTGTGTGTCTGTGTGTGTATTCATTGGTTGACCCAAGATCCTCCACCTTTCCTGAAGGTTCACTGGGTGACCTGTCCATTCAAGTCTCTGCTAGACTAGCCAGTGTTTCTGCCCAGTGAGACTTCTTTCTGAGTGCGGTGTTCTCTGGGTCCAACTGAGAGTTCAGGGCTATCCGGGAGAGTGTGGGTCTTGGAGGCTGCCCCATGCCTTCCCTGGGTCTCCAAGCTCCTGAACTCAACTCACAATATAGGCACGGATAGCTGCTCTCTCTCCAATTCTCCCCAGTTCCCCTTTCCCCACACAGCCTAGGAGACCTCCCTCCAATCCTAGAAGAGTTGTTGGCTGGACGAGGCCAATAAGACTACCCTGTGTCTTGCTCTTTTCCAAATCTGTGCCCTAGTTGCCTTAAGAACTAAGGCTCTGAGAATCAATCCAAGGCAGCCTGTCTTTGTTGAGCAATTAGCACAGAGCTGCTGAACAGCAAAGACAGCAACGAGTAAAAGTACTGAGGGGCAGGAGTTGCAGGTGCCTGATTTAGGGCTTTCTGGGCAGCTGTAGGAGCCATGACAATATGCTATTGTCAGAAGAACAGACAAGAGGATCAAGGAAACAGAATCGAGGCTAGAGGTAGAACCCCAAGCATGCGCACCCCTGCTCAGCAGCACAGGCATCAGTATGCTTTCGTGAGCAAAGGAAAGTCCTTTTTAATTAAAGGCTGCTAGAACAACTGGATATTTGAAAGTATTACCTCACCTCATACCCAAACATTGTTTTGAGATGGACACAGCTTATGCAAAACTTTGAGTCTTCTAAATCTTTGTAGAAATAAAAAGGAAATGCTGAAACCAGGGCCTCGTGAACACTACACGAGTGTTCTACACAGAGCCAGACCCACACTCTCTTATTTCAAGGCAAGGTCTCACTGTTAGCTAGTCAAGCCTTGATGCTGCTATAGACTTGAGCATACAATTCCCCTGCCTCACTCTCTGGAGTAGCTAGGATTACAAACTTCTATCACCAGTCCTGGCAGAAGGTAAAAGTGTCTTGAACAGGCCTGGAAAAATCCAAACCAGTAAAGGAATGAAGCCTGGAGTTGGGAGGGGCCCGGAGAGATGACTCAGTTAAAATGCTTGCCACCCAGGAACGAGGAGCACAGTCTGATCCCCAGTACTCAGGTATGGTGACATACACCCATAATTACTGTGCTAGGGAGGTAGAGGCAGGAGGATCCCTGAGCCGCCATCCAGTCTAGCCAAATCCATGAGCTTTGGGTTCCAGGAGAGACCTTGTCTCAAAGAATAATATGGAAAGTGATTAAAAAAGAAACCCAGTGTCAACCTTGCCAACACGCCACATGTGAGTGCGCGCACACACACTTTCACACACACACACACACACACACACACACACACACACACACACACACACACACACCAGAAAACCCATTGATAAGTTGGACACCATCAACATTTCTACTTATTTCTGGCCTTGTTCATATCTTACTCTCTTGACCAGGCTAGCCTTAAATTCATGATCCTCCTGCCTAAGCCTCACTCAGGATCCACCACTCCCCATCTAAGATAATATTTAAATTGGCATATTTTCATTATTGTACATGGTGTGGGTTTCACATAAATATTTTCATTAGGGTAAGAAAATCATTATATTTTTTAATGAATAAGACATTGTTGAGCTTGGTGAAGTGACACTTTGGAGGCTGATGTAGGAGTGCTATGAATTTGAGGCTAGCCTGGGCTACATAGTGAGTTCTAGGCTAGCCTGAAGTATATAGTAAGATCTTTTCTCAAAATAAGACACAGATAAGCAGGCAAGCCAGTCTGAAAAGGAAATCATAAAACACGTGTCTGCTAAAGTTTTCACATCCAGGGTATATTAATGACAACAAATTAGTAATTCAAAATTCCAAAGGACGAAAGCCAAAAAGCTAGGTGTGGCCATGCACACCTGCAATCCAGCCCTAGGGAGGGTGAGGCAAGCAGACTGTGAGTTTGAAGACAGCTTAGGCTATAATACTGACACCCCGCTTAAAACAAACAAACAAACAACAAAACAATTACAGGCTAGCCAAAGACTTGAACAAGCAAGTCACAAAAGATTAGAAATTGTAGGTGAACAAATGAACATTGTTCAACATCACTGTGTTCACTAGCAAAGTGCAAACTGAACACATAGTATCATTGCACACTCGCTAGCATGGCTAAATTTAAGACTGACAATCCCAAATGTTGGTGAGGACCTAGAACAACTATTACCCATGCATTATGGGTAGGGGTTCAAAGTAATGAGACCAGTTTTGAAAGCTAGCCGTTTCTTTCAAAGCTACCTATTTACTACACTATGAGTCACCAATTCCATTCCCAAGTATTTTCCCCAAAGAAATCAAAACATATTTTCACCATAAAAACATATCAAAAAGACTCATAACAATTGTTTTCATAAGAGCAAAAAAAAAAAAAAACCACCCCAGAAATAACTCAGGTGCCCGTCAATGGATAGATAAACACATCATGGCCTCTTCACAAGACAGAATATTACTCAGTAAAAAGATGAACAAACAGCCAACACACACATCTCAGTGTTACGCTGAACGAGGTCAGCACAAAAGACTACTTGCTATGTGAAGCTCTAAAGCAGACTAGACTAATCTACCATGATAGAAATCAGAACACTGGTTGCCTCGGGGTGAGAGTTGGAAACTGTCAGAAGAGTGAAAAGGTGACTCTTGTTGGGGGTGGAAGCAGGCTCTATCTTGCTTACAGCTGTGGTGACAGGGGGTTTACATTTGTGAAAAGTCATTGAATTTTACTCTTAAGATTCACCCACAATACTTTATGTAGACTATGCCTTGTTAACACAGAGCTGCCTGACAGGTTGTTTTCCTGCTCAAGAGCTCCGATTTTACAACATGGAAGAGGTCCGGGGCTGCTGGCACAGAAGCATGCCTCTACTTAGCACAAATGAACTCTGTTCTTAGAGATGGTCAAGGAAGCACATTTTATCACAATAAAACACACACACACACACACACACACTCACACACACACACCACCACCACTACCACCACCACCACCAACAACAACAACCACAGCAACAGCAACAACAAATAAATATGTTACCACTCAAACTTAACAGGTCATATTCCCAAGGCTTCAAAATGTGGTTTATTTTATACTTTTTATTAGTTTGAGACAGGGTCTCACTATATACCCCAGGCTAGCCCCAGACTCTCTCCTGCCTCTCTCTCCTGTATATTAGGATGATAGGTATAAACTTCTACATCTGATTCACAATTTGATTCATTAATCCAATAACTTATATTGTTTTTTTTAAGTGAGGAACATTTCATGTGAGGTATATTTTACCATAATATACTAGAGTGAAAACTAACAATAAATGGCTCAAGCAGGCACCCCTGGATCAGCCTCATTCTGACACTGACATCCTAAGTCCCCACACATAGTTCTGAGGGAAACCTTAGCAAATGGCTGTACAGCCTTTGCTCTTTACTGAATGAAGCAAATTCTACAACTACTCGCTGGTCAGTTCCACCCAAAGGATGCTGGTTTCTCGTGTCTCCATAATGGGTCTTTTCCTTGACCTCTCCTGTTCCAATGCCTCTCCCCAGACAGTGCAGGTATTTGTCAGGGTGACTATGCCCCTCCCACGGCTTCCTCTGGGCCCCCACAGCCCTTGAGTGAAAGGGCAGCCTGTAAGGACACAGAGTCTGAAGGCACTTGGGCTCATTCACCTTGGGGAGTCTTTTTGACAAGGATGTAGGGGGATACCCTCAAGCTCATCCCCTTTACCTTGGGCAGGGGACACAGTCCGCGTGCCTGGCTGCTGTGTTCCACATCTTGCTCATTGGTGGACTATTTGTGAGGAAAGGATGAGGGGTGAGTGAGCTTTAACTTCCCAGGGGTTAGATTGGCTTTCAACCTTCAAGACCAATGCCCTGCTGCCCTCAGCATGCGCTACTGCACTGGACAGTAGCCCCAGCCTAGTGTCATAGTGGTGACATACTCAACTGTGAGTGTGAAGGTGGTGTTGGTGACCCTGGGGTCATCTGCTCTAAGATGGATAGGACAGAGCCCTATCTTCTTCACAGGACTGACTGCCCACTTGTCAGATGAGGGATGTCATCTGAAACTTTTTGTTGTTGTGTCTACTTGAATTTATTACTTCCTTTAAAAAAAAAAGTTAAAAAAAGGAAGAGGTTTGGGATGGTCAAGGAAGTAACTCATGTACCCTGTGCACAGGAGCCAAGACTCCAAGATGTGGGGTACTCTCTGTTCCCTCAACCTCAGATCTCTAACAGACACTCACCCCCCAGTTTTCTTTTCAACAAGACATCCAGAGCAGCAGCAGAGATACTTCCTCGCTGAGACTGTGAACACTGGGAATGCGAGGGGGAAAAGTCCAGAAACAGGAACTGAGGAGAAAGGCCCTGGAGGACTATGCTGGGCCACAGGAAGTGGAAGTGAGCCAGTATGAGGGAGGGGGTGCCCCTCCTGACTGCTGTGGCTACATACCCCCAGATCCCACCCAGAGTGCCCTATGGTTTGTTCTACTGTCTGCTTCCTGACTCCCGAGGCCTCGCAGGTTCTAGGCCTCTACCTCTCTGTCCTGCTGCTGCCTCCGCTTCTCCTTTTGAATTCGGTTCTTAGAGAGGCCTACTTTATCACCTCCATGTCTGGCTGGGGTGATGGGTGTGACAGCCTCAGGGCTCAGCCCTAGGGGAAGTTCTGGTTTTACTTTTGGAAAAACTTCACATACAGCCCAGGCAATGGCACACACTTTAATCCCGGCACTCAGAGAGGCAGAGGCAGGTGGATCACTGTGAGTTCAAGGCTAGTCTCATCTACAAAGTGAGTCCAGGACAGCCAAGGCTACACAGAGAAACCCTGTCTTGAAAAACCAAGAAAGAGAAGAAAAACTTCACATACTTGTTTTTATAGACTGGGGCTTCCTCTTAGGGCACCTACCCTTCTTTGACTCTCACTGCTGCTTGGACCAGGTCCCCTCAAGTCTCTGTGTTGAGGCAATGTACTTGCCTGTTTAGGTCCCATCCCCTGGCCCTGATGGTTTCCAAAGGTGAAGTCAAAAAGAAAGTAGAGGTGCGGCGACTCCCACCTCTGGTCCTGAAGCCTCAGGAGTGCAGGGCTGCCTTACTAGGTCTGTTCCCTGCGGTTCAGCAGCAAAGTGACTTCTCGCCCTGCCCTCTGAAAAGTGTCAACAGTCTCTGCCCTAGCTTGTTCTCTGGAGAAAAAAAAGACTGTCTGGGAGACTGTCTCCAAAGGAACACACAAAGAGGAGAAGTGCCCCTCATTGTGTCCAGGCGTCTGTTGTACTGTTTCCCTGGAGCCATGCTGTGGGAAGCCTCATCCCACTAAGCCTGGACTCTATCTCAGGCTATGGCCTTTTCCCTATGACCTCTACTCCTTTGACCTTTGCTTTATGGCCTTTTCCCTATGACCTCTGCTCTATGGTCCTTGCTAAGCCACTAATCTGTTGAGATGTGAGGAGCTCAGAGGAGGGTGTAGCTCTGATGGCCCTGTGTTGAGTCCCTCATCTCTGGCTAGGCCCATCCATAGTCCCTGACAACTCACAAATGAAGAATGGAGCAGAGCAGAGGCACTCAAGGGACTGAGGAGGGCTGCCCCAGCAGGTGGGTTGAGCAGTGCTGTAGATGGTGGAACAAGGTGAGAGAAAAAGGTTGTTATCCTTGGCCACAGAGGCGGTGATGAGTTAGTGTACTCAGCCAGTTAAAAGACAGACATATAGCCTGCGCTGAGCTACCACGACACCCAGTCTTCACAGTTCCCTAATCCTGGTGGATTAGACCTTCTGTCTCCTCCTTGGCCTAAGAACACCCTAGAGGCAATGGTAGGGCCTGACCGTGAGCAGCAATGGCTGCACTGGGAAAGAGAAGAAGCAATATTTAAGACATACTATCCACAGGTCAGGACTACAGGAAACACTCTCCTAAGGATGACATCATTCGGTCCTCACAATACCCCAAGAAGGACGTTCCCACTTCATAGATGGGAATGCTGACTTGCCCTCACCGAGCATAAAAGCTGGTGATTCTGGACCGAACTAGAGGGTCCATGTGCACTCAGGGTCCCACCTCACCCTGAAGTCTCTTGTTTCCAGATCCTAATTATCTGTTGTTAGACCTCAGTAGCAGTCCTCTCGGGCAGGCAAGACCACACTCTCACAAAGCCCAGTGTCCTTCCCACCACTGTGTTCCGCTTGGCTTTCCCATGAAGGTATCTCTAAGGACCACACACAGGTCTTTCTACCCTAAACCCTACCTGCCCTCATGGCTTGGAATTCGGGATCTAGGGACACATGTGGGCATTTCAGTAAGACAAGTGCCCTGACCACACTCCTGCCATGGTAAACTTGTGCAGGCCGGGAAGCTGGCTCCACTCAAATAGAGAAATGGTCCATGGGAGACTCCTCACACAGCAGGCCGTGGATGGTACCATGAGTTCATCTGGTCTTTATTTGGAAGCCACCAGAAACATTCATGCCCTGTTGTCAAGAAGCTGAGGAAGGAATCCAGACAGTAAGGTCAGGGTTCTATTTCCCAGAAAGAGCACCAGAGGGTAGGGAGCGCCTCCCCTCCCCACCAGACATGAGGAGAGGAAGATGTCAGATGAGGTTGCTCCCCTGTCCACCAAGATGAAGAAAGGCCCAAGTTCCTTGGTTTTTAAGATGATGGAAAAGGGTGAGTCGGGTTGGGGGGGGGGGACTGGAGAAACCTGTTGCATTTCTAAGCGTTCTGGCTTCTTTGTCACTGGTGGAAACTACAGATTGGCATCGGCTTCCTTACACAATAGACTTTAGAGGTTCAAGAGCACTAACACAATGACTTTTATATATTTAGAACTAGTCCCACCCCCCACCTCCAAAGTTGAGCGTTTGTTTCTGTAAAAATAAATACACGGCAAGAATGCCGCATGGCTTCCTAGCACACAGGTGACTGTTGTGCAAGCTGCCTGCCCACCTTGCGTGGGTGGGGACCTGCCCACAGCTGTCACCCCCGGCTCTTAACTCCTCTGGGCACACCCAGCTCATTAGGGCACGGCCACACCCAGCTGCTCCACTCCTGGTTGAACCAGAATGCCAGGAGCCCAAGGCGGCCCCTTGAACTCCAAACAATGGGTTGTGCTGTAGCTAACCAAGGCCCAGGGCCTTAGGCCCCAGAGAGCTGGAGCCAGCCCCAGGATCCTCCCTCACCACGCCAAGAAGAGGCCTTTGGGTCTTGCAAGATGGCCTTGCCCCCTGTGCCTCAGTGAGGGCCACAAGCATCCAGACAAGCCATTAGGAGCAGGACTGAGTGCTAAGTGGTAAAAATAGACTGTCTGGGGCTGCCTCCCTGGTGGAGGATGAGTAGCAGCAGACATTATCTCACCCCTGCTCAATGTCCCCCCGGGGCAGGTAAGGGATGGGACTTGTTCCTGTTTTATAGCTTGGGAGTCCAAGCAGAGAAGATAGGACAGGCCAAGAGGAAATTGTCAGGCACAGCCCAGCACCTGTCTTGTTCATGGAAAATACCTCTCCTGGACAGGCCACTGCCCCTGGGATGTAGAACTGGCCTTTGAAGTAGAATGTTTCTTGACATTGCACACGCGCGTGTGTGTCTGTGTGTGTGTGTGTGTGTGTGTGTGTGTGTGTGTGTTCACATGCACGCATACACAAATCCAGACCTCTTTGACCTACCCCTTCCCAGGGCCAGCACACCTTTTGTCCCCCAAGGCTCTTTGGGCAGGGTCCCCTCATTTATGTCATTACCATCCTTGAGGCACTGTGTGGCATGAGGAAGGACAGGGTGCCTGGCCCAACCCCACCTGGCAAGTACATCTCCCAAGCAGCTCTGCTAACTCAGGACAAACCAGATTGGGGTTAGGCGGGTGGTGACACACTGCTATTTGTAGAGGCTCCTGGCCTTCTGCTCTCATGACACTGGGAGGTGAGGTGGCAGCTAGCTCTTCCTAGTCATGTGACTGACTATTTAGAGGGCCACCCCGGAGCCATGGATGGTAAGCTGGAAGGCATAGTGTCTGTAGTAGAGAGCCAGAGAGTGCCCTCATTTAGATAAGAGCTGCCGAAGCCTGAGCCCAAGCACTGACAGCCAGAGGGCCACCTCCCTCTTGGCTTTGTATGTCAATGAGGGACTGCATTTAATGAGAGCCTCTTACTTCCTGAGCCCTTCACTGTCCCAAGGCTGTGTTCCTCCCTCACTCCCAGCCCCTCCTTGCTCCTCTCAATAAAATCCATGCTAATTGGGGGTGAGAATTTATTGTAAATTAAAGGCTGATCAGGGGTGATGGTGGCGATGGTGGGCAGAGGCCCTGCAACTTAAGGGCAGGTAGCCTTGAGGCCTTAGAGAGAGGAAAGAGAGAAGCCCATGAACAGCCAGGAGGAGCTGACTCAAACCCATCTTAGGAGGCTGTCCCCTTCCACCCAGGCCTCCAAAGCCAGGGTGGGACCCGTGTGCTCAGAGCCTTCTCCTGGAGAAATGGGCAGAGAGAACTTGAGCAGAACAGGAGGATGGGGAGTATGAGCAGCGTCCTTGAGGGCCTCAGGGTACCAAAGCTCTCTTCCTTAAGGCCAACTCCACTGTATACTGTTGTCTCTTAAAAAGGCCTGGGTTAAAGGCATTTCTGCAAGCCTCACATTTGTGACATCATCTGTACATCACAACAATACAATAGGAACATCTTCCCTTCATGGCAAGCTGGATGAAGTTCACTGAGATTAAGCAGTTTGCTCCAACAAAGGCAGTGGAGGGAAGGAAGGGCTTCTTGTGGCTCAGGGATTGAACGTACAATGCCCTAGTGGCCTCGGCAGGGAAGGCGTGGTGGCAAGGGTGGCTCTAGCGGTAGCGGCTGAGGCTTGAGTAGCTGTTCACACAGCTGCCACAGTCAGGGAGCGGAGAGCGATCAATGCTGGTGCTCGGCTTGCTTTCTCCTTTTTAGTCTGTTTGGGATCAATGTTGGTTAGTTTTTTGTCAACTTGACACAAGCTAGAATAACTTCAGAAGACAGGCACTCAATAGAGGATTTGCTTCCACCAGATCTGCCAGTGGGCTTGTCTGTGGGGTATTTCCTTGATTGCCAACTGATGTAGGAGGGTCCAACCTACTGTGGGTGATGGTTCTGGGTACTATAAAGCAGGCCAAGCAAGCTGGGAGGAGCAAGCCAGGAAGAAGCATCCCTCCATAGCCTCTATATCAGCTTCTGCTTCTGTGTTCCTGCCCTGACTTCCCTCAGTGATAGACTGAGTGTAATCAGGAAGTGTAAGCTGAAAATAAATACTTTACTATCCAAGGTGCTTTTTTTTTTTTTTTTTTTGGGTTGTGGTGTTTATCACAGGAACAGAAAGCAAGCATTCATGGTGGTTCTTCCATCTTCACCTTACAACCCTCTAGGAATGCCTCACAGACATGTCCAGAAGTGTGTCTCCTAAGTGACTGCAAGTTGGTTCAACATGACAGTGAAGTTCATCATCATACAATCCCAGGCCTAGTTTTCGCCACTTCCAGCTTGGGGTTGAGACTGTATCCCTCCCTCCAAGACGGGAGGCCTGGAAGTACTCCACCAGGGTCCATACGGTGAGGTAAGGCCCTTTAGTAACAAGGGTATGACATTAACTCTTAGAGGGGCCTACAAATCTGCCATGTGGGTTATGTGTGGAACCATAGAACCCCAGGACAAACCTCCCATGGTGGTGGGTTTCTCTGTTGCAACACTACATGGCAAACCCCCTGTAATGCAGAAAGGTGTCATCTGTCTTCAGAAACCTGGAAAAGCCACAAAAACTAGCAGTCATCTGGGAACCAGGCGGGAAGCGGATGCTAGTCACAGGGCCTGCCTGGGGATGCTTTGGACTGTTTTGGAAGGTGGGAACTTCCCATTGATGGGTTAGTTCAAAGACTAAGTACCATTGTGCCTGGGAAATGTTATAGAGGAAATTCAACCATGCACAGGAGAGTGGGAGGGATAGGAGAGATGGTAGTTGTGTGTTTTCATACCAACAGCCTATGCCTAAAATGAGAGCTATTTCTTCTGTTTGGGCCCCTGATGTCTCTCTATGAGTGCTATGCTGGAGCGAGACAGAGCTGCTTCTGCCTCCTACCTTTGCTTAAGAGATGAGAATAGAGATGTGCTCAGAAAGCAGAGGCAGGGGCGTCTCTGAGTTTGAGGCCAGCCTGGTGTACAGAGTAAGTTCCAGGGAAGCTGGGGCTACACAGAAAACTCCTGTCTTGACATTGTGCCCCCAAAAGAATAGAGATGAGAAAATAGGCCCATAAGGGAATAGTGTGTGTGTGTGTGTGTGTGTGTGTGTGTGTGTGTGTGTGTGTGTG
>OU015742.1:106917249-106931347 GCA_907169655.1 Acomys percivali
GTGTGTGTGTGTGTGTGTGTGTGTGTGTGTGTGTGTGTGTGTGTGTGTGCATGCTGCTCCTGAGCTATAGCAAGCTGGACTGACATAGAAATTACCTCTGAAGCTTGATCCCTCTGAGGACAAGCCTTCTGAGGCAACTCTGCTCTGCCCTTTCTGACACGTAGCTGGAACATTCCCACTGGCCAGCCAGCCAGAGTCCTGCCTCGGCCCCGAGAGTAACTGTGCCCTTTGACACGGTGACCAAAATGAGTTGTTAGTCCTGGCAGCAGCTAGTCTCAACTTGGCCAAGGCTGCCAGGCAGCCACCTGCAGGACTCAGCTGATGAAGCAACTGACTAGTCATCCTTCCTTGCAATCGTTCTACATCTTTCTTGTTGAGAAGCATTCTCTCTGACATGTGAGCACCTGGAGGTCAGAATCTGGTATTTGGGTAGAGGGTTTGACAGTAGCATCCCAGCGCTGTCCATGCAACACCTCACACTAGGGTTACATGGCAGTGGACCAAATCCATTTTCCTTGAGAAAGCCTCCAGGGCTGTGCTCAATGGTAAATAGACAGTGCAACACCATTTCTCTCAACCCTTGAGTCTTTGCTTAGCGTTTGGGTCTTCCTCCTTCATAGGCATACTTGGCCAGCCATGGGGTGGTGAATGACTCAGTTCCAAGCTTGGTACACCTGACCTACATTCTCAGAGTCCTGGAAGCTATTCCCTCCTTCTATAATAAATACCTACTGAGCACTTATACACCCCAACCCCCCCCAAAAAAAAAACAGACATGAAAATGGTCAGAGTCAGGCCTGGTGCCATACGCCAGTGATCCCCGGGAGGCTGGGGTAGGAGAATCACAAGTTTAGGGCATACCTGGTTTTAAAAGGCAACTATAAGGCCAGTTTGGTCAACTTAGTAAGATCTGGTCACAATTTTGTTTTTAAAGATTTTAAAGTAGAACATTATGATAGGCAGATTTGGGCCAAGGGGTCCCGCTCAAACTAAGGCACTAGCCAAGGACAATACAGGCGGTAAAATTTAAACCCCTACCCAGATCTAGCCAATGGTCAGAACAGTCTCCACAGTTGAGTGGAGAGTGGGATATGACTTTCTCACGTACTATGGTGCCTCACATTTGACTATGTCCCCTGGAGGGGGAAACCTGGTGGCACTCAGAGGAAGGACAGCAGGTCACTGAGAAGAGACTTGATACCCTATGAGCATATACAGGGGGAGGTAATCCCCCTCAGGAACAGTCATAGGGGAGGGGAATAAGGGGAAAATGGGAGGGAGGGAAGAATGGGAGGATACAAGGGATGGGATAACCATTGAGATGTAACAAGAATAAATTAATAAAATAAAAAAAAAAAAAGATTTTAAAAGGAACTTAAAGGCCTGGGGAATGTAAGTGGCAGAGCACTCACTTAGCATCTGTGAGACCTTAGGCTTAATCCCACTAAAAGGGGGGTGGGGAGAAGAGGAAGATGAGGGAGATGAGCTACATGGACAAGGCCAACTCCTTACTTGCTGTGTGAATTTTGGCACGTTAACAACTTTGTGACTCAGTTTCCTTCTGTATGCTACTCTAATAGGTTATCGTGACTGCTGAATAAGTAATCCATATGGAATAGGTGAAATTGTTCCCCTTAAAATTCATATGTTGAAATATTAACCCTCCCTCAGGAGCTTATGATGCAATAGTGTTTGGAGATAAGATTTTTTAAAAGATAATTAAGTGAAAAGGAAGCCATTATGGTCGACCCTAATCCAACTTGATTTGGAGGAGGAGGAAGAGGAGGAGGAGGAGAAAAGGAGAAGAAGAGGAGGAGGAGGAAGAGGAGGAGGAGGAAGGGAAGAGGAGGGGGAAAGGAAGGGGAAGGACGATGGTGATGGTGGTGATGATGATGACTGGAGACCCACATGAACATAGAGAAAGACCATGAGAATACTGAGGGTATGAGCAGGCAGCCACACAACAGCCATCTGCAAAGCAAGGAATGAAGCTGTAGAGGCGAGCCCCACCCACTCCCTGACCATAGATGTCTAGTCTGCAGAACCATGAGAAAATAAATTCTGTGGCTTCAGTCCCCAGCAGCATCCCCCAGAAGACTAACATCCCACATGAATACCATAACTCAACCGGTACTCAGCTGATGCTAATCACTCTCATCAACATGACACTATCTCAGCACTGTATGAGCTTCCTGCTGCTGCTATAACACATTACTGAGAGTGTACTGGCTCCTAAGTCTGTAAATGTATTGTTCTGTCGTCACTGGGCTAAAGCCACTATGTCATCAGGCTGCCTTCCTTCTGGAGGTACCATGGGAGTGGCCATGTCCATGCCTCTTCCAGCATTATAGGCTGCCTGCATGGCTTGGCTGGTGAGCACCTCCTCGAACCTCAACAGCAGCCATAGTCAAAGGTGTCCTTTGGCTCTTCTCTCTTATGTTGACATCAGGTTCACCCAGACAGTCTAGCACAACTTCCCATCTCAGGAGCTTTAGTCATATCAACGAAGTTCCTCCAGCCATGTCACATAGTCACCTAGTCACAGATGTGTAGGAGCAGAATGGGTTCATGTTTGGGGAAACATTGTGATGCTTATATATAAATATTATTAGTAGTATCATCATCAGCATCATCTGTTTTGTCTTATGAGACAGGGTCTCACTATGAAGCTCAGGCTGGCCTTGAACTCATGGAGATCCCCCTGCCCAAGCATCCTAAGTGCCATTATGACCAATTTCTACATGCTATTATTAAAAGGGAAAAAACACTACAGATCAATATCACGCATATAAAATATTAACTAAATCTGTGCAGAGAGAAAATAGAGCAAGGAAAGGAGAAAGAGAGGGAGAGAGGGAGGGTAGTGGGAGGGAGGGAAGGAGGGAAAGAAGAAAAAGACAGGGAGGAAAAGAAACAAAGGTGGGGTGAATATGAACAAAGCACAAGGGAATGTCTACATGAAAATATCATAATGGAAAATACCCTGAGAGCCATCATTTTTGTACGCTAACTAAAAACCAGATTAAAAGGGAAATACACAGGTGCTATGAACAGGGGAACAAAAACATGAAGGGAGTTAGCTGGAAAGGGGAAAGAAAGGAAGTACTAAGTACTAAGGCTGGTTAAGGAAACCACACGGAAATAATTACAACATACAATATATATTGCACAGATGTAAGTTTGAATGAAGGAATGCTACTTGGGGTGCTGATGACACCCCCCAAGAGTGATAGACTAATGAATTCCCAGTGTCCGACATGTGATGTCTCTCCTCCAGTTGTTAGTCAGGTGAGTCGAACTGACTCCCAAGACAGTCTAAGCTCTTGCTGTTGCCCTTGGCTGCCTGCTGGGGCTTGAAGGTAAGACTCTATTGCTGAAGACACCACATACTCTGGACACAGGACTTGAAGGATCCGAGCTCCAACTGACCCAGAAGCCTCCTTTCTCCTGGAGGACTAGCTCGCATGCTATCCAAAGAAGCTGTGTAAGCTGCCAAGGGAGAAAAGCAAACACTAGTCCCACCCAATTATAATGTCTACAAACCACAGTGATGAGCAGCCCCATAAGGCGCCTCAAGGATGCCACAGTAGCACTTAACCAGCAGCTGTCTAAGTGGACTTAAGGCCCATTCAGGAGGGAATGCGTGCCTGGTGCTGTAAAACTACCCAACCACTTGTGCCTGGTGAGGTCATGGGCCAAGAGCAGGACCTACTGTTGTCACTTTCCAAAACCAGTGTGATTTCCTAACTGCATTCCCAACACGTTATCCTTATACTCACAGATTCGTGTGTGTGCTCTTACCCTCATCGGAGAAGCTTCTTTGTGTAGCAGATGACAAGTACTTGGGTGCCCAACCCCAACCAGGATATCTGCTGTGAGACTGTGTAACCATGAAGACTCAAAAGAATACGGCCACCTAGACAGGACCTAGGCAGTGCCACCAGCAGCTGACATGCCATCGTGAATGGAGCAAATCTCACAAGACCCAACCCCAATCCATTCCTGGCTAAAGCTAGATTTATATGTGTGTGTGTGTGTGTGTGTGTGTGTGTGTGTGTGTGTATGTGTGTGTGTGTGTGTGTGTGTGAGAGAGAGAGAGAGAGAGAGAGAGAGAGAGAAAGAGAGAGAGAAAGGATAATTAAATAAAAAGAGGACATAAATTTGAGAGGGAAGAAATGATGGAAATACAGTCCTCACATATGAAATTATCAACAAAATTAATTTATAAAAAAGAAAAAGAAAAATACAAAACTATACCCGGGTATTAATTAACAAAATTAATTTTAAAAAGAAAAATTCAAAACTACACCCTAGTATTTTGGGTAGAGGGAGCTGGGCTTACATTCTTGTTTTTTGCTTGCTTGCTTGCTTGCTTGTTGCTTATTTTAATTTTTTCTCCCTTTGGGACAAAGTCTCACATATCCTAGGCTGGCCTTGAACTTGCTATGTAGCCAAGACTGGCTACATGAACTCCTGATCCTCCTCCCTCCACATCTCAAGTGCTGGGGTTATAGGTGTATGCCACCACACCTGGCGTTTATTCACTTAAAAAAATATTTTTCAACATGCATCTATTCATGGATTACCAAGTATATACTTTTTAAAGTTAAAAATATCCAATTCGTAAAAAGAGGGCACGTGCCCGTCTCTCCCAGGCACTCCTGGGCTGGACACAGACTGAATCAACAGCAACCCGAAGCTCTGAGGAAGCACTGAGTGTGGGCAGAGCTCTGTGGTTGGCTGAGCAGGGGCCCCACGACCCAGGGAAATCCCAAAAGCCCTTTGAGGAGGCAGTAGCTCTGTAGGGTTCTTACTAATAAAGCAGGCAAAGGAGGGGAGGAGCCATGCCAGAGACCCAGCAGGGCCAACGCGCTCCATCAGTCCTTCAGCTGCCAGTGTGGGTGCTCTAGAGTAGAGGCTAAAGGTGAGAGTTGTGTAGTGTGTGTACCAGCCCCAGGCAGAAGTCAAAACAAAAGAAAGAGCAGCCTGCACCTGCTGAGAGGCCACTGCCAGGCCCTGTGCCCAGGGATTTATGGGTAATTTTCTTATTTACAAGTGGAATTGGGTTAGGGGAGAAAGGGTTTGATTGGGTGAGGAAGGACATAGAAGAAGGCAGATGAGGAAGTGGGGTGGGACTGCCCTTGATTGTCCAGTGCACACAGGGGAGGAAAGAGGAAGCAAGCAAGGAGAGCCAGCGCTGGTGACAATATCTAAAGCCACCTTCCTAACTATACACATACTTCTGGGTGTCTCATGTCCCCTTTTCCCATGTGAGCTCCACTACAGATCCAAATGGTAGGAGGATCTCAGGCAGCCTTACTGGGGCTCAGGCTCTGGAGAGCTGCCCCAGAGGCTTGACCTTAGACCTGGTGCCCCAGGGCAGACAAGACATCTCCAAGTTGGTGACCAAGGCAGCTGTCCACAGACCCGGCCAGAACACCCTGGCAGTACCCTTCAAGGGTAAGTACACAAGCCAGTGAGATCAGGGCCTGATGCAGGAAAGCAGCTGGAGAGCTTCAATGCACAGCCTTCCACTTCCTGTGTTCCTGCTTAGCAGAGAGGGCTATGCTCTGAGGGTGTAACTATAGGTGTGACAGAAGGACAATACTCCAACGACATGATGATCTGCTTGCCAGTTACTAGCTATGTGACGTTGGACAAGCTATGCCGTCTCTGTCGCAACTTCCCTGTCCATCACTGGGTGAATGGCGATAGCTAGTACTCTTAGGTTACCGCGTGTGACATGCTGGTGCCCAGTAAAGCCATCTAGGTTCTAGTGGTCATTCTTTGTGGGTCAACTACAGGTCTCCCAGCTGGGCCTTGGCTGGCAAGGTCATCTTTAGGTCTCTCTCACTTGATCACCTGATCACCTCCTACTCCAGGGTCAAGGTATGCAGCAGAGGAGTGATGTCATGTGGCAGTGGTGATAGGGCTGGTAGCTCTGCATGGTGGTAACTGGGGCTCTGAAGGAGAGCAGAAACATGAGCTTCAGAGTAGTAGACATCCTATCAGGAAGATCTGCCAGAGCACAGACAACTGGGCACCCTTGCTAGTCCTAAATGCCCAGGACCAGGGGGTCAGGGATGACTTAACATGGCAGAGGAGGGTTCTAGCATGTGCTTAGGGGTTGTTGGGACTAGATCTGTGTACCAGACATGTGAGCACTTGAGGTCAGAATCTGGTATTTGGTTATTTGACAGTAACATCTTGACACTGTCCATGGGACACCCCCACAGTAGGAATACATGGTAGTGGCTCAGATCCCCTTTCCTTGAGAAAGCCTCCAGGGCTGGACTCAGTGGGTAAATAGAGGATGGGATATGTCCTTTCTCTCGACCCCTCTGCTTTTACCCTATCTTCTTCTTCTTGGTGTTTGGTTTTCCTCCTCCATAACATACATGGCCAACCGTAGGTTCAAGAATGACATGTCTGTGTAGGCATGCGCATGTGTGGGGTATGTGTGTGCGTGTATATGCCCACACATGTGGAGGCCGGAGGTTGGCATTGTGTGTCTTCCTGGGTTGCTCCCCACCTTACTTTTTTACACGGGGTCTCTCCCTGAGCCTGGAACTTATCAATTTGGCTAGGCTGGCTTACCAAGAGATTTCCCAGAATCCTTCAGTGCTGGGTTACAGGTATGCACAGTGCTACCTTTTTGTGTGCTGGAGAGCCAGACTTAAGACATTTAAGCTTCTGCAGTGGGTGGTTTACCATCTTCCAGGCCCAAGAAACTTAATTTTTGAAAGCAGTTTCAAGTTCACAGAAAAATAAACACAAAGTATAGAGTCTCCGCCCCCACACATACAGGGTCCCTACTGCCAAAGTCCTGAGCAAGAACGGCCAGTTGCTTAAATCCGCACACCCAGATGGACCCTCATTGTCACCCACAGCCCAAAGTTTGCATTAGGGCTCAGTCTTGGAGTTGTAGTCTCAAGGGATTTGACAACTGAAGAGTGTAAAGTGTCTAGTGTATCACATAGAATAGTTTAGTTTGCCTGTCTTGGAAACCCTCCACGCTGCTGCCTGAGTCCCTCTATTTCCCCACCCCTCCTGGAAGCCACTGATCTTTTGACTCTTTTCGTACTTTTGCTTTTTTCAGAATATTGTATAGTTGCAATCACACAGCATGTAGCCCTTTCAGACATTCCGCATCATTATAATGGATTAGCTGGCAAAACAACGTAAGTTAAGGATCATTTTAGCACATCACTTTAAGGAAGCCACGGTGGCAGCAGCTCCATGGAAGTGGGAAACACATACACACACACACACACACACACACACACACCTGCAGTTACATGTTAACAATGGGGGAGCAGAAAGCTCAGACTGGAACCCAGTCAGGCTACAACTGTTCAGGACACAACCTAAACTTGGCACTGATCTGGGACCAAGTGTTCAAACACATGAATATGGGGACATTTTACACTCCAATCAAGATACTCCTTCCAGTTAGAAACATGCACTCAGGGTTCCTCCCTGGCCTCTCATGGCTTGATGGTTCGCATCTTGTAAGTAGTGAATGCTATTCCATTGCCTGGATGGGCCACAATTTACTTATCCATCCTGCACTTAAAGCCATCTTGGTTACTTCCAAGTTTGGGCACTAATGAATGAATAAAGCTATAAAAACATTGGTGCAAGCCAGGGACTGAAGTACATGCCTTTGACACCAGCACTAGAGAGGCAGAAGCAAGCAGATCTCTGTGCATGCTCAAAGCCAGCCTGGTCTACATAGGGGGTTCCAGGACAGCCAGAGCTATGTAGAGAAATCCTATCTCAAAACAAAACCTGTGGGTGCATATTTTTGTGTGAATATCAACTTCCGATTGCCTTGGAGTAAATACAAGAAGTATGACTGCTGAATTGTTCAGCAAGAGCACGTTTAGTGTCGTAGGAAACCACCACTGTATCTTCCTTCTAAAGACACAGCAGCAGTACCATTCACATCCTCACCAGCCATTAGGATGAAAAGTGAAGAAGATCATCTGGCCAGTAGTTGCTATAGCAAGAACCACATTTGGTTCTCCTACCTCTGTACTTTAGAGGCTGCTTGACCACATTGCTGCTCAGACGAAGCGCATGCGCTCACAAACGTTCCCACTCGCCTTGGGTTTGAGCTGGGACACCTTGCCCAGCTTGCTCTCTTGCCTCTCATTCCAGGTCACATCCTGCTGCTATGATAAACACCATGACCAAAGGGAGCCCAGGGGAGAAAGGGGGCTCCCTTTGGATCACAGCTTATGGGGAAGCCAAGGCAGGAACCAAAACAGAGGCCACAGAGGAACTCAGCTTACAGACTCACTATGGGCTCACATTCAGCTCCCTTTCTTACACTTCCCAGGACCACTTGTCCAGGGGAAGCATTGCCTACAGGTCTTCCTACATTAATAATCAAGAAAATGCCAACCATACATGCCCACAGGCCACTCTGATAGAGGCAATCCTCAAGAGAGGCCCTCTCTTCCCAGCTGTGTCAAGTTGGCAGCTAACACTGGTCAGTGGATTTGTAATTATTAATATCACTTGTCAAGTTGACTCAAACACATAGCCCAACTTTGAAAAAATCATCGTCTTTAAACAATTTCAACACTTTAAAAGTTCAAGTTTTCTTTAAAACAAAAACAAAGTCTCTTAACTGTGGCCTTCTTTAAGATCCGAGATAGGTTACACGCATTCTTATTCAAAGAGGGAAGAACCAGGGCACACTTAACATATTCAGGGCACACTTACAATGCACAGGGCACACTTACAATGCCCAGGGCACACTTACAATATGCAGGGAATGCTCACAATGCCTAGGGCATGCTCACATTATGCAGGGCACAGCACACTTAAAATACCCAGGGCACACTTACAATGCTCAAGGCACACTTACAGTACCCAGGGCACACGTATAATGCCCAGGGCACACTTACAGTACCCAGAGCACACTTGCAACACATTAGATAAAAGCAAACCCCAAGCCCAGCAGTGTAAACAGCACCCACTGAGCCTCCATGGGCAAGCTCTGGAAGCTCTTGGCCTGTGCCCTGACCCACACTGACCTGTGTCCAGGTGTTCAAGCGTCACTGTATCCAGGGGCCTCCTGAAGGCCCTGTCCCCTTCAGAGCAGCCCCCGGCAGCCCTGGACTCTGAGGAGTCATTAGGACCAGGTCAGTCAGGGATCGCAGGAGAAAAGAACAACCCTTCTGGCTCTCCCTCCTTCCTGCCACTCTTCCTCCTCCATCTTTTCTTCCTCACTCCCTCTGTCCTCCCTTCTTCCTTCCTGTCTTCCCTCCTTCCATCTTCCTTTTTCCTTTTTTTTTTTTTTTCCTTGATGTGAAATTCAGCTAAACCATTTCCGGTGAATAATTCGGCAGCATTTGGCCGACTCATAATGTTGTGCAAACATCACCTGTGTCTAGCTGCAAATGCTTTCATCATCCCTAGAGAAAACCCCACAGTCATTACAGACTTCCTTACCCTACCCTCTCCCCAGGCCCTGGCAACTGCCAGTTTATCTTCTGTCTCTTTGAGTTTACCTATTCTGGTAGTAGACCAAATGGAATCTTATGTGCCCTTTTATACCTGGATCCAAGTATTTTCCTTGGATCCCCTGGGGGAGGAGAACGATTAGGACCCTGTCACCTTTGCCCTCCTGCCTGTCCCCTGTCCATCCTCCTGTGTCTCCTACCCACCGTGAAGTGGCCTGGATCATGTCGCTGTGCTATTTCCCACTTCTTCTAATCTCTAGAACAACACTTTAAAAGTTCATAGATTTGATCAACAAATTGTCCATGACAGAGGGAGCTAGTGACACAAGTTTTAATCACAGCTACTGTGTAGGCTGAGGTAGGAGGAGCCCAAATTCAAGGCTAGCCTGGGCTACATTTTTTTACGTTCAAGACCAAAGTAGGCATTTTAGTGAGACCTTGTCTCAAGATAAAAAGTAAAAAGAGGCTGGGGTTATATAACTTAGGGGTGAAGCTCTAGCCTAACAGATGTGAGGTTCTAGGTTCAGACCCCAATGGGGACCAGGGAGCTCTCTGGCTAGTGGGGGCAAGAACCAGTCAATGACCATAAAGCTGTATTAAAGCAATGTGGGAGCCAGGGAACCCCAGAGGAAAGGCAGCTGTCTTACTGGGGACCCACATAGTCAGGGAAAGATCAGGGCTGTTTTAGCTTCCTGTGGCCCCAGCACTGACAGCACAGCTTCTGATACTTAGAATGGGGAAAAACGATCAAGCCAGCCCTTCAAACAGTTCATCTTCCAGCTAAAGGCTGGAGGCTGAAGCGTGGCCTATGCTGGGAAGAGACTGGCAAGCAAAAGGTTCACCCCTTCGTAGCCTGAGACATGGTTTAGCCTAGATAAAGATGGGAGGTGGTGGGGTGCGGGGGTGGGGGGGAGGTGGTGGGGTGTGGGGGGGAGGTGGGGAGAGATGGGACCTTGAAATTACACAAGGGAAATGGACTTTTCCTAGAGTTGAAAAAGGAGCCACAGAAGGCTTCAAGAAGGCCTGCACCCTAGAAATGCACCTTCTCATGCAGACTGGACATTACAACGGCTTCTGAGGGGGCCAGGCAGACAGAGCTGACTTTGTTCCTGCCCTCCTGTGGCTGATGTTCCCACAGTGGACACAGGTTCTTAGTACGCCCCAAGAATGATTAAGTCACGCCGGTGGAAGTGGCATACACCATTAATATCAACAGTGAGGAAGCCGAGGCAGGTGGAACTTCAAAGCCAGTCTGGTATACAGAGGGAGTTCCAGGGCAGCCAGGACTACACAGAGAAACCCTGCCTCAAAAACAAACAACAAACAAGGAGGAGCAGGAGACAGAGGAGGAAGAAGAGGAAGAGGAGGAGGAGGAGAAGGAGGAAGAGAAGAGAAAGGAAGGTAGGTAGGAGGAAAGGAAAAGAGAGGGAGAGAGAGAGAGAGAGAGAGAGAGAGAGAGAGAGAGAGAGAGAGAGAGAGAAAGAAAGAAAGAAAGAAAGAAAGAAAGAAAGAAAGAAAGAAAGAAAGGGTGCAGAGAGGCCAGTGGATGCCAGGACCTAGGAAATCCTTCCAAGGAGTGAACCCTGGGCCATGAAGGGTGATTGGTGAACTGAAAGAGAATAAATGCCTGTGGGGATCTCAGCCCCAATTGGTACATCTACAGTGATATCCCTATACCTAAGACTCAGGGACTATTGAGGAAGAAGAGGTGGAAAGACTGTCAGATCAGAGGACCATGATCTGCTGCTAAATAGTGTCCCCTACCCTGACAGGGATACTGCAGCATGAACGCCCAGCAATACAGTTGCCTAAACACCACCACCACCAGTAGACACACCAATGAGGGTAGAGGGGAACTCCTAAGGCCCCCATGCCTAGGCGGAAAGTTACAGATAATCAACGGCCACAGAGAGGGAGAACCAATTTTCTCTAGGGAGGAAGCTCCTGACGGATTGTATAAGCCCAAGTGGCCAGCCCTACACACATATACATATGAGCAGACTACATGGGTTCTCAGAACCCAGAGCCAAGCATGCTGACACATGTGTAATCCCAGAGGGCATGGCAGAAACAGGGACTACCTGGAGTAATCTAGTTAGCCAGACTAGCTGGCCTCAGTGAGAGGACCTACCTCAATATATAAAGTGAGACTCAATTCAGAATGACACTTGATATCAATTCCAAGTCACCATATGTATATGTAAACACACACCACACACACATGCTCACTTAAATTTTTTTAAAGGAAAGCTGGGTGTGATGGCACATACCTTTTAATCCCAGTAATCTGGATGCTGAGGCAGGAGGATCTCAAAAGGATCATGAGTTGACGCTATCCTGAGCTACATAGCATGACTTTGTCCTAAAATATAGTGATGATGATGATGATGATGAAGATCAAGAGAGAAAAGAGGTTTCCAGGTCACACTCCAGCATTTAAGGAAGTGCTAACTAAACTGTTGAAGGAACTAAGAACGTCCAGTGTGGCCACTGTGGTAAGTGTGAGGCCAGGAGTTGAATCAGCTGAGCCTGTTGAGACCTGCAGTGGGGCAGGACGGACAGATGGACTGACGGATGGATGGACTGACCCTCTTACACATTCTGGACTTACCCTCGGCAAAACAGGAAGTCCTTTGTTATGTAAACAGGATCCTGTTTTGAAAAATGGAATTAACTGCATTTCTCCTTTGGATTCATGTAACCTTCTGCCTGGTCAGTTCAAGCATCCACTTATCTGAGGAACAGAAGGATTATCAAAGGGGGGAAAAGCCAAGAAAGATTAAAAAGCAACAACAACAAAACTTATCTTGTGACATCCAACATGATATCTTTCATCCAGACATCTGTCTTAAAAGAGGGAAACTGTTGTGAGGCCACAAGCTACTCTACTTAACACCCTCTAGTAGCGTACTCAATAAGCCATCTTTTTTCTATTTAAAAAGAAAAATATTGGCTCTGTTTAGGACAGGGTGATGATGGCCAGATCCCATCTGAAGTGCAGGTCCCTCCAGCACTCAGAATCAGAGTAAAGTTTTTGTGCCTGCAAGTGGGGCTAACCTAACCCCTCATATTTATAATTTTAATTTATATTGACCACCTGGAGCAGACGCCTCTTGTATTGTTATGTACATAGTCTGTATCAGAGAGTTGTAAATAAGTTCTTCGTGTATAATAAAAGAAGCCGGTTTTTGATCTTCAAAAACACAAAAAATGTTGGCTTACTGGGTGGTGGTGGCACACACCTTTAATGCCAGCACTCGGGAGGCACAGGCAGACGGGTTGCTGTGAGTTCGAGGCCAGCCTGGTAGACAAAGTGAGTCCAGGATAGTCAAAGCTACACAGAGAGATCCTGTCACACACGCACACAAAAATAATAATATACATATATTATATGTTGGCTCAGTGGATAAAAGTACTTTCCTGAGTCTGACTCCTGAAACCCAGGGTGGAAGAGACCTGAGCCTCAAAAGTTGTCCTATAATCTTAACATGCACACTGGAGCACACACATGCCTCACATATATACATCAGACACACAAGCCTGCATACATATACTGGTAAATAAAGTTTCAATTTCATTAAAAAGAAATAAATAACAATTTTAAAGTAACAATTTTATTTTTTATTTTATTTTTTTTATTTTTTTGGGTTTTTCGAGACAAGGTTTCCCTGTGTTAGCCTTGGATGTCCTGGACTCACTTTGTAGACCAGGCTGGCCTCGAACTCACAGCGATCCGCCTGCCTCTGCCTCCCAAGTGCTGGAATTAAAGGCATGCGCCACCACGCCCGTCTTAAAGTAACAATTTTAAAACAGTATAATGACTGTCTCTAACACCTCCAACTCTAAGATAACAAAAGACAGGCTTGATTATGACTTTTTGTTTTGTTTTGTTTTTTGTTTTTAGAGATAGGGTTTTCCTGGCTGTCCTGGACTCATTTTGTAGACCAGGCTGGCCTTGAACTCACAGCAATCCACCTGCCTCTGCCTCCCCAGTGCTGGGATTAAAGGCATGCGCCACCACACCCCAGCTTGATTATGACATTTTAGTAAAAGAACAGAGGGGCTACCTGGGTCTAGTGAGGTTATTGGCTCTCAGAGGGGAAGCTACCATTTTACTAAACCAGAATAATTCCTAACTGGTCCTAAATATCTATCCTAACACTCACAGGTAAGTGTAGCTCTCACCTCCTCTCATCAAAGATTTTATAGAAAACCATGTCCCATCCAAATGCAGAGAACAAGAGACTGTGGGGTCCGGGCTCCTGCTGATGGACCTCCTGCACCCGAGGCTCAAAAGAGGCCCAAAGAGTCGGAGGACCAGGAAAGTTTCTGTGAGACCATGTCTCCTAGAAATGACAGAGACGCTTCACCCAGGACACCTCAACAGCATGGTTGTCTAAATAAGAGCTGAAGACATGTGGAAGTACACCACCAATGGACATGCTGACGAGGAAGGGGGAGTCTCCAGGGCCCACCCACAGACAAGGACTGCAGGCAACTGAGGGGAAGAAATAGTATTGTTCTCCAGAGGTGAGCCCCCTAATTGGTTATCCAATACCAAGTGACCAGCCCTTATCCACACACATACAAGAAACACTAAACAGGCTGAGCATATTAGGGGT
>OU015742.1:106933793-106957853 GCA_907169655.1 Acomys percivali
TGGGACTAGGCTGTGCAGTGGGACTGGGCTGTGCCGTGGGACTAGGCTGTGCAGTGGGACTGGGCTGTGCCGTGGGACTAGGCTGTGCAGTGGGACTAGGCTGTGCAGTGGGACTAGGCTGTGCCGTGGGGACTGGGCTGTGCAGTGGGACTAGGCTGTGCAGTGGGGACTGGGCTGTACAGTGGGGACTGGGCTGTGCAGTGGGGACTGGGCTATGCAGTGAGACTGGGCTGTGCAGTGGGGACTGGGCTGTGCCGTGGGGACTGGAGAAGGCTGTGTTGAACAGACAGAGATGACAGAACCCATGCTGGGAAGGTAGCCACAATGTACTATACAAGACATCCCTATTTAAGGCAGGCAAGGCAAGGTGCATGACACAGGGACTCAGGGTACAAGAAGAGTCGAGGCTGGAAGAGGGAAGCCAAAGAGAAGTCCACACAGGTATAGCTAAGGACAGCAAGCTGTGCCCTGGCCAAGAGCACACTAGGTCAGACACGTCTACAGTACTTCATCACAAGAAAGTCCAGTGTCTGGCAGTGGAGGTGGACATCAGACTCACGTGGGTGGAGAGGAGTGGGAGGTGAAAAGTAGCCATCGAAGTGCAGATAACTCTTAAGGGTTGGACATGTTCTAGGGGAAGGCTTTGCTATCTTAAAGTTCGGGTGACACTGTCTTCTTTACTACAAGTGGGGAAAGGCCTTTGGAAAAGTAGATGTTAATAGCAGAATAAGGAAACTCACTGAAGAGGGTCCCAGCGCTGACAAAGGAGGGAAGACTAGGGACCAGAAGGGTGAGAGGCCAGTAGGTTTATGAACTTCATGAGGGGAAATTGAAGAGATGCCCCAGGTTCCTGTGAAATGAGGAACGACCTCATCTGTAGAAAGTGAGGAGGCTGGGGACAGTTTGAGAAGGGAAGAGACAGCACTGAGTGGCCCTTCTCGGGAATGAGAGGAGACCTGGCCAGGAAAGCACCAAGGGTGAGGTCCAGGGCGGCATGGAAGCAAGCTGATGGTGACACAGAGCTGTGAGGTTGCGTGTTCTTCCTGGAAGGCAGCTCCTCATCTGGGCTTCTGGGTTGCCTTCAAATGAACGTGTCTAAAACCAAAGGTGGGGCCTAGGCCTCCTCCCACTCCTGTTGCCTCCCAGTGGCTGCTCCTGGAACCCTTAGAAATACGTTGCCCCCTTACCCCACGGCTATGACTCTTCAGGCTGCTGCCGGGGCCTTCTGCCTCTTCTTTTTCTTCCCCACCCATCCTACATCCAGGCTCCCTTTGTCTTCTAAGTGTGACTACAGCTGTTTCGTCTCCTCCATCCTCATTTGGTTCCTTTTGCTATGATAACTGCCATGACCAGAAGCAACTTGGAAAGTTGCTTACACTTGCATCACAGAAGAAAGCCAAGGCAGGAACCTGGAGGCAGGCGCTGAAGCAGAGACTGCGAGGGGTGCCGTTTACCGGCTTCCTTCCCATGGCCTGCTCAGCCTGCTTTCTTTATAACCTAGGACCACCTGCCCTGGGGTGGCCCCACCCACAGTGAGATAGATTCCCCTCCCCCATCAACAATTAAGAAAATGCCACATAGACACGCCTACAGGCCAGGGTGATGGGGGAAGCAGGTCTTTAATCGAAGGGCCTTGTCCCAGGTGACTCTAGTTTATATCAACCTAACCCAAGCCTAACCAACACGCCGCCAGTTAGCTGCCACCTTTGAAACTAAATGCCTAGAAATTAACTCTAGTTTCCACTTACTTTGGGGGTTTCGGGTTCAGTAACACTGGTTCTGGGACACAGCCCCACTCCTCCTCCGGATTTAGGAAACTCCCAGATGGTACCTGCACCCATGGGACCCTATGCCTCTTGTCTTTTTGTGAACTGATAATTTTTTGTACTCCCACCCCATGAAGGCGTAGGTAGAGGGTGGGGGACGCTAGAAGCCCGTGATCTATTCTACTTCCTCGTGCAAAGGCTACGTGACACCAGCAGACAGACACTCACCACACCACAGACGCCTGCCATCCAAAGCCCTCAAGATCACAGCTTAACGTTCTGTCTTCCCTCATGTCAGCAAATGCTGGTGACATTCAGTCACCCTGGCTTTTTTCCTTCATGTCTTTGTTCAACCACTCTGGCTGCTAGGCACACTTGCTCTCTACTCCGTCTACCGCGGATTATCCATTCACCTTTGCCCCAGCCCTCTCCTCCAGCGTGTCTTCTCTGTACGCTCCCCCACCTGCCACAGGTCATGTTCCTTGGCCCACTGTAACTCCCTTGAGGGCATCTTCTAGTCTTCCTGTGAAAGCACAAAACAGAGACATTTTCTATAACACGTATGCAAGTGGTGTCTCATCCGGCTGTGTCTCAAAGTGTGCATTTGTGGGTTTGGGTTTTGTTGTTTTGTTTCGGGGGTTGGTTTTGTTTTGTTTTGTTTTGGTTTGGTTTTGGTTTTTGGCACTCAGGAGGGATACAAGAATGCTTTTGAGTGAATGGGAGAACTTTTCTCCCTCGTAACGGTCAGAACAAGAGGCATACCCTCTTGTTGAAATACTCATTTTTAAAACATGGCTCGCTTAGGTTCACACGAAGCGGTTGTTGTCGTCAGGGAATGTCTGTCATTACGTGTTTGTTCCATCTTCATTCGGGAAACGAATGCTTGCCTTGTGCGCTGGATGAAGGTAGCGATTGTGTTTGCCAGAGTGCCAGACAGGCCACTGCATAAGGGCGAAGGAATTCTTCCGGGAGCTGGTATTTGCCAACACACTCAGCAGCATTTGTCTCCTGGACTGAATGAGACCGTGTATGTGAAGGCATATGCAAAGGTATGAAGCTAAAGGAAGGAGGTGCCGTATCTATAAATAATAAACCAGTAGTTATTTTAGTTTATTTGCAACATGCTAATGTGTTTTTCCCCCATTTGGAAAATGGAATTGTTGGAATCTTCAGAAATGTTACCTAAAAATAAACCACAGAGACAGGCAGCAGGCTGGTAGCTGTCAGGGACAGGGGAGGGGGGTGACTGCTTAATGTACCAGGCTTCTTTTGTGGCGATAGGAACATTCTGGAACACAATAAGGGCAGTGGTTGCCCCATATTGTAGAGACACAAATGCCATGGAACTGCTCACTTTGAAATAATTTGGGTAATTTTATGTTAAATGAGTTGAAACTTAACAAAAAGTACTTAGCGTCTAATAACATGTTCCAAATAGACAAGGCTGGTCTTTTCCAGGAGTGCACAGGATCAACAGTTTCCACCGTGACACGTACTCTGCTGTAGCCGAGGGGACAGAGGCCTTGTGTGCACAGGGTCACATCCTCCTGATGTTCACGAGACTCGAGACTAGCCAGCCAGCCAAGCTTTAGCTTCCTGCTCTGCCTTCCACAAGGACTTTTTAAGATGTTTAATTCAGTTGAGGGTCTTCTTGTTCTAGAGGCGAAGCCTGAAGCATCTTTTTTATTCCCCTCCCCTTCAAATGAGTAAAATTTTCCGGAGCCAACAACTCACAGACTATGATAAGCTTTGCAGTGGCCTCTGTCCACCAGGGCCCTTCGGGAGAGGAAAGAAAAGCATCCTGCTTACTAGGTGGAACCCCAGCGCAGTTGTTGCTCAAGCCTCCAGGCAGGTCTGATTACCAAGAAAACTGAGGAGATTGCTAGCAGAGGCCCATCACTCCTTGTGATGTGATCCTTTGTTGCCTCACCAGGAAGGGACAGACTCAAGAGACACATCTCGGACCGTGGTGCACAGCCCAGAAGTCCTCTTTTGTTGTGGGTCTGTCTATGTGAGGTCTGGTGGGGCCCTACAAGCAACAGGGACAGAGCTCTCCACAGACAAGTATCCTACCCATCCTTTAAACACACACACAGCTGCATGGAAACACACACACGCTTCCATTCAGACATGGGGCAGATGGGCCCAGGGCCCAATGGCTGTACTGTAATCAAGTTGCATCAGTCAACTTTATAACCAAAGTCTGTGGGATTTAATTGCTTGAGTTTCTTCCTGATTCTAGCACTTCCTGCCTTCTCAAAGGCCGTCGCGTATGTGATCTCACACCTCCACGGGCTGGAAACGTGTCCAATCCTGGAGATGGTATACTCTGTATACATTGAGAATCTACTCAACAAAGAAAGCCTAGAAACAAAGCTGTAATTCACCAATGGAACTCTTAGTTCCAGCACAAGGCCTTGTCTCTTGATCTTTCACCAAGGTGTCTTTTCTGAGGGCGGCTCCCTACTGAACTCCCTGCAAGTCTAAATGCTGTTTACCTCTCGATTTTAAAGTCTGTCTTGGAAACAGAATCAACAGAGTCAAGCCAAGTTAGTGATTTAGACCAATTCAATACAGACCTACAGGTGACTCCAAAGCTCTCCTTGTAGACCCTCTTAGATTTGAGGACCTGGTGGGGCCATCCCTGGGTGTTGGTTTCTTTTTTTCTAATAAAAGTCTGAATGGCTGTCTGGATGTTAAAACATTTATAGCCGTACAAAGAAGCATATGACTCCATCTAATAAGTGCTTGTCAATCATCAACATCTCTAATTGGCATATGGGTAAAGAGGTAGGGGTTGTGATGTGTTACTGGCAGGAGAAGAGTGTATGGAGGTACCAGGCCTGAGAGGCAAGCACAGAAACATCATTACATACCTCTCTGTGGACACTGTCATCCCCATGGGCTGCAGAAGCTCTGGGGAGACACTCTGGGCAGCTGCCTCCTTCATATTTACCGGAAAAGGAAACAATGCCTTACTCAAAGTACAGGTGGCATGGAAGAAACACCCCAGGCTCCATCTGAACTCATTTCCCTGTCCGTCCAGGCAGAAGAGGTCACAGTGAGGTCCTGTAGTGAGACTCCTAGGTAGCCATGTTCCTCTACACCGTGGGCCCACTGTGAAGGAAGTGGAGGGGCTCGTGGCACCTTGTCTAAGGCCCCCTGCCTCCACAGGGAAGAAAACCCGAGGCTCCGAGAGAGGGTCCACGACTTTCTCCACCAGCTAGTAGAGGCAGGGTTAGGATTCAAGGTGCCTCTGACCCCTGGGTCTAGAGCTCAGGGCCCTCCAAAGATGTCCTGCATACTGAACAGAGCAAATGACAATATTTTTAGGGCTATTTTTACTAATAAAGAGTAAACAACCCATTGTCATGCACTGCGGGCATCACCTAATGACGGGTTTGCCCCTGGGACCACTGAGATGGAAAGGAACACACTGAAAGATGTTCCTCGGTCACTGGGGTCTCCTGCTCCGTCACAGGGAAACAACCCATGCCTGACAGCCTGGAGTCTAGAGAGCCACACTCCATGTGTTTGCACAGCTTGTTTTCGGGGCTCCTTCCTGCCTTCACTCTGTCTGGTGGTGGCAACCCTAGAGTACAACTAATTGATCCTCTGAAGATTTTTGGGCCTCCCAGAGTCAGCCCGTCCCAACGAAAATACCCTTAAGTTTTTACTGGATCACACCTTGGCAATAGTTGGCAGCTGGCTGAGACCTGGGTCCCAACACAGGATGGGAAGGGTGGGGACCTGAGCTTAAAGTTGAGGTGAACTCCCCCTTTTTCCCCAACTTCATCCACGAGGGGCCAAAGGCAGAGAGGAACAAAGGAAAAAGAAAAGTAACAGGACAGATGGGGAAAATAGGGGGAAAAAAAGCAACCAGCACAGAATCTTTGATCTTAATTCATTTTATTCTACAAAATGCTACTCAGTGGAAAGTGGGACAGCTAACAACAACAACAACAAAAACAAAAAAACAAAAACAAAAAAAAATTGAAAACAAACCCCGAGGGAAAATAAGTTTTAATATGTTCTTTCCTCCATAGCAGCAAGCTCCTAACAAGCTTTTCTTAGTGCAAATACTGTAGGCTTGTGTCACATACAGTACACAGAACACACAACACACACCACCAGAGATGCTTCCGAGCGGGTATACTCCTCAACAATTTTAAACTATACAAAGATTTTTGAGCATGGGGCCCTGCTGGAGACCACCATTACTTTAAAAGTAGGGGACAAAAGGTGCCCAGAAAGGTAATTAAAATTCCACCATGTACAATTCATTTGTCTCCGGGTGTCTAATAGCAGATTTCACGCCACGTCATTGACATGTCCCAAACACAGATGCACGAAGCTTGAGTTTCTACTGTATACCAAGATACGATATATACCCCTCCCACTGCAAAGGACACCCTGATACCTAGTCTTTATACAAAGTTGAATATTTTCTTCCTCAAAATCAAGTAACCACGAAGTAAAATAAATGGAATATTTTTTAAAAAAAAATCATACAGAGAAAGTTAAGTTTTGAGAGACAGGCCAAGGTCTTTCACTGTGTTCTCTTACAAAGTAGATGTCTTGGCAGCCACTGTCCCCAGAGGAATGACAATCGATCTTTAAAAACAGAACCTTTTAATACAGTTTATACAGCACAAGTCCACAAGTCACTTTAGAAACAAAAAAGCAAAATAGAGCATTGTTATCCTAAATTAGAGAAAAGGGGTAGAGAGAGCGGGGTGGAGGCTAGGGAACAGGACACTGAGTACTTTAATGCTATCTGCTTCTATTCAGGTTTGGAACAACACAAAGAAGATGTAAACATTTAAAATAAATAATAAAATAAATGTCATCTCTTCTCCCCTTTCTCTTCCCATATCCCTCTGTCAAAATCTGACCCAGCTCCTCCTGATCATGTCGTCAGCACTGGGCCAGTACAGACATTTGGTGAGGCGTGGCCAAAACGCTAGACGCATGAGAAAATACCTACTTAGCAGTGGCATGGTAGGTTTCCTAAAAAAAAATAGCTGCAGGAAGACACAAGCACACACGCGCACGCGCACACGCACACACACACACACACACACACACACACACACACACACACGCCATGCCTGCACACACGCGCACCCACACAGGCACGCTGCAGGAAGACACAAGCGTGCGCACACACACACAGGCATGCTGCAGGAAGACACAAGCGCACACGCGCGCACACACACACACACACACGCCTCTGTCAATAAATAGTGAGATGCTGGCTTGAAGATGAACGCCAAGATGAGTGAAGCAGAGTGCAGCAAGACCCCTTACTTAGGTGTTAGAAAGAAAGCCACACATACTACCTATCTTATTGGTCCACAAATTCTATGAGAACTCAGGTTGCCCCTCAACCAGCTGAGGAGCACAGGCCAGGTAGGAAGAGTCTGGCTGGGAAGGAGCCTGGGGTGGCAGAGTCCTTGGGAACCTTGGGACTAAAGGTACTCCCCCTGGGGTCTCTGAAGAAAGGCCTGCTCATCCCCATTACTTGGGGAATTCTAGAAGGAGACGAACCCTTAGTCCCACCTTAAAAGAGGATAAATAAAAAAGTGCCTCGCAGTGCCCCGCATACAGTAGGTGCTTATTCTTTTCCTCCCTAAAGAGGCCACATGGATGTTTGCTGAGGGAAGGACGCCACTGTGAGAGATAAATAGCGGCATCTCAAGGATCACTTTCGGTCTCTCAGGAAAATGGGAACAAATGAATCCAGATGCTTCAGACAGCCTATCTTGCTTCTACTTGCACGGTACATGGAAACAGAGAAGGTTCTCTGTCCCCAGAGCCTGATAGCTTTCAGATCTGACCACCATGGGCATACTCAGCCTAGGAAAGCAGCAGTCTGACTTCCCGAAAACCTCCCCCAGGGAACCAGCTGCTTGGGTATTAGCTAGGCAACTTCCTGAGCCTCTCCTGGGCTCCAGTCTTTCCTGTGCCCTAGCTGTCCCTAGCTAGCTAGCTAGCCAGAGGGAGGGCTGCTCCCACAGAGGCCTGGTGGCCATGAAGGCTGTGTTTCATGCTAGCTGATTGAGGAGTGCCTGCCCTATTACCAACCCAGAGCTGCTCACAGTCCAGCACAAGTCCAGGACAGCTGAGGACACACAGGGGGGAGATACAGTGCCTTGCCTGAGCATGAAGCACCTCCCACCCGCCCCACCCCCACCGCAGCTGCTCCCTGAACTGGAAGCAGGGAGGAAGGACAGCAAGCCAGGTGCCTGATTCTGGAGCACAGGCCTATGTGTGAGTGACATGTATGTGACTGAACTTGGACAGCTGGACAGTGAGCCAGAAGGAAGCGAACTGAGGTTACAGACACAGCTTACGTATAAAGATTCAGCCCCCCACCCCCACCCCTCCCACACAAGAAATCTCTGTTTTTGGAAAAGCCAAGACGTCTTGTAGGACGAAGCAAGCATGTCAGAAAGGAAAATGACCTCAGAAGTCCGGGTTAGCTGGCGGTGTTTTCTGGCACTGATGTCAACACAGCTTGAAATCTGAACTGAAAGCCAGACTTGGGGGTCTTAGGAGTGTCCAACTGGGGGCACCAAGTCACAGGCTTGTGACCTGGGTTAGGAGCCATGCTATACGCAGAAAAGGGCTCTGGGAAATAAAAGAACAGGAAGCAGCTCCATTTCAGAAGTACCCATAGGCACGAGCGAGAGCGTTCCGGCTTGGCTTGAGATGTAAGCTTCCCAATGGAGATCACCTAGGGTATTTACCCAACTCCTCTACTCCTGGCTCCTGCTGTCTCCTGCCTCTAGGAGGACTCTGAGGCCAGGAAGCCACCTGTTCAGTCTCCTCAGGCGCACCCAGACACTCTGGGAGACCAGAATGGCAGCAGCGTTGGCACCAAGGCATACGAGAAAGCTTATCCAAAGGGTCCATTCTCCTTTCATCTCCCTTTCTACCTAGCTAACCAGCTCCTTTCAGCTGGGCTGTGTGTGTTCTTCCCTCGTGGCTCCCGTGTCCTGTGTGTTCTGTCTGCATGTCAGTGGGCTGTGGGATTACATCATGGCCAGCACATAATGGACTTGGGGCTGAGAAGGGCTTAGGCTTATGATGTTACCCTTTGTCTCTCAAAAGCCAGGTCTTCACTATTGGGCTTGACTCAGATAACGTGGGTTTAGATGGGAGGACAAGGATCTAGGGCAGAAGTATTAGATACCAGTTCTGACCAGATCTCACTTCCCATACTACTTGTGTCAACACGTAGTGGGGAGAAAGGGATGGGAGGTGGGGGTGCAGGCAGGATTGTGCCCTTGCTGGAGGCCAGGACACCCATGAGAAGGATGGTGCTTCTGGAGTGCAAAGGAACACATACGAGCCTTGATAGGAATAGCATAGACACCCCAAGCCCTAACAAGACTGGCTGAGACCAATGACTCCAGCTGGGTCAGAAGGTCACTCTGGAGTGGTCCAGGGGAGTATGAAAGGAAAATCACTCAATTCATCGGTGGCAGAGACCACTGAGAGCAGGGGGGGTGGTGTCCTGCACCTCACTGACAGGAGAATAGCCAGGGGAGACTAGGTACCTGGGGCTGCCACTGCCAAAACCATCCCTTACCTCAGCTCCCTGTCCCCCCTCCATTCCAACACTCACTAGATATCCATGCGTTGTGTCACCTTGAGAGTTGGGGACTGGCTGGGCCCAGCAGGGCCTTGGAAGGATGTGTGGATCCTAGGAAGGGGTTGCCTCCCAGGTCTGGAGAGAAGGGTCCAGGGGCAGAATGGTGAGGCAGTAATTACGAGAGACGCCCAGCTCGAGACACCAGGTGAAGGGAAGCTCACCAGACAGCCATGTGGCTTCGCTGGCACCAATCCCGGCTTGATAATTAGGCATTTGGCAAACTCAATCTGTGCCCTGGTGTCGCACTCACACCCTGTCTTCTGGCCAAGCTGATCCGAAAGAGATGGGCATCTCCGAGACTGAGGGGGGGAATGATCCTTGGCGTGTCCCAGTGATGGCAGCATTGCCTGCAGAACTCAGGGAGCCCATGGTGGTCTGCCAGAGCAGTGCGCTGGGGTGGGTAGGGAAGGAAGGTTCAATAATATTGCACTTTGACTGCCCCTTCAGCACACATGTGCCCCAGTGGAAGGGTCATCTGCCTCCCCCAGCTCCAGAAATAAAAGCGCTTTAATATCTGGACCACCCAGATGAAATGTCATGGCAAATCTCATATAACTAACCCAGAGGGAGTGAAACTGATACTGAGGGAAGGAAGGGAAACCAAAAGGCAGTGAGCATGCTTGGTGGGCCAGGAAAGGACACCATCACTCCAGAGACAGCAACAAAAGACAGGAGCCATCCAGGCTGGCTCCAGGCGCCTCAGAAGCGGGAGAGATGTCTCAGTCACCAAACCAAGTTCTCTGCGGCTTCTTAATAAAGAGGATTTGCTTGCAAGATGAATGAGAGAGGAGGGTGTCCCGGGGCTTCTAAGAGATCAACCAGTGCCTCACCGCTAAGTCCCATTGGGTCCCCAGAGCCAGGGCACCCTTTTTTTGCTCTCATGGCTCTGGAGTGCTTTAAAGGTGCTGGTCCCCCGGGAAGGGTGTGGCACTGACGAGGACTCCTCCAGACTTGGCCAGAGGAGCACGGGGTTACAGGGCCAGCAGTGTCGGGGAGTTCAAGGAGTCTGAAGACTGGTCCCCACTGCTACTGCTTCTGCGGTGAGCCTTGGAGCAGGACTCTGAGGGTGACGCAGGTGACTCCTGCTCCAGGACACTGGGGTAGGTGAAGACAAGGTTTGAAGTGCCTGGAGTGATGGCAGGTGTGGAGGTCACCACGATGGGGGTGTGCAGAGGCTCCTCCCCATAGAAGCCACCCCCGGCGATGCTGATGGGCTTTATGACAGAGCGCTGGGTCTTGTCCATCCCCGCTGAGGAAGAGGGGCTGTCCTCTTCAAGAGGTTCCTGCTTCACCACCACAGGGCCCATGGCACTACCTGTACCACGTAAAGACTGCAGCCCGGAGGTTGGGGGTGATCGGCGTTCCTCAGGGCTGATTTTGCACACAGGGCCGTGGGCTACCAACATAAACTCGAGTTTTTCCTTCTCCTTCTGTAGCTCAGCAATCTCTTTCTGCAGGCCAGACTTCTCCTCCTCCAGTTCCTCTGTCTCCTATGAGGGGAAAGAAGGGTGTGAGGGACAGAAGCCTACAGGCTGGCCAGAGGGACGGTCCCTATCCAAGCGTGAAAGGGAGATCTGCAGTGTCCTCAGGAGACCTACCATAAGCATCTCACACACCTGGCCAGAGAGTAAACTGGGTGTGAGTCACATGGTGCCTTTCAGTTCTTTATTTCTGAGGGAGGAGCTTGTAGGGCAGGTGAATTAACATCTGGAGGCTGTAATTGAGCACTTACTCCACGCCTGTCGCGACGTTATGTACTTCACAGATTAGCTCACTCAAACCACCCCCCTCCCTGAAGTTTCTAAAGCAGACATTATCATCAACCCATCTTGAAGGTGAGGAAGCCAAGGTTCAGAGAGGTTTGGTCATTGCCTCAAAGTCATAGAGCTGGCAGAGGGTTATCCAGACTCAAATCCCAATGCATCTGACTCCAGTGCCCGCATGCCACTACATTCTACCCTTGTGGCACCAGTACGGCCTTTGGGTCTCCCAACAGGTTGGAGCAGGATCCTCACAGAGAAGAGGACACTCTACTCAACTCCTCGTCCACCATTTCAGCCCACCTGTGGATACAGGTCCTGAGCTAGAGGCTGCATGAGAGAAGATCCTCATGGACAGTCCCTCTATCCCCAGCACTGGAATGGACAGTGCTTGGCTTGTAATAACCACCAGCCAATCCTTGCTGAATCCTCCTCTGTCTCTTACTTTAGTTTCTGAAGCACATCCCTAAAGCAGAGACACCCCCCCCCGCCCCATTGCAAGGAACACATTTAGTTCCACCATGTGCCTAATAGAGGGACACCTGACTGCTTGTGAGAGCCTGTGGGGGATGCGAAGGTCACCAGAGGAAACCTCAACCTCCCTCCTTCACACAAAGTCAGAGCAGCCACCAGTGCCTGTGGCCTGGAATGGTTGGGGAGAGGGAAGGTGTGCATCACCAGCCTCCTCCTCCCCACATTTTCTCTAACACAGATTCCCATTCACAAACACAGAGATACAGGCAAGAACTTCATTAAGCACACGGTACGGTATATTCCGGAGTGAGAAAAAAAAAAGTTTCCATCTGTCTCAAGGGTCTGATGAACGTCAGAGGCTTCCTGTGGAGGATGTGGCTCAGGGGCCTGGGTAGCTGGGTCAGGGTGTGGGGGAGGTGGAGAAGGAGGTGTGAGGCTTCTGGGAAAAGGCGAGGAAAGTAGGGAGGACTCAGAGGAGGAACTGTTCTGGGCTGGTGGCGAGGGATGAACTCCGGGAGTCGGGGAAGGTACGGCTCCTTGAAATATGGTAAGGGACTGGTTAGCAGTGGAGGCTTCTGCTGAGGGAGCTGATTCCTCCCTGACCTGCCTCAACTGGGAAGGAAGAACTTCAACCCTGACCCCTACCCCCATGCTGACAGCCCCACAGACCACAGGGATCATGGGTTGCACTAAGTACATACTCTAGTGAACATGACCAGAAGTTGGGGCTGAGGCTAGAAAGAGAGCTTAAAGCAGCTAAACTGTACCTGGAAGGATTAAATAAAGTCTAAATCTCTCTACTAGCCAGATGACAACCTCTTGGCTCACATCCTCTCTGAGCCTGCTGTATCCCAGGAGTCAGCACTGGCTTGGGACCGCCTCTCCCAGAGGCTCATCCGTCCCTTTAGGGCCAGACACACAGAAGAAGGGAATTGCGTGACATTGGTCAGGTCAAGCTGAGCAGAGGGAGGGGCAGGAGCATGGGAGAGTGACTCACAAAGACAAAGCGAAGCTCTGGGCTCACCCACCTGCCAATGAAGGAGAGGCTCTCCAAGATCCAAGAAAATATAACTCAACTGACATGTGACCCGTGCGCAAGAGGATGCTTGCTCCCACCCCACTCAAACTAGGGTGCTTCAGCCAGGCTGGGCCACCTTGGGGACAACTGGAAGCCTGAGAAGGGCTGTAGAGAGGCAAATGTTGATGATGTGCTTGCCCTTAGCGCACCGGAAGTGTCAACCCTTATCCAGAAGCCACAGTGGGTCTGAGGGCAGAGCACACTCAGGTACTGACTGACTGAGGAAACATACTGATCTGGAAAGGTGCTCTACTCCTCTCCAGACTCACACCGATGGCAAAGGCCAATTCTCATCTGTTCGCTTATCCAGTCTCCCCCGCCACACCCTCTCATCTAGCATACTGTGGACCCATGAGTTTGAAAGAATGTTTTATCTCCCAGCCCACCCAGAACGACCCCACACCACACACACACACACACACACACACACACACACAGACACACACACACACACACACACACACACAAACACACACACACACACACACACACACACACACACACAGGCTCCTCACCGCTTGCAGCTTCTCTGTCAGCTCACGGCGACGGTTCCGACACTTGGCAGCAGCCAGCTTGTTTCTCTCCCTCCGGATCCGGCGCTTCTCCTCCTCTTCAGGAGACAGCTATAGAGGCCAAGGTCAAGCATCGTGATCAGAAATGGGGGGGACAGGGGATGGGGCGGGGGGGAGGGGGGAATGGTTTGCAACGTTTTCAGAAAGCTGTGCTTTACTGAATGCAACCCGCCCTTTTAGAACTTCAGAGGGGAGGGGAGAGTAGTTTAGTGAGGTTCAGAGGTCCTGGGGGGGCATGAGGTCACTACTGTGTGGCTGCCTGGAGGGGGCCTGAATCTGCCGAGGGAGGCCATGCTGTATGTTTAAAGGGATAGCTGACCGCAAATGGGTGGGGGATTCAGTGGCCCCGAACCAGGGCAGGATTCGTCTGCCTGTCAGCTCTGATTCCGAAGCGAAGCCAGAGAAGAGTCCCCTCTAGCCAGCCAGGCCTGGCCTCATCCTGTTGTAGCAGCTTCCTCTAAAGCTAGCTAAGGACCACTCCCACTCCTTGCCTTCTCTACAAGCCTCATCACCCACCCACCCATGAGGGGGGCATGACCTGATGTCCTGTGACCAGTGGGAGGGTCTAGCTCCCTCTGTCAACCCGACTGCCAGTTTCTCACTGGTGTCCCTGAGGACTCCTTGGGAGCCTGCCACAGTGCTAGGCTGGGCAAGACAAAAGCAGCAGCCCAGGTACGAAGGTGTCACTGGGAGCTGGGCATGGTGGCGCATGCCTGTAATCTCAGCACTCGGAAAGCAGAGCAGGTGGATTGCTGTGAGTTCGAGGCCAGCCTGGTCTACAAGGTGAGTCCAGGACAACCAAGGCTACACAGAGAAACCCTGTCTCAAGAAAAAAAAAGTCACTGTATAACCTTTCTGCTCATTTAACAGTGACCTTCTATGTGACAAATGACTCCAGAAGTTGGGGCTGATCTGTGAACCACAGGCAGAGCCCCTGCTGAGAGACCAGGAACTGGTTCCTGCCTGCAAACTGGTCAGAGACACACTACTAAGGAGAGGGTCAGGGGTCAAAGCACAGCACAGGATAAGGGAGGACCTTCGCAGTCAGCAAGACCTTCCTGTCAGCTACCAGACACTGATGCACACCTACTGTTTGCCCATGCTCTGCTAGGGCCTTCAAGGGATACATGGGGGAAAAAACCTGAAGCTATCCCACAGAGGGATGCTATCTAACTACAGAGAAACAAGCTATCTGTTCTGGTTGGGCCCAGAGCAGGACCCCCAGGATGCTCTTCTTCCCTGGCAGTCTGTGGCTATGATGTCATGAGCAGCGGAGAAAACCATCAAAGAGGACAAGACCATCTCATCCACACAGAGATGACCTCACAGGAGGTCAAAGGCCGGTCAGCTAAGACCTGAACACTTCTTGTCCCCAAATCTGTCTTGGTCCAAGCCTTGCAAGGTAGTTAACCAAGAAAGCCTGTGGCAGTCCTGGGCTAAGGTCTGTTCACAGCCCCTGGACTCCACTGAAGGCCCAGTGTCTCCCCCACCCCCTTCCATCCCCTGCCACAGCCTTTACAGCCAAAGGAGAGAAAAAAAATTAAATTAAAAATGCTAAGCTTGGTCCACACAGGCCTTCCTCCCACCTCAGTAACCTTAGCCGTCTCTGCCTGTCTGTCTGGGGAGGTGTGGGGCAACTGTGGGTACTGCCGACATAGGAAATGCTCTGGAGTGGTGAGATCAACGTGGTTACAGCTTGAGTGTTGTTAACATCACCAGGGACCCACCCACAAGCCACACACGCCCTCCCCTCCCTCCTCCTCAGTCCCCACCCTGGGCCCACTGGAGCCTCCAGGGCAGGCTCTGGAGGCCATGAGGCACCAACCTGACTCTTGGGACAAGCCTTAGGGTGGAAATGGGAGGTGGGGGGGGGGACAACACACATGACAAACCACAGATAAGACCTTAGGGCCAGGAACCCGAGAGATAGTGTGGTATGGCCCTGTGACTGGCTCTCTCCTTCCCTACCACAAAAGGAAGGATGTCTCCAGACAGCTAGCTGGTCTTGAAGCACACCTAGGTGATGTGGCACCAAAAATATCCAACTAAAGGTCAGAGTGGTGGGTCCCACTCCCTGCTTCTACCTCCGTCCCATTCTGGACAAGGCCTCTTCTTTCTAGGCCTCAGTTTCTTTATTTATGAGCTGGGTTCAGGAGGGGAAGTTAGAAACACAGTCCTCAAAGCCCATTCTAGATGTAAACTTCTGAATGCAGTGAGAGGTAGACAGGACAGAGAGAGGACGGGGGAGACACCACGCTGCCATGTCCTGCCAGCCCACAGGAGCCCGGCTGTCACTCAGCACCATCTATATCTGGGGACAACCTGGCTATGATGCTGTGACCCAATGGCTATAGGCTCAGCACAGGAAACACAATTGCCAAGGACAATGCGGTCACCACCACAATACCTGTGACTGTAGGAAGCCCCCAGAAGTGGCCTGTAGCTTCTCACGCCCATGCAACTGTACTGCAGTGTCTATTACACATAGCTCCCGAGGGCCCTGCATTGGGGCCCAGTGTTGACATGTAGGGCCTACTGGACCTAGGTCTATCATTACGAGCAGCGGCCATGCTTAAAGGTACATGGCGGACCCTGGGGACCCTGGAGTAGAAACAGACAGTGACGGCTTCCACGGTTAACAGGAAGGCGTCACCAGATTCCCAGTTGAAAAGGAGAGGGCACTGCTAAAAGGTTCCCCTTCTCTGGGTCCACAGTGGCATGGCCTTGTGGGAAGAGCACTGTGCGTGGAGTCCAGGCAAGTGGGCCCGCGTCTTGGGTGTATTGTCTGTGATGGGAGACAGATGAGGCCCTTTGAAGGCCTGCATCCCTTCCTTTCAGTCAGTTCTTTCTCAAAGCTGAACCTTGTGGGGAGGGAAAACAAGGGAAACCTGAAGAGTGACCCCATAACTGAACAGACTTCTTGGGGTGGGGGCCTGGGGGGCACCCAGGTCACTATATACTTCTGGAATGTACATTCCAGGAACTGGAAAAGGGCTGCAGTTTTGATCTAAAGGCCTGAGACACCGAGGAAAAACGCAAAGCCACATGAGTACTCACCCGGTGGCTCCCCACTAAGGCCCAGGGCACGGTACTATCATAGGAGGTCATGACAATTTCTATTCTTTGATACTTTACACCTACAAGGCATTCCCCCATTCAAGATATCCCTTAAGCAGCAGTAGAAGTTTATGTTCTCGAACCCCTCCTCCCCCAGCCACCCACCCAAGTAGCTCTTCTCCACTAGCTAGAGGCGAGGTATACCTGCTCATCTCTCCTCCTGCGGCCCACGGTGGTACCGATGGTCTTGATCACGCCAGGTCTGGGGAGAGCCATGTGCCCAGGGACTGAAGCCAGGCCTGGCAGGGGGCTGTAGGGATGTGAGCGCGGATAAGGGGTAGACATGGAGGTAATCACTGTGGGCTGAACCATCCACTGCAGGTCCTGGCTGGTGGTTATGGCGTTGATGGTGGGGATGAAGGCGCTGCCCGAGCCAGGCATATCTAGCCGGAACTTCTGGAACAAGGAGAAAGACATGACACTGAGCCAAGGCCAAACACTATAGGCTTCCAGGTTAAGACATGGTGATGAGGCCCGGTCCCGGGTGGGCTTCCTTAGAAAAGTCCCACATAGCCAAAACTCAAGCAAATCCTCTCCATCCCTGGGCCATGTGCCAGATCTGTTCCCTGCCTGGAGTCCCGAAGACTCCATCATCAGGGGCCCAGGGAGGATGTAGCCGTATCCCAAGTGACTTCCAGGACACATTCCAGGCTGAGCTACTCACATTCACCCTGCAGCCCTCCAGGGCACATATCTGGAGGATGTTTCACCTTGGCCTTCTGGGCCTCTGAGTCACCTACCAATTATTCCCCAGGGTACTGGCTCAGGACACATTTCTTGGAGATTTACACACCAGTAGATCAAGAGAGATCACTCCAAGTATACTGTGTCTGCTTTTGTCACTTTCCAAGGAAGTTCATAACGGGCCTGCAAGCCTACGAGATCGAGGTCAAGCTGAGAAGGATGAATCCTCATCTCTCTGTTTACTGGGGTGTCTACTATCAGGGCATGGGATTGAAGCCCATGAGTCTGACTTCCTCGAACCTTCTCCTTCCCCTTCGCTGGCATCTTGCTTGGGGCAGACACCATGTGTCCATCTCTACCATGGACACATCCATCTACCTGAGCTCACAGATGTGTCTGTGGGAACACTCTGGTGCTGCCAGCTCAGAGGTCTCCCCTTTGTCTCTTAACTTATGTCAGGGCCATGTTGCAGAGCTCTGCGTGAGCTGAGGGAACCCTTCTATTTAAAAATCCAACAAGACGGAGCATCAAAGTACAATAGATCAACCCCCTCCCCTCCTGTCAGCTACTCCGTTACTGTTGCTGTTAAGGTCAGAGCCTAGGCCCTACTAGCCCTAACTAGTTAGGCTCTGTGCCCGTGCCCCATAGGCCAATTAAACGGTAATAGAGGAAAGTAAAAAGAATGGAAAAAAGAAAGATTTAGTCAATGTGACCATAATAAGAAAAAGAACAAAGAGGCCTAGTGACTCCCCAAGTCTGTCTTTAGGATCAGGACATAAGTTGATGTTTAAATAGAGGACAAAAGGCGTGCATAGCTGGTAGCCCTGCCCTGTCCACCAGCACCATCTCCAGTCCCTCCCATGAGGTGTTCTGATGGGCTATCACAGGCTCACACTGTGTGAAGACCCTTCCTGTGAAGTGTTCCGATGGGCTATCACAGGCTCACACTGTGTGAAGAACCTTCCTGTGACGTGTTCTGACGGGCTATCACAGGCTCACACTGTGTGAAGAACCTTCCTGGGAGCTGACATCCTTTTCCTTCTCTCAGCACAGAGATTCCTGGGATAGACCCAGTTTCTTGGGGACCACTGTTTCGACGGTCTGATAGCCAAACTGAGGGGCACAAGTATCTCTTTTCACAAACAGCTTCCTTACTGCCATGATGGCTCCTGCTGGTCTTGACTCTTCTCCAGGATAGCTCCTGGAAAGTGAGAAGGGCAAAGGGGGAAGCTCATGCATTTCCGGCATGTCAGGAGAAGGCGCTGCATGGACCCAGGCAAAAGCCCACCCAGACGATCTGTGTCTACAAGAACACCTCGTAACCTTGCCCCCTAATTTCACAGGTAAGATGACAACAGCCATAATAGCTAGCAGCACTTCCAGAATGACCAACACGGTGTTAATGTCTTGCCTAGATTACCCAATTAATTCTTCCTCTGAGGTAGATACGTTATCTTCATCTTTAAGGCAGAAACAGTCTGAGAGAGAGAGAGAGAGAGAGAGAGAGAGAGAGAGAGAGAGAGAGAGGTCAAACCACTAACCCAAGGCCTTATTGCTGAAAAGCAGTGGCATCAGAATTCAAACTAGTTCAGTATGCCCAAGACAGGAACCTCTCAACATGGGGCCACAAAGCCCAGTCCCAAGTGCAGGAGTCCATCCTGTGCTAAGGGTCCCTTCAGGCTCTCCCTCTCACCAAGGAGGTCCCACAGATAAATTCCCCTCAAAAGGAAATCCTGATATCATTAGCTCAGGAGCTACAGTGGCCCCACCTGGTCTAGTCAGATAACACCACAGGTCCAGGTATGAAAATAAAGTGAAGCCCACAGACACCCCCGACTCCCATACCTGACAGAGCTGAGAAACCGACTCTTCTTCATTTGCCGTCCTGACACCCACCTGACTCCAGTCTTTGTGGGAAAGAACATGACTGCCTCATTTCCTGACTGTCTTGGTGCATGAAAGCTACCCAGTGCAATGGATTCTGGGATTTTTATCAGGGAGGTTGCCCAGCACAATGGCTTTTAGTCAGTCTAGACAGTTTCAGAGTTATACCACTGAAGGCAAAGGTCAGTAGGGTTGTTTTTATTTTTGAACCAAGAGTTGACTGAAAACAAATTGCTATGCCAGACGTGGTGGTTCAAGATTATAAGTCTTAGGAGGTTAAAGCAGAAGAATGAGGGAAAAAATCCAAGGCTGCTTGAGCTACAAAAGGAGTTCAAGGCCAGCCTGGGCAACTTAGTGAGACCCTGACTAAAAAACAAACAAACAAACTAGATCACTTACACAAGGCCCTAGGTTCTGTCCTAGTACTATGAGAGGGAGGGAGGGAGTGTGTACACAAGGTTAGAATTTCTTGAAGTGGGGAAGGTAAGTGAGTGGAGCTGGGCTATGAGAAGGTGGGAAGGTGGGGGTGTGCTGTGAGCAGTGGACGCAGCTCTAAGGTCCAGACAGTGAGTGATCTTTCTTGGGAGCGACTAGAGGAGGAGGCTTAGGGGTGTGCTTTGCCCTGAGCCAGTCACCCAGGCCTCAATTCTGGGACAAAAGAGAGAGGGAGAGAGAGAGAGAGAGAGAGAAAGAGAGAGAGAGAGAGAGAGAGAGAGAGAGAGAGAGAGAGAGAGAGAGAGAGAGAGAGCATCAATTCTGAACTTCCTACATTGTTACAGGGATTAAACCCACAGCTACTGTAATCATGGGCTGCAAAACATTTAAGTGGTTCTCAACCCTGGCTAAGAATATTCTGAGGCACTTGAAAAATAAATAAAGAAAGAAAGAAAGACAGACAGACAGACAGAAAGAAAGAAAGAAAGAAAGAAAGAAAGAAAGAAAGAAAATCACCGACGAGAAAGAAAACCACCAACATTGGAGCATCATCATTAGAGTCTAAAATAATTGGTTAGGGGTGGAGCTCTATTACAGGTACTTTTTCAAACTCCAAGGAGATTCTATTATAATATGCAACCAGGGCAGAAAAACACTGCCCCAAACAAATGGAAGGCACTACAAGTGGTCACCATCACCACCACCACCGCCATCAGCAACATCACGTCACCCTCATAATGTAGGTCTGTGTACACTGTACAGTCTAGCTCTTGGGAGAATTGCCAGCTTCCTAGTTTTGGAAGCACTCAACTTTGAATTCTATTTCTCTCCCCCAAGACAGGTTCTCAGATAGAAGGGGCACCCAGTGCAATGGCCTCATAGGGCTATCTCCCCCTCAGGGGTTGGGGGGAAACTGCCTGCTTTCTTTTCAGGAAAGCATTTAAGAAATCCACTCCTTCTAAAGAACAACAGTGTGCCTGTTTTAGGCTTGGGGAAGGAAGCAGAAAGCCCAAAGCTGGCTGGAAGACTAAGATTCCTCGGGGATGGACAGGTGCCTCCCAGCTCCTCTCAGGCCCTCAAGTCCACACACACTGCTTTCTGGTAGACAGTAGCCAGATTTCGTGCCGTGATGGCTTGGTCTAGACAAAACAAGGCAGCAATAAAAACAAGGCGGGAGGTAATGACTGCCTCTGAGTCGCATGTACACCTTGTTTCAGACAGAGGTAAAGCCATCTGGATAACACGCTGGCTCCAAACTGCAAGAAAAACAATGTCCTGTCCCCAGAGGGGACACGGGCCCAATAAAGAAGGCTTTTGTCTCCAAAGGAGCCTCTTGGAGAGACACACAAACGTTTCAATTAGATCTGGCAGATGGGTCTTGTCTCAACTCCAAACATGTTATTCAGAAAGTGACACTGGGATAAGAGAGGGGAGATGAGGCTAGCAGTCTGTGGTCTCAGAAGTTAGCCTGACCTTCTTCTATGCTAACAGACCAAGAATGACCCAAATGTCTTGTAAAGGCGCCACCAAGACATGACTCCAGTGAAGGCATTCACACTGAAGATAAAGAAACCAAGACAGCATCAGGTCAACACTGTGACTGACAGGATGGATGGAGGAGGTGACCCGGGACCAGGTTCTCTTGGGGGCTCCGTAAGCTCCTGGAAAGCCCTTCCGTTAGCGACAGGACAGAAGCTGCTGGGTGAGTAGATGGCATTCCAGCCTGGCAGAGCTGCCAAGTACTTTAAAAAATTTTTGTGTTTCCCTGTCAACTTTTGGGTGAATGCCTATAAAAGGACAAAAGGCCCCCACAGACCTCCCAGAGCCAAATCTGGCAAACTCTGTTCTAAGGAGCCAGACAGCAAATACTTTAAAGCTTTCTGGGCCTTACCATCTTGTGTTGCAACTCTACGCCTCCACTAGAGAAGCACCCATAGAGAACCTGTGAGCAAGTAGGCACCCCCAGGCCCCAATAAGCTTCACTTACAAACACAGTTTGGTCTCCTAGGCTCCAGTTGGAGGGAACCAAAAAGGAAGAAAGAAGCAAGCAAAAAACAACCAGCCAAACAAAAAACAAACAAACAAACAGATAGCTCTTCTACTCCAGGAAGCCAAGGGGACAGGCATTGCTCATCAACTTGGATCTCCAAACCATTAGGAAGAATTCAAACCCTTAGAAGCTTTGCTGTGGGTCTTTGGACATTGGGGGCTTCAATGCTGTCCAGTGGCATTCTGTGTTTAGGGTGCAATGGGGTGCTCAGAGAGTATGCCGTCAGTCAGAGATCAAAGTCTCATAGCTCAGCACCTGATGACTTGGAAAACAGTCTTTTGGACTCAACAACAGGATTGTGAGTTCAGCCAGAGTCATACCTAGTCTTTTGCTGAAGAGTCTCATAACAAGAGTTTAGACCACCATCTGCAGAAGCTTAGATGGAGCCTTTCCCCAGAGTCCTGAGCTAGGCAGACACAGAATTCAAACAGAAGTCAAGCTTGGTGTGTTCTTAGCCCATCCTCTTGGCCAGGTTCTTCCTGGACTCCAATTCATGCAAGACACGAACGTGTAGACCCTGTACCCTGCTCCACCAAGAAGGCAGGTGTGCCATCGAGGAAGGAGCTAGCCTTTTTCCTTTCTACAGTCTCAGCATAGGAAAAGGAAAACACCAACATCCCAGAAAGGGAGCTTGGGAAAGAAAAAGGGTAAAAGTTAAACATTCTCTTCACATTTCTTCACACTTCTGAGGTCCAACACCAACATCAGGCAAGTGTGCTCACTGGGCCCAGATGCCTCCCGAAGCCTTTAGCACAGCATCTACTTTGGCTGTCACCTTGACCCTTGACCTTTCTTCTATAAGGAAATGCCATTTATGTCACAATGGAAATTGTTGTAAATAACTCCCAATTTCCAAACACTGGAGAATTCACCCTGGAACTCCTTCCTACTGTCACCCATCCCCTGTGTTCGGCAGTCAGTCAGGCCAGGGTTGCCCATCCTCCTGCCCATCCCCTTGGCCAGGTCCTTCCTGATTCTTGTCAGAACCCCAAGCATACAAGACTTGAACCTGTGCACCCTGTAGCCAGCTCCCGCAGGAAGGCAGGTGCCCCATCACTTCTTTTAGAGCTGTGGGAAGGTAAGCCTGGTTACACTGGCCACTTGACAAAGGAAAGCCTGGTGACACCGGCCACTTCACGATTCAGCCTTGTCACTTGCTCAATTTGCTCAGTAAGGTAAAGTTAGCAAGTGGGCTTTGGGGCAGATATGGACCCCCTTCAGAGCAGCTGCCATTACTTTGATATGCTTCGGTCACTACTGATCACTTGCAATAGAGATGAGCCATGTCCAACCAGCAATGAAGCTATTTTTTTTTTTCTTTCTCAACACCAGAAAGCTGGTTTTCTTCATTCTCAAAACAATATCTTTATTTCTGTTTAACAAAGAAAAAAAATGTCCAAGGCATCAATGCAAAGTTGCTGTCAGCAAGGGACCATTTTTTTGTGGGCTTTGAAAGGAAGACTTTCTCTGTAGTGGACCGTGGACCAACAAACTTGGGTCTCACTCTGTTCAGACTTATATGTCAGACTTAATTCCAAAGACCTTTGGTGATTTTCAAATAGCAAATTCACCTTTCAAGGGAAGATTTGTTAGCAGGAAGAATTTTCTAAACACACTGAGAACAATTACAAACAAACAAACAAAACCAGTGTTGCAAAGCCTTTGAGGCCAGCAGCTCAGGGTTCAGCTAAGCATAGAGCAACAAGGATGGAGAAGACAGCGATGGTGATGGGGTGGGGGGTGACTTAGGGGTGTAGACTCAGGTGTGACTCTGGTGTGTTTGTAGTAAGAAGAAAAAAACCCACCTCAAGCCCTCAAATTTTATATTCAGTGTGAATAATAAGACAGGCAGAAATACAACAATGGAAATACACTCAAGGTTTTAGAGAGGAAAATTCAGCTGCCATTCAGACAGACAGCCCATGACTGCTATTTCACCCCATGGTGATGAGAAAGGGGAGGGCACACTTCCACACGAATCAGTGAAACAGACACATTCCTGGATAACACTGTTTGATCCTAATCTAAAATATCTGTAAGATCAAGGGGGAAAAAACAAAAACAAAAAGAGAAAAAGCACCAGACCCTTAATTTGCATCTCCCACTTTCCCACCAACCCTCACATAAGCACATAGAGAAAACAATCCTTGAGTGTTTGAAAATACCCTCGGGGTGGGGTGGGGGTGGCTAGTGAGCAGAGAAAAAGCACTCCTTTCCCAACCAGGCTTTTTTTTTTCTTAAAAAGAAACTCACTTTTAATTCAAGCCATTTATAGTTATCTATTGTTAAATATATGCTTTTGTTTGACTTAAATAAGAAGAAAATTTCTAAGAATTTGGAAAACCAAGTTTAATCCTCTGAGACTGGAAAAATACATACCAAGGATAGTTCTTCCAAAAGTGTCCAGTAGGCGGCACTAAAGAGGTATGATTGAGGCTGATCTGGGAAATCACAGTCATTTCTGGTAAAAGTTGTTTGATGTGAGGAATGTCCTAGCCTGGTACAGTTGGCAAAAGTTCACTCTGGGGAATTTTGTGTGTGTGTGTGTGTGTGTGTGTGTGTGTGTGTGTGTGTGTGTGT
>OU015742.1:106959738-106973980 GCA_907169655.1 Acomys percivali
AGAGAGAGAGAGAGAGAGAGAGAGAGAGAGAGAGAGAGAGAGAGAGACTCCTCTCTTCAGATTACAAAGAAAGCCGTATTTTTTATTATATTTATTATATTTCCCAGCTCAGTCCATTTCTCCCTGGAAGCCCCCTGACCTCCTATCCGGTTGACTTCTGGAAGCCAAGACCATAGCCATAGGGATAGCCATAGCCATGGCCTTATGGTGTAACTCATACTGCAGCCAATTTAGCTAGGAACTCTCAGATGCTGGCCCAGGCGGGCTTCGGACCAAGGACCTTGTGAGTTCATGCAATTCCTTCACAAGACAATGTTTGTGGTTGCTGCGACAAAAGGCAGGTACCCCACCAGAACCACCGCGCCCCACCAATACTTGTCTGGTACCTACAGACCACAGATTACAGGCACAATCCCTCCAGTGCAGACCAGTCTGGCTGCTTGAGAAAGAGTTGTTTTTCTACTTCTAAAACCACTCAGGATCCCAAGTGATGTCTCTTTCTCCCACTTCTCTCTCCCAGCTTTTTTGCCCCAAGTACCCCCAAGCACCTCAAGATTCTGCTCCCAGGGACAGTACAAGCTCCTGCCCAACCCTTACCGGAAGCTGGGGGGGGGTTCACAGGAGGTGTCGAGAGCCAATCAAAGCCAGCTTCTTCCTTCCTGACCTTCGCACCTAATTCCCAGAGGCCACCCTCGCCCTCACTCCCGATAACTTGAAAGAGCCCAACCTTATTCTTGAGTCCCCAACCCTTTTCAGAAAACAATCTGGACTTAAGGATAACAGAAGGAAGAGTTAAAAGGCTTTCCTCCTCCGTAGGGTCCTGGACGGCTGGGAGGGGCTTAGTGGGTGCAAAGATTTCCATGCTTATCCACCACCAAGAAAGGGGAAGGTGAAAAGGGAGGGGGGAGCGGCTCATAGGAGGCAACAGGCTTCTAGGAGGGGACCTGCAATATCAGGAGCTTTTCTGGAAAATAAAGTAAGAAAAGGAGGAGGGATTGTTATTGGCTCTTCAAGCCCACTCTCCGCTTCTTTAAAAAGAAGAAAAAAGTGGAGGGGTGGGTGGGGTGGAACAGCACAAAACCCCACAAACCCCAAAGTATTTTTCTAGCCCGGCCAGGAAAGGGAAAAGACCGAGGTTGGGGGTGGAGGCTGCGGGAGCAAAAGGAGGGTAGGAGTCTGCTCGCGCCGCCAGGTGCACCGGGCCCGCACTTACCTGCTGGCCGCCGCCACCGCTGGAGTAGGACTCGGCGTGCGCAGGAGAGCCACTGCTGCCCCGGGACGAGGTGTCAAAGTTCCCGGGATAATCCTGGTACATGATCCGCGGTGGGGGCCGGAGAGGAAACAGGGTGGTTTTCTTCCCCGCCCTCGCCGCGGCCGCGCACAGTCTGCTGCGCGCTCGCCGGTCCACCGGCCGGGTTCTTCGCTCTCGGCCTGTCCCCTAACCGCGGCAAACAGGGAGGCGGCAACACTCGGGAAGTGACCCTCGATCGCCGCGCACCGCACTTCGTTTCTGCTCTGCAAGCTCCGCGGAACCGGTTGTCCACCGGGTCCCTCCCTCTAAAAAGTCGGCGCGTCCCTCGGTCCCTCCCCTGCGCGCGCCCTTCCGCCCCCGCGCGCAGCCGGAGCTCTGCCGGGACCCACAGGCTGGAGAAAAATGGGTAACGAAAAACGACCAGGAGCCGGCGGGTGTCGCTTGGCAGGTCTCGGGGACTCCTTCCCTGATCTCTCTCACAGGGCGCCAAAAGGGCAAAAAAGAAAAGCTGCCGGTTGGGAGAAACTTCTGTTTCCTCCTTTTAGAAAAGGAGCCCGAGAATAAACTTCCTGTGGCCAATTCGCCGCCTGAGTTTCCCGGCGACTCGGACACTTAACTTAGGACAAGGAGGCGAGCGCCGGTCCAGCCGCCCAGATCGCGCTGGTGGGACAAGCGCCCGTAGGGTTCTAGGATGAGCGGTGCTGAGAGGGACGTGGCTCGGCGTCGCCTTGACCTGCACCCTGTGCCCGCTCCGGGACCGGCCAGCCTCGCGCGTCTCGCCTCTCCCTCTCTCTCTCTCTCTCTCTCTCTCTCTCTCTCTCTCTCTCTCTCTCTTTCTTGCGCGCTCTCTCTCTCTCAGTCCCTGCCGAGCTCCGCTCGCTGTCTCACTCCGAACCCCTGCGCTCTGCCCGAGATGAGTCACTACAATGGCACGAGTTCAACTCCACACTCTTTATTCTCCAGCCCCGCACCATGTGGATCCACTCACGTCAACCTCAGACTCCACCTTGCTGGGAGGAGCGCTCGAGGCGGCGGGGGAGGTGGCCCAGGAGGAGGAGAAGGAGGAGGAGGAGGAGGAGGAGGAAGAGGCGCGGGAGGGGAGGAGGCGGGCGCGGCGCTCCCTTCCCAGCCCTGCTCGCGGTGGCGCTGACGCCAGCCGCACACCCCGCGCGAGGAAAAAGGGAGGCGGTGAGGGTGGGAGAGAGCGGCCCTCGCACTATAGGGGCGCCGAGGCCACTTGGGTTCTTTCCGATCTCCTCCACCCCCCTGGGGCACAGCGCCCTTGGTCTGTTCCATTGGCGCACGTTGCCAAAGATGGTCATTTGCGTTAGAGGACGCGAGTGCGGGTTTCCTAGCTTTTGGGTGACGTGGAGGGAGAGGGATTCCCTCGCCTGCTCTAGAGCTCGCCGCGCCCCCTCCCCATACCCAACCCAAAAGGAAGGGGCGCAGGGCGGGGCCGCGAAAGCGGCCGCACTGGCCTAGGCTCCGGGTTCTAGAAAACAATCGCAGCCCTGAAGACGAGACAGGCGGCTCAGTGCGGCGCCACCGCGAGGCCGAGAGCCTGGCGCACAGAGCCGCTCGCGGGGAGGGCGCGGCCGTGCGCAGTAGTCCGCACCCTCAGCGGCGCCGCCCGGTGCAGCGGGCGTCCTGGACGCACTGGGCACCCGCGCCGCCCTGCGGCCGGGTCTTGGCGGGGTGCGGCGCGTCGCCGCCAGGCGGGGCTGGCCTGCCCGTTTTCCCCTCGGAGCCGGGCTGCCCACTGCTTCCCCTTTGTGTGTGTGTGTGTGTGTGTGTGTGTCTGTGTGTGTGTGTCTGTGTGTGTGTGTCTGTGTGTGTGTGTGTCTGTGTGTGTGTCTGTGTGTGTGCGCTTGCTTGCTTGCTTGGGTTTTTTGTTTTTGTTTTGTTTGTTTTGTCCTTCCAATTAATTTGCTAGAAGTATTGAAGTCGAAATTAGCTAGGGAGACATTGCAGAAGTTCTCTGGGATAGACAACTAGGACGCATCTAATAGCCTTAACCAGGCCTTAAAAGCAAACCAGGGTGTTTAAATAAAAAATACAGCTGGGGGCCCGAGAGGTGTGTCCCAAGTTGTCTTGAGCTGTTTTGGAACAAAGTTCAGGGCGCAAGTGGAAGAGGCCGGACTCTTGCCTCTTCCCGCCTTGCTGGGTGGGGTGGCATGCGGGGTAAAGAGCGCAGGCCTTGGAGTATGAACACCTGGCTATGCTATTTACAAGCTGTGAGATCTTGGGCGAGTCTAGAGTCTCAATTTCCTCCTCTATAATAAGAGGTTTGGAGCAGGAACGACCTTCTAAAGCTTTTGTCTGCTCCGGATCTCCTGTCAGTCATCCTCAGAGAAGGCACAACGCGTACAGATGAGCTCTGTGCCAGGAGTTGAGGATCTCTTTATTTTGAGGCAGGGTCTCAGGTAGCACAGGCTGACCTCGAACTCGCTATATGTCAGAGATAACCCTTTCACCTCCCAAGTGCTGGAATTACAAGCGTGAAACATGTTGGTTTTAGCAATCCTTAAGCAGCGCACCCGTATCCTGAATATCTTTTTGAGGAGTGAATAGGAAGATGGGTTGTTGGGGTTCGCTGAGGACATTGAAGCGCTATGCATCTCCCATATCACATCCCAAGTCCTCAGTTTCCTTATCTGTGAAGTGGGGGCGTTACTAGGAAAGAAAAATAAGAGCCAGGAAAGCTTTTTCCCGGGGCTCTATATAAAGCCCTGGCGTTTCCGGGACGGCTAGCGGCATCTGGCTGCCCCAAGGGCCCCAAGATACGGTAATCCTAAACAATACTCGGGGGTCATTGTTTACAGTTATAAAACACATTCTGTCCTGAGATCCATCCCCAAGGACTTGGGCGCGTGGTGAGCGAAGGTGGCCAGACTCTTCTCATTTCTGCAGCTGCCCTCCCAAAAGAGTGTGCAGCTCTCTAGGCCTGCGAATGGGGTGTGGGGCAGGCGGAGACGCACGCACCAGCCGTGGGTGCCTGGCTGTTCTCCCCAACCCCCCGCCGCCTCCCCCTTCATCCCAGCGTCCTGGCCTGCCTGGGTGTTTACGCGCCTCTCTCAGCAGGACTGAGTAAATGCAGCCCTTTGACGCAAAACGGATCAGCCCTTCCCCAGCAGCAGCAAAACCCAGAAAACTGGAGGTGGTGACGGGGGCAGGGCACAGAAAAAATCGTGACACTTTCCCACTCGCCTCGCCCTGTGCTGTGCGGGTCCTCGATCGCCCAAGAGAAATCTGGGGCGGGGGGAGGCAGTAAGCAACTGGGGGCGCGGCCGAGGTGCTCAGGGGCCTCCCCAAGAACCGCGTGTCACAGCAGCACGAATAGACGCACTTTTGGTTTTCCTTTGAGCCGCATGGGCTGCCCGGCCCTCCCCCAGCCCGCACTCAATAATCGTGTGCTTCTGGGTCTCTCCCACACAGTCCTTCCAGTAACGCGGGGGAAAGGAGGAGGGGGAAGGGGAACAGGAGCTTCCTCCAAGGCCTCCGCCGTCCCGGGCGCGCCCAGCCACCAGCAGGCGCCGCCGAGAGCGCGCCTTCGGGCCAGCGCAACCTCGCGCCCTCGCCCGCCCCCGCCCGGACCCGCTTCCCCGGTCCTTTCCTTTCTTGTGGCTTCCCGTAAAGCCCAGCAGCCCCCAGACGTCTGCAGAGCATCACGGAATCTGTGCTGATGCAAGTCGCTGGCCTCCCTTTGGTGCGCCCCAGCCTGCCTGAGAGCGCTTTGATCCCTGCCTGGCCCTGCCCCGGAACGTGTGCTGGTTTCCCGTGCCTGCCTGGAGTCCTACGTTTCACAGCCTAGGCCACCTTTCAATCCTGTGGTACCAGAGGCAAAGCTGCGCGCTATGCTGACCCGGGACTGGCCACCCTTGATTCAGTGGATGCCTGAATTTTGACTTATCTAAACCCAGTTCATCGGCACCTACGTGGGAAGACATCGCTGAGGGCTGGCGGTTAAGGAAGGAGCTAGAGTAAAATGCTAAGAACAGGGGTTAAGCCCCAGTACCTAAAATCTTAAGGAAAACAGATACTGTGTCTTGTAAACCTTACAACAAACATTTGAGGTGGCTCTCATTCCTAGGTGTCAGTTCAAGAAAGTAACGTTAAGTAACTTGTCCAAGGGAACCACGGTCAGTGTTCAATAACGCATTGGGAGTACTCTGATTCAGTCTCGTGCCCCTCCCCCCGCGGTGCCTGCCTCCTACCGGAATATCTTTCTGGCTTTCTAAGCATGGGCTTCATTCATGGCTTTAACTGACACTTAAGAGTGCCCCTTTTTTCTCTGCTGAGTAAATGTGTGGAGCAAGGGAAGGGAAGAGCGGAAGCCGGGGTGAGAGAAAAAAAAAAAGGCAGCCGAGGCTGATTCTTCGTTACCTTTCTGGGAGTCTGGACGGTCCCCGCCCCACCCCTGCTAGTTTTCTTGTTTACCCATGCAGCCCAGATTGCCCTTGGATCTTTGAATGGCTGTCCCCCTGGCCGCATCAGCCCACCTATCAGAGAACTGAGCATTTAGTGACTTCGCCTGTCATACAACATTCCCAAGAGGAGCGTGGGCACCTGTTGACCAGACTCGGGATTGCCAGAACAAAGCCAAAGAAGAAAATGGCAAAGCAGCCTCCTCAGTATGGCCCAGCTAAAGGATGCCTGCAGCTGAACGCAAAGCCACCTCATGTGACCTTAAATCTGGGTTCTGCCAACCTTGACAGTCTACAGATTGTCCTCCTTAGTGATAAACCTGCCCTCTCACATTGCCCGGAGGAATCTGCACTCAGAACTCTACAGTAAACAGTGCGTTTTAGATGGTGCCTTATTGCTGAAAGCATTTGTGTTTGAAGCCGGCATCTTGGTCATGGTTCCTACTGCTGTGATAAAGCACCATAACCAAAAGCAAATCCGGGAGGAAATGGTTCCTTTTGTTTCCTCTTCCGCATCACAGGAAGTGAGGGCAGGAACCTGGAAGCAAGGACAGAAGCAGAGGCCATGGAGGAGTGCCACTGACTGGCTTGCTCCCTATGGCTGACTGGATCTGTTTCCTAAATGGTCCAGGGCACCTGCCCCTGCCCCGGGGTAGAATAGCTCCCAGTGAGCTGGACCTATCCACACCAATCTTTTTTTTTTTCCTTCCTTTCTTTCTTTTTCTTTTTCTTTTGGCTTTTTGAGACAGGGTTTCTCTGTGTAACCTTGGCTGTCCTGCCTGGACTCGCTTTGTAGACCAGGCTAGCCTCGAACTCAGAACAATCTGCCTGCCTCTGCCTCCCGAGTGCTGAGATTAAAGATGTGATGCATTACAGACTTGCCTCCAGACAATCTGATGGAGACATTTCATTTTCTCAACTGATGTTCTTTTTCCCAGATAACTCTAGCTTGTGTCAAGTTCTCTCTCTCTCTCTCTCTCTCTCTCTCTCTCTCTCTCTCTCTCTCTCTCTCTCTCTCTCTCACACACATACACACACACACACACACACACACACACACACACACAAACAAAAAGACAAACAACAAACCCAGGAGGAAACCTGTTTAATAAATAGAAATGTTTGAGTTTTCGAGGTACCTATAAATATGTCAGGAGGCCATTAGCAAGCAGATTTTGGCTCAAATGGTTAAAGGAAGAGGTCTTTGTGGTGAAAGTCCTTCTGGGAGATTGGAGAGCCAGGGAATCTGACAGTTCTAGTATCTGGCAACAGCTGAAAACAGACCACCAGGAGAATTGCAGGTGGTACGCACTCCTTAAGCTGTTCAGAGCCACTAATCCTGAGGGGGTGTTTGTGTCTGTCAGGTGTGAGAGTCCAGGAAAGGCTGAAAACTGCGGATGCTCCAAAGGGCCGCACAGAGTGTGGGGATGGAGTGCACGGCGAACAAGATAGCTTTTCCTGCTGTGGCCTTACACCCCCTTGTTGAGGGCGCAAAGGGCACTTGCAGCATATGTATTCTGAGATATAACACACACACTTCCGCCAACAAACACTGGAGTACCACCGTGATCAGAAGCTATGAAGACAAAATACAAGCAAAGTGGCACACACGGATAGTCTCAGCACCTAGGAGGTAAAGGCAGGAGGATCAGGAGTTCAAGGCCATCCTTTTCCATACAGGGAGTTGAAGACTAGAAGGGGTTACTTGAGAACCTCTCAAAAAACAAACAAACAAACAAAAAAAAAAAGCCAAGTTGTGGTGGTACCTCACCTTTAATCCTGGCACTTGGAAGGCAAAGGCAGCTGAATCTCTGATTTTGACCAACCTCGTTTAAGAGTGAGTTCAGCCAGGATTACACAGAGAAACCTGGTCTTGAAAAACAAACAAGAGACAAGTTCTATTTAAATGAAATGTTCTACCATATGGGCTCTGAGGACCGAACTAGGTCCTCTGGAAGAACAGCCAGTACTCCTAACTACAGACTCATCTCTCATGTGGTGTATAAACATACATGCAGACAAAACACCCATCCCCACAAAATAATAAAATGCTCATCTAGGGGACATTAGAGGTGCCTGTGTGTACAAACATCAACCCTTCCAGTTGCAGAATTTTATCGACTTTGCTGAATTGTGTTGCCTTCAATAAAATCAATAAGCAGTAAACTATGCTGTCGGTGGCCTCAACCCACACATAGAGTTATAGTCTTACACTGGTAACAGTGCTTTGGCCAACAACTGCCTGGGGACAGCACAACCATCTGACTTTGGGTCAGCATACTCTACCATGTCCACACAATGACAAGTGCCTAGTGACACATCTCTTGGAAAGTGTTGCTACTGTATGGTAGTATGTGACTATAATTTGGTAAGGAAATTTGGAAATTGTGTACAAATAATGCCTTTCTGCCCTCACCACCATCCCCACCACAGACCCTGGAGGCTAAGTAGGGGTGCTGCTCTGCACTCAGGAGAGAGAAGCTCTGTGTGTGTGTGTGTGTGAGAGAGAGAGAGAGAGAGAGAGAGAGAGAGAGAGAGAGAGAGAGAGAAATTCCAGGGACAGTGACAAATCATTCTGAAATATCACTGAACCAGAACACAAGTCATTTCTGGTAGGTAGAAATGTCTGTCAGGTCCCAAGGAGGAAAGGACCAGTTTTGCCACCCCCTTCTCCTATTTTAAGATCCATGCAAGGATTAAGATAAGGATAACGGATGCATTTGGCGCTCAGCCTTCGACTCCTGCCAAATCATCAGTCAAGAAAATGCCCCACAGACAAGCCCATGGGCCAATCTGGTGAAGGTGATTCCTTAGTTGTGGTTTTCTTTTCTCAGGTGACTATAGTTTGTGTCAAGTTGACCAACACTAACCAACAACCCCATATTCTAGATAAAGAAACTGAGGTTCAGGGGGCACAGAGATGGCTCAGCAGGTAGGTAAAGGTGCTTGCTGACAAGGCTGGCAACCCAGAGTTTGAGCTTAGGGACCCCCACAAAAAGTGCTCGCTGGGAGCACCTACTGTTTGCCAGACATTTCTAGAAACACAAAGATAGGCACAATAATGCCACTCTTTGGAGAATTTGGCACATGGATGAGAAACAGTTACAGCTTTAAAAAGAAGCCAGCAGAGCTGGGCATGGTGGTGCACAAATCTAAGTCCAGCCCTCAGGGAGGAAGACCCAGGTGGATCTCTGTGAGTTCGAGGCCAGCCTGGTCTATAGAGTAAGTCCAGGACAGCCAAGGCTGCACAGAGAAAGCCTGTCCAGAAAAACAAAATGAAACAAAACAACAATAAAAAGCAGCCCGCAGAATCCACACGAGGTGTTCTCTGGTTATTGCAGAAGGTTGGAGGGTATCTGCTGGTGTAGCGGTGAACTTGGTCTCAGGAATCTGATAGGATACAGGTCAAGGTTGGGGAAGTTAGAGGACAGACAGCATTAGGAAGGCTCTAGATCCAGGGGAGCCTGTGTCCAGGGATAAGAACAGACTGATGATTGACTGATACAGAACAATGGTATCAAATATATAGTCTGAGGTGGCTAGAGTAGGGAGAGAACAGTCCTGGGGTGTCTCTGGGAATCTTCTAGAAGAGCTACACTTGCTTGGAATGACTTCGAGGGCAAGGCTGGGCTAGAGTGAGTGCTGGTGTTAGAGGAAGCTGACTTGACTTCAGTAAGAATCCTGGAAACCATTGAACATTTGGGGCAGATGTTTAAAAGGGGGCTGAGGTGGCATGGTAGACTCTGAAAGGGCCGTTCAGAAACCAAATGGAATGCTAAGTAAGCTGTCCCTCAAAAGACTGATGGGTGTCCTGCCCGTCATGGCAATCTACCATGGAATAGTCACCCAGAAGGTGTGGACTGAAAAGGAAAGACAAGGCTAGCAGCATCAGGCAGTATCCAGCTTTCTTATATGCATAGTGTGTGTGTGTGTGTGTGTGTGTGTGTGTGTGTGTTACTATATATAGATCTGTAGCTAATTAACAAGTAGAATTCTGAGCCAAAATATTCTAGACACAACACACTACATATCATTCCATCCCATAAATTCTGCTGTAAAGGCAGAGTGCATCTGTGATCTAAATGTTAGATGGCAGAGTGTGGCTGGCCTTGTGGAATCAGGGTTGGGTCAAAATGGAGGAGTCTGAGGGCTCTCTGCTAGCCTGGGTCTATCTGTTTCTTGACTGGGTAACGTGTATATAGGTATGTTGTGAAACACGTCACCGTGTGCAGGACTTGTGTACCCTAGGTATGGCTTATGCTTCAATAAATGGACCCGCAAAACTACCATTGCACACAGAGTTGGGGGTGAGGCTGAAGCAATCAGGAATCCTTTGTTCACATGGCCCATGTATGAAGACGATACAACAGGAATGTGCATTGAGCCTAAGTTTTCTAGACAATTTTGAGAATTATCTTCCACAGACCAAGGGACATATAATGGGCCATAGTCTGACACTGAAACATCTAGCTTCAAGTCGATCATCTTGTAGCAGGGTAGAGGACAGAACGGCAAGAGCCTAGAGCAAAGGTCACAGTGTGGTTTCTGAGTCCAAGCTTGCTGACCACCCCAGTTGTCATTAGGTGCAGATGCAAGGTGCAGCAGACCTCCTTAGACTCAGCCAGGCAGCCCAGGTATGCCACCCAAGGAATGAGACAGGCTGTGCCTGGATCCCTGCTGGTTCCCTTTGAGCATAAGCACACTACCCCCTGACATGGTGGGGAGCAGCTGCTGTGGGCTGCTGTGGGTCACTGGGCACAAGACTGCGCCATGGGGCACACCAGGTACCTGGGAACAAGACTGTTACCTCCACCAATGAGCACATCATGTGACTTCCTATTGAGGACACATAAGCTCTTGAGAGCCCTGGAAAGAAAGAAGCAAAGGTGGGAGGAAGGAAGGAAGGGACTCCACGGGCTTTCCTTTTGACATAGCTGTGGTGTTTTTAGAGACAGCCTCAGGTTTGTGGGCAAAAGCCTGGGTGTGCTTTCCGTTCTGTGACTTGCCTGCTGTACAACTTGATGATTGTTCCATTGTTGTATACCCAACCCACTTACTTGCAAAATGTGTGTGTGTGTGTGTGTGTGTTGAATGTTTATATGTGGTGTGTGGTGTGTTTGTGTTTGTGTGTGTGTGGTGAATGTTTGTATGTGGTATGTTTGTATGTGTGTGTGTTGTGTTGTGTGTGGGGGGTATGTGTGTTGTGAGTGTGGTGAGTGTATGTTTTGTGTGTTGCATATGTGTGCTATGTGTGTGTTGCATGTTTGTATGTGGTGTGTGTGTGTGTGTGTGGTATGTGTGTTGTGAGTGTGGTGAGTATGTGTTTTGTGTGTGTGTGTGTGTTGTGTGTATGTGATGTGTCAGGGTGCTGATTCTCTGTCTGCCTAAGAATGTAGACGTGGGGCTAGTAATTTGGATCAAAGAGCTGAGGGTTAGAATCCTAAGGGTTAGAATCCTGTGGGTTAGAATCCGGCTCTGCTACCCTATGACAAAATAAGTCTGGCATTTTCCTTCCTTGTGCTGTGTGGTGACAGGAACATCAAGATCTTAGAATGGCAGGATGGCTCAGCAAGTAAAGGTACTTGTCACCAAACCTGATGACCTGAGTTCAATTCCTACCAAGTGGGTGGGAGAGAACCAGCTTCCACAGGTTGTCCTCTGACCTCTATTTGAGCATGCACACACACACACACACACACACACTGGCATTAATAAAGGATCTTTTAGCTACTACGAAGGTTATGCATGCATATATTTGTTGAAATTCTCATTCTCCATTTATTTATACCTCAGCTTATTCCCCAAAGGGTCTCTGTGCTGTGGGGAAGAGCTGTAAAGCAGTCTGGGAAGGATCTGGCATGCAATTGATCCTTGCAGCATTGCATTCTGTCCCCTGCCCTAGCTAACAAGGTTATGGGGAACTCAAATGGGATAGCATTTCTAAAAATGGCTTGGAACCTGGGAAATTCCATACACAGGACAGCCAGAGGAAGTGGGAGAAACAGGGAGGAAATTGAAGGCTGAAAGAGGCACCCAGTTGCCTCCCAAGAAAGCTGTTGGGTTCTTGGACCTCTGATCCTTCTACGGCCCAGGGGCACTGCAAGTGTGGCCATGCTCAGAAGGAGCAGAGACAATCAGGTCCAGCAATGTCAGGGCTGGACGGGGACCCAAGGGTTCATTTGAGCAACCCCCTCTGTTAGACACTTGTTAACACTGTTAGACACTTGTGAGAACTGAAGGCCAGTGGAGGGGCCCCTCAGGGAGAGGCTTGCTTCCGGTCACACAGAGCAGAGCGGCAGAGGCAGAGCTGCAGCAGCCACCAGTTTCTTGGCACCAAGTATGGGACATTATTTGCATGTTCAGGGTCCTTGTACATTTCCCTCACTCTGGCCAGAATACCTAGAGGCACATAAACAGAATGGCTGGACACCTCTCCTCCTCAACCCATCCCCCATCACCTCCCCAACCCCCCAACCCCCAACCCCCACCCACGGTTGATATGCCAAGGGGCTCTCGAACAGAGCCTACAGCCAATGAACATAACACGGCCAAGAGCAAACACAGAGCCTTATTGTTAGGGCCAGCGATTACTGCACTGGGTGGGGCATTTATTTATTATCACATTTATTTCTTTTCATTAACGGAAAGCAAACATTCCCCACCTCCGGAACTAGAAGGCTACCACCTGGACCATAGGATAGACGATGTCTTTCTAGACCGGTCGAGGGCAGATTCACCCTTCTCACGTGGTTCTTCGCTCTTCCAGGCCAAGCTGAGGGTAAGAAAGGTTCAAGTCAGACTTAGGTAGATCTCCTGCACCAACCAGAAGCACAGGGGGAAACCAACAATATGAGCTATGGTATGTGCCTTAGCTGAAATTGTATGCCATACCTATACCATTGCTGACAGTCTTCTATAAAACCTTAGAGGTGGTACAAATTAAATGATAGAAGCAGCCAGGCATGGTGGTACACGCCTTTAATCCCAGCCCTCGGGAAACAGAAGCAGGCGATCACTGTGAGTTCGAGGCCAGCCTGGTCTACAAAGTGAGTCTAGGACAGCCATGGCTACACAGAGAAACCCTGTCTCAAAAAACCAAAACAAAACAAAATAAAACAAACAAACAAAGGATAGAAGTGTGGGTGCCTGATATTGCAGGCACTCAACAAAGCCAAAGCTGTATTTAAAAGCAAAGCGAACTTGCTTTGGCAGAGACTACACGGCACAGATGCTCCAAAATAGGCACGTGGGGGCTACACAGAGCAGAGGGTAGGAGCCCAGGTGTTCCAGATGTAATCTCACTTAGAGGTGTGTGTATAGGGTTAGAGGGGACACATTTTAGGGTCAAGATGTTTCCCTGGTCCAGCTCTCATTTCAAGGTCTCCAGCTGGCTCTGTGGTCCCAGGTTGGAGCCTCTGTGTGAGTCGTCCTAGGTCACTCTCCTTTCCCTCAGGACAAGCCCTTCTCTCTCTTCCCTGGCCCTGGCCCTGCCCCTGTATTTCCTATTCTTCCTGATCCCATTTCATTAGATTACAACTTCTGATATGTATTCATATTTTTTGCTTGGGTGGGGGGGCAGGGGGGGGGGCAGGGGGAGTAAGATGTAGGTGAGGTCCTTTAATGTAGCCCTTTAGAAGCATCCTGGCAGCTTAGGCCCAGAGACAGTGGTGTCTAAGGAGCTAGGGCTGGGCAGGCAGCACGGAACCTGGATGGGATGGAGGTTTAGATCCTTGGGGAAAGGACCACCTGGTAGGGGAGTTTCTCTCTCCCTTTCTTCTCTCTGCAGGATTTCAGAAGCAGGCAGGGGTTGGGGCTCCTCAGCCGCAGGAGGAAGCCATGGCCCAGCCTACTCTGTTGTCCACAACGCACCTCTTATTCCTAGACTCTTGAATTTCATCCTTTAAGGGGTGGTTCTCTGCCTCCCCAAAATGCTTAGCAGTGGTTCTGGGGAGGGGAGAACAGACCATGAACTATAGCATTTGACTGTGAGAGCTCAGAAAGGCCCCTGGGAGTCGCTTGGGTGGGCATTTCTCACTGTGTTGAGCCAAGTTTTGCCTGGTGATAATAGAAGATGGCAGCTCTAAAAGAACTCTGTGTGTGTGTGTGTGTGTGTGTGTGTGTGTGTGTGTGTGTGTGTTTTGGGTTGTATTGTTTTGTTTTCTAGTAAGTGTGGAAAATACTCTGGGACTAGAGTTTCTTTGTTCAAGCCTTCTCAAAGCCTTAGATATCCCAATGGGATTTGCCAACCTCTAGGATGTGTGACTCAAAGGCATCCCAGGAAGCAGTGACTCAGCCACACTCTGGTGTTATGGAAAAGAAACTGAGGCATGGGATCCTAGCGAGGGAGCCACCTGGCCTGGTGCGCTTTCACTAACATCAAAACTAATTTAGAAAAAAAATAGACAAAGACGAGAGAACAGCAAGACTGTTCAACATTCAAAGGCATGTGCTGTCAAAACGGAGAGCTTGAGCTCCATCTTTAAGACCTGTAGGGTGGAAGGAGAGAGCCCACACCTTTACAGATGTGTGTGTGTGTGTGTGTGTGTGTGTGTGTGTGTGTGTGTGT